>LR738713.1:478599584-478651457 GCA_902687465.1 Secale cereale
CATGAGGACAACGTAGTTGTGATGGATGAAGAGGATCCCACCTCAGTTGAGGGGCAAGCCAAAATTGAAGCTGCGAAGAAAGCTAAAGCTGACAAAGAGGCAGCAGCAGCAGCAGCTAAGCCAAAGAGCTTTGGAGAACAAATTCTTGAAGCTACCCAAAGGATTGAACAACGCCTGGCCAGCATTGAGCAATCTCAGGAGAGCCTTGAGAGGATTGTCGAGGACAAGATCCACGCTCTGGACGTGAAGCTGACTGAGATTCAGGTGTCTGTCAACAAGCTTGAGGCAGACATGGAGGAGACTAGGCAGGAGAGAGCAGAGCTTATGCAGGATGATCTAGTCCAGGACTCTCATCGCCAGACTGCTCAGGTTCCCAGAGGATCCAGATCTGCAGCTATCCCAGTGACAGACTCCAGGGCTACCACTTCAGCACCAGCTACAGCTCCAGCAGTTCCTCCGGCTCCAGCATCCACTCCTCCACCGCAGACTTCAGCAGAAGTCTTCGCAGATGCAGCTATCTCTACACCGACATCTACCCAGACGGGAGCCGCCAGCAGAGCCCGCAGTGACGTTTAGCTCTATACCTTTTCGAACTTTTTGGTAACTTGTTGCCAAAGGGGGAGAAATTGTTATAGATCATAGGGCTTCGAGAGAGAGAGTGCTCTTTCGTCTTTTCGTTCTTTTGCCGGTTTTCTTTGAGATACATTGGTTTCTTTTGGTTCCTGATACTTTATGTGTGCTTGCTACTACGTTTGATGCTACCTTAATGAGTGCTTAGCCATACTATGCTTTAATGTGTGCTTATTGCTTATCATATGCTATTTCTTATTGTATGGCTATTTACTCTTGTCTTGGTGGTTGAGTGCATGTTACTCATTCTTATCATTTTGTGCGCTCCACCAAGATGTATGTGACATGGAAGAGTGACCCATAATCCTAATCGATTGTGCATTTGCATTCAAACGCAAATTTCAAATAATGCACAAATTTAGGGGGAGCTCTTGTTTATCACATACTTCTCAAAGCGACGATATTATTCCTTGATTATATCCTTTGTCGAAGCTTTGATCTATATGTTGTCATCAATTACCAAAAAGGGGGAGATTGAAAGTGCAACTAATCCCCGGGTGGTTTTGGTAATTAATAACAACATATATATCATTGAACTAATATTCTCTTGAGAATCATTTCAGAAAAGTTCGATGATATGGGTATGGAAATGTCTGAAGAAGTGGACCCCTCAAAATGCTAAGACAAGCATTGGCAAAAGCTCAAGACTCCATTTTTGGTTTAGTGATCAAAGATCACATTGAGTCCATAGGAAAAGCCAATACTATTAAAAGGGGATGAGGTTGTGTTAATGTTCTTGTTGCTCAAGTGCTTGGTGATCTAGCTCCCTCAACTATCAGCACTCTTCACTTCACAACACACTCATAAGTAATCTCGGACAAACCGATTCTGCAAACTCAGTCCCACCGAGATGAACCACTTCAGTTATTTTCCCAAACCCTAATTTCTCGGTCCATCCGATTCTGAGTCTCGGTCTCACCGAAAATGTTCTGCCAACCTTCTGTAACCAAGTGACAGCATTTCGGAATATCCGAGTTGTTGTTTTCGGTCACACCGAGATGGCAAACCCTAACCTTTGACTCACTTCGGACACACCGAGATGGTATTTTCGGTCCCACCGAAAATCCCAACGTTCACTATATTTGAACTTTCGGTCTGACCGAGTTTTCACTTCGGTCTCACCGAGATTGGTCAAATGTGTGTGTAACGGTTGGATTTTGTGTGGAGGCTATATATACCCCTCCACCCCCTCTTCATTCGTGAGGAGAGCCATCAGAAAGTACCACCACTTCTACCATACACTTTCTGAGAAGTGAACCACCTACCCTTGTGTTGAGATCAAGCCATTCCATTCCTACCATATGAAACTTGATCTCTAGCCTTCCCAAGTTGCTTTCCACTCAAATCTTTCTTCCACCACAGCCATATCAGTGAGGAGAGTTGAGTGTTGGGGAGTTTATCATCTGAAGCACAAGAGCAAGGAGTTCATCATCATCAACACCGTCTATTACCTTTTGGGGGGTGGTGCCTCCTAGATTGGTTAGGTGTCGCTTGGGAGCCTCCGTCTTCGAGATGTGGAGTTGAACCAAGAAGTTTGTAAGGGCAAGGAGATCGCCTACTTCGTGAAGATCTACCCCGAGTAAGGCTAGTCCTCCGTGGGCGTAGGCCGTGATGGAATAGACAAGGTTGCTTCTTCGTGGACCCTTCGTGGGTGGAGCCCTCCGTGGACTCGCGCAGCCGTTACCCTCCGTGGGTTGAAGTCTCCATCAACGTGGATGTACGATAGCACCACCTATCGGAACCACGACAAAAATCTCCGTGTCACCAAACTGCGTTTGATCTTCTCCACCTCTCTTTTACATGTGCAATTTACTTTCCGCTGCATATACTCTAGAATTGCATGTGTAGGGTGTTACTTGCATTGATCTTAATTGTGAAACTGCCAGAAGAATTGCATGATCTAAAGGCAGATTTTTTATATTGTCAAGTAGTCTAATCACCCCCCCTCTAGACCTACTTTCGATCCTACAGCATCGAATGCCATGTTTATGCTTGTGTGTTTACCGTGTTGTTTGCTTCTTTCCGTTTGCTTCTCTTGTTAGCTTCGGTTTCGTTCCGGAGTTGTGAGGCTTCTTCTTCGTCTTCTTCTGGACCCGTTCTTCTCCCTTGCGGAATCCCAGGCAAGATGATCATACCCTTGGATACCTTTACTACCATTGCCATGCTTAGTTGTCTCGATGCTATCGTTACATGTCGCGCTACCCATCTTTTATGTCCTACCCATCTTTTATGTCAGCCTCTCCTTATTGCCATGAAACCTCTAACCTTTGACACCTTCCTAGCAAAACCATTGTTTGGCTATATTACCCGATTGCTCAGCCCCTCTTATAGCGTTGTTAGTTGCAGGTGAAGATGAAGATCGTTCCAGGAGGGAACTTGTTGTTGGAATATCACAATATCTATTATTATTATTAACACACCTATATACTGGGCATGGGTGGAAGGCTTGGCCTTTTGCTCGGTGTTTTGTTCCACTCATGCCACCTTAGGTGCCGATAAACCGGCATTATGTTCCTTGATTTTGCGTTTCTTACACGATGGGTGGATGTGGACCCCTTGACACTTCGACTTTGAATAAAACTCCTCCAGCAAGGCCCAACTTTGGTTTTAATTTGCCTCATAATAACAACCTAATTTATTAATCAAATTTTCATAGGGGGTCGCGTCCCCGGGTACTCTTTCTACATAGCAGGGGGGCCAGTGCTGATGGTGTTGGTCCCAAACGGGCGGACTGCGGGAACCACCACGGGGAAACTCGAGGATTGGCTCCTGTAGGATGTCCCATCTGGTCGTGGCCTGAGACGAGATACGCACGGCTACTATCAGGGTGTCAGCACGCCGGGAGGTCTTGCTGGACTTGTTTTACCATTGTCGAAATGTCTTGTGCACCGGGATGCCGAGCCTGATCGGATTTCCCTAAGATAAGGGGTGATGATATTATATTTATCACTTCAGCTAATCGTGAGAGCTTGTGATGGGCTAAATTGGGACACCCCTGCAGGGTTATGATCTTCCGAAAGCCGTGGCCGCAGTTATGTGGCATGTTGGAATTTGTAATGTCCGGTTGTAGAAAACTTGTCAGAGGATCCGAAGTAAAACACACAACTGTGTGAGTAACCATGATTGTCTCTTTTCACTTTGAGAAGAGAACACGGTGGGGTTATGTTTGACTCGTATGTAGTTTAGGATCTTTAGCGATCACTACTAGTTGCGACCGTTTGCGTAGATGCTCATCTTACTCTTGTACTCGTAAGTTAGCCACCAGATTATGCTTAGTCGCTGCAGCAACCTCACCACTTTACCTCCTCCTACCCACAAAGCTTTGCTAGTCTTGATACCCATGGTTATGGGATTGCTGAGTCCTCGTGGCTCACAGATACTACAACACCAGATGCAGGTTCAGCCGAGAATGACGCAGGAACTGGTTCAAGTACTTCACTGGGAGCTCGATGAAGAGAGTGGCCGTATGCTTGTGACATTTTCGACGATCAGTAGTGGTTTCTACTAGGGGCGATTCTGACCTATGGCTTTATGTTTTGGTATCTTTCTTTTGGATCTTCGCCCGTAGTCGGGTTGTGATGTTTTGGATGATGTTATGCTTATGTAATGTATTGTGTGAAGTGGCGAGTGTAAGCCAACTATCTCCTTTTGCAATTTCATCCCTAATTTTACATGAGTTGTGCAAAGATACCAAACTTGAGATCATTCCAGAATGGGCTTATACCTTTAAGTCATGCCTCGACAGGTAGGAGGTATAGTCCCATTCTGGGCATTACAAGTTGGTATCAGAGCCTTCTCCGACCTAGAAGCCCCCATTGATTGATCGAATCGTTGACGGTCGAGTCTAGGCACACACTTGAAAATGTTTTGAGTCCTATATATATCGGAGAGTAGGATTTCTGTTTGCTCCTCATCCCTTTTCACTCTGGTGAGGACTCCTGACGATTACTCTTGCCTCTTCTACTCTCAAAAATTGCACAATTTTTTTTAGGATCACGCGAGTATTGTTTGGATTGTTCCGATGTCTTTGTGACGAGAACATTGTTCTCGATGCCTCCTGACATTAGGGGTTGTGGCAGTGTCCCGGGGAGTTGAGCTCTGAGGTGTTGTCGTCACAAATATATCGCATCAATTCTAGAATACTTAAGACGGCCGACATCGAAAACTCTCCTATGCGGTTAGTGGCAAGATAACCCCGACATCACCCAGTACTGGGGAGGTAGTTCGGGAGTATTGCCATAGCTTGTATAGCAGATGCGTTTCGAAGGTCTGAGGTAAACGGTTTCCGAAAATAACTGTTTATGTGTTGAAGGATGGATACAGCTGGATGTAGGATTAGAGTTGAGTGCGCGGTGCTTCCCCTGTATCCCCAACACCTGATTGCATAACTGGAAACTTTCGGAAATTAATAGGTGGATTCATCTAGTAGCTCGTAGGCATTCTTCCAACGAATGCATGATATGGAGTACGGGGTTCTACATTGAGTGAAGTAGTTTTATGGGCTTGTTCTGATCGGGAGTTGCATCTTAATGGGTCCTTGGCTATGCTGATCCGGGGATTGCAAAACCCTTTTGTAACACGTTCCATAAGCTTTCAGCACGAATATGTCGAACGAAGCTTCTATCTTGTATTTGTTCTATCTGCTCCTTGTTGCTTTTATTTATCTTTTGTTCTTCCAAGTGGCTTCTCGACAAGTTGATGTACCTACGGAATTCTTTCTCCGTTCGAATGATATTGTGAAGATTATGCTGCAACATATCTATCCTTTGTATTGTTTTGGTTCTGGTATTTGAGTTGCTTCGATGTCAAATGTTGATTCCATACCTTCCTAAGCGGTGTTCTCATATTTATATGAGAGTGCTAATTCTTCTTGACCATCAAGATTTTCATGTTAATCCTTTTCAACCGGTGTGCCTTCTCTTCAAGTTATTCCATACGGACGCCGTTGAGAAATCTGACGATTTGTCTGTTTCATTCATCCAGAGTTGTCTTTGTTTTCCCCACCCTCCCACCCTTCTTCTTCTTGGAGCTAGAAATTCTCAGATGAAATATCCATTTTATTCACGTGAGGTTTCTTCATTCATTTCCTTCAATGTTCTTATCCGGTGATTTATCGTGAAGATGCTCAAGAGCTTCAAGTTCATCATTCTTTTGTTCTCAAATTCTGCCGGTGGATGTAATTCAAGATTTCGGTGTTGATCTTATCATTTTCCTCATTTCACAATGCTTTCTTATTCCGGTGCTCCAATTAATCATTCTCCTCTTGCTATTCATATCCGGAGTGTTCAAGATATCTTAGAAGATTCATAATTCCATTCTTAATCCGTTCAAATTATTTTTTGAGGATTGTCATCTTATTCAAGCCATTTAATTCAACCGGTGCAATATATCTTAAGCAATCTTTGTCAACGGTGATTTCTTTAGTGGGCCCTAACCCACAGGTCTTTTCCAGGATCTTACCTGACACTTCTTTTTCCGGAGAATTCTTTTTAAAGTGTGACGTAAGAATGATTCCCATCAGTCAGATGAATTCTCCAAGATCGCTTTCAAATTCTTGTTCATCATTGGTTCAACCTTTTAATTCTTCATTACGGAGCGCCTATACAATTCAAGGTGGTGTATCTCATCGTCTTCTCAGATTTTGAAGACCGAAGACGAGTTCCTCTTGAATCCTTATCCGTTCTTCCAAGATTCGTGGTTCTAGCTTCATGCCATCCTCATTATTGTTTTGATTGTGAGGAATTATTTTTCATACCCATCCAAAGTATTTCATGAATTCTTCTTATTGTGATCCTCCGAAGGCCATCATTTCAGAATATTTCTTCGTTCTCTGTTTGCAACTTCGTCCTCCAACTATTCTTCATTGATGTCTCTTCGTTCGTCTCCATATTTTACGGTGGTTCTTTCAAGATTACCCTTCCGTTGTTATCGTTTTAATTCATTTGTTCTTTTCATAATCCTACCGGTGAGTCGTTCAAGATTATTCTCAAGTTTGGCCATATCTCTCTCCAATCCTTTTCAAGAAGAATAAGTAGTATGCCAAATCCTTTGGTTGTCATCAATTTAAATTGGTGAAGGAGATGCATGACATAATTCTTATTCTTATTCCTTCAAGGTGATTTAATTCTTTTGTCTGGAGCTTGTTCATCATATCAATCCTTGGTTCTAAGTTTTTCATCTTGTTTTCCGGAGTTCCAAGTTATTTAATTATATCATTTGAAAGCTCCAACTAATTCATCGCAGGCCTTGAATCTTATTCTTTTCATCTTTCACTCCTCATGCTTTCATTACCGGAGCTCTCATGGTGGTTCATCATGTTTTAATTCATCCTCGAAGTGTTCATCAAGATTCTTGTTGGAGCTCAAGCATTCTTCATCATGCTTCCAATTGCAATCCTTTCTACCTTATCTTTTCAGGTGGTGTTATGTCATTGTTGATAATTTTCCTTCATGTTTTATGATTCACGAGTTATCAAGAATGAGATATTTAAAACCATCATTTTCCTTGTTCAGGAGATCTTTCCGACCCTTCAATTTATTCGTTGCAGTTATCTTGGGTTGTATTTCACCTAAAGCTTCCCGTAAGGATTGTTACTATTATGGTGCTTATAAATGACCCAAGTTCTTCATTTATCATTCCGGTGAAACAAGTTTTCATCTTGTCATTGATCTCAATCCAATCAATTGTTTTCGTCAGTGGCTGGTTGTCACCTCTTAATTTTGTGATGTTTTCCATAGGCCCACAACGAGCTGATTCTTTTCGTTGTTGGTTTTTCCAACAACTCCGTTCAACCCTTCTTCGTAAGGATGATTTGCAATTCATTCGTGGGAGAAGTTGTCGTTTTCTTCTCCATTCTTTTCTTCCAACGATCTAGCATCTATTCTTTTGTTCCGTAGGTATTGTAATATTGGTATCTTCGTTCCATCATCTATTTTTGTCAAGAGCATATCCTTTCATTGGCTTATCCATTTAACTGGAGTGTTGGTCCCAACGTTCGAGTACTCTCATCTTACCAATTTTGCCTCTCTTTTCAACCGGAGTGCTGTCTGAATCCTTCTTACCCCTTGTGCCATTCTTTGAATTGTTTCGGAGGCAGTGTGTTGTTTATTTCATCAAGTATCATTCCATCTCCTCAAGTTCTTGTTAATTCCTTCCATTTTCAGACGAAGTGCTGTCCAAATTATTTCGTTCTTTTCCTTCTCAATCTTGGTTAACCGGAGTGGTTTTGAAATTCTTCTGTCATCCGTGAGCTCTTGTTTCATGTCTTTCAACCATAAAGGTTCTCATAATGTTCCTTGTTCCTATTTTCTAACGGAGTTTTCATATTCGTTCATCTCCGTTGTATTCTTCTTTCATTTTGGTCAACCTCTCAGGTTCGCGGTTTCACTCGTTTGTCAAAGAAGCAACTTTGTTTTACCTCTTCCTCTTCCATATTTTTACCGGTGCCATCTCTAGGATCTCGTGTCGAGATCCTCTGTTAGTGTGGGAGAGTTGTGACGCCCGAAGACCGACGTCCCAGAAGATTCCAGAGATTCCAGATGTTCCGGGTTCTTCCGTGTGCTTCTTTGTGCTTGCTTTATTTATTTTGCATTGCATCATGTCTTCATGCCATCATGACTTTAATTTTGCATCTCAACTTAAATAAATTGTGTGGACCTTCGGTCCATTTAAATTGAGGGAAGGATGACTTCTCTTTATAACATATCCTCCCAATATTTATGGAGCTATTATAAAAATATTCCATTGTTTGGAATTCACTATGACACACTTGCATATTTTCCCCATGCCTTCTCTTTCTCTTTCCTTGCCTCAAACCTTGCCAAGTTTTCCTTTTCCTTCTATCGAGGTTCCTCCAAAAATCCGAGCATTTTTGGACTCTCCAAAAACCTAGCCCTAGTTCAAACCCATTGGAATAAAATTCAATGAGTTTGAATTTTCATCATTCAATCTTGCCACTTATATTTTTCTTGGACTACGCTCATTTTTATGAGCCCGAGAAAAATAACCTCTTGCCCAAACTCGCTCCTAACCCCCTCTTTCTTTTCCTTTATTTTGTCTCTATTTTATTTTTCTTCTTCTTTTCTCTCTTTTTATTAGGAGAGGACCCAGTCCATCAGGTCCTTCCGGCCCAAGGCCCAGCCGGCCACTAGTCCTCCTAACCTAGCTCGCACGCAGCAGCTCTCCTCCCGAATCCCCGTTTCCCCTTCGTCCGCCGCCTCCTCTCTCCTCTCGCTCTCCCTCGCAGCCGAACCCATCGATCCCTCGATCTCCCCTCGTCCCATCTCCCCCCTCGCTCACATCCATCGCGCAAGCGCTCGACCAACTCTCTCTCCCTCGCGCCCCTCACCTCCCTCCGTTGTGCGCCGTGGCCTTCGCGCCCGCGCCTCGTCCCCCTCGTACGTCCCCTCGCACGCCCGAGCAGCGGGACTGCGCCATCCCGCCTCTTCCTCGCCAGGGCCGGCCAGGAGCCACCCCGCCTCCGCGCGATTCCAGTGCCGCAGCGCCCCTGCCTCCTCGCCATCTCCCTCCAGCAGCCAGGAGCCGCGCCGTCCGCCGCCAAGGCCCCGCCTCCTCGCCATGGTCGCCCCCTGTCAGGACCCCGATCCTAAGTCACACAGGTCTAGCCTGTAACACACCATATCACTTTGCGGCCTCACGCACGGTATCCCCACGGGTGCCACCTTACCTGGCCCGGGGCCGTTTGCGCATTTTGGCACACGTATATGATAGTGTCGCTAGCATCCATATGACAGAGAACCCGGGCCGACAAGACCAGTTATAAACCAAAAGTGGCACTAAATTACAGAGACAGGCATACATGACCCAGCAACGAACGTGTCGGTCATCAACGTATGAACCCAAGTCGTAGCAAGCTACAAGGACTTAAAGGAACAACGCGTGACATTTCCCCTAAGGGACAGACACAGGAACGAAGAAGGACACGTGCCGGCCAGCCTACGTGTTCCGGAGCAGTAGCAAGCTACCAAGGCTCAGTGGAAACACTAGGAGACATTTCCCTGTAAGATAGGCTACCAAAGGTAAACAACTAGGTGTCGGATCCCACACATAACAATACACATTACACGTACGCATAATATGCAAGTATGTGTTGTACAACATGGCATCACAACATAACTCAACAACTCATATAGACAAAGGCTCAGAAGAGCCATCATAGCATTTATTACAAACAGAGGTCACATGACCCAACATACAGAGCATACAGGCAACAGAAGCATAACATGTCTGAGTACAGACAACTACAAATGAAAAGGGCTGAGAAGGCCTGGCTATCTACAAGATCCTACAAGGGTACAAGATCGTAGCTGAGGTAACAAGCTAAACGTCGAAGTCCACGCGGAACCACTAGCGAGACTGAAGTCTCTCTGCAAAAACATGAATTAAGCAAACGTGAGTACAAAGGTACTCAGCAAGACTTACATCAGAACTAGCTACATATGCATCAGTATCAACAAAAGGGGGTGGTGGAGTTTGACTGCAGCAAGCCAGCTTTGACACGGTGGCTATCCTAATCTACGACTGCAAGTAACTCTTTGAAGTGGCGCACACGAGTCCACATATTCACCAAACAATACACCACTATGGATCCGCTCCCGTCTCCCTACGAGAAGGCCATCCATAGCACTCACGCTTATCTTGCGTGTTTTAGAGTATCCACTTTCACTTGTCTATGAACTGTTATAGGCAACCCAGAAGTCCATTTCCGCGCACACGGCTATTCGAGTAGATCATATATAACCCTGCAGGGGTGTACTTCTTCACACATGTTTCCACCACTTAGCGTCTGCACACGACATGTGCTCGGCAGACTTCAAGCGAAAGCCGACGTGGGTGTAGACCACGACCTAACCAACCACTCAAGTTTCTCGTCCAGGTTTATCGCCTATTTGGGTTCCATCCGTGGGGAGATCCGGCTGGGGTGTCGCTCACGGCCCCAAACGATGTGTATAGGGTTCCCGCGTCACCAAACGGGCGACCGGTACACCGTGCCACGTACCTGCCGTGTCACAGTCCACCCCGAGGGTCAGCACTGCGCACGACCTCCAGTAAACTACAAACACCAGAAACTAGTTGCAACTCCTGGACAGAGAACAAGGGCAGTCAATAAGTCAAGCGGGGTCATATTTCAGGGCCCAATGTGTGGTAGTAGCTGTTTCATGGATCAACCAACACAGAACTCAGTTCCTGAGGACGGTTTCAATGAGACAACCCACCATGTACTCCTACATGGCCTCACATCGCTACCTTTACCAAATCGTGTTCACACACTTAGCTCACACACAGTAGGACATGTTCATTCCAATTCATCCCCGATGAATCAGACCTGACACAACTCTAAGCAATAGCAGGCATAACCAAAAAGCATCAATGAGTAGGCACAACATGGCTCAAACAACTCCTACTCATACTAGTGGGTTTCAACTATTTACTGTGGCAATGACGGGTCATGCAGTGGAAAGGGGTTCAACTACCGCAGCAGGTAACAATTGAAGCGTTGTTGTCCTAATGCAGTAAAAGAGAGCAAGAGCGAGAGAGTGGGATTGTATCGGAATGCTCAATGGGGTTTGCTTGCCTGGCACTCCTGGAGATAACATTGAGTCTTCATCGGTGTCATCGATCACATCGTCGGAACACGTCTACTGAAGGGGGACAAGCACCAGCAAACAAGAGAGAACACAATCAATGCAATGCGACAATATGATGCATGATCATGATATGGCAATATGCTGTTGATTTAGCTAGTGCAACTAGCAACACCATTAAATGAAGTTGGTTTGAACCAGAGGTTCAAATTCAAACTCCATATGTGATTATTTAAATGCCATTTACTTGATTTGACCTGATCAGCAGGTTTAACTTCTCCAAACATGCATGAAAATGCCATAAATAGATTCCTTGGATTTTTCTGATCATTTTTCATATATAAATTATTTTCATCTGAGCTACGGTTGATTTTATATGATTTTTACAAGCTTTGAGTATTTTCTAAAATCAATAAATCATTTATTATTTATTTAAAATTCCAGAAAATAGATACTGCGTCAGCATTGAGTAAGCATGACGTCAGTAGGGTCAAAGGACTGCCCTGGGTCAAACCTGACCAGTGGGGCCCACTGGTGAGTGACCCACTAGCTAACAGGGTTAGTTAGTTTTTAAACTAACACTAACTAAACTGTTGGTGGGGCCTGGGCCCACATGGCAGTCTCTCAGGGCCTAATTAAGTTTAGTTTTAACTAAACTAATTTAACAGGGGTTTGCCCCACGTGTCAGTGACTCATAGAGCTAAGCACAGTGATTAGTACTTAATTAAAATTTAAACTAAAACTAAACAACGGCCGGCCCCACATGTCATGGACACAGGGGGGGTCCAGCCGTGGTCAAAGGGGTCAAACCTACCTGCTGCTCAATGCCGGCGAGGCCAAACGCGGCGGCAGTGCTCGGAAATCCTCCTCCGACGACCAAACGGCCGGCGGAAGGCATCAACGTGACGCGGGCACTCTTCCGCGTCGAGTGGTGGCGGTAGTTGGCCCTGGGGTGGTCGGAAAAGTGGCCGGCGACGAGGTCCAGCGGCGGCAGCGGTCGGGCTTGCGCGGGCGCGGCGCTGCAGGCTGCGGCTGAGCACGCTGAGGGCACCAGGAGGGAGCCCGTGCTCTCCCGCATCCATCCCCGCAAGTGGTAGGAGCTGGGGTGGCCGGAGCTCGTCGGAAACGAGCTCGCGGCGGCGCCGGAGTTCGGGCTCCGTCGAGTTAGGCACTGCGGGGCACGGGGAGGTTAGCTGATGGCTGCTACGTGTTGGTGAGGTCATTAGGAGCTCGGTGGTGCACTCAGGTGGATGCTCCAGTGGCTATAGCCACGGCGGTGACATTGCCGTCGGTGAGGGGTTCTCGGGCACGGTGGGGGTTGGAGCTACAGCACGCGCGTGAGTAGAGGAATAGGGGGAGGAGCAAGAGGGGCTCACGGCGGTTGCGAAGGTCGTCGAAGTGGGCTCGGGGAGGCACCAGCCACCGCGAATTCGACGGTGAGGTCGTCGGCGGCCGACGAGGGGAACGGCTGCGCAGACGGTGTTCGGAGACGTGCGGTGCCGCGTGGCTCGGTGGAGGGGTATAGGGCGACGAGGCGGAGCTCTGGGCCTCATCGGAGGGGCGAGAGGTGGACGGTGGCCGCGGTGGTTCAGGATGGCGGCGACGACAGCGTTCGGGCGCTCGCGGGGGAGAGAGACAGAGGAGGGGAAGGGGGCGAGTGAGGGGTCAGATCGATCCGGACGGCAGTGGGGTGGTCATCCGCGGCGTCGCGCTGGCGAGAGGAGGGCCAGGCAGGCAGGTGGCGTGGCGGCACGGCCGTGCGCACGCGCCGGCCACACGCCTGGTCGACTGGCGCCAGGAGGACGACGGCGGTGGTGGGCTGGGCCGCTACAGTGCTGGCCGCACAGGTAAGTGGCTCAGGTGGGCTTCCTCTTTCTCTGTTTTCTATTTAGTTCTGTTTTCTATTTTTTTGCTTTTGTTTTGATTTAATAAAAATGCCAGAACATTTTCATAAATCATGAAACCAAGCATGGCTACTGTTTGGAATAAATCCAACAGTAAAAATTTTAGTTTATGATTATTTGAGCATTTAAAATAATATATAAAATTTAAATGCCCAAATGCAAATAAGATATGATTTAATTCAAAAATCCAGAATGGTCCTAGAATAAGTGCAACATTTTTGGTAGGGGTTTTTAATCAATCCAAAAATGATGAACTTTTCCAAGGGGCATTTTGGGTTCATTGATAAGGATTTTAATTTGACCCTAGTTAAATTCATTTAGTGCTAGGGTTTGAGCATCCCCATTTCAGGTTTTCCTTTGAAGGTAAACATGATGCAACAGACAGGTGCTATCCTAAAGCAAGGTGAAGCTGGGGATGTGACAACTCACCCCCACTAAACAAGAATCTCGTCCCGAGATTCAGGACGTGAGATAAGATATCAGAGGGGACACTAACTAACACAAACTTCATGATCCAAGTGTCCTCTATATAAGTGTTGATTGCTTGCCTCATGTTGATCCTGGCTTCCTTGCTTTCGAGATCTTCGTCCAAACGGTGATGATGAGAGAAACTCTACAACATTGATCTTCCGAAAGATCAAGCAACTCAAGATCAACCCATGGAGTGAGACGTTGAAACATCTCTTGAGCTGAGACACGGAGTACACCTCCAGGGGGATGGAGTGAAACAAGCGATGAAGGTTCACCTAGTGGCAATAATTCCACACCTAAGAAGATGGTGATCGATACCACCAGACGGGGCACCTTAGAGAAGGTGACTCGTAGAGTTATTCCCTTAAGTGGCAAAAAGAATTACTTTTGATATAGAGATCATTGAAATTCCCTATACCAACCTAAGGCAAACACAATCGATCGTTTGACGGAGTCCGAAGAAATGACATTCTCGGCCAAAATGGATGATGTGAACTTCCTTGTTGAAGACAACACCACAGATGATTTTGCTTATCATCGGAAATGGATGGAACCTATGGTAGGACCACTTTTGAAGATAATCCTGAACAGCAGTTGCTGAGAAGGACAATCCATGGAAAATTGGCATGATGGTGGTACAAGTTGGGAACAAAATGCAAATGCAGGGAATGATCCTGGTAACTAGGAAGAATCCCAACAGTAGAGAGTAAATCTACTCTTTGAGAGTGTATAAAATAATCAAGAACACTGGATGCAATCCCGGTTAGTGCCGAGGATAACACCTAGTGCTTGTGCGTGCTCTCAAGAACTTGAGCATTCCCATATTCATCAAGGTTTTACCAATATCTGTGTCAATGATCCTGGCAACACAACATACTACCATGATGAATAGTGGTGGACGATGCAGATGCAAAGGAAGATAACACTTTCTCAGATTCCACCCTAGCGGTGTTAGGAGCAGAATTTGGATAATCGACCGAGAGACATTTAGCACTCCGCTTCTAATGTTCTCCTTGATGTGTTAGCGTAAACCATTCATAGATATGTTTGGTATCTTGAACATCAAGTAAAGGTCGGACTTCGGAAGCACAAGAATCCGTAAGGAACAACTAGGGAGTAAATCCTACGAGGTCCTTATGGGGAGGTGACCAACTTCTTCAATCAAGATACTACAACAATAGGTCTTCCGGCTGAGTGGGTTGGCCACGACATCCACTTTACCGGTTATCGAGAGACCAATATTATAGTTCTTGGAAAATGCTCCAACCATCATATCTGCCTGAGATTCAGTTCTGGTTGGTGTCAGGATATTCCACACTCATCGAGTCTAGAAAGAGAAATAAATTTTTCAACACAAATCGACGAGATGGTGTTGCGAGATTCTCCGGAAGTGAACTACGGTAGCAAGCTCCAAAACATGAGCTGGTTCTGCTACATACATATGAACACGTTGTCCAAGACAAATATGACCACGTAGTAGTCTTACAATGAAACACTACCAAGTTCAGGTTGGGGAACCATCAACGAGGATATTGAAGTTCATGCATAAGTCTAGCTCTTAAGAAGAAACTTCTTCTCCTTGAACAAATCAATCAGCGGCTTGGTGTGCTTGGGATACATATGGAATGAAGATGATCAGTCTGTCAGACCATGGAATACTTCGCACGTATGCATGACTGACTTGGGATGATTCCAAAGAAAGCAAAACTAACTTTCTCGAACCCATGGCGGCAACGTGCACCTAATGCACATGAATTAGGGAAAGTTTCTTCTCTCATCCATCATATACCTCATGAACGGAACACGAAGGCAATGCTTACAAAGTTTCCAACACTAGCTTAATGTCCTACAAAATCATGGAGAAGGTAGCAGTATTGCTGATGGGCTCAACAACAATTCATCCAGGTTTCCATGGAGATGGAATTCCATAATTATGTGAACAAGTGATAGTATTGGTCAGACCAATAGATGTAATGGTGTATGCTCGAGTGATCAACCACGAGTAAGACAATATTATGAACATCGTTGGTTCTGATTTGATTTGATGATAGCCCATACTCAAATCAAAGTTTTGATATGACAATAGGTCCAACAACTGATCACAGGGACCAATTGATGAAGATGTCATCTATCTTCAACACACGCAAACATACCTCTTGAGATGAACTAAGTTGGCAAGCTTTTATCTTCCAACTCTCCAAGTTATTTTTTTTTAGCTTGACCAACCAGTTCAGGGTATCCAACACAGATTCTTGGAGAAGGGGTGGTTTATAAGAAACCAACTTGATCACGAACTCAACATAGCGGTCAGGGAACAACCTGGTAATACTTCCGAGAAGATGTTCGGAAATCACGGACCACCGATATGTTACTAAGCTCGAGATCAATCTTGCTTTTCAGGGCAAGATGATATGATCAAATGAGCGAGGGATTGACACAATCCTAACTCATTGATCGAAGAGTGCACCAGAAGAATGGACTAGGTAGCACGGTCAATCTTAGAATGGTAATTAGTAACCAACACACTAATAATGAAATTGTTGTCCTTTAACCGCCAAGCAACGAGATTGCTAGGGGTATTGATTTCACACATCACAATTCACTTGTCGGTATTCTGGCTACGATAACACGGAGACCGAGGAACAAACGATGATGGCGAGAAGTATCACCTTATCAAAAGCTTATAGGAGGTGGTGCAATCCTCATGACATTCTTGACATAAAGATGGTAATACTCCAGGATAGAACAGTTTAGAAGCTGCATTAGCATTCTTCATCTGCGAAGTACAACTTCTTTGACCAAATCCTGGATATGGATAAGGTACTGGAGTTTGTTTCTCCTAGTCATTCCAGAATAGAATGGCTTGACAGACCACAAGAGTAAAAGGCATCGATGAACACGAGTGCACAACTACTCCTGACTATCAACTTATAGACGAGGGTCACAATGCAACTAAAAAGGGGCAACTCAAAGGAACAAATATCTTTCTGAGTTGTGGATGCAGAGATTAGTATGTCGAACTAGTCAACATATTTCTTCCAGATAACCTATGCAGAAAGGTAGAATTGACAGAGTCACAATATGAATGGAGTACTACTCAAGAGCACTCGGGTCGTGATCTTTTGGTTCAGAAGAACTTCTGCCAAGGATGGTTCATGGTATTTGGAAGAAGGATATACCACGGACCTCGAGGACTATCACAAGGTTACTAATATCCTAAAGGAACGAGCAAATACTATCAACATGAATTAAGTAGGGTGAAGCTCGGGTTCAAGAACCCAGGAATAGAATACCTACCAACTAAATAGCATCACGGGATGCTTTCGAGAATGATGGCCAAAATCATCACACTGGAATATAAAACATTGCTGATTACTGGGTGATCCTCTAAGACACCTAGGGTCATAATAATAAGTCCAACATATATGTCGAGGTAGCAGAGTACCTCAACACACTGACTAGTGTGCTTAGTCTGGCCCAAAGGTACATCGGAACATGAAGGAAAGGTTTGCAAATGCATCAGATTATTTAGAAACCTAGAATGACTCGGACAGCATAACGGCTGCAAATGCTCGAAAATACTTTTGAGATCCAAACAATAGGGTAGCATATCCACTTAACATCATAATGTCAAGGTTCTGAGACCAACAGTTGAACAAACAGAAGTAGTAGAAACTGAACTGAGGGTTGAATCCACAATAACGTGATCCTGATAAATAGAATGAGAATCCTAGTTCTTAATCCCCGTAGAAATAAGAAGGTGACTCAGATCAGAAGGTCATAGGGCAAAGGAGTAAAAGGAGCCTTACGTTCCCTTCCACAAGCAATTCCCTTACATAACTAAAGAGTTTCTAGACACAACTTCGACCAGTTTGGCTTACTAATCCTACAGGCAGTCAGGCTCTGATACCAAAGCTGTCAGGACCCCGATCCTAAGTCACACAGGTCTAGCCTGTAACACACCATATCACTTTGCGGCCTCACGCACGGTATCCCCACGGGTGCCACCTTACCTGGCCCGGGACCGTTTGCGCATTTTGGCACATGTATATGATAGTGTCGCTAGCATCCATATGACAGAGAACCCGGGCCGACAAGACCAGTTATAAACCAAAAGTGGCACTAAATTACAGAGACAGGCATACATGACCCAGCAACGAACGTGTCGGTCATCAACGTATGAACCCAAGTCGTAGCAAGCTACAAGGACTTAAAGGAACAACGCGTGACATTTCCCCTAAGGGACAGACACAGGAACGAAGAAGGACACATGCCGGCCAGCCTAAGTGTTCCGGAGCAGTAACAAGCTACCAAGGCTCAGTGGAAACACTAGGAGACATTTCCCTGTAAGATAGGCTACCAAAGGTAAACAACTAGGTGTCGGATCCCACACATAACAATACACATTACACGTACGCATAATATGCAAGTATGTGTTGTACAACATGGCATCACAACATAACTCAATAACTCATATAGACAAAGGCCCAGAAGAGCCATCATAGCATTTATTACAAACAGAGGTCACATGACCCAACATACAGAGCATACAGGCAACGGAAGCATAACATGTCTGAGTACAGACAACTACAAATGAAAAGGCCTGAGAAGGCCTGGCTATCTACAAGATCCTACAAGGGTACAAGATCGTAGCTGAGGTAACAAGCTAAACGTCGAAGTCCACGCGGAACCACTAGCGAGACTGAAGTCTCTCTGCAAAAACATGAATTAAGCAAACGTGAGTACAAAGGTACTCAGCAAGACTTACATCAGAACTAGCTACATATGCATCAGTATCAACAAAAGGGGGTGGTGGAGTTTGACTGCAGCAAGCCAGCTTTGACACGGTGGCTATCCTGATCTACGACTGCAAGTAACTCTTTGAGGTGGCGCACACGAGTCCACATATTCACCAATCAATACACCACTATGGATCCGCTCCCGTCTCCCTACGAGAAGGCCATCCATAGCACTCACGCTTATCTTGCGTGTTTTAGAGTATCCACTTTCACTTGTCTATGAACTGTTATAGGCAACCCAGAAGTCCATTTCTGCGGACATGGCTATTCGAATAGATCATATATAACCCTGCAGGGGTGTACTTCTTCACACATGTTTCCACCACTTAGCGTCTGCACACGACATGTGCTCGGCAGACTTCAAGCGAAAGCCGACGTGGGTGTAGACCACGACCTAACCAACCACTCAAGTTTCTCGTCCAGGTTAATCGCCTATTTGGGTTCCATCCGTGGGGAGATCCGGCTGGGGTGTCGCTCACGACCCCAAACGATGTTTACAGGGTTCCCGCGTCACCAAACGGGTGACCGGTACACCGTGCCACGTACCTGCCGTGTCACAATCCACCCCGAGGGTCAGCACTGCGCACGACCTCCAGTAAACTACAAACACCAGAAACTAGTTGCAACTCCTGGACAGAGAACAAGGGCAGTCAATAAGTCGAGCGGGGTCATATTTCAGGGCCCAATGTGTGGTAGTAGTTGTTTCATGGATCAACCAACACAGAACTCAGTTCCTGAGGACGGTTTCAATGAGACAACCCACCATGTACTCCTACATGGCCTCTCATCGCTACCTTTACCAAATCGTGTTCACACACTTAGCTCACACACAGTAGGACATGTTCATCACATTCCAATTCATCCCCAATGAATCAGACCTGACACAACTCTAAGCAATAGCAGGCATAACCAGAAAGCATCAATGAGTAGGCACAACATGGCTCAAACAACTCCTACTCATACTAGTGGGTTTGAACTATTTACTATGGCAATGACGGGTCATGCAGTGGAAAGGGGTTCATCTCCTGCAGCAGGTAACAATTGAAGCGTTGTTGTCCTAATGCAGTAAAAGAGAGCAAGAGCGAGAGAGTGGGATTGTATCGGAATGCTCAATGGGGTTTGCTTGCCTGGCACTCCTGAAGATAACATTGAGTCTTCATCGGTGTCATCGATCACATCGTCGGAACACGTCTACTTAAGGGGGACAAGCACCGGCAAACAAGAGAGAACACAATCAATGCAATGCGACAATATGATGCATGATCAAGATATGGCAATATGTTGTTGATTGATCTAGTGCAACTAGCAACACCATTAAATGAAGTTGGTTTGAACCAGAGGTTCAAATTCAAACTCCATATGTGATTATTTAAATGCCATTTAATTGATTTGACCTGATCAGCAGGTTTAACTTCTCCAAACATGCATGAAAATGCCATAAAAAGATTCCTTGGATTTTTCTGATCATTTTTCATATATAAATTATTTTCATCTGAGCTACGGTTGATTTTATATGATTTTTACAAGCTTTGGCTATTTTCTGAAATAAATAAATCATTTATTATTTATTTAAAATTCCAGAAAATAGATACTGCGTCAGCATTGAGTAAGCATGACGTCAGTAGGGTCAAAGGACTGCCCTGGGTCAAACCTGACCAGTGGGGCCCACTGGTGAGTGACCCACTAGCTAACAGGGTTAGTTAGTTTTTAAACTAACACTAACTAAACTGTTGGTGGGGCCTGGGCCCACATGGCAGTCTCTCACGGCCTAATTAAGTTTAGTTTTAACTAAACTAATTTAACAGGGGTTGGCACCACGTGTCAGTGACTCATAGAGCTAAGCATAGTGATTAGTACTTAATTAAAACCTAAACTAAAACTAAACAACGGCCGGCCCCACATGTCATGGACACAGGGGGGGTCCAGCCGTGGTCAAAGGGGTCAAACCTACCGGCGGATTAACGCCGGCGAGGCCAAACGCGGCGGCAGTGCTCGAAAATCCTCCTCCGACGACCAAACGGCCGGCGGAAGGCATCAACGTGACGCGGGCACTCTTCCGCGTCGAGTGGTGGCGGTAGTTGGCCCTGGGGTGGCCGGAAAAGTGGCCGGCGACGAGGTCCAGCGGCGGCAGCGGTCGGGCTTGCGCGGGCGCGGCGCTGCAGGCTGCAGCTGAGCACGCTGAGGGCACCAGGAGGGAGCCCGTGCTCTCCCGCATCCATCCCCGCAAGTGGGAGGAGCTGGGGTGGCCGGAGCTCGTCGGAAACGAGCTCGCGGCGGCGCCGGAGTTCGAGCTCCGTCGAGTTAGGCGCTGCGGGGCACGGGGAGGTGAGCTGATGGCTGCTTCGTGTTCGTGAGGTCATTAGGAGCTCGGTGGTGCACTCAGGTGGATGCTCCAGTGGCTATAGCCACGGCGGCGACATTGCCGGCGGCGAGGGGTTCTCGGGCACGGTGGGGGTTGGAGCTACAGCACGCGCGTGAGTAGAGGAATAGGGGGAGGAGCAAGAGGGGCTCATGGCGGTTGTGAAGGTCGTCGAAGTGGGCTCGGGGAGGCACCAGCCACCGCGAATTCGACGGTGACGTCGTCGGCGGCCGACGAGGGGAACGGCTGCGCAGATGGCATTCGGAGACGTGTGGTGCCGCGTGGCTCGGCGGAGGGGTATAGGGCGACGAGGCGGAGCTCTGGGGCTCATCGGAGGGGCGAGAGGTGGACGGTGGCCGCGGTGGTTCAGGACGGCGGCGACGACAGCGTTCGGGCGCTCGCGGGGGAGAGAGAGAGAGAGGAGGGGAAGGGGGCGAGTGAGGGGTCAGATCGATCCGGACGGCAGTGGGGTGGTCATCCGCGGCGTCGCGTTGGTGAGAGGAGGGCCAGGCAGGCAGGTGGCGTGGAGGCACGGCCGTGCGCGCGCGCCGGCCACACGCCTGGCCGACTGGCGCCAGGAGGACGACGGCGGTGGTGGGCTGGGCCGCTACAGTGCTGGCCGCACAGGTAAGTGGCTCAGGTGGCTTCCTCTTTCTCTGTTTTCTATTTAGTTCCGTTTTCTATTTTTTTTTGCTTTTGTTTTGATTTAATAAAAATGCCAGAACATTTTCATAAATCATGAAACCAAGCATGGCTACTGTTTGGAATAAATCCAACAGTAAACATTTTAGTTTATGATTATTTGAGCATTTAAAATAATATATAAAATTTAAATGCCCAAATGCAAATAAGATATGATTTAATTCAAAAATCCAGAATGGTCCTAGAATAAGTGCAACATTTTTGGCAGGGGTTTTTAATCAATCCAAAAATGATGAACTTTTCCAAGGGGCATTTTGGGTTCATTGATAAGGATTTTAATTTGACCCTAGTTAAATTCATTTAGTGCTAGGGTTTGAGCATCCCCATTTTAGGTTTTCCTTTGAAGATAAACATGATGCAACAGACAGGTGCTCTCCTAAAGCAAGGTGAAGCTGGGGATGTGACACCCTCGTCGACCTCCACCAGCGCCGCCGCCCCGCGTGAGCCGAGGGCCCAGTCCAGCGCCCCTCGCAGCTCCTCGGGCCGGCCTCGCCTCGGCCATCCTCCCTCCAGCGCTGGCGTCGCCCCGAGCAGCCTCCGCTCTTCTCCTCCTCGCCGTGGCCGTGACCGAGACCACCTTGGTTTGTTGCTGCTGTTTTTTTTTCGCCAAGTGCCAGGATGAACATGTACATCTACAAACGAGTAACGATGGCAGCCCGAAGCACCAACTAACTCTACAATAACCCAAACATCTACATAATACGAGTACATCTACCGACGCCGAGTACCCCTTCGAGTCGCCGACGACCTTCAAGTTCGACTACACGGCGACAAAATGACATGTACCACTACCGTCGCCATGTCCCGAGACCGGCAAGTCCGAAGACCACAAGTACCTCTACCGACGACTTGAACCTCTACGAACGCGTACGACGACCGTCGCCGAAGAACCGTGTACCACTACTTCCTCGACGAACGTGAATGACTACTTCCTTTTGGCAACGTGAACGACAACTTCGACAACGACCGCCTTGAGAACGTCTACTTCCCCTACTCCCTCGACGACTCGAACCGCCCCGAAACGATTGTTTCGAAGGTATAACCCCGAGACGATGACCCGTGGAATGTATGTGTTGTATGAGATGTTACCCTTGTGTGCATCGTGCCCGTTTCGTCTTTTGTCATGCTCCTCGGTTGCCTTGTCGCCGACTCGTGGGAACCTGGTGACGGGATCACCCCACCTTTCATCTTGGTCGACTCACTCACGCCACCTTTTCTTTTGCACCCGTCTCTCAACGAGTTACCGGAACCGATATGTTGCGTGGCATCATTTTCGGTTCGTTGCCGTGGCACCCTTTCTTCCACCACGGTGACAATACTCCATATCTTCTTCATGTCAACTTTTAATAAAATTGCATAAACTTGATCATGTCATCCGCATCATGTTAACAACATTTAAAATGTGTGATTGTTGTTTGCTTAAAAATTGCTAAACATGCATATGGGGATTTTCCCGGAATTGTTCTTGTTATTTCTGGCCTCAGTTAAAATGACTAAATCGGTAGTTTGTTTTTGCTTCACCTCTTGATATGTTAAAAACATTTAATCTTGTCTTGTAAATAAACGAGAGTCAACTAAATAAATAACATGTGGTGTTTCGTCAATATGCAACTCGTTGCATATTGAGCTCCACTTAACTTGTAGTTTTGTTTGTGCACATTGCCATGCCATGCATAATTAAACCGGACATGCATCATACTTGGATGTGCATTGTATGCCATATTTATGCTTGTGTGTTTACTGTATTGTTTGCTTCTTTCCGGTTGCTTCTCTTGTTAGCTTCGGTTTCGTTCCGGAGTTGTGAGGCTTCTTCTTCGTCTTCTTCTGGACCCGTTCTTCTCCCTTGCGGAATCCCAGGCAAGATGATCATACCCTTGGATACCTTTAGTACCATTGCCATGCTTAGTTGTCTCGATGCTATCGTTACATGTCGAGCTACCCATCTTTTATGTCAGCCTCTCCTTGTTGCCATGAAACCTCTAACCTTTGACACCTTCCTAGCAAAACCATTGTTTGGCTATGTTACCCGCATGCTCAGCCCCTCTTATTGAGTTGTTAGTTTTAGGTGAAGATGAAGATCGTTCCAGGAGGGAACTTGTTGTTGGAATATCACAATATCTATTATTATTATTAACACACCTATATACTGGGCATGGGTGGAAGGCTTGGCCTTTTGCTCGGTGTTTTGTTCCACTCATGCCACCTTAGGCGCCAATAAACCGGCATTATGTTCCTTGATTTTGCGTTCCTTACACAATGGGTGGATGGGGACCCCTTGACACTTCGACTTTGAATAAAACTCCTCCAGCAAGGCCCAACTTTGGTTTTAATTTGCCTCATAATAACAACTTAATTAATTAATCAAATTTGCATTGGGGGTCGCGTCCCCGGGTACTCTTTCTACATAGCAGGGGGGCCAGTGCTGATGGTGTTGGTCCCAAACGGGCGGACTGCGGGAACCACCACGGGGAAACTCGAGGATTGGCTCCTGTAGGATGTCCCATCCGGTCGTGGCCTGAGACGAGATACGCGCGGCTACTATCAGGGTGTCGGCACGCCGGGAGGTCTTGCTGGACTTGTTTTACCATTGTCAAAATGTCTTGTGCACCGGGATGCCGAGCCTGATCGGATTTCCCTAAGATAAGGGGTGATGATATGATATTTATCACTTCAGCTAATCGTGAGAGCTTGTGATTGGCTAAGTTGGGACACCCCTGCAGGGTTATGATCTTTCGAAAGCCGTGCCCACGGTTATGTGGCAGATTGGAATTTGTTAATGTCCGGTGGTAGAAAACTTGTCAGAGGATCCGAAGTAAAACACACAACTGTGTGAGTAACCGTGACTGTCTCTTTTCACTTTGAGAAGAGAACACGGTGGGGTTATGTTTGACTCGTATGTAGTTTAGGATCTTTAGCGATCACTACTAGTTGCGACCGTTTCCGTAGATGCTCATCTTACTCTTGTACTCGTAAGTTAGCCACCAGATTATGCTTAGTCGCTGCAGCAACCTCACCACTTTACCTCCTCCTACCCACAAAGCTTTGCTAGTCTTGATACCCATGGTTATGGGATTGCTGAGTCCTCGTGGCTCACAGATACTACAACACCAGATGCAGGTTCAGCCGAGAATGACGCAGGAGCTGGTTCAAGTACTTCACTGGGAGCTCGATGAAGAGAGTGGCCGTATGCTTGTGACGTTTTCGACGATCAGTAGTGGTTTCTACTAGGGGCGATTCTGACCTGTGGCTTTATGTTTTGGTATCTTTCTTTTGGATCTTCGCCCGTAGTCGGGTTGTGATGTTTTGGATGATGTTATGCTTATGTAATGTATTGTGTGAAGTGGCGAGTGTAAGCCAACTATCTCCTTTTGCAATTTCATCCCTAATTTTACATGAGTTGTGCAAAGATACCAAACTTGAGATCATTCCAGAATGGGCTTATACCTTTAAGTCGTGCCTCGACACGTAGGAGGTATAGTCCCATTCTGGGCATTACAAAGATAGTCTCACATCAACTAGGCGTATCAATGGGCTATGGAGGTGCCCATCAATAGATATCAATGTGAGTGAGTAGGGATTGCCATGCAACGGAAGAGCTATAAGTGTATGAAAGCTCATCAAAAGAAACTAAGTGGGTGTGCATCCAACTTGCTTGCTCATCAAGACCTAGGGCATTTGAGGAAGCCCATAGTTGGAATATACAAGCCAAGTTCTATAAGGAAAATTCCCACTAGTATATGAAAGTGACAAAACAGGAGATTCTCTATCATGAAGATCATGGTGCTACTTTGAAGCACAAGTGTGGAAAAAGATAGTAGCATTGTCCCTTCTCTCTTTTCTCTCAATTTTTGGAGGGGCTTTCTCTCTTTTTTTAATTAGCCCCTCTCTATTTTTTTTGGGCCATCCTTTTTTTATTGTTTGGCCTTTCCTCACATGGGACAATGCTCTAATAATGAAGATCATCACACTTTTATTGACTTACAACTCAAACATTACAACTCGAAGCTAGAACAAAATATGACTCTATGTGAATGATGATGAAGCATGTCATATGAACGAAACGGTGGAAAGTTGCATGGCAATATATCTCAGAATGGCTATGGAAATGCCATGATAGGTAGGTATGGTGGCTGTTTTGAGGAAGGTATATGGTGGGTGTATGGTACTGGCGAAAGTTGCGCGGTACAAGAGAGGCTAGCAATGGTGGAAGGGTGAGAGTGCGTATAATCCATGGACTCAACATTAGTCATAAAGAACTCATATACTTATTGCAAAAATCTACGAGTCATCAAAACAAAGTATTCCACGCATGCTCCTAGGGGAAGGGTTGGTAGGAGTTAACCATCGCGCGATCCTGACCTCCACACAAAGGATGACACTCAATAAATAAATCATGCTCCAACTTCGTCACATAGCGGTTCACCATACGTGCATGCCACGGGAATCACAAGCTTTAACACAAGTGTTTCTCAAATTCACAATTACTCCACTAGCATGACTCTAATATCACCATCCTCATATCTCAAAACAATCATCAAGTATCAAACTTCTCATATCATTCAATGCACTTGTATGAAAGTTTTTACTATACTCATCTTGGATACCTATCATATTAGGACTAGTTTAATAACCAAAGCACATTACCATGATGTTCTAAAATACTCTCAAAAGGATATAAGTGAAGCATGAGATATGAACAATTTCTACAAAACAAAACCACCACCGTGCTCTAAAAGATATAAGTGAAGCACTAGAGCAAAAACTATCTAGCTCCAAAGATATACGTGAAGCACATAGAGTATTCTAATAAATTCTAAATCATATTTATCTCTCTCAAAAGGTGTGTCCAGGAAGGATGATTGTGGCAAACTAAAAAGAAAAGACTCAAATCATACATGTCTCTCCAAGCAAAACACATATCATGTGGTGAATAAAAATATAGTCCCAAGTAAAGTTACCGATAGATGAGGACGAAAGACGGCAGGCTTTTGGTTGTCCTTGAATTTTACCTTGGGGTGCCTTGGGCATCCCCAAGCTTAGGTTCTTGCCACTCTTTGTTCCATAGTCCATCAAAGCCATACTCAAAACATGAAAACTTCACAACACAAAACTTAGCCAAAAATCTCGTGAGCTCCGTTAGTATAAGAAAACAAACCACCACTCAAAGGTACTGTAATGAACTCATTCTTTGCTTATATTGGTGTTAAACCTACTGTATTACAACTTCTCTATGATTCATACCCCTCGATACTACTCATAGATTCATCAAAATAAGCAAACAACACACGAAAAACAGAATCTGACAAAAACAGAACAATCTGTAGTAATCTGTAACTTTTGAATACTTCTGTAACTCCAAAAAATTGAAATAAATTGTTAAACGTGAGGAATTTGTCTATTAATCATCTGCAAAAATAATCAACTAAAAAACACTCTCTAGTAAAAAATGACAGCCAATCTCGTGAGTGCTAAAGTTTCTGTTTTTTACAGCATGACCATATAAACTTCACACAAGTCTTCCCAAAGGTTCTACTTGGCACAAACACTAATTAAAACACAAAACCACATCTAAATAGAAGCTGGATGCAATATTTATTCCTAAACAGAAGCAAAAACAAAGAAAATAAAATTGGGTTGCCTCCCAACAAGCGCTATCATTTAATGCCCCTAGCTAGGCACGATACAAGAATAGATCTAGGTATTGCCATATTTGGTAGGCAATACATAAGTGGCTCTCATAATAGATTCGTAAGGTAATTTAATTTTCTTTCTAGGAAAGTGTTCCATGCCTTTCCTTAACGGAAACTGGAATCTAATATTTCCTTCCTTCATATCAATAATTGCACCAATCGTTCTAAGGAAAGGTCTACCAAGAATAATGGGACATGAAGGATTGCAAACTATATCAAGAACAATGAAATCTACGGGCACATAATTCCTATTGGCAACAATAAGAACATCATTAATATTTCCCATAGGTTTCTTAATGGTGCAATCTGCAAGATGCAAATTTAAAGAACAATCATCAAGTTCATGGAAACCTAACAAATCACACAAAGCTTTTGGAATTGTAGAAACACTTGCACCCAAATCACACAAAGCAAAGCATTCATGATATTTAATTTTAATTTTAATAGTAGTTTCCCACTCATCATAAAGCTTTCTAGGGATAGAAACTTCTAATTCAACTTTTCTTCATAAGATTGCATCAAAGCATCAACTATGTGTTTGGTAAAAGCCTTATTTTGACTATAAGCATGCGGAAAATTTAGTACGGATTGCAACAAGGAAATACAATCTATTAAAGAGGAATTATCATAATTGAATCCCTTGAAATCCAAAATAGTAGGTTCATCATTATGCAAAGTTTTAATCTCTTCAAATCCAATTTTATCAATTCTAGCCTCAAGATCTAAAAACTCTGAATCATTGGGACGCCTTTTAACTAAAGTAGACTCATCTCCAGTCCCATCTTTATCAAGATTCATACTAGAAAACAAGGATCTAATAGGAGACACATCAATAACTTTCAGATCTTCATCCTTATTTTCATGATAAATAGAAGAACACACTTTCATAAAGCAATCTTTTTTAGCACGCATCCTAGCGGTTCTTTCTTTGCACTCATCAATGGAAATTCTCATGGATTTGAGAGACTCATTGATATCATGCTTAGGTGGAATAGATCTAAGTTTCAAAGAATCAACATCAAGAGTAATTCTATCCACGTTTCTAGCCAACGCATCAATCTTAAGCAATTTTTCTTCAAGCAAAGCATTGAAATTCTGTTGCGAATTCACAAACTCTTTAACACTAGTTTCAAATTCAGAGGGCATCTTTCCAAAATTTCTATAAGAGTTATTGTAGGAATTACCATAATTATTATAGGAATTACTATGAAAAGGCCTAGGATTAAAGTTTCCTCTATTAGCATTGTTACCAAAATTATTCCTACCAACAAAATTCACATCCAAAGATTCATTATTATTTTCAATCAACGTGGATAAAGGCATATCATTAGGATCAAAATAAGCACTCTTTGTAGCAAATAATTTCATAAGTTCATCTATCTTTCCACTCAAAACACTAATCTCTTCAATAGCATGTACTTTTTTACTTGTAGATCTTTTGGTGTGCCATTGAGAGTAGTTAACCATAATATTATCTAGGATTTTGGTAGCTTCTCCTAAGGTGGTTTCCATGAAAGTGCCACCCGTGGCCGAATCTAAAAGATTTCTAAAAGAAAAATTCAAGCCAACATAAAAGTTTTGTATAATCATCCCTAAGTTCAATCCATGTGTAGGGCAATTACGTATCATTAATTTCATTCCCTCCCAAGCTTGTGCAACATGCTCATGATCTAGTTGCTTAAAATTCATAATATCATTTCTAAGAGAGATAATCTTAGCAGGAGGAAAATACTTAGAGATAAAGGCATCTTTGCACTTATTCCATGAATCAATACTATTTCTAGGCAAAGAGGAAAACCATGTTTTAGCACGATCTCTAAGTGAAAATGGAAATAGCTTCAATTTAACAATATCATTATCCGTATCCCTCTTCTTTTGCATATCACATAAATCAACAAAGTTCTTCAGATGAGTAGCGGCATCTTCACTAGGAAGGCCAGAAAATTGGTCTTTCATGACAAGATTCAACAGGGCAGCATTGATCTCACAAGATTCAGCATCAGTAATTGGAGCAATAGGCGTGCTAATAAATTCATTATTGTTGGTATTGGAGAAGTCTCACAATTTGGTATTGTTTTGAGCCATAGTGACAAGCAAGCAATCCAACACACAAGCAAATAAGAGGTAAGCGAATGGTAAACACCGGGAAAAAGAAGGGCGAATAAAACGGCAAGGGTGAAGTGGGGGAGAGCAAAACGAGAGGCAAATAATGTAGTGCGAAGGATAAGGGTTTGTGATAGGTACTTGGTATATGACTTTTGCGTAAGCCTCCCCAGCAACGGCGCCATAAATTCTTCTTGCTACTTCTCGAGCTTGCGTTGTATTCCCTCGCAAAGGAAAGGGTGATGTATCACAGTAGCGTGAGTATTCCCCTCAGTTTTTGAGAACCAAGGTATCAATCCAGTAGGAGACCACGCGCGAGTCCCTCGCACCTGCACAAACAAATAAGAACTTCGCAGCCAACGCGATAAGGGGTTGTCAATCCCTTCACGATCACTTACGAAAGTGAGATCTAATAGATAGGATAGAATAATATTTTTGGTATTTTTGGTATTTTTGGTATAAGAACAAAAAGTAAATAAAGCAAAGTAAAGTAGATGGAAGATCAATATGTTGAGAATAGACCCGGGGGCATAGGTTTCACTAGCGGCTTCTCTCATGATAGGAGAATTCTACGGTGGGTGAACAAATTACCGTCGAGCAATTTACAGAAAAGCGCATAGATATGAGAATATCTAGGCATGATCATTATATATAGGCATCACGTCCGTGACAAGTAGACCGAAACGATTCTGCATCTACTACTATTACTCCACACATCGACCGCTATCCAGCATGCATCTAGAGTATTAAGTTCATAAGAACAGAGTAATGCTTTAAGCAAGATGACATGATGTAGAGGGATAAACTCAAGCAATATGATATAAACCCCAACTTTTTATCCTTGGTGGCAACAATACAATACGTGCCTTGCTACCCCTGCTGTCACTGGGAAAGGACACCGCAAGATTGAACCCAAAGCCAAGCACTTCTCCCATTGCAAGAACTATAGATCTAGTAGGCCAAACCAAACCAATAATTCGAAGAGACTTGCAAGGATATTATAATCATACATAAAAGATTTCAGAAAAGAATCAAATATTGTTCATAGATAATCTTGATCATAAACCCACAATTCATCGGATCTCGACAAACACACCGCAAAAAGATTACATCGAATAGATTGATAACCCACAAGTGTAGGGGATCGCAACAGTTTTCGAGGGTAAAGTATTCAACCCAAATTTATTGATTCGACACAAGGGGAGACAAAGAATATTATTAAGTATTAGCAGCTGAGTTGTCAATTGAACCACACCTGTAAACTTAGTATCTGCAGCAAGGTAGTTTAGTAGCAAAGTAATATGGAAGTAACGATAACAACAATAAAAGTAATGGTAGTGATTTTGTAGTTTTTGTAATAGCATCAGTGGAAAAGTAAATAAGAAACAAGCAATATGTGAAAAGCTCGTAGGCATTGGATCGGTGATGGAGAATTATGTCGGATGCGATTCCTCATGTAATAGTTATAACATTGGGTGACACAGAAATAGCTCCAGTTCATCAATGTAATGTAGGCACGTATTCCGAATATAGTCATACGTGCTTATGGAAAAGAACTTGCATGACATCTTTTGTCCTACCCTCCCATGGCAGCAGGGTCCTAATGGAAACTAAGGGATATTAAGGCCTCCTTTTAATAGAGTACCGGACCAAATCATTAACACATAGTGAATACATGAACTCCTCAATGTACGGTCATCACCGGGAGTGGTCCCGATTGTTGTCACTTCGGGGTTGCCGGATCATAACACATAGTAGGTGACTATTGACTTGCAAGATAGGATCGAGAACACACATATATTCATGAAAGCATAATAGGTTCAGATCTGAAATCATGGCACTCGGGCCCTAGTGACAAGCATTGAGCATGGCCAAGTCATAGCAACGTCAATCTTAGAACATAGTGGATACTAGGGATCAAACCCTAACAAAACTAACTTGATTACACGGTAAATCTCATCCAACCCATCACCGTCCAGCAAGCCTACGATGGGATTACTCACGCACGATGGTGAGCATCATGGAATTGGTGATGAAGGAAGGTTGATGATGACGATGGCGACGATCTCCCCTCACCAGAGCCCCGAACGGACTCCAGATCAGCCCTCCCAACAGAGATTAGGGCTTGGCGGCGGCTCCATATCGTAAAATGCGATAATTCTTCCTCTCTGATTTTTCCTCTCCCCGAAAGTGAATATATGGAGTCCGGGGGTACGTCGGTGGAGCAACAGGGGGCCCACGAGGCAGGGGGCGCACCCAGGGGGATGGGGCACGCCCCCCACCCTCGTGGACAGGGTGTGGGCCCCCTGGCTTGGATCTTTCCGCAGATATTTTTTATATTTTCCAAAATAATTCTCCGTTGATTTTCAGGTCATTCCGAGAAATTTGTTTTCTGCACAAAAATAACACCATGGCAATTCTTCTGAATACAGCGTCAGTCCGGGTTAGTTCCATTCAAATCATGCAAGTTAGAGTCCAAAACAAGGGAAAAAGTGTTTGAAAAAGTAGATACGTTGGAGACGTATCAACTCCCCCAAGCTTAAACATTTGCTTGTCCTCAAGCAGTTCAGTTGATAAACTGAAAGTGATAAAGAAAAACTTTGACAAAGTCTGTTTGCTCTTGTTGTTGTAAATACGTAAAGCCAGCATTCAAGTTTTCAGCGAAGATCATGAACTAACCACATTCACAATAACTTTCAGGTCTCATGTCTACTCATATCAATGGCATAATCAACTAGCGAGCAATAATAATAAAAGTCGGATGGCAACACTTCCTCAAAACAATCATAATGTGATATAACAAGATGGTATCTCGCTAGCCCTTTATGAGACCGCAAAACATAAATGCAGAGCACCTTTAAAGATCAACGACTGACTAGACATTGTAATTCATGGTAAGAGAGATCCAGTCACAATCATACTCAATGCAAACTAATAGCAATACATGCAAATGATAGAGGTGCTCTCCAACTGGTGCTCTTTAATAAGAGGATGATGACTCAATATAAAAGTAAATAGATATGCCCTTTGCAGAGGGAAGCAGGGATTTGTAGAGGTGCCACAACTCCATTTTTAATAGAGATGAATAATATTTTGAGCGGTATACTCTCATTGTCAACATAACAACCAAGAATCTCGATATCTTCCATGCTACACACTGATACGTCCAAAACGTATCTATAATTTATGCTTGCTCCATGCCTCTTTTGGGTGATATTGCTATTATATTTATACACTTCCATACACTTTTGATCATATTTGGACTAACCTATTAACTCAGTGCACCCCAGTGCCAGTTTCTGTTTTCTGCTGTTTTTGTATTTCAGGTTTTCCCATTACGTAAACTACCAGAAAAATCCCGGAAAAATTATATAAAAAATCAGCGTTCCGGAAGCTTCCAGGCGGCCAAAGTAGGGCCAGAGGGGGGCCACAGGGGCTCCAAGCGGCCTGCCCACGCGCCCCCCTGGCCGCGCCGGGGGGCGCCTGGCCCCGCGAGCCTCGTCTGATGCCCCCCTTTGGCATATATTTAACACGCGTCGCAGAAACCCTGATTCCAGACCCCTTTTCTCCAGACGCGATTCCGATCTCCGCCGCCATCGCCATCAAGCTTCGGGGGACCAGAATTCCTTTGCCGGCACCCTGCCGGGACGGGGAAGTGCCCCCGGATTCATCTCCATCGACGTTGCTTCCTCCCTCCATGATGCGGGAGTAGTTCCTCCTCGGGGCTGAGGTTTCTACCAGTAGCTATGTGGTCAATTCTCTCTCCCATGATATGATCTTCGCTCTGATCATAGGCTATGTTAATCTAGGGTGATTCCATGATATTTCCCCTTCCTCTATGTATTGGATTGATGTACTCACTTGTCTTTATCTAGTATAATCCCCGAGACCAAGGTGACAGCGGTCTATTGGACATGGATTAGAAAAGTATTTTCATGAGTGATTTCCTCTCTTGTGTGTTGATTGAAGATTGAGAGTCTCTTGGTGCTTGTCTTTGACTATCCTTTAGATATGTTGTGGTGATTGTGGGACTCTCTTTGGATGGCCGCGATGACATTGGGAAATCCCTAGATTGAGAACTACGAACTTTGAGGTGTGCTTTTGTAGCCCTACATAATTCTCGTCCTCTCTTGACCACGAAGGAATGACCTCCGAGTGCGTCCCCTTTGCATGTTTTATGGGAAATATCATGTGATTCGATTATGTTAATGTTGTTGGAAGTTGCCACTAGTGAAAGTATGAAGCCTAGGCCTTGTTTCCACCATTGCAATACCATTTGTGCTCACGTTTACCACTTGTTTACTTGCTGCACTTTTTATTACAGATTTATATTACTTTGTTTTGCCATCCATATCACTTGCCATTTAACATCTCTTCGCCGAACTAGTGCACCTATACATCTGACAAGTGTATTAGGTGTGTTGGGGGCACAAGAGACTTCTTGTATCTTAGTTGCAGGGTTGCTTGAGAGAGACCATCTTCAACCTCTACTTCCCTGAGTTCGATAAACCTTAGGTCATCCACTTGAGGGAAATTGCTGCTGGCCTACAAACCTCTGCGCTTGGAGGCCCAACATAGTCTACAAGAGTAGAAGCGTGTGTAGACATCAAGCTATTTCTGGCGCCGTTGCCGGGGAGGTGAGCGCTTGAAGGTATATCTTTAGATCTTGCAATTAAATCTTTTTGTTTCTTGTTTTTATTTCACTAGTTATGCTTATGGACAACCTTGCTATTGGATCGTTGCTTGCGGGAAGACGCCCCACACCTGTGGTGGTTGCTCCTCCCCCTACTGAAATTGTGCCCTATAAAATACCAGCTGGTATTATCGATTATGTTTTGGCTAATCGTTATGCAGGAGGCAAACATCCCGGTGAACACTTGCTATATCTGTCACAACTATGTTCATTATTTAAGCTTCCAGGTGTATCAAGGGAGTTTTTCATGAGGAAATTATTTGCCTTGTCACTGAAAGGAAAATCATTGGAATGGTATAGGCTACTAGATGACTCTCACCTGCTGGATTGGGAAGAGATCCAGTCTCTCTTTTACTCCAAGTTTTATCCTCTTCATGAAGTCCATGAGAATAGGAATTATGTTTATAATTTCTATCCTCATGACGGAGAGAGCATAGCTCAAGCTTGGGGGAGACTGAAAATGTTAATGCTAAAATGTCCTAACCATGGGCTCCCCAAAGATATGATTATTACTAATTTCTATGCGAGGCTTTCTCGACAGGATAAAGATTTGCTCGACGCTTCCTCTATGGGTTCTTTCACAAACAAAAAGATTGATGCTAAATGGGAACTCCTTGAAAGAATTCAACGCAACACTGAAGATTGGGAGATCGACAAAGGTAAAGAGTCAGGTATAATTTATGAGTATTGCATTAAGTCCTTTGTTGAAACTACAAGTTTTAATAAGTTTAGTGCTAAGTTTGGGCTTGATTCTCAACTCCTTGTTGATTTCCTCAAATCTTTTGCTTCACATCTTAATATGCCTAAGGAGGATTGGATCAAGTATCATAAACCTTTTAAAGAGACTTGCAAAGAAAATGAAATTGTTCATGATGATTGCAACATGCATGATCCAATTCCTAAAAATGAAGTTTTATATAAGCATGTTAATTTTTGTGGAGTGGATAGACCTTGTGAAAGGCCTACGATTGAAGAAGAGAAGTATTGTAAGCAACATAAGCATGAAAGAACAATCACTTGGGTCAGAGATTTAAATGAAATTGCTAGAGAATTGTGTGACCTTTATCCTTTTACTTGTGAACTATGCCGTATAGAGGGTCACTTTAATTTTCAATGCATGAACTTTCAAAACATAACTGTTAACCGGTTGTGTGATAACATGATCACCTCTGATCTTTATGATGAGCTTATGTTATTATTGATGTGTGAAGAGTTATCAGAAAAGACTTCTTGGCTGGATGATAATGCCATAGGAATAAAAAACACTTTGCAAAATTGCCATCTCTATTGTGTTGTTAATTGCCATGAAAATGATTACATAAGTAAGATTAGAAAGGAGGGAACTTTACCAAAGTATAAAAATGTCTCTTATATTTCTGCTAATAAAAAGTAGAGTTTCTCCCAAGTTTCCCCTATTGTTTCTAATGATAAACCAGGATATGTGGAGAAGCTTCATCTCCAACCACTCCCTCCTAAGGTGAAGAAGAAGAAAAAGAAGAGGAGGAGGAAGAGGAGCAAGAAGGAAGAAGAATGGGTATCAACCTAGCCTGAGCATATTCCTCCCATCAACTTTTATCCTAACGGTTGTAAGTTTAAAGAAGAAGGTGAAGTTTATTGCCTTAATTATCATCTTGATGATACGTCCGTAGGTACTATTGAAGATGATTTTGATTATGACATGCATGTTACTTATTGTGATTGGGAAAATGATGATAATGCTACTTATGATCTTGAAAATCTTTTTGGTACCAACTCTGAAAGTGAAGATATGGGAAGCTCTAAGCTTGGGGATGATAGGATTGCAAATCCTTTACCCACTAGTGATGTGATAATTGATAATTCTCTTGCTAGTAAGAATAAAGACAACATTTTTACAAATATAGTTGCTAGCAATGATAATGCTCTTCTCTACCATGATGATGTTATAACTCCAATCTATAGTGATTATAAAGGTACCTAGGACATAAGGAGAAATTATCCTTATGAAACTTGTCATAATCATGGAGGGAATTACTCCCTTGTTGAACACCACCCTCCTAATATACAATTAATCTATAGTGTTCAAGTTGTTTATGATAGTCCTACTCCCACTATTACCAATGAGAAAGATTATGCTTATGTGGAGAGTGAGAGTACCTTTTTGCATGTGGATCATGGTAACAATGCTTTATGTGATGCTTATATTGTTGAGTTCATCCATGATGCCAATGAAATTTATAATGAGAGAGGGAGACTTGGTTCTAAATATCTTAATAATAAGAAGTTTCCTCTCTTTATGGTGAATATTTTGAAGTTATGCTTGTTTTTCCTTCCTATGCTAGTTGCTTTGTGCTTCAATGAATTATTATATTGCAATATTCCTATGCATAGGAAGCATGTTAGGCTTAAATGTGTTTGGTATTTGCTTCTTGATGCTCTCTTTTGTTCTTCAACTCTTATTCCTACGAGAGCATCATTAAAGTCTTATGCCTAGCTTAAAGGCATAAAAGAAAGCGCTTTTGGGAGGCAGCCCACAATGAATAAAATTGTATATTGCTTTTGTTGTGTCTTGATGTTGTTACTACAGTAGCATCATCATTGTATCTTTACTTCTCAACTTTGTGCCAAGTGTAGCCTCTGATTGCAAGAAAGTTCAAAAGTTGTGACGTGCTGTCCAGGAAACAGATTCTGTCCTTGGATAGAGAAATTCGTATAAAATCACCAGATCATCTTTTTGGTCTGAATTTTTTCGACAGCGTGCTCTATACAATTGTCTTTCGTGCGTGAGTTCTGAGTTTTTTGATTAGAGTTGCATAAGTGCCCCGAAAAAAATCATTTACTACCTGATGTTCTGTTTTTCACAGATTCTGTCCTGTTTTGCCTTTCCTTCATTTTGCAAACCTTGAGCTTGCTTTTTCTTTGCAAAAACCTTTTGGCAATCTTGAGAAACAGTAGACCTTCAAGAATATCCTTATTTCCAGCAAGGAACAATTATTTTATTAAGGGTACTAACCTCGCTAACCAGATTATGATGAGTTATGTATGAAGGGAGTTTTCAAGTGTGCGAGGGAAGATGGTAAAAAGATTCAGGAATGTCAAACACTCAAGCTTGGGGATGCCCCCATGCACCCCCAAGAAATATTCAAGAAGACTCAAGCGTCTAAGCTTGGGGATGCCCCCGTGCATCCCCTTCTCCATCAACATTATCAGTTCGTCCTTCGTTCCACTATATTTTTATCACTTCATGTGTTATGTGCTATGCTTGGAGCGTCTTGCTTTTAGTTTTCCTTTTTAGTTTTCTTTAGCTTTTCATAACGAGTTGGAACTCAGCTTTCTTTGTGTGGGAGAGAAACACGCTCCACTTCTACCTAGAAAATAACATAGAATTTTCATGTCTATCTTTGCTGTGTGTGTTCTTTGTCTTTCAATAGCTACTATCATGCTTAGCTCTTAGTTTTCATGCTTATCTTTTTAAAGAGCTTTTGTTTAGTTGGTTGCTTGAACTCTCTTTAGTTATCATGCTTATCTTATTAAGAGAGTTTGCTTCTGTTGCATTGGTTGATATGTCTATGATAAAAATGCTACGTGCATAATGGTGCTTAGTAGTTCATGTTTTCTTATGGTTAGTCTCAAATAGCTGGGGGGTTCCCAATGTGTTATTGGAGTACCAACATGATTTGTTTGCCTATGATGTGGTATGGTTTAGTAATATCTTCCTTCAAGAATTTATTTTGATTGACTTGGCGTATGCTCACGCATATTTAAGACTGTAAAGAAAGTCTGTCAAGCCTTGATGATCTTTTGTTTCTGAGTAGCGATATAACTTCCATGCCTGATTCAATGTTGCTTTGTCGCTCTGCATGATTATGACCGTCATTGCTCTCTTAGTTGGTCGCTCACAGTCTTTTGCTAACCTCCACCTGTACTAAGCGGACTGACTGCTTGTGCATCCAAATTATTTTATACCAGTTATGCCATATGAGTCCACCATACCTTCCTACATGGTATTTACCTGCCATTCCTAACGGAGACTTGTATGTACCATCTCGAAATTATTCAAAGAAAAGCATTCCTATTTTGTGCCTCTGTTTTAGCTCATGAGGAAGTAGTAGTTAATTCATGATCTTTTTAAGTTGGACAAGCTTCACCCCGGGATTGCATGTCTAATGTGCAAACCCATAATACGAGAAGGAACTGACATAGAGTGCGCCCGGCTCATTAAAAAATAATATAAACAAACAAACCCTCCTTCACGCTTTGTTCATGAGAAATCAGAAAACTTTGGTAGTGATAAACAAAGGAGAATAAGAGGATGTGATCGTCCTCATTCGGGAGCCGTTCCTCGAAACTTGTCCATCTCAAGAAGTAATTGAGTTATCTGCTAGCATTCGTTGACGAAACATGCATATTCAAAAAAAAATATTACTTCTGTTTTTAAAACCAAGAGCTCTGGTACATGCTTTGTCTTTGTTTCCGACCACGGGTTTTCAACCTTGCCAACAAAATCCACGGTTCGAGAGTCTCCACGTTCTTTAAGCACCAACTACTGAGAGCATGATTGTCATTCTGAGTGTAATGTGCATTGTCCCAAAGTAGCATTGTCTTTTGCATGATTGTGATATCGTTTATTCTGAGATCATTGTATCTAGTCATCACTTAAACCTTGGAGGTGCCCCTGCATTTATGTTTTGCTTCACTAAAGGGGGCAAGCGAGATATCACTTTATCATATTTGCACACCATGCTCATTACAAATTTATTTGATGTTTCAGTATCATATTGTAAAACTTTCAGTTCTTTGTGATTTTCTCGTGAGGCAACTTAATTACTACAGATTCATTGTCTCAGTAAGCACTTGTCATGTGACTATGAAAAGTTCCTATATGGTTAATAGCATGTCACCACAGAAATTATTCTTGTTATCATTTACCTACTCGAGGACGAGCAGGAATTAAGCTTGGGGATGTTGATACGTCCAAAACGTATCTATAATTTCTGCTTGCTCCATGCCTCTTTTGGGTGATATTGCTATGATATTTATACACTTCCATACACTTTTGATCATATTTGGACTAACCTATTAACTCAGTGCACCCCAGTGCCAGTTTCTGTTTTCTGCTGTTTTTGTATTTCAGGTTTTCCCATTACGTAAACTGCCAGAAAATCCCGAAAAAATTATATAAAAAATCAGCGTTCCGGAAGCTTCCAGGCGCCCAAAGTAGGGCCAGAGGGGGGCCACAGGGGCTCCAGGCGGCCTGCCCACGCGGCCCCCCGCGCCTCGTCTGATGCCCCCCTTTGGCATATATTTAATACGCGTCACAGAAACCCTGATTCCAGACCCCTTTTCTCCAGACGCGATTCCGATCTTCGCCGCCATCGCCATCAAGCTTCGGGGGACCAGAATTCCTGTGCCGGCACCCTGCCGGGACGAGGAAGTGCCCCTGGATTCATCTCCATCGACGTTGCTTCCTCCCTCCATGATGTGGGAGTAGTTCCTCCTCGAGGCTGAGGTTTCTACCAGTAGCTATGTGGTCAATTCTCTCTCCCATGATGTGATCTTCGTTGTGATCATAGGCTATGTTAATCTAGGGTGATCCCATGATATTTCCCCTTCCTCTATGTATTGGATTGATGTACTCACTTGTCTTTATCTAGTATAATCCCCGAGACCAAGGTGACAGCGGTCTATTGGCGATTAGAAAAGTATTTTCATGAGTGATTTCCTCTCTTGTGTGTTGATTGAAGATTGAGAGTCTCTTGGTGCTTGTCTTTGACTATCCTTTAGATATGTTGTGGTGATTGTGGGACTCTCTTTGGATGGCCGCGGTGACATTGGGAAATCCTTAGATTGAGAACTACGAACTTTGAGGTGTGCTTTTGTAGCCCTACATAATTCTCGTCCTCTCTTGACCACGAAGGAATGACCTCCGAGTGCGCCCCCTTTGCATGTTTTATGGGAAATATCATGTGATTCGATTATGTTAATGTTGTTGGGAGTTGCCACTAGTCAAAGTATGAAGCCTAGGCTTTGTTTCCACCATTGCAATACCATTTGTGCTCACGTTTACCACTTGTTTACTTGCTGCACTTTTTATTACAGATTTATATTACTTTGTTTTGCCATCCATATCACTTGCCATTTAACATCTCTTCGCCGAACTAGTGCACCAATACATCTGACAAGTGTATTAGGTGTGTTGGGGACACAAGAGACTTCTTGTATCTTAGTTGCAGGGTTGCTTGAGAGAGACCATCTTCAACCTCTACTTCCCTGAGTTCGATAAACCTTAGGTCATCCACTTGAGGGAAATTGCTGCTGTCCTACAAACCTCTACGCTTGGAGGCCCAACATAGTCTACAAGAGTAGAAGCGTGTGTAGACATCACACACATTATAGGTGGTTCCCAAACAGAATGGTAAAGTTTATACTCCCCCAACCACCAACAAGCACACTCCACGGCCATCCGAATCCACGGGGTACCGTCCAAACAAGCAACAACCCTGGGGGAGTTTCTTTTAATTATTATGATTTGAGCATGGGACTAGGCATCCCGGTTACCAGCCATTTTCTAATGAATGATGAGCGGAGTCCACTCATCGTAAGAATAACCCACCTAGCATGGAAGATATAGACAACCCTAGTTGATACATGAGCTGTTCGAGCATACAAAACAGAATTTCATTTGAAGGTTTAGAGTTTGGCACATACAAATTTACTTGGAACAACAGGTAGATACCGCATATAGGAAGGTATGGTGGACTCATACGGAATAACTTTGGGGTTTATGGAAGTGGATGCACAAGCTGTATCCCCGCTTAGTACAGGTGAAGGCTACAAAGAGACTGGAAAGCTTCGAACAAGCAAAAGAAGAACGAGAAATCTTTTTGGGTTTTCTTTTAATTACTACTACTACAAGCATGGAAAGCAAACTAGCTAAAAACTACAACTATTTTTTTGTTTTTGTTAAGGTTTTTCTAACACACAAGAAAAAGACTAAGAAAAGAATTGAAACTAGCATGGATAGTACAATGAAAGAGTGTGAGCACCGACAACTAGAATAAGTGTGTGAACATGAATGTAATATCAGTAAGAAACACGTACTCCCCCAAGCTTAGGCTTTTGGCCTAAGTTGGTCTATGGCCAATATTGGCCTGGCGGATATCCAAAGTTGTAGTTGGGGTTGTACTGAGATGCAGCATCTACTACCTGCTGACCTACAGCTTGGAGACGGGTTGCTTCCATCGTCTCCTGATACTCATTTGCCTCCTCCCTGGTTATAGTATATCTCCCTTTTGCCTGAAAATCAAACAAGGTAGGAGCTGGGAGAGCAATATGGATAGCGTGACTCCTGTTAAAGACTAGTTGATACTTGAGGGATTGTTCATCCCTCTCTATAAACCGATGGCTAACCATAACATTATAATCCAAATAAGCAGGAGGTAATAGTTCATCATTTTCATGTATAGGCACACCAAAACGGCGGGATATGCGAGTGGCATAAATCCCACCAAATAAATCTCCATCTAAACCATTATGATGTAGCCTACGTGCAACAATAACTCCCAAGTTATATTGTCTATCACCTAACACAGCACTCTTGAGAACACTAAGATCTGGAACGCACATATGGCAAGCCTTATCTTTACCGTTTATGCATCGACCAATAAAGAGAGCAAAGTAATGAATAGCAGGAAAATGAATGCTCCCCATGGTAGCTTGTGTGATCTCTCTAGATTCCCCCACAGTGATACTAGCAAGGAAGTCTTTATATTCAGATTTGCGAGGATCACCCATATTGCCCCACGGCGAGAGCTTACAAGCATCATTAAAATCTTCTAGGTCCATGGTGTAAGATTTATCATATAGATCAAACAGGACAGTGTGAGAGTTACATGAAGATGAAAATTTAAACCTTCTCACAAAGGTATTAGTTAAGTAACGGTATTGAGGGCACTTATCTTACATGAAGCCCTCGAGGTCAGCATTACGCACATATGCATCAAACTCCTCCTTAATGCCAGCTCGAGCCATAAATTCTTCTGACGGCCATTCACAAGGCCACACTTCAACTTCCCTCGGTAGTTCATCGTCCGGCTCATGCATCGCGAGCCTTGGTTCTTGCTTCCTTGAGGAACCACCTTGGAAGATTTTCCTACGCATTTTTCTGAATTTTTTAGTAACTCAAAATAAAAGTGAACCAAACTCAACAAGATTGAAAGCAACAACTCCTACAGGTGTCTAGAGACTATATCATGCATTAGAAGTACTTGGGACCAAAGAAATTTGACATGCAAGCTCAAGAACAAGGTCACCATAGCAGCAAAAATTTGCAATAAATAAAGCACTAGAACAAAAACTAATTGGACCAATGGAGGAGTCACATACCAAGGACAATCTCCCCAAACAGTTTTGCGAATGGTGCTTGGAGCAAGGAGATCGAAAATGGCAGGAAGATGAGCTAGAACTCGTGCTTGAGCTAGATAGTGATTTTTTGGGAGGAAGAACTTGTGTGTGGGTGCAGGAATAAGTGGAGGGGGCCACATGGGGCCCATGAGGCAGGGGGCGTGCCTTGGACCCTCGTGGCCAGGTGCTGGCTCCCCTCACTGTGTTTTCTATGCCATATATTCCCAAATATTCTAGAAAAAAAATCATATTTCATTTTCAGGGCATTTGGAGAACTTTTAATTTCGGGGTATTTTTTTATTGAACGTATAAGTCTGGCAACAACTAGAAAATACTGTTTTTGCTTTATTTAATCTAATTAACAGAAAGTAAAAGGAGGATACAGAAGGTTGTGCTATCTAGATTCACCCATCTCATGCTCATCGAAAGGAGTCCATTAACAAGGTTGATCAAGTCTTGTTAATAAAATCATTCCGAATAACATGAAACCGGAGAATTTTCGAATAACACTAGGTTACCTCAATGGGGATATGTATGTCCCCAACAATAAGAATATCATATGTCTTCTTGATAGTAGGAAGAGCAAATTCAAAACCTCCAATAGTAATAGTTGAAATTTTTCCAATAGAATTTATACTATGGACCTGAGGTTGTTTCCTCGGAAAGTTTACCGTATGCTCATTACAATTGACATGAAAAGTGACATTGCCTTTGTTGCAATCAATAACAGCCCCTACAGTATTGAAAAGGGGTCTACCAAGGATAATAGACATACTATCGTCCTCAGGAATATCAAGGATAACAAAGTCTGTTAGAATAGTAACATTTTCAACCACAACAGGCACATCCTCACAAATACCGACAGGTATAGCAGTTGATTTATCGGCCATTTGAAAAGATATTTCAGTAGGTGTCAACTTAATCAAGTCAAGTCTATGATATAAAGAAAGAGGCATAACACTAATACCGGCTCCAAGATCACATAAAGCAGTTTTAACATAGTTTCCTTTAATGGAGCAAGGTATAGTAGGTACTCCTGGATCTCCGAGTTTCTTAGGTATTCCGCCTTTAAAAGTGTAATTGGCACGCATGGTGGAAATTTCAACTTCAGGCATCTTTCTTTTGTTGGTAATGATATCTTGCATTTACTTAGCATAAGGATTTGTTGTAAGCATATCAGTCAAACACATACGCAAAAAGATAGGTCTAATCATTTCAGCAAAGCGCTCAAAATCCTCATCATCCTTTTTCTTGGATGGTTTAGGATGAAAAGGCATGGGTTTCTGAACCCATGGTTCTCTTTCCTTACCTTGCTTCCTAGCAACAAAGTCTCTCTTATCATAACGTTGATTCATCGATTGTGAGTTATCAAGATCAACAACAGGTTCAATTTCTACATCATTGCTAGGTTGAGCATCATCATGAACATCATCATTAACATTATCACTAGGTTCATGTTCATTACCAGATTGTGTCTCAATATCAGAAACAGAGATATCATTGGGATTCTCAGGTGTATCAGCTACAGGATCACTAGAAGCATGCAAAGTCCTATCATTTTTCTTTTTCTTCTTCTTACAAGGACTAGGTGCATCTACATTAGCTCTCTGAGAATCTTGCTCAATTCTCTTAGGGTGGCCCTCAGGATACAAAGGTTGCTGAGTCACTTTACCACCTCTAGTTGCAACTCTAACAACATAGTCATTATTCTTACTATTTAATTCATTGAGCAAATCATTCTGAGCCTTAAGTACTTGTTCTACTTGAGTGGTAACCATAGAAGCATATTTACTAATGAGTTTCAATTCACCTTTAACTCTAGACATATAATCACTCAAGCGTTCAATCATATAAGCATTGTGTTGCAATTGTCTACCAACATAAGCATTGAAGTTTTCTTGCTTCACAATAAAATTGTCAAACTCATCTAAGCATTGGCTAGCAGACTTATAACGAGGAATATCACCTTCATCAAATCTATAAATAGAATTTACCTTTACTACCTGTGTCGGGTTATCAAGACCACGTATTTATTCAATAGGTGGTAAATTCATAACATCTTCAGCTTTAATACCTATTTCTTTCATACATTTCTTTGCCTCTTGCATATCTTCAGGACTGAGAAATAGAACTCTCCTTTTCTTCAGAGTTGGCTTAGGGGCTGGTTCAGGAAGTGTCCAATTATTTTCATTGGTCAACATATTATTCAATAGTAATTCAGCTTGATCAACTGTTCTTTCCCTGAAAACACAACCAGCACAACTATCCAGGTAGTCACTGGAAGCATCGGTTAGTCCATTATAAAAGACATCAAGTATTTCATTCCTCTGAAGAGGATGATCAGGCAAAGCATTAAGTATTTGTAGAAGCCTCCCCCAAGCTTGTGGGAGACTCTCTTCTTCAATTTGCACAAAGTTATATATTTCCCATAAGGCAGCTTGTTTCTTATGAGCGGGAAAATATTTAGTAGAGAAGTAATAAATTATATCCTGGGGACTACGCACACAACCAGGATCAAGATAATTAAACCATGTCTTAGCATCACCCTTTAATGAGAACGAAAATAGCTTAAGGATATAATAATAACGAATATTTTCATCGTTGGTAAACAGGGTGGCTATATCATTTAACTTAGTAAGATGTGCCACAACAGTTTCAGATTCATAGCCATGAAAAGGATAAGATTCAACCAAAGTAATTAACTCAAGATCTACAGAGAAATCATAATCCTTATCAGTAACAAAGATAGGTGAAGTAGCAAAACAAGGGTCATATTTCATTCTAGCATTCAAAGACTTTTCTTTCAGCTTAGCTAATAATCTCTTAAGATCATATCTATCATTGCAAGCAAGAAAGTCTCCAGCAGTTTCTTCATCCATAACATAACCCTCAGGAATAACAGGCAATTCATATCTAGGGGGAGAATCTTCATCATCACTATCATAAATAATATCAGTTTCAAAATTTGCATTCTCCCTAACCTTAGCAATTTGTTCATCTAGAAATTCACCTAGTGGCACAGTATTATCAAGCATAGAGGTATTTTCATCATACATAGCAGAAGTGGCATCATCAAGAACATACGGCATATCAGATTCAATAGCAGGAGTAGGTGTCGCAAATTTACTCATAACAGAGGGTGAATCAAGTGCAGAGCTAGATGGCACTTCCTTACCTCCCCTCGTAGTTGAGGGAAAGATCTTGGTTTTTGAGTCCGTCAAATTCTTCATAGTGATCAACAGATATTAATCCCATGTGACTTAAATAATATAGCTATGCTCCCAGGCAACGGCGCCAGAAAATAGTCTTGATAACCCACAAGTGTAGGGGATTGCAACAGTTTTCGAGGGTAAAGTATTCAACCCAAATTTATTGATTCGACACAAGAGGAGCCAAAGAATACTCTTAAGTATTAGAAGCTGAGTTGTCAATTCAACCACACCTGGAAACTTAGTATCTGCAGCAAGGTAGTTTAGTAGCTAACGGTAACAGCAATAAAAGTAACAGTAGTGTTTTTGTAGTTTTTGTAATAGCAGCAGCGGAAAAGTAGATAAGCAACAAGCAATATGTGAAAAGCTCATAGGCATTGCATCGGTGATGGAGAATTATGTCGGATGCGATTCCTCATGTAATAGTTATAACCTAGGGTGACACAGAACTAGCTCCAGGTCATCAATGTAATGTAGGCATGTATTCTGAATATAGTCATACGTGCTTATGGAAAAGAACTTGCATGACATCTTTTGTCCTACCCTCCAGTGGCAGCAGGGTCCTAATGGAAACTAAGGGATATTAAGGCCTCCTTTTAATAGAGTACCGGACAAAACCATTAACACATAGTGAATACATGAACTCCTCAAACTGCGGTCATCACCGGGAGTGGTCCCGATTGTTGTCACTTCGGGGTTCCCAGATCATAACACATAGTAGGTGACTATTGACTTGCAAGATAGGATCAAGAACGCACATATATTCATGAAAACATAATAGGTTCAGATATGGAATCATGGCACTCGAGCCCTGGTGACAAGCATTAAGCATGGCATAGTCACAGCAACATCAATCTTAGAACATAGTGGATACTAGGGATCAAACCTAGACAAAACTAACTCGATTACATTGTAAATCTCATCCAACCCATCATCGTCCAGCAAGCCTATGATGGAATTACTCACGCACGGCGGTGAGCATCATGGAATTGGTGATGGAGAAAGGTTGATGATGACGATGGCGACGATCTCCCCTCTCCGGAGCCTCGAACAGACTCCAGATCAGCCCTCCCGAGAGAGATTAGGGCTTGGCGGCGGCTCCGTATCGTAAAACACGATAATTCTTCCTCTCTGATTTTCTCTCTCTCCGAAAGTGAATATATGGAGTCCAGGGGTACGTCGGTGGAGCAGCAGGGGGGCCCACGAGGCAGGGGGTGCGCCCCCACCCTCGTGGACAGGGTGTGGGCCCCCTGGCTTGGATCTTTCTGCAGATATTTTTTATATTTTCCAAAATAATTCTCCGTTGATTTTCAGGTTATTCCAGGAACTTTTATTTCTGCACAAAAATAACACCATGGCAATTCTGCTGAAAACAGCGCCAGTCCGGGTTAGTTCCATTCAAATCATGCAAGTTAGAGTCCAAAACAAGGGCAAAAGTGTCTGGAAAAGTAGATACGTTGGAGACATATCATAGATCTCCTTGAAGATCGAGGACAACTTTGTATTGAGATCCAAAAAGAGAGAAGAAGTCATCTAGCTAATAACTATGAGCCCGAAGGTGTGTGGTAAACTACTCACAACTCATTGGTGAGGCTATGGTGTGTATGTAGAAGCACTCCGTGGTAGATCCCCCCTCCGACGGAGCTCCGAAACAGGCCCCAAGATGGGATCTCACGGGAACAGAAGGTTACGGCGGTGGAATTAGGGTTTCCTCTGTTGCCTCGATGTTTTCAGGGTACATGGATATATATAGGAGGAAGGAGGGCATCGGGGGAGCCAGAGGGGGCCCACGAGGGTGGAGGGCGCGCCTGCCCCCCTGGGCATGCCCTGGACCCTCGTGGCCGCCTCTCTCGTTCCCTCGCGTGTACTCCAAGTCTTCTGGATAGATACGGTTCCAAAAATAACTCTCCCGAAAGTTTCATTCCGTTTGGACTCCGTTTGATATCCCTTTTCTGTAAAACACTGAAATAGGCAAAAAAGCAGCAATTTGCACTGGGCCTTGGGTGAGTAGGTTAGTCCCAAAAATAATATAAAAGTGTATAATAAAGCCCATTAAACATCCAAAACAGAATATATAATAGCATGGAACAATCAAAAATTATAGATACGTTGGAGACGTATCAGCACATCGGCGGGGCTGGACCAAAAGCTGTTAGCTCGCGAGGAATGAGCACCTAAATAGGTCGGCTCGTTATGCTCATGGCTCGCTTCTCAATGAACAAATCCAATCATCAATCTGAGCCTATCTATTTAATCTACATAGGTGGCAATAAGTTAGCGCATTTCCTTTCGTAGTCACCATCTACCTTCTTAAAACCACATCTATACACTCATCATGTAGACTGTAACACATCATCAGAATCTGTTAACGAGAGCTCACGAGCTAAATAAACTTCAAACGTACTGACCCAAGCAGGTTTTTTCTCGTTAATCTTATCGAGCTTAACGAGACCAGCCTGAACGAGCACGAACTTAATGAGCCGATCAGCACATTCATCCACACACTCCGCTTGGAATAAGTGGGTAGCTATCTCGAAAAAACAATCAACAACTCAAAAATCGACGACCTGGCACGTAAACAATTGTTTTTTGACGTCTTAGACGATTGTTTTGATGGAGTGAAGAAAGAAAACTACTCTACTATACGTATGTGTATAGGCAGGAGCCTCTGCGCTTGCTTTCTAGGGTTGCTCTATTCACAAACTCTCATCCTCTCCAGATATAAACAAGATATTACATGGCCTTTCTATCCTCACAGCTGGTTACAAATCCCGACGCATCCCCTCCGCCCGGGAAGGGGAGGAGGTGCAGCTTTTAGACCTCATCGAAGGCGAGGGAGGAGACCCACTGCCGGCCGCACCGTTGTCTCTCTGGCAGAGCGCCGGCGCGGAAGGTCCTCCGATCCCTTCGTCGTTGCCGTAGTATGGGCGGATCCGGCCTCACACCCCCACCTAGCCACACCCTGACGACCTTTAGGTATATCTTCCTTCGAAACCGGCCTAGCTCTACTAACACAGCTCATTATGCCGCTACATGTGCATAATTTTCTACCTCTGAACCCCCCACATAGCTAGGATCGATCCGATTGTCCAACGCCGCCTAATTTTTTTTCTATTGTTAGAGGTAAAGCTACTTTATGGAGTCGAATCTTGTTACTTGGTTTAAATAGGAAAGGAAGGGGAAAAGACGTAGTATGTAATGTACATATGACTTGGTACAAACATGAAAGGAAGGGGGTGCAAGTAGTACAGTCTGGCCCTCCAACCGGTCTCTTGGTCGAAAATGGAAATAAAGGAGAAATGTTGTACAAACTTGTATGACCAGGACTAGATTTGCTATCCACACATAAGAATAGGTGGCTAATGTGAAAAAATGGGACGAACCCAGATATGCATTGTTCTTAATCTAATGCCCCAGGTAAAAAGATGCCATGCCCCTGTTAAAAATAAAAACTAGTGATTTTTTTGCAGCTTAACTGGAATGTCACGCTGGAACTGTTTGTGGATTTCAGTGGAACTGCACAAAGGGAGATCTGTGTCCAATCCTCATCATCCAAATTGGCACCCTAACCTTCCCTTAAGTAAGAATGATATTTAATGCATGTATTCACTTCCAACTGCCATGAGAAAATAATACTATTGTTTACATAGTAGACTTGTACTCACTGACAACCAAATCTAACATTGAAGCCCACTCATGTACTTGGTTTCACCAATTGGTTTAGGAGAAAGAGAAACAGAGCAAGAAAAGGAAGAGGAAGAGGAAGAGGAGGAAGAAGAACAAATAAGAAATGAATAAGGATCACAAGCTGCTACCGTCATATGTTGTCCTGACATCTTGCTAGTGGTATTCTATTGTTGTGTTGCTACTAGTATTAATTTACTTGAAGAAATGCACTTGTAGTACTACTAGCGGAGTAGTACTTGGCTTGACGACACATCATACTAATTAACTGGATTCTTGATGCATGTGTTAGCTAGCCCTACACGATCAACAGTGCCAAGGTGATTTACCTGAAGTCGAGGCCTCAGTCAAGGCCACTGAATGGCTCGGGCAACGTCAGCCTCACATTTGAGGGTATGCTCCAGGAGCACTTCGACTTCTGTTGCCTCTCTTGTAAGGTCATTTAATCAATCAAGAGTACTTAAGCAGCGTAAGGGCCTAAGACCTTCATCTAGATTAGTGTGTTGTCATCTCTATTTGTATCGTGCTACTGTTTTGCAATTGTCATGAGAAAGTCCTTTATCTTTGCAGGTTACATCATTGCAGCCTATGATACATGCCAACGTGAGAGTTGAGCTAATTGGCACTGATTAATTAAACTAATACATCTTTTTAAGATAATGCGAATGCTTCTACTCCCTCTGTTCCTAAATATAAGTCTTTTTAGACATTTCAAATGGACTACAACATACGGATGTATGTAGACTTATTATAATGTGTAGATTCACTCATTTTGCTCCGTATGTAGTCACTTGTCAGAATCTCTAGAAAGACTTATATTTGGGAATGGAGGGAGTATCTGTTAGTGTATGTTTCATCTACTATTATAGTAATCTCACTTTTTCAATATATGTGCCAACAGGGATGCTCGATTTTAGTGGAACTGCACAAAAACTTTGGGTGGTTCATTGCCTCGACTACCTCCTTCCTTTTGTTGGAAATATTAGCACTTTTCCGACTAATCTAAACCACGAGTAAGTAGTAAACATGGAAAATACGGCATGCATATCATACCGATACCTAAGCATGCTCCATAATCCATCACCTTTCTTGCCAGTCGCTTATCTCGGCTTCCAGTCAAAGGAAGTACTAATTTTTATGCTTCGTCATATAGGTTGGTATATTGTGCTTGTCATATCTATCGGTAATTTGGTATTGTGCTGCTGTTGGCCGATTTGATAAGGAGTAACTTGGAGCCTGAACTTGAAGGCAACTCGTTACATTGGCCGATTTCAGTACAACCGCACAAAAAGAAAAGATGGACATATACTTATGCTACTGCTTTGTTGTACTCCAAAGTTCACTCAGACAAGCATCGCTGTTGACAAGAAGAAGTGCCAGAGTGAGCGCCAACAATATTGCTTGGCGCATAGCCCTGAAAAACGCAGCCCAGTCTTTGGTCCCAACTCGCGCTTTTAGGTTATCGACACGTATGCTAGTAGTGAAATGTATTCCATGGAGTCTAAAGATTCCTAAAAAGTTGGTAGGCATATATTCATATGGCACCTAACCAGTCTGCATGCCTGGGATCCCTCCATTTCAGTTGAACAACACAAAAACTAGTTGGATGAAATTAGTGGCCCAGTTTTTCAAACCGCTCATGGCATCGAGGCAACTATCATGAGGATAAACCTGCAAGCAAAGTACAGATGGTCTATGCTTCCTCTTATGTACTCAAAAGTTTGCTCAGACCAACATTAATTTTGCAAAGAACCACCGAGTGAACACCACTTACCAGTTTGTACCCAAGGTAATTAAAGTGTGTCGATGGATGATATTAGCTTGTGTTGTCTCAATCATTTGATGCGTAAACATGTTGAACTTGTGTATTCTGAATGTTTTTTTGAATGTTAGCTATGAATGATCTTTGAATCATTTGGATGCAAAGACATGTTGTACTTGTCTATACATGAATCTTTTGAGTTGTTGATTGTGAATGTTGTCTATGAATATAACGTATCATGTGAACCTGAGTTTGATCTGAATGTTAACCTTTTCTGTTGTACTTGTGTGTGAACTTGTTAGAATGTATACTGTGGGATTGTTAGAGTGTACACTATCGGATTTGACGTGCCCAAACCAGTAGCACAACGTAGAATTAAATGAACAAAGAGACGGTTGAGTATCATATTATGATACCGTATGGAATTAAGTTACTCCCACTGTGGTTAGTCTTATGCCTTGTTCTGTTCGACCTCCTCCCAGAGGTTTGGAGAGGAATGGAGGGGAATTTGGCTTGTACATGATTTAATCCCCCATAGTCCATGTGAATCTATGTATATTGTGGGCATGATATTTGACTCCTCATTTTGCCGCTCGCTGGACTCTCCCGCTTCTGTCGCCCCCCAATTCCCCCCGCTCCCCATCTTCCTCCCTCGTACACAAAACCCCCGCTCACCTTCTTCCTCACTCGTACAGAAAACTCTTGCTCCTCTTCTTCCACTCCTAACAGAAAACCCCAGTCCTCCTTCTTCCCCACTCGCACTGCCACTAGGCTCGTCTCTGGCTACTCTGCTCAAGGAAAATGTAGGCGGCAGGCGCCAGCGCCAAGAAGATGAGGCTCTCGCCAGCGGCGACGCCTGTTGTAGATCCCGCACCCGACAG
>LR738713.1:478653326-478668184 GCA_902687465.1 Secale cereale
TCAGCGATCTCTCGGACGACATCCTTGGGGAGATCATCTCCCATCTCCCCACCAAGGATGGCTGCTGCACACAAGTCCTCGCATCTCGGTGGTGCCCTCTATGGCGCACCACGCCCCTCAATCTCGACTATCGTCAGATATCTGTCCTTCCTGAATTTGATCTCCCCAGAGCCATCATCTCCTCTCACCAGTAGGGCCCCGTTCAATGCCTCTGCATCCCGACACGCTACATGTTATCCATACCTTGCACGGTGGACGCTTGGCTGACATTCCCTGAATTCGAAAAACTCCAGCAGTTTGAGTTCTACCATTACCACGAAAGTTACATACCACGAACCGAACACCAAGAATTTGTGCCCACACCACCGTTATCCATCTTGTGGTTTTCCTCCTCTCTCCACACCGCCACCTTCGCCTAGTGCCATCTACCAGATGGTCTGGTACAAATGCTTCGACTCCCACTAGTAAAAAAACTTTTGCTTGTGGTGGTTTATCTATCGGAGGCCTCACTGCACAACATCATCTACTCCACTTGCCCTGCCCTGGAGGGCTTGCTGATTATTTTGGGCATAGAAATCCCTATTAGTTATCTCCAAATAAAGTCGCCTCACCTTAAAAGAATTGGATTTTTTTTGAAGGACAATAGCTCATCATTGAAGATGCCCCTTCACTTCAAAGGTTGCTCCTTCATGTTTGTTATAAACCTTCACAAATAACTATTGTCTCTGTGCCCAAACTGGAGACCTTGGGTGTAATTAGTGATCCGTTTAATGATCACAACAAGTTGATGTTTGGCTCCTCACCTTTTCAGGTACCGTATATTATCATCTACACATTTGTAATCATAAGTTGCATTTTTCATTTGTGCGCATAAGTTTTATATCATCTTGGAGTACACATTGGGTACTAATATTATGTTATATGCTCAATGAAGAATTCGCCCATGGATAGCCTATCAATGCTGCTGGATTCTGTCAAGATCTTATATATCAGAATGTTTAGTTTTGATCTGAACATAATTATTGGCTTGCTATGATGCTTTCGATCTTTGGAGAATTTATATATAAATGTAATGATTTCATGGACATTGAAAGCCCGTATATATTGTACTAGCATTAACCATTCAGCTGTCACTCTTTGGACATACTCTTTTTTCAGACCTTAACTATTTTCATTCTTCATGTCTACTTAGGAACTAACACACGGACAAAAACATATAACCAATCGGTGGCATAATAAGCACCATAATTTTCTCAATTATCATGACATTCATTTGAGGACAATAACGATGGAAGGATATGCACCCAACCAGGCAAACAGAAGCTTTGTCGCGTTCTTCATGTTGAATGTCAGGTTAATATTGTCCATGAGGCTTAAGTTTTTCAGCAAGAGATTTCTCACGGGCGAACATGTTGAACAGCAAAAAAAAAACAAGTTTCAGGTGGACAAATGGGCTTCTGAACATGCTCGGCTTCTATTTACAACAATTTGTAGTCATCCTCCAATCAATTTTTTGCACAAGATATTGATTTTATGGATCAAGTTGATCCATTTGTTTGTGACTGCAAAAAAGAGTGGTTTGGTTAGATGTTATTGCCATGTTCAATCTGGGTTTGTCTAAATTTGATGAGCAATTAATCCTTGGGCCTTTTGTACCGTTTGTAAGCTTGACTTACATGTTGTTGCCCTCGTACTCTCCTCCGCCTGCCACTATACTGTCGCATCTTCCATGGCTCATGTTCGTTCCCGTGCGAGGCCTCGCTGTCGTTCTCCGCCTTGGTTCGCTCGATGTGCCCGTCGCCGTCTGGCGTTGTCAACATGGTCAACAACCGAGAGGAATCAGTAGATGACTGTACGTGGAGAGGCTGAGAGCAGGGACCCACCAGGGTCATTGCATTACGAAAGCAGGTGCCTCGTTATTACAAGCCAAAAAAATAATTCCTCCTAATTGTTTGATAACTAGGCCCCACGCTGTTGTGAATGCAATCAATAAACAGGAAAATTACACAATGAGCAGATAACACCAGGGACCCAGCTGCTCGCCCAGTTGTTTTTTAGTTTTAGAGATGGAGCTAAACTGCGCGACGTGCGGGGGCTTTGGCCCATCTAGCCCATGCTTACGCTTTTATTTAAGCACATGACAAGCCCATTTGATATCTTTTTTCTTTCTGAAAATGGCTAGCCCATTTTTTTGGAGAATACCCAACCGAGGCCTACTTGCTTTTCTCAGCCCTACTAGGCTGCAAATTTTTCAAGACGTGGTGGGATGTAAGTAGTAAGAAATTGGCTTCCCTAGAAAATGGGCTATAAGTTGTAAGAAACGGGCTGTAAATTTTCAAACCAAATCCAATCGACAATTACATTCAAATATCGTTTTTTTCCTAGATTTCTCTACTCTTATAAAAGCAGAGTTGGTGATGATGGTGTGCCTGCCATCCTGCAATATATTCTGTCTGATCTATATCTAACGGGTAGAAAGGAAACTATGACAATTTACCTGCAGCCCTCTCCCCATTTGCAGATACGAACTTCCCTCGTTCATCCTTTTCTCCCACAAGATAAACTACTAATACAAATGCATCTTGATGATCCGTGAAACGCACGAGCATCTTGCTAGTGAAGATTTTAAATTTCATTCATTTTTTTGCGGAGATTTGTTTTGAATATTTTTATATAATTTTTTAAAATTATTTTTAATCTGACTCAAAATTTCGTGATTAAAAGAGTTCGGACCCCACCAAAATAATCAAAATTTTGTTGAATTTTTCAGCAGTGGCTAGAATATGGTTTGTAAAGCTAACAAATGGAATATGGGCTTCAAAATATCCTTAAGAATTAGCAAATGGGTTGTAAATTATTGAAAATAATAGCTAATGGGTTGTATGATGTTTTCCACAGATTTGGAGGCTGACTTCTGGGCCTACTAGGTTGACGATGACGCTGTCCTAAAAAACAATTTGACGCATACACAAGGCTTTGTAAACTTAGTCAACACAGAGTAGAGACTGTTGGGCGTCCATCCAACGGCTGACGTGCTTCTTCAATCTCTGATCTTCCTGCTCCAGCTGCCCAAACCAGCGCCGGTGGGACTTCCTGCTTCCTCCTCCTGTAGTTGGTTGTGCTGCCGCCAGGCCATCCCTCCCCACCCGTACTTCCTGTTATTATCCGACGACGTCAACCTCACACCATAGCCGACCAGTCAGCGCTCATACTCCCCTCAGCGTGGGCATCCGCTGCCGTGGCTTCGACGGCTCCGGGTCGTTCCCTTCATGGGCCTCGCCCTGATCCACCGCGTTTGTGCTCTCGGCGCGGCGTGGTCAACATGGTCAACAAATAACAACCATCGAAAGAGCGATGTAAGTGGAGAGGCTGACAGTAGGGACCCAGACAAGCAAGTGCCTCCTTATTACGCGCAAAATACTGATTCCTCCACCTCACAGCAAGATCCCACCGGAAGGGCCTCTATATTTCGTGAAGAAAATGTTCCTCCCGCTGACAGCTCGGACCAACCAGCTATATCTTCGCACGCAAGGAATTGCCTCCTTATTATGCACAAATAAATGAATATTGCGCCTGCTATCTGGGACCCACCATTGTTGGAGGCTGACTTGTGGGCCTACTAAGTTGACGCGGATGGAGGGCTTTGTCTACTTAGTCAATATTGAATGATTCTAGGTCCAGTGACCACACAATGTCCATCCAACGGCCATAGTGCTTCTTCAACCCATGGTCTTCTTGCTCCAGCCGCCCAAACCAGCGTCGGTCGTGCCGCCTGCTCCTGCCTCCCGTGGCTGGCTCTGCTGCCGTGCAGGCCTGACCGCCCCAACCTCTGGCCAAGCCATCCCTCTGCTAACCCCCAACCCCTGTTATTCTGCGGTGACTGCCGCCTCACACCGCAGCCGAACCAGTCAACCCTCGTACTCTTCTCCGCATGGGCATCCACTTCCACATCTTCCACGACCCCATGTCATCCCCTTCCTAGGCCTCGCTGTTGTCCACCGCCTTGGTGCTCTCGGCGCGGCGTGGTCAATGTGGTCAAGGAACCACTTCCATCGGAAGAGTACTGTACGTGAAGAGGCTGACAGCCGGGTCCACGGCCGCAGCAAGGAAGTGCCTCCTTATTAGGCGCAAAATAATGGTTCCTCCACCTGACAGCTGGGACCCACCGGACGGGCCACCGTATTTCATGAAAAACGTCCCCGCTGACTGCTGGGACCCACCAGCTACATCTTCGCACGCAAGGAAGTGCTTCCATATTACGGGCAAAAAAATTGATTCTCCCCCTGACCGCTGGGACCCACCATCAATATCTTCACATGCAAGGAAGTGCCTCCTTACCTCCCTGACAGCTGGGACCCACAGGGTCAAACCGTACATAGGGTTGTTTGTCTGGTCGCGAACATGTACGTACATACTAGTCGATCAGTCTGTCTGCAGGCTGCAGCGATGAGCCATGGCCGATTAAGGAAGGGCATGTGTCGTAGTAGAGGCGCGCACGTAGCATGTCACGAAGTCCCATCAATATCGTGTACAGGTACGTACAGCCAGGGTGCAAGAAAGTAAATACGGCCATGTACGTACATACATGCGGGGTCTTGAATGCCTACTCGCGCATACGTACAGCCTGGGCTTGTGTACATGGAGAGGCAGCAGAGAGCAGCGACGGTGTCCTGTTCATCGGCAGTCAACCGGCTGGGTCGGAATGGAGAGAATGCGTCGTGTTCATCGAGAGGCAATGGAATGAGTCATGTTCATCGGGAGCCAACCGACTTGGATAGAACAGTAGAAACGAGGCTTGGCGTACCGCGGAACGGAGGAAACGGCCTTCTGTTCAACCGCCTACGGTTGAAACGCGATCCTGTTCACCCGGAGGGGTATGGTGTACCGCACAACGGAGGAAACGGACTTGTGTTCGAGCTCCTATGGTCGAAATGGGGTCTTGTTGATCGAGAGGGGTGTGGCATACCGCAAAACGGAGGAAACATACTTCTCTTCGACCTCCTACGATCGAAACGGTGGTCCTGTTCATCGGGAGGGGCGTGGCATACCACAAAATGGGACTCCATGGGCTACTGTTCATCCACTGTCTACTGCCTTACTCCGGCCTCTACGGGCTACTGTTCATCCAGTGTCGACCTCCTCCAGCCTCCACCTGCGATTGTTCATCCACAACGTCTCCCTCGTGCTTCCATGGGCTCATGTTCATCCAGCCTCCACCACCCCTCCACCGGCTACTGTTCAACCACCCCTCCACTGGCTACTGTTCAACCATCCCTCCACTGGCTACTGTTCAACCAGCCCTCCGCGGGCTCCTGTTCAACCAGCCCTCCGCGGGCTCCTGTTCAACCACCCCCAACCTGCTCAATCGGAGTCCTGTTCATCCAGCGGCAACGGCCTCTAGCTACTACCACGGGGTCCTATTCATCCAACCCCCAGCAACACTCACTTTTCATCAAGAGGCAACATGTTCGATCGGCTTCAGTTAGCAGCAGTAGCGAAGGAATCACTCGATCTGGTTCAGTTAACAGCCAGATCGATCGATCGCTCGAGTTCAGTAACGGGTAGCCTGCAGTGCAATCGCTCGTGTTAAGTAGGCGACCGCCTCGCTCGGGTTCAGTTAGAGCCCAACGCCTGGCACACACGCGTGTACGTGTACGAAAGACACCACTAGTAGAAAACATGGCTTTGGTTCGGGCTTGGCGAGCCCATTAGTCCCGGTTCATCAACGAACCGAGACCCATGGGTGCATACGTCCCGGTTCGTGTGGCCAGGGGGCCGGCCGGGCCTCGTTAGGCATCTGTCCCGGTTGGTCTGGGACCATTTGTCCTGGTTCTTGGCACGAACCGAGACCAATGGGTGTCGCTCCTGGCCCCGACCGATTGGTCCCGGTTCGGGTATAGAACCAGGACAAATGGTTGACCTTTAGACCCGGTTCCTGAGACGAACCGGGACCAATGAGTTTCCTATATATAACCCCTCGCCCACCACTTCCTCTGCTCTGCTTTTTCTGGCCGGCCAGGGGGGCTGTGTTGCTCTAGCTAGCTCACCTCCTATGTACATGAGGTGTTCGATGAAATGCCCGAGTCACAGTAGTTAAGCTTTTCTCCTCTCGAAGCTCGAACTCCAAGCTCCATTTTCTCTGAGATTTGTCTAGGTTTAGCGGTCCTGTGATGGCCTAGCTTATTAGGGATGATAGACTACTCATATCAATAAGGAATTCCTTCTTTTCCGGGAGCCCATTCGGATAGAACTCCAAAGTTAAGCGTGCTCAGCTTGGAGTAGTTTCAGGATGGGTGACCGACCGAGAAGTTGCTCCTGGGTGCGCATGAGTGAGGACAAAGTGCGCAGAAAAGACTAGTATTGATATGTGGGGCCAGTCTAGATCCTGCCAGGAGTAACGACCACCGGCGGGTGTGTTCGGGGCGTTACAAGTTGGTATCAGAGCCGACCTCGTGGTTACACGGATGTTTGCGGACAGTTTGCAGTCATGTTGTGCATGACGTTTGTGACCCGTCGTGGCACACGGCATGGCACATGTGCTGTCCTGGAAGCACAGACGGTTGTGCCAAGAGGGAACGTTCCTGTGGCCCGACGAGGACGTCGGTTCCTCTGAGTGAGGGTGTATGTGATGGCCTGGCTTATTAGGGATGATAGACTACTCATACCAATAAGGAATTCCTTCTTTTCCGGGAGCCCATTCGGATAGAACTCCAAAGTTAAGCGTGCTCAGCTTGGAGTAGTTTCAGGATGGGTGACCGACCGGGAAGTTGCTCCCGGGTGCGCATGAGTGAGGACAAAGTGCGCAGAAAAGACTAGTATTGATATGTGGGGCCAGTCTAGATCCCGCCAGGAGTAACGATCACCGGCGGGTGTGTTCGGGGTGTTACAGGTCCGTCACGTCCTGTCCCCATCTTCACCGCCGTCGAAGGCCCCCGCCGATCTCGTCACCGGCACCATCGTGGTGAGCCTCTTGTTCTGTCCATGCTTTTCTTACTTTTATTGTTGCTTGTTATTATTGCTTTAGATAGATATTTGTCTAATTTTCTTACGTTTATTATTGCTTGTTATTATATAGTGTGATGGTTTTGATATCCGCCCACGTCGGCCCTCGTCCTGTCTACGATTCGGATGTGGTATATTATCTTTAATTTATAACTATTTGTTTTAGTGTTTACGAAAATTATGTCGACCAACCTGACACAGATGTTTTTATATGTCTAGGAGGTAGTTGAACCGGAAATTCCAACTGACCCTCTTGTGGAGAGGTTAAATTTAGTTGAAGAGGAAAACATTTCCTTGAAGAAAAAATTGGAAAAAACGGAGGAGGAGAAGATGGAATTGGAGTTGCATGTTGTGGAAGTCGTCGATGATCACAAGATCAAGATGGACCCTATTGTCAAGAGGTTAAATTTAGTTGAAGAAGAAAACAAGTACTTGAAGGAAAAACTACAAAAATTGAGGACGAGAAGATGATATTGGAGTTGCATGTTGCGGATATCGTTGACGATCACAAGATCAAGTTGGATGCCATGCGCTTGAGGATTAGAAAGATTAGAAAATATGCCATTCATACCGAGGCTTGCTATGTGGGTGAAATGATGATACCATGCCAACTTTCAACCTTTTCAGAGCTCATTTGAAATGCTTTTCAATTTCAGGGTCATTTAGCTAAAAAAACATTAAATGCATGAAAAATAGCAAATGAAGTCAGCAATGGTTGAAAATTGATGATGTTGCTTTGCATGCTACATTTTGAACACAGAAAAAGACTGTAGTTCAAATAAGTTCAAAAAAATGAAATCCCTTTGTAACAGACGAGTTCTGGTCTGAAATCCTGGTACCTCGAAAGAGTTTGTACGTTTTGTACACGAAGTGCATCCAGTTTTTGCTGTAACCCTCTCTACTTTTTTGCACATGTTATGTGGGTGAAATGATGACACCATGCCAACTTTCAACCTTTTCAGAGTTCATTTGAAATGCTTTTCAATTTCAGGGTCATTTAGCTCAAAAAAACCAGTAAATGCATGAAAAATAGCGAATGAATTCAGAAATGGTTGAAAATTGATGATGTTGCACTGAATGGTGCATTTTGAACACATAAAAATTTATGTAGTTCAAATAAGTTCAAAAAAATGAAATCCCTTTGTAACACACGAGTTCTCGTCTCAAATCCTAGTACCTTGAAAGAGATTGTCCGTTTTGTACACGAAGTGCATCCAGTTTTTGTTGTAACCCTCTCTACTTTTTTGCACATGTTATGTGGGTGAAATGATGATACCATGCCAACTTTCAACCTTTTCAGAGTTCATTTGAAATGCTTTGCAATTTCAGGGTCATTTAGCTCAAGAAATCACTAAATGCATGGAAAATAGCAAATGAAGTCAGAAATGGTTGAAAATATATGATGTTGCTTTGAACGGTGCATTTTGAACACAGAAAAATTATGTAGTTCAAATAAGTTCAAAAAAAATGAAATCCCTTTGTAACAGACGAGTTCTCGTCTAAAATCCTGGTACCTCGAAAAAGATTGTCCGTTTTGTACACGAAGTGCATCCAGTTTTTGTTGTAACCCTCTCTACTTTTTTGCACATGTTATGTGGGTGAAAAATTATGTAGTTCAAATAAGTTCAAAAAAATAAATAAAAAAGCAAAAAATAAAAATAAAATAAATAAGTAAAAACAAAATAAAATTTAATAAAGCAAAATAAACAAACTTTAATAAAATAAACAAAAATAGCAACAGTAAAGTAAATTAGACAAACTTTAATAAAATAAACAAAAATAGCAACAGTAAGTATTTTGTAGAAAGTAGAAACAAAACTAAAAAAATAAAGCAGCATAGAAAAAAATGGAAGAAAACACCACCTACTGGGCCACCACGGCCTGAATACGACTAGAAACCCAACAGTGGCCAGGATTTAGGCCCGCAGAAGGCCCAACAGGCCCATAGGCATAGCAGTGTCAAATTAGGCCTGTAAGCCTGCAATGGAGAGGAGCTCAAGAGAGGTGCGGCAGTGGTGCTTATAAACCACTACGCGCCTCTCTCAACTAGCAAGGTGGGACTAAAATTTTTGGACATTCACGGGCAGCACGGGGCCATTGGTCCCGGTTGGTCGCATGAACCGGGACTAAATGGGCGCATTGGTACCGGTTCGTGGCACCAACCGGGACCAATGCCCCTCTTTAGTCCCGGCTGATGCCACTAACCGGGACCAATGGCCTCTTTTTCCCGCCCTGTGGGCTGCTGAAAACTGGCCATTTGTCTCGGTTGGTGGCACCAACCGGGTCTAAAGGGGGGAATTGGTCCCGGTTGGTGCCACGAACCGGGACAAATACTTCTGCTATATAAGCAGCCCTTGGAAGATTTTCAGATTGCCATCGTCAGTTCCCAGCCCGACGCCGCCAGGCTGCCCGCCGATCGAGCTCACCGTCGACGCCGTCGCCGCCTCTGCCCCGACCTCGCGCCTCTGCTGGACCTCGCCGTCGCCCTGCCTCTTCGTCGCCGTCCCTGCCACCGTCGCCCTGCCTCGTCGTCGCCATCCCCGCCGTCCCCGTATCGCCGCCGGCCGCCTGCCCCAGCGGCTGTGCCCGCACCGCCCGTGCCCCGACGCCGTCGCCCTGTGAGCGCCGCCGGCCCCCGATCCCCTCCTCTCTGTCATATATGATGTATATATATGTAATTTTAGTTTTAGTTATACAAATGTTAGATAAATTTTAAAAATGTTACTTAGTTATATACACAAATGTTAGATGAATTTTCTGTTTTTATAGTTTTTTTATAGTTTTAGTGATAGAATGTAGTTGAACTAGTTGAATTAATAGAACTAGTTTATTTTTAGTAAAATTAGTTTATTTTTAATAAGAACTAGTTCAGTTTATTTGTAGTAAGTGCTTATTAGTTGAACTAGTTGAATTAATAGAACTAGTTTATTTTTAGTAAAACTAGTTTATTTTTAGTAAGAACTATAGTTTAGTTTATTTATATTAAGTTCTTATTAGTTGAACTAGTTAATAGAACTAGTTTTTATTCTTAGTAAAACTAGTTTAATTTTATAGAACTAGTTTATTCTTTTAGTTCAACTAGTTTGTAGAACTAATTCTTAGTAAAATTAGTAGAACTAGTTCATTTTTGTTTATAGTAAGTGCTTATTAGTTGAACTAGCTGAATTAATATAACTAGTTTATTCTTTTAGTTCAAGCAATTATTCCCACATCGACGTCGACGATGCCTATCCCGCATCCTCGTCGTCGACTCAACGGAGGCCTGCTTGATCAGAGGGCTCATGTTCGGGACTGGGCTCCGCCGGGCTGGTATTGGGAGGTACTTCCTTCCGGTGGGCGCAACTTGATGAGGAGCCAACCCATTGTTGACCGTAACCTTCTTTGGTGGCGGGCGTGCGGGACAGTGACAGTGCGGAGGCTTGAGGACCCCGCGGAGGTTGTACGTCACCGTGTCAGCGAGGAGGATGAACACGTCCGTCGCTACATGGTTGCGTTCCAGGGCAGGTTCGACAATACATGGCAGGTTCTTCAGGGATCTCACTGGAGCTATGATCCTATGATAGTTCATTCTCTTTGGGTGTCCACCGCCCGCACCGATACCCGTCGTTCGCTAGGGTTTTAGATTTATTAATTAATTAGTGATGCTATATGTATGATATTGTTCGAGATGTATTAGTGATAATATTCGATGATGTACGGACGCAAGAGATGATTTAGTTTTGCTTATTGAATGCTCAAACTGGAGTCCAACCAAATCTCCATGTCAATATATACGAGTCCTATAATTAAGATATTTTGAAATGTTTTTGTTTATATTTTCAACCATTGAATTTTGGCATGACTTGGGCTACAATATGTAGGAAATGTCGTCGTCTGACGATGACGATAGGATCCCAGCGTGCGACTAGTGTGGCGACGACCGGGGTCAGTGCGATAGGCCACACCTGGTAGACGATCGATGCTTCAGTGTTAAGCTCGATGAGGCCTTCGATTTTGAGACGGTATGCAACACGACAAGTCTTGTTTGGTAATTAAGCATGACTTATGCTTTCTTTTCAATGTGTAATTTTTGTCTTTCACAATTCGACTAGCTTATCCCATGCCATGCAAGACGCTATGTCTTGGAGCATATGGATTCCGAAGATCATGAAAGTATGGAAACAAAGCAAATTCATCTCAGGACCCATCATGATTATGATTTTCTTGTAAAGCTATACAATTAGGAGAGCGTAACCCATTTTGATTGCTCGAACTGGAGAGCACTGTGCAAGGCATATGATTTTCAGGAGGGTATGTATGTCACCTTTGACCTTGGTGATGATGACGATGGCATGTGGGGCCTTGTTGATACGCTTCCAGTTCTACCTCTATGTGAGTTTCTCAAACATATTTATTAAGTAATTTATGTTGTGTCTTTCAAAATAATTGACAACTTATTTCCATTAACAACTTATTTCCATTCTTCAAGAAATATACGGAAGATGGTAGACAGAACCCACTACACTGATGGTGCGGAATTAACTTGTCGGAAGAAAAATCATCTCGACTCGTTACTTTCTGATTTTGAGAATACATATGCTAAAACTCCTGCACATTATGGTCAATATGTGCCACTAGTGCACGTGTTGAGCTACGGTAACATCCATGGAGATGTCATGGTAAGATTTGTGGCCGATCAGCTTTTGCATAAATTCTTCTAAAACTAAACTACATTACTAACTACGAAGTTATTACTATGTTTTTCAACAGAAAATCCCTTCGGATTGTGTGCCTCATCTGATGTTGCAGAAAGGTCACCTCAATGTTATGAGCTTATTCCCGTACTCGTCAGGTCATCATCCTACACATAACTGTCCATATAGGATTTTTAAATCCAATGAAGACTTGACAATCAAAGATTGGAAGAAATATATGGTCAGTCGTAGGCAGCTATATGGAAGTGACATTGTGCGAAAGCCAAGAATTGGAGACATGATAATCTGCATTCTCCATAATGGAGAGTCAGGGCCTATCTTATTTTATGCTATTTCACCTTAGAGAGGGTGTACTTAATTAAGTCTGGCTACTTATGATCATGTGCTAAGAAGTTGTTAGATGACTATGATGATGATGATGAGCAGGACTTGTTATTATGACAACGAGAAGAGGTTGTGAGATCACTAGTGCAGAACCGGACAATAGCATCAGTTCGTCAGGCCCTTTAGTGCCGGTTCCATAGCCGGCACTAAAGTGTGGGCACTAAAGCCCCCCCCCTTTAGTACCAGTTCAGCATGAACCGGTGCTAAAGGGCAACCACGTGGCACGAGCCAGCTCCGGGGGCCGGGAGCCCTTTAATACCGGTTGGTAAAACCAACCGGTACTACAAGGTTTGGTTTTTTTTGGGTTTTATGATTTATTTTTCATTTAATTTTGTGTTTTCCATTTAATTCTTTTTCGTTTGCTGGTATTTTACGATACTACACATTGTACACGTTATATATATATATATATATATATATATATATATATATATATATATATATATATTCTAGTAGAACCAATCATATATATATCATCAAATGTCTCACAAACCATCAATTCACACATACACACATGTATAGATATATACAATTTCTCCTACATGTTGCCTTCGGAGTCAGTGGCATTAGCCTAATTGGTGCCTTCGGAGCATGATGACAATTGGAAGTGGTTCATGGGGGCGGTAGCGGGTAATAGTATTCTCCCTTCGGATCTATGACCTGGTCGAGCAAAAATCCCGCTATTTCCTCTTGAAGTGCTTGTACGCGCTCCGTTTCTAGGAGCTTGTCCCGCACCTCTGTGAACTGTTAAGAAGGAGATCAATATGCATGTTTATTAGTTGTGTGACTAGATATCGATAATGGTGTAAAAATTATGAATAGTGTTCTGACAAACGTACCCATTCCTGTCTTTGAGATCTGCTCCTTTCGGACGCCATCATGCGAATGTTCTCGCAAATGCAGGATGCGGGCCGGGCATCGTCGAGAACAAATACTAGCTATATGCCAGCAAAAAGTAACATTTTTTCAATGATTGGATTTTGATAACTAAAATTTCTAACATTTCTATATAACTAACATTTCTATAACATTTCTAACAATGCTATATAACTAACATTTCTATAACATTTCTAATATTTCTGTAACTAAAAAACAGAAAAAAAAATTATAACATTTCTATATATATAACTAACATTCGTATAACATTTCTAATATTTCTAGAACTAAAAAAAGAAAATTTTCTACTTTTTTATAACTATTTCTATAACTAAAAAACAGAAAATTTTCTAACAATTCTAACTTTTTTATAACTATTTCTATAACTAAAAAATAAAAAATTGTATGTGTGTGTGTGCTCACCGGCGAGGCGAGAGGCGACGGGGGGCGGCGACGAGGACGGCGACGGGCGCGGCGACGACGGGGATGGCGACGACGGGGACAGGGACGGGGCAGCGACGACGGGGACGGGGACGGCGAGGTCGAGGCGACGCAACGGCGAGGTCGAGGCGACGCAACCGCGAGGTCGAGGCGACGCAACCGCGACGGGGGTGGCGACGGCGAACGGGGCAGCCCGCGACGGTGACGGGGATGGCGCGTGACGGTGATGGGGGCGGCGACGGCGACGGGAACGGCGACGACGACGGGGACGGGGGCAGCGCGCAACAGGGGCGGCGACGGTGTCGACAGAGAGCGAGAAACAGAACAAAAGAACAGAGAGAAACTGAATTTTTTAAGTGCTGTATATATAGAAGGCACCTTTAGTACCGGTTGGAGCCACCAATCGGTACTAAAGGCCTGTTTTGGCCAGGCCAAGCGGCGGGAAGCGCACCCCCTTTAGTACCGGTTGGTGGCTCCAACCGGTACTAAAGACACCCCTTTAGTACCGGTTGGTGCCATGACCCGGTACTAAAGGGGGTGCGCTGGCGCAGGTGCGGTGCAGCAAGTTTAGTCCCACCTCGCTAGCCGATGGGCAGCCGCACTGGTTTATAAACCCCGCCACGGCTGCTCCTTCGAGCTCCTCTCTACTGCAGGCTTGTTGGCCTAACTTTGCCGCGCTGCCCTATGAGTCTGTTGGGCCTTTATGGGCCTACAAATACAGGCCCAGGGCCTTGCAGGCCCACTGGATAGCGCGCAAACAATTTTTTATATGGTATTTCATTTTATAACTAACTAACATTTCTATATCTAAAATTTATCTATCTAACATTGCCGCAAATATATCTAAAATTTCTATCTAACATTTCTATATCTAACTAACATTTCTATATCTAAAATTATCTAAAAAACATTTTATATCTCATTTAACTCTCTAAAAACAAATCAGTAAATGAATGAAAAATACCAAATGAATTCAGAAAGGGTTGATAATTGATTCTGTGGATTTGAATGGTGCATTTTGAACACACAACAAGTGTGGAGTTCAAAAAAGTTCAAAAAAATGCAATGCCTTTGTAACATATAAGTTTTCATCCTAAACCCTGATACCTCGAAAGAGATTGTCCATTTTGTACACGAAGTGCATCCAGTTTTTGCCGTGACCCTCTCTACTTTTTTTCACATGCCATGTGGGTGATATGATGATACCAAGCCAACCTTCAACCTTTTCAGACTTCAATTTGTAGTGCTTTTCAATTTCACGGTCATTTAGCTCTCTCAAAACAAATCAGTAAATGAATGAAAAATACCAAATGAATTCAGAAAGGGCAAATAATCGATGATGTGGATTTGAAAGGTGCATTTTGAACACACGAAAACTATGGAGTTCAATAAAATGCAATGCCTTTGTAACATATGAGTTTTCGTCCTAAACCCTGATACCTCGAAAGAGATTGTCCATTT
>LR738713.1:478668463-478877671 GCA_902687465.1 Secale cereale
CTCTCTCGAAACAAATCAGTAATTGAATGAAAAATACCAAATGAATTCAGAAAGGGCTAATAATTGATGATGTGGATTTGAATGGTGCATTTTGAACACACAAAAACTCTGGAGTTCAAAAAAATGCAATGCCTTTATATCATATGAGTTTTCGTCTTAAACCCTGATACCTCGAAAGAGATTGTCCATTTTGTACACGAAGTGCATCCAGTTTTTGCCGTGACCCTCTCTACTTTTTTGCACATGCCATGTGGGTGAAATGATGATACCATGCCAAGTTTTAACCTTTTCAGAGTTCAATTTGTAGTGCTTTTCAATTTTAAGGTCATTTAGCTCTCTCAAAACAAATCAGTAAATGAATGAAAAATACCAAATGAATTAAGAAAGGGGTGATAATTGATGATGTGGATTTGAATGGTGCATTTTGAACAAACAAAAAGTCTGGAGTTCAAATAACTTCAAAAAAATGCGCAATGCTCGTTAATTAGCTTCAAGCCTTTCGGAAGAGTTTACAAAGCACTGCACATAGCTCAGTGCAATCTACACTATTCCTCAAGGTTTGAAGCTAACAACGTGCAGGTGAACATTGCGCCTCTCCCACATTGTCCGTGCACTCAAGGCTTATAAACCGCTCCTAGTGCCTCTCTCTTCGCGAGGTGGGACTAAAAATCAGCTCACTAAGATACTCTAGTACCGGTTCATGCCATGAACCAGTACTAAAGGTGCCTAGCCTGACAACAGCCATACACCGCATCATTAGTACCGGTTCGTGGCATGAACCGGTACTAGAGGTTGCCCACGAACCGGTACTAATGATCTCCGCCCGCCTAGCCGTTGGAACCGGCACTAATGGTCACATTAGTGCCGGTTCTGTTACAAACCGGGACTAATGTGCTTCACGTTTGACCCTTTTTCTACTAGTGGATGACGATGATGATGGGTACGACTTTTTTATTATGACAACGACGATGATGATTTATTATTAATTATGATGATGCACTGTTATATGAGCATGCATGGAGATAAGAGAGGACACTTCTCTCTATTAGCTAGCTAACACAATATATGAAACCCCTAAATTAACCATACAAAACCCACAAAACCCCCCCTCATTCGGAAAAAAAACATAAACCCTAACCCCTGAAGTGCTGACGCGTGGAAGCTTATTTGTCCCGGTTGGTGCTACAAACCGGGACAAAAGGCCCCCTGCCAGCGCAAGCCGCAACTGCACGTGGTGGGCCATTTGTCCCGGTTGGTATAAGAACCGGGACTAATGGTCTAGGGCATTTCTATCGACTGTTTAGTCCCGGTTCCCTAACCGGGACAAATGGCCCTGACGAACCGGGACAAATGGCCCTTTTTGCACTAGTGAACGCGCGATCCGTTCGTACATCGCTCGGCCTTGACCACCCACCATAATCGGGAACTCCCCGATATTTCCCCGCCCTCGCTTCTACCATGTTTTGTTCCGTCATGGACGGCCCAAAGAATGTCATGCACTTGCGTCTCCGGCCCGCCCAGGACGAAAAGCCCATTTTCTGTCATGATTTTTTGTCATAGAAGTAGGAGCCCACCACATCTATGATGATACCGGGTTTTGTCACAATTATCATCATAGAAGTGGCATAGGCATGATAGAAAAAAAATCGTTCGGCCCAAAATGTCACGAATGTGTCTTTTTTTATAGTGTCATAAACTAGGGTTTAAGCTTCTGTCACTCCAGCAACCCATCATCTACTTATTACTTCCCAATGCCTTCCCCTAGGCCAAAATAATGGTGAAGTGTCATGTGGTCAACGTTCACATAACACCACTAGAGGAAAGACAACATACATCTCATCAAAATATTGAATGAATACCAAATTCACATGATTACTTATAACAAAACTTCTCCCATGTCCTCAAGAACAAACGCAGCTACTCACAAAGCATATTCATGTTCATAATCATAGGGGTATTGAATAGCATGAAGGATCTGAACATATGATCTTCCACCGAATAAACCAACTAGCATCAACTACAAGGAGTAATCAACACTACCAGCAACCCATAGGTACCAATCTAAGGTTTTGAGAAAAATATCGGATACAAGAGATGAACTAGGATTTGAGTGGAGATGGTGCTGGTAAAGATGTTGATGGAGGTTGACCCCCTCTCGATGAGAGGATCATTGGTGATGACGATAGCTTCGATCCCCCTCCCGGAGGGAAGTGTCCCCAGCAGAACAGCTCCGCCGGAGCCCTAGATTGGTTTTGCCCAGGTTCCGCCTCGAGACGGCAGCGCTTCATCCCTAAAACCTCCTTATGATATTTTCCAGGTCAAAACACGTGATATAGCATAAGATGGGCATCGGGGGCCTGCCAGGTGGCCCACAAGGCAGGGGGCGCGCCCCCACCCTTGTTGTGGCTGGTGGCCCCCCTCTGGTAGTTTCTTCGCCCAATATTTTTTATATTTCCCAAATAATTCTCCATGAAGTTTCAGGACTTTTGGAGTTGTGCAGAGTAGATCTCTTAGATTTGCTCCTTATCCAGTCCAGAATTCCAGCTACCGGCATTCCCCCTCTTCATGTAAACCTTGTAAAATAAGAGAGAATTAGCATAAGTATTGTGCCGTATCGTGTAATAACAGTCCATAATGCAATAAATAATGATATAAAATCATGATGCAAAATGGACGTATCAACTTCCACTAGCTTATACCTCGCTTGTCCTCAAGCGAAAGACGAAATCAAAAAATATGTCCACATGTGTAGAGATAGAGGTGACGATAGAAATAAAATACAGACATGAGGGCATCATGACTATCTTTAGGATAGCAACATATATTGTCATATAAATTCTTATGCCAAAGTAACAATTCATTCACAAGGTAAAGTATGAATCAGAAACTTCATTGAAAATCAACGAACTATGATCTCAGTCATTGAGGCAATTGCAATTTATCATAACATCAGAAAGACTCAATATAAGAGCTTTTCAGCAAGTGCGCATACTCAACCATAATTTAATCTTCCACAATTGCTAACACTCATGCAATACTTATGAGTTCAAGGCTTTAATTGGACATAGAGAAAGATAGGGGCTTATAGTTTTGCCTCCCAACTGTTTACCTCAAGGGTAATGTCAACAATAATGGTTCATGGTCCTCTACATCGGCGTGGATACATATATCAAGATCTAGCTCCAACATATTGTGCTTGCCAAAGGATAAATGTAAAAAGGAGAGGTGATGATCACCTTGACTCTTGTATAATGGTAAAAGATGAAAGATAGGCCCTTCACAGAGGGAAGCAGAGGTTGTCATGCACATTTAGGGTTGGATGCACAAAATCTTAATGCACAAGAATGTCACTTTATATTGCCTCTTGTGATAAAGAACTTTCTTATGCTGTCCATCGCTTTTATTTCTTCCATATCACAAGTTCGTATAAAGCTTATTTTCTCCACACTAATAGATCATACATATTTAGAGACCTATTTTTATTGCTTGCACCGATAACAACTTACTTGAAGGATCTTACTCAATCCATAGGTAGGTATGGTAGACTCTCATGGCAAAACTGGGTTCATGGATGTTTGGATGCACAAGTAGTATCTCTACTTAGTACAAAGTATTTAGCTATTATGAGAGGGAAAAGCAAGATCAACATGTTGGAGGATCCATGCCAATATAACTTCTGTTCAGATGTAAGAAGACATAACCTATTATGTTTTCTTCATTGTCCAACCTCAACTTGTTAGCATGTCATATTTTAACTAGTGCTCACAATCACAAAAGATGTCCAAGATATTATATTTATGTGTGAAAACTCTCTTTCTGTATTACTTCCAGTTAATTGAAACAATGACCAAAACTATGTTTGTCAACTCTCAACAACTTTTATTCATCATACTCTTTATATGTGAAGTCATTACTCTCCATAAAATGAACATATGATCTTTTTATATTTCTTTTTTATTCCCTTAAGATCATAGCAAGAAAGTAGAGCCCTCAACTCAAAACTACTATTTATTATTTAACTCACGGACTCGATTACATAGATAGATCTCGAGACAAAACTTAAAACTAGATCATACTAAAAACTTTAGTCTACTAGATAAAGATATAACCAAAAGGATCGAACTAAGAAAAATGATAAAGATAAAGGTGTGATGGTGATACAATACCGGGGCACCTCCCCCAAGCTTGGAAGTTGCCAAGGGGAGAGCCCATACCCATGTATTTATGTCTCTTTCTTTGAAGATGGTGTTGATGAAGTCTCAGTTAGCTTGATTAACCTATCCTTCAGATCCTGCAATTCTCAGAGTACACGTTGAAGCATAATTGCATTCTTCTGAATCTCTTCTAAAAGATGTTTGTTTTCTGGCCCCCATGAGCTTTTCCCTCCATCACTTTCACTTGGACGGGATATATCCCAATTTGAAGGTATGTGTGTAAGAGGTGTATTCTCCACTCCATAGTTATGAACTAGATTATGAAAGTTGTTCCAATGTAACCTGTGTAGGTGCCTCCTGGGAGGAAATCCTCCTTGCATTTTTGGCATTCATGGTTGTTTGTAGTCCCTATGGCTTGATGGGGACTGTGAATAGTGGAGATGCCAGCTAGAGTGCCTCTTTCCGAAGCCGGAGGGTGAAGCTCCAGCGAATCCCTTCGATCTTCTTCCATCGTGGCTTCCTCAGTCTCCTCCCTCCTGATTTCCATCTGTATCAACCAAGCATGGTAATCTACATTGTTGCAGGAGGAGGAAGACATGATGCCTGGCCTTGGAAACTATGGCAGGAAACAGCTTAAAACAAAAACAAGGATTTTGTCGTGGTGCGGTAGTCAAAACCTTCGGGAGATTGTATAATGAATTTTTACCGAACAAAAGAAGTATCGTGCAAGAAAATGGAGTCCGGAGGGCACACGAGGTACCCACAAGGCAGGGGGCGCGCCCTCAACCCTTGTGGTTGCCTCGTGCGCTCTTCGGACTACTTTTAATTTTTCCTATTTTTTAATTATGGGATTTTTTCATTCGTTGGCGACTGCTCATTGGTCAGAACCGCCCCGGAAGGGCGAAAACACAAGGCGAGTGAAGTGAGCTGGGCAAAACCACAATTGTTGAAAAACTAGGGGCAAATCTGTCGAGTGTGACCCAACTAGGGGCACCAATACAATTATTCCTTTAATTATTCCAAAACAGAGAAAATTGCTATTGGAAATGTTTTGGAGTCGGTATACTTACCGTACCACATACATATTCCTTTTTGGAGTCTGAAACGTCCTGGAAAGTATCCCTTATGTATTCCTCCGATGTCATAGTATTAATTATATTTGTCTCAACATTTATGGGAGTACCTGAGATGTAATGTTTGACTCTTCGACCATTTAGCACCTTCGGATTTGTTCCTCCGACGTTGTTTAATTTGATGGCACCGGAGCGATAAACCTCCTCGATAATGTAAGGACCTTCCCATTTAGAGAGGAGCTTTCCTGCAAAAAATCTTAAATGAGAGTTGTATAACAAAACATGATCACCTACATTAAACTCACAATTTTTTATCCTTTTCTCATGCCACCTTTTAACCTTTTCTTTAAACAACTTGGTATTCTCATAGGCTTGGGTTCTCCATTCATCAAGTGAGCTAATGTCAAATAACCTATTTTCATCAGCAAGTTTGAAATCATAGTTGAGCTCTTTGATTGCCCAATAAGCTTTATGTTCTAATTCTAGAGGTACGTGACATGTTTTTCCATAAACCATTTTATACGGAGACATACCCATAGGGATTTTATAAGCAGTTCTAAAAGTCCATAATGCATCATCAAGTTTCATAGACCAATTATTTCTAGATTTATTAATAGTATATTGCAAAATCAATTTAATCTTTCTATTGCTCAATTCTACTTGACCACTAGAATGAGGATGGTATGGAGATGCAATTCTATGGTTGACATCATATTTAGAAAGCATTTTAGGGAAAGCACCATGAATAAAATGTGAGACACCATCAGTCATTAAATATCTAGGGCCTCCAAACCTCGGAAACATAACGCCTTTAAGAATCTTAATAGAGGTGTTATGACAAGCACTACTAGTTGGAATAGCTTCTACCCACTTTAGTAACATAATCAACAACAACTAAAATATGTGTATACCCATTACAGGAAGGAAAGGGTCCCATATAAACAAAACCCCAAACATCAAATGGTTCAATAACAAGTGAATAGTTCATAGGCATTCCTTGACGTCTAATAATATTACCAATTCTCTGGCATTCATCACAAGACAAGACAAACTTACGAGCGTCCTTGAAGAGAGTAGGCCAATAAAAACCAGATTGCAATACCTTGTGTGCAGTTCTATCTCCAGCATGGTGTCCTCCATAATCCTCGGAGTGACACTTGCGTAGGATCTGTTCCTGCTCATGCTCAGGTACACAACGTCTAATAACACCATCTACTCCTTCTTTATAAAGGTGTGGGTCATCCCAAAAGTAATGTTTTACATCATAGAGAACTTTTTCTTTTGCTGGTATGTGAAACTAGGTGGTATAAATTTAGCAACAATGTAGTTAGCAGAATTAGCATACCATGGAGCATTACGAGAAGCATTTATGACATATAATTGTTCATCAGGAAAGCAATCATCAATAGGATGTGGGTCATCAAGAACATTTTCTAACCTAGACAATTAGTCTACAACGGGGTTCTCAGCTCCCTTTTTATCGATAATATGCAAATCAAATTCGTGTAACAAGAGAACCCATCTAATAAGTCTAGGTTTAGCATCTTTCTTTTCCATAAGGTATTTAATAGCAGCATGATCAGTGTGAATAGTTGTTTTAGAATCTACAATATAAGCTTTGTCCTAGAACAACACCAACAACATAATCACACGCATCACACATAATTTCAAAGGGTAAATTCCAATCAGGTGGTTGAATAATAGGTGCAAATATTAAGGCCTTCTTAAGTATTTCAAATGCTTCTACACAATCATCATAAAAAACAAAGGGAACATTTTTTGCAAGAGATTAGTGAGAGGCCTAGAAATTGTAGAGAAGTCTTTAATGAACCTCCTATAGAAACTAACATGACCAAGAAAACTTCTTATACCTTTGATATCCTTAGGTCACTAAATCTTTTCAATAGCGTCTACTTTAGCTTTATCAACTTCAATTCCTCTTTCAGAAATCTTATGCCCCAAGACAATACCTTCATTGACCATAAAGTGACACTTCTCCCAGTTCAAGACGAGATTAGTTTCTTCGCATATCTGCAAAACTCAATCAAGGTTGCTTAAGAAATCAACAAGAGAAGTTCCGTAAATGGAGAAATCATCCATGAAAACCTCAACAATCCTTTCACAAAAGTCAGAGAATATAGTAGTCATACATCTTTGGAAGGTAGCAGGTGCATTGCATAAACCGAAAGGCATACATCTATAAGAAAAGGTACTGAAAGGGCAAGTAAAAGTGGTCTTTTCTTGATCCTCTTTTGACACATGTATTTGAGAGAAACCATAATAACCGTCCAGAAAGCAAAAATGAGTATGTTTGGATAGTCTTTCTAGCATTTGATCAATAAAAGGTAGAGGGTAATGATCTTTTCTAGTAGCTTTGTTTAATTTGCGGCAATCAGTTACCATTCTATAACCTGTAACTATTCTTTGTGGAATAAATTCATTCTTATCATTAGGAACAACAACAATACCTCCCTTATTAGGTACACAATGAACGGGACTTACCCATCTACTATCAGCAATAGGATAAATTATACCTGCCTCCAGAAGCTTTAGTATTTCATTTCTTACCACTTCTTTCATCTTAGGATTTAACCGTTGTTGATGGTCAACATCTGGTTTAGCATCAGGTTCCATATTAATTTTGTGCTGACATAGAGTGGGACTAATGCCCTTAAGTCATCAAGAGTATATCCAATAGCGGCACGGTGCTTCTTCAGAGTTTTCAATAATCTCTTTTCTTCATGCTCTGAAAGGTTAGCACTAATAATAACATGATATATCTTATTTTCATCAAGATAAGCTGTAAGTGCATCTAGTGCCACCCCTAGTGGTTTTGGAGTATTGAGGACAAACCTGGTTGAGGGACTAATGTGTTTGTGAGAATTGCAGGATAACACAGGTAGTAGTCCCTCATTGATTCGGTTAACCTACCGGAGATGACCCCTAAAAATGTATGAAGACATTGATATCAGTGGTGGTATATGAAGATAATCATATTGAAGACTATGACATGAGAAGACATTGTGTGAAGACTATGGAGAGCGAAGACGTAGATGTTTCGTTGTTTCCTTTTCTTCTTTGTTGAGTCATAGGAACCACCGCACTGTTAAGTGGGGTCCAAGTGAACTAAGTCAGAGTGACTGAAGTGATGCTCAACCAAATCCTATGTCTTCGAGCGAAGACTATGAAAGCAAATCTTATCCAGAGGCGGATGAGTCAGCTTTACTTGGAGCTCAAGTAAAGTTGTCGTGTGTGTTTGAAATCTGACCGTTGGAACACGTGTCAGTTCCTTAGTGACCCATGGTCACTTCGGACAAATCAGGTCGGGTTGCCCAGTGGCTATAAATAGCCCACCCCCTACACCATAAATTGGTGGGTGCTCAGAGTTATTGCACGGCTTTTTTAGTTTGAGAGCAACCCACCTCCGAAGCATTTGAGAGAGAAACCCTTGCGAGGACAAAGCCCAAACACCCAGAGCCAAAGAGTGTTAGGCATCACTGAAGTATTTCTGTCTGTGTGACCTGAAGACTTATTACACTTGAGGACTGTGTTTCCTCCAGCTGGTTAGGCGTCACGTTCTGACCATCCAAGAGTCATTGTGGATTGCCGGTGAACGAAGTTTGTGAAGGTTTGGAAGTCTACCTTGAAGACTTACCAGAGTGATTGGGCGAGGACTAGGTGTTCTTAGCTCAAGGGGAACAAGGTGAAGACGCGGTCTTCTGAGTTAAATCTCAGCCTCCCTAACCAGACGTACAGTTGTCACAGCAACCGGAACTGGTCTAACAAATCACTGTCTTCCCTGAGCTACTGGTTCTATCCTTTCCTTCCCTTTACTTACTGCTCTGTGTTGTGAAGACATTGCATGTTTACCTTATCTGATTGTCTTCACTGAGTATCTACTTGTTGTGATTGGCTTCATTCCTTCTTCCTTTATGATCACTACTGCCTAGTTGCTATTAGTCTTCATGCTTTCACTTCATTGAATACATGACTATGGCTTATCTAGTGTAGTCCACTTTCCGCTACATACAAATAGGCATGAGCTTATCGTTTGTCTTCAAAACTACCATGTTTTGAAGCATTTCATAAAAATCGCCTATTCACCCCCCCCCTCTAGTCGATATACTGCACTTTCAATTGGTATCAGAGCGAGGTACTCCCTTGTTCTGTGTGATTCGGTTTAACCACCTGGAGTTTTAGCTATGTCGACTACAGGGATAATCAAAGTCTCCGCTGCGTGCCCCGTCTTCGATGGTACCGAATATCCCTACTGGAAGAACAAGATGCGCATGCATCTTGAAGCCATTGACGTGGACCTCTGGTTTGTCATCAAGCACGGCGTTCCCAAGACTGGTGAAGGCGTCACCCCTGCTGATGTCAACAGGCTCGTTCAATTGGATTCAACGGCCAAGAACATCATCTGTGGTCATCTGACCAAAGGACGGTACGATCGTGTGAGTACTTTGGACACATCAAAGGAAGTTTGGGAATGGCTCTCAAAGGTCAATGAAGGAGTCTCTACCAAGAGAGATCAAAGGATCAGCGTCCTTCGCAATCTCTTCAATCGCTTCAAGAGACATGACAATGAGAATGTCCAGCACACTTTTGATCGTCTCACTGACATCACAAATGAGCTTCAAGCACTTGGCGCCAATGAGATCACCAAGCATGAAATCGTCAAGACCCTTCTGAGATCACTCGACAGCTCATTTGATATCCTTGCACTGATGATTAAAGAACGCCCTGACTTCAAGACTCTCGATCCGTCTGATATACTTGAGAGGCTCAACACACATGAGTTCCAGCTATCTGAGAAGCGTGACATCTATGGTCCCAACTATGGCCGATCTCGCGCCTTGAAGGCAAAAGCTGTTTCCTCATCTAAAGAAGAATCTGACTGCAGTTCTGATGATCCTGAAGACATTGGAAAGGAGCTTGCCATACTTGTGAAGAAGTTCCAGAAATTCACTAGGAAGAAAGGCTTTAGAAAGTCTTCAAGATCCAGCTCAAGAAATGATGAAGCATCTGCTCATGACTACAAGAAAAGAACATGTCATAAGTGCAAGAAACCTGGTCACTACATCTCTGAGTGTCCTCAGTGGGACAACGAGAAGAAGAAAAAGAAGAGCAAGGAATATGATTCTGATGAAAAGAAAAAGAAGAAATACTCAAAGTCTTCTTCAAAGTCTTCGTCAAAGTATTCATCACACAAGAAGAATTCATTTGGCAAGGCTCGCGCTTTTGTTGGCAAGGAGATGGATTCTGAGGAAGAGTCTGCTTCTGAAGAGGTGGAGGTGGAGTCGGAGGAAGAGTCTGATTCTGGTGCTACAAGTCTGGCTTTAGCCACTGCCTACGTGGGCAAGTCTATCTTCAACACTGAAGACAATGGCCCCGTCCCCAACAATGATGATGAGGACGACAACTCTGCACCCACCTTCTGCTTCATGACTCTGATTGTGAATCAAAACCTAGCTACAAAACACTTGCTAAAATTGCCGCTGAACAACAGAAAGCCATGTAACATATTCAAAAAATGTTAGACAAAAGCGATGACCTGTTGGACGCGGAAATGACCCGTTCTCAGTCCTTAATTGAAGACATAAAAAATCTTCATGTTAAGTACAAAGAACTTGAAGAGCTTTATGAATCGCTTTCAAAAACTCATGAAAAGCTTTCCCACGATTACATTCAAAGGAAGCGAGAACTTGAGAAAGTGAAAGCAGCTCATGAAGATCTTCAAAAGGAGAATGAGTCACTCCGTGCACAACTGATCAGCTCCACTCACGAAGAATTTGAACCACCATGTCTAAAATGCATTGAACGTGATAATGCTACATCTGTTGCTGAATGCTCTAATGCTGCCACTGTTGCAATATCTTCAACTATTGATGTGGAAACTAACCCCTCTGCTGAGGAAACCACTACTATTGCTGATGAAAATGCTAGGTTGAAGACTTTGCTTGAAACAGGGATGTACAAAAGCCTCAAAGGGCATCAGACTCTATGTGATGTCCTCAAAAAGCAGATACTGAACCGAAACCCTAGGAAAGAGGGTGTTGGGTTCGACAGGAAAATGAATGTTGATGGTTCATACTGGAAGCCTGAGCAGTATCCCAAAACCACATGGGTTGCTTCAAAGGGACCTTCAGTGGATCCATCTACCTTATCTGGCTTCACTTGTACTAATCCTGTTATCATTGATGAATCCTTTGATGCAAACTATAAACTGTTTAAGAATCAAAATGGTGAAGTGTTTGCCAGGTATATTGGTACTAACTGTAGTAATGGTCCACCTATGAAGAAGATCTGGGTACCCAAAGGTTGTCTTGAGAAGCTTCCAGCAAATACTATCATGACACCTCCTGGGATGAAGACAAACCCCAGACTAAAGGCTTCATATGGTCCTAAGGCTTCATACAGACAAAGGACTCACCTGAGTCACCCTAACACAGATGTTTTGCAGGGAAATCATACTCAGACCCATGAATATGAGCGTGTTTCTTCAAACCGCTATGTTCATAAATCAAAGAACTTTTCTGCCTATTCTTATGAGTATTATTCTCCTCCTGCAAGACTATTTGCTAGGGCCCCAAAGCCAAAATTCTCAGATGCTATTCTTAGACTCCTTGCTTCTAAGCCACCCCTGAAGATGTGGGTGGTTAAGAAGAACTAACTTTCTCTTGTAGGGAAAGGTCTCTAGCCTGTAATCAAAGGCTTCTGATGCTATTGCTGGGGACCTAAAACACTTGTAGGGCACAAGATCAAATGCCCAAAATGACTTACTGCTCATACTATTCATAAATCACTTGCTGAAGATCTTATCAGTCCTGACTTACATCTAAAGCTTTCATAATCCTCTTATGCATCAATTGTTTATGCTTCATAATGGATTTTGGTGAAGCTTATCCTCCTAACTGCATTGTAGGGAGAGACACCAAAGTCTTCAGAATGGATTATGGATAGCGGATGCACAAATCATATGACTGGTGATCGAAATCTTCTCATGGACTCAACTTTATATCCATCCAACAAGAGTCACATCACATTTGCTGATACTGGTAATAGCAAAGTGTTGGGTCTAGGTAGAGTTGCAATCTCAAGAGATCAGCACATGGAGAAAGTCATGCTTGTTGAATCTCTTGGCTTCAACTTAATGTTTGTCTCAATGCTTTGTGACTTAAACATGATTGTGATCTTTGGTAAATTTCGTTGCATTGTACTAATGGAATCTGACAAGTCTTTAGTATTTGAAGGATACAGAAAAGGTGATCTGTATATGGTAGATTTCTCAGCAGGACTGCAGATGGCCGTATGTCTTCTAGCAAAAGCTTCAGAGTGCTGGCTCTGGCATCGAAGGCTAGGGCATGCTGGCATGAGGAACTTGCACACTCTCGCAAAGAAGAAGCATGTCATAGGCATCGAGGAAGTCAAGTTCAAGAAACATCATCTATGTGGTGCCTGTGAAGCTGGGAAGATGACTAGAGCCAAGCATCCCTCGAAGACAATCATGACGACATCTAAACCCTTCGAGCTGCTCCACATGGACTTATTTGGCCCTACTCACTACTCCACATTCTATACCACAGCCTGTCTCTATGGCTTCGTCATTGTTCATGATTATTCGAGATACACATGGGTGCACATAATACTCTACAAGACTGAAGTGCAAGAGGTCTTCAGACGCTTCGCCAACCGTGCCATGAACAATTATGGCATCAAGATCAAACATATCAGAAGTGACAATGGCACTAAATTCAAGAACACTGGCCTCGATCTTTATCTGGATGAGATTGGAATCACTCATGAATTCTCAGCCCCATATACACCTCAGCAAAATGGGATCGTTGAGCGCAAGAACAGAACTCTAATTGAGATGGCTCGAACGATGCTCGATGAGTACAAAACCCCAAGAAGATTCTGGCCCGAAGCTATTGATACTGCATGCCATATCATCAACCGTGTTTATCTTCACAAGCTTATGAAGAAAACATCCTATGAAATCCTCACTGGAAAGAAGCCAAATGTAAGCTACTTCAGAGTATTTGGAGCTAAATGCTGGATCAAGGATCCTCATCATAAGTCAAAATTTGCACCCAAAGCTCATGAAGGCTTCATGCTCGGATATGGAAAGGACTCACACTCCTACAGAGTCTTCAACATTTTTCTCTATAAAACTGTTGAAACTGTGGATGTGAGGTTTGATGAGACAAATGGATCACAAAGAGAATCCCTACCAAATGTGCTAGATGAAGACTCACCAAATGAATCTATCAAGCTAATGGGAACTGGTGAGATCATGCCTTCCGAAGCACAACCTGACGAGGAACTCATCATCTCTGCTCCAAATCAACCTGACGACAATGCTCAGCCTGAAGACAATACTCCTGATGAAGACAATGCATAGCAAGAGCAAAATCTTCGTCCAGCTCATCCTCGTGTTGCAAATGAAGTACAAGTTGAGAAGATAATTGATAGCATAAATGCTCCTGGTCCACTCACTCGCTCAAGAGCAACACAGCTTGCAAATTTCTGTGGGCACTTTGCTTTTGTCTCAATATCTGAACCCAAGAAAGTTGCTGAAGCTTTTATGAAGCCTGAATGGATTCAAGCAATGCAAGAAGAGCTTCAACAGTTTGAGCTGAACAATGTGTGGGAACTTGTCAAGCGTCCTGATCCTCGAAAGCACAACATAATAGGCACAAAATGGATCTATCGCAACAAGCAAGATGAGCATGGTCAAGTGGTCAGAAACAAAGCTCGTCTCGTTGCTCAAGGATACACTCAAGTTGAAGGGATATACTTCGATGAAACATTTGCTCCTGTGGCTAGACTTGAAGCCATTCGTATACTGCTAGCCTATGCAAATCACCACAACATACTTCTATATCAAATGGATGTAAAGAGTGCCTTTCTCAATGGAAGAATTGAAGAAGAAGTGTATGTTGCACAACCACCTGGCTTTGAAGACCCAAAACGTCCTGATATGGTATACAAGCTCAACAAGGCACTATATGGCCTCAAACAAGCGCCTCATGCTTGGAATGACACCCTCAAAGACTTCCTGAAGAGCAAAGGCTTCAAACCTGGATCCCTAGATCCCACACTCTTCACGAAGACATATGATGATGAGCTATTTCTCTGCCAAATCTATGTGGATGACATTATCTTCGGCTACACGGACAAGAAATACAGTGATGAGTTTGGTCACATGATGCAAGAACAATATCAAATGTCTATGATGGGTGAGCTGAAGTTCTTCCTTGGTCTTCAAATTCGTCAGCAAAGCAACGGCATCTTCATATCTCAAGAGAAGTACCTTAAAGACTGCCTGAGGAAGTTTGGAATGCAAGAATGCAAAGGGTACTCAATGCCAATGCCTGCTAAACATCATCTGGGTCCCGACGCCAATGGTAAAGAGTTTGATCAACAGGTATACCGCTCCATGATTGGTTCTTTACTTTATTTATGTGCATCTAGGCCAGATATTATGCTTAGTGTTTGCATGTGTGCTCGATATCAAGTGGCACCAAAGGAGTCGCATCACTTAGCTGTGAAGCGAATACTTCGATATTTGGCTTACACCCCAACACTAGGATTATGGTATCCAAAGGGCTCAGAGTTTGATCTAGAAGGATTTTTAGATGTTGATTATGCTGGTGACAAAGTTGATCGCAAGTCCACATCAGGCACATGTCACTTTCTAGGACGATCACTTGTCTGTTGGTCTTCAAAGAAGCAGAACCGTGTATCACTCTCCACGGCTGAATCTGAATACATTGCTGCTGGATCTTGCTGCGCTCAGCTTCTCTGGATGAAGCAAACACTCAAGGACTATGTAGTCCATCTGAAGCATGTGCCACTCTACTGTGATAATGAAAGGGCCATCAAGATTGCCAACAACCCAGTTCAGCACTCGAAGACAAAGCACATTGAAATTCGTCATCACTTTCTCAGAGATCATGTTATGAAGGAAGATATTGATATCATACACGTCAACACTGAAGAGCAACTGGCAGATATCTTCACAAAGCCCTTGGATGAGAAAAGGTTTTGCAAGTTGCGGTGTGAGCTAAATATCTTAGAATCCTCAAATGTCCTGTAATCAGGCATACATCCTAACACTTATGCATATTGATGACTTAGATGTGCAACACACGGAGTAAAGTATATCTTCAATCAATGAAGACTTACATTCTAAGTGTGAATACATTAACATGGAATTTGACTTCGGAGCGCCACGATAATTGTGCGCCGTGTCTGGGTCTAATACTTCCTATACGGTGGGTAACGCCACCACCAAATTCTTGTTTGAAGCGTTTCTTGTGGCGTTACATTTGCAAAGTCTTCGCACTTGGTTTGTCTTCATATAGGACATATATATATATATTTATAGTTGTGTTCAGTCCTCAACAACATTCACTTATAGCTATGTCTTCGTACTTGAATCCTTTGGACTAAGTGAATGTGATCGGACCCTAACCTCTCTATGCTTTCTCATCTCACACTCTGTCTGTCCAAATCATATGCATTCTGTTGAAACAGTCGAATATCTTCTCTGCGTCCTTGTCAGCAGAAGATACAGAGACAAACTTTAAATCTGATTTTAATGCTACATCCGTTATGCCTGAAACCCGGAGAAGCCGGAACGACTACTCCGACAGTCGTGGTGTACGTGGGATCATGGGACAACTCCCAATGCATTACATGACCGCCACGTGTCACTCGTACGTGAACCGTCAGGGGCACCTGAGTAATTACACTGTGCCGTCTCCCATGCCTATAAATGCACGTCCCATCACGTTCCAAAGTTTCTTCCACCACCTCTCCACCTCGACCAACCCTAGCGCCTCCGCTAGCTTTCGACGACGCCGGCGACGAAGCGCTTCGCTGCCGCAACTTTGTCGACGCCGTCCTCACGCCGGCCGCGGACCTCTTCTACTCCGCCATCGCCGTAGCCGTCCTCCGTCGCCAAGTTAGGGCACGGAAGACCAAACTGCTGGGCATCCAATTCCTACTCCGTCTAAGCAGTTCATCGTGTGGTAAATAAACTTGCTTTTTACCATCTTCTAGATCCATAAAGATTCATCTATCTTACCACAAGAGGTTTCTGCCTACTTAGATATATAGATCTATCATGTCTGCATCTCATATCTTGCCTAGTACATTCACATATGCTTCAACTATAGTTAGATTCCTCACTTGTACTTATTTGTGGATTCGTACAAATCTGGAACCAACTCCCATGAGTGAATGTCTTCGCACTATGAGGTCAAAGTCTTCAAAACTGTTTTAATCTTCAAAACTTCTGAGAATGCATATGACCTCTTCCCCTTCCCTCGCATCTCTAATGCTGTCACAGGTACATGTGCGTGGGAGAATCCCTTGGTTCTCATAGTCTGAATTCATTTGCAGAGTTTTTGCAGCGTCACATCCATTCTCCTGAAGCTAGTTCCCGTCTGACCAGCAAACCGAAGCATTTGCCAGTTTTGAAGCCATTCAATTTGAAGCCATTCAGGTTGAAGCAAATGGCAACTGACAAGACAGTAAGAAAGGGTGGCAGACAGCGCCGTGGCAACACCTCCCGTGATTTGCCTCCTGATCTCAGTGAGATATACAAGACTGATCCAGAGGAGGATTACAATCAGAGGAAGACCCGAATCCAATGGATTCAAAGATACTGGGCTGAACAATGGTTCAAGTATAGGTTCGTGACCCAAGAGTATGTCGAGAAAAACGCCATCAAGCATCCTTGGGGAGATATCACTTATAAGAATCTTCCCCCCAAGACTCGTGATGAAGCCATTGCTCAAGGCTTCTATCCTTGCATGGTTAGAGGGCCACAGCCTGCTGATGCTGATCCAAGCTCTCTGCTATGGTGTCGCGACGACAATCTGTTCAAGAGAAATCTTCACTTCGCCAAGAACTCGGCCAAGGAAAACAAGAAGCTGTCGGGATTAGACTTCAATCCTGGCCCCTCTGCGCCCCGCGCTGATGACTCGCGCGAAGCTGAACCGAATCTGGTTGGGCCCTTCTACAATCTAGAGGGACTCATCAGTCACATAAGGATTCAAGGGGCAGATGTAGATCATCCTGAAGCAGATGATGACTTTGAAGAAGCACCTGCAACGCTGAAGCCCCAGAAGAAGAAATCAAAGGCTTCAAAGGCTACTCCACAAAGAGCTTCTAGAGTGAAGCCTTTGGCCACTGCTCCACCTGCACCAAGTGTGCAATCTGAGGAACACTCTAGAATCTCCAAGAGCAGACAGCTGAAGAGGAAGCCAACACGCAACCCCAGTCCAGCTCTCACTCCTGATGCAGTACTGAAGACTGCCAATGATACCCTTGATCTCTCAAGTGATGAAGATCTTGGAGATGATGCTTTGGAGATGTTGATCAAGAGCAAGCAAGATGCTGAAATCTTCAATGATCTGCCGCTCTTTGATGTTGAAGTGCTCAATAACTTCATTGATGAATGGCTTGACACTCCCAACCTGAGCTTCGACGATCTTCAACTTCTAGTTGGCCTTAGCATCTCCTTCCATGGCGCCATTGCTTCTGAACTGGCTCTGGCTCAAAGAATTGTTGAGCTGAAGCAGAAGATAGATTATGAAAAAGCTCAGTTCAAGAAGCATATGGACAAGCTCAGCATGCAAGAAGTTCAAAACTTCAAGGTTATGATACAAGAGCTCAAGGAAGCCTTTCGCCAGCGGCGTGAAGAAGCTAAAGGTTCTCGTGAGCGAATCAAGGACCTGGCTGCAAAATGCGTTCAAGCATTCAATGAAGCTGAAAAACACAAGGCACTTGGGCGTCCTGGCATTGATCCAAGGATGGCTGCCAAGAAGAAGAAGAAGCAGCCTGTGCCCGAAGCTGAAGCATCTGGGCAGGAATGCCTCGCATAGTCTTTCCTGCGAGCATGACAGGCATGAAGCCTAAGGCAACTCCAACCGCTTCAAAGCTCAAGAAGACTAAGGTGGCTGAAGCTGAAGCTCGTAAGCGTAAGCAATCTACTGATGAAGCTCCACCCACCAAGAAGCGAAAGACCAAGAAGGATAAGGCTACTTCCAAAGAGCCTATCTTTGTAGAGCCAATCTCAGTTGTCCGCCCTGCATCTGCCCAGAGAGAGCGAAGACTGACTGTTCATGAGCCTGCTCCCATAGAGGTTGAAGACATTCCAGCTGTTGACCCCACCGCAGCTGAAGACATTGGTCCTCACGACAATGTTGAAGATGATGAAGTCCTTCCTCAGATCAAATACAACATTGACTCTTCGCCTGTTCTCATGAACAACGAACGCATCAGCAGTGGTCGTCCATTGACGCCAATTGCTCAGGATGACTCGTGGGCTGATCACCCACAGGATACACAAGACACTCCCCAGCAAACTCAAGACACCAGTACGGTGCTTGAAGACGAAGACTTTGAGGCCCAACAACCTCCATCTCCTCAGGCATCGCCAGCTTTTCGTAGGCTTCGCAAAGGACCAAGGCCTCAAGTCACTGCTCCAAGTGCTCCAAAAGGAGTAGAGCAACCATCTGCACCTTATGCTGCTCCTACTCGAAGCCCCTCAGAATCTGAAGCCAAAGCGGCTGAAGATATTCCGGCTGCATCAGCCGAAGAAGAACCACCCCAACAAGAAGAAGCACAACCCCAAGTTGTAGAAGAAAGTACTGCCGCACCCCTGTTCTCGAGGAGAACATGTCCGACCCTCCAGCTCCTCAAGTGGAGGCAACAAATTCAGAGGCTTCCACCACCAACACTGAATCCAATGACGTGGTCATGGCTGAAGCTTTTGTGGCACCTGAAGATACTGTGGCGCCTGAAGTGACTGCGCCTGACGTAACTGCTCCTGATGCCAGTGCTGTGCCTAAAGCTAGTGTTGTGCCTGAAGCCAATGCTGCACCTAACGCCAATCTGCAGCTTGAAGACAATGCCTCTGCTCCTGTTCCGCCTCCACGGCCTCACACCATTGAGCAAGCATACAACAAGGATGATCAGCTTGTTACTGTCCGGTGGCCCATTCTGATTCCGCCACCTACAACTGAACCACGTGCTGCTGGTCCTCAGTTTGATCATCATGTTGCGCACTGGCCCCAAGTTCAGAATCCTAAGCCAAGACTACCAAGGCTTCCAGGTATTGCAACATCTTCAGGGTCATTCAATGCCAATAGCTTCACTGCGCACAACACCTTCTTTGACAGCGCCAAGAACCCATATTCCAAGCCAAGAATATCATCAGATAGGTTCTGGAGCCATCAACAGCGCATCTACTACTCAAGAGTACTTTATAATCAAGGCCGTATTTTCCCTCATATGCGTCTTGACACTGAAGCTATTACTGGTCTGCCCTGCTTGGAGGAAGCCCTTGACTGCTTCCGTGATGCTGGCTTAATCAATTTTGTCCTGGATAAAGAGCATTGGAATGAAGAGCTGCTTCTGCAATTCTATGCAACACTCCACATCCGAGGGTACAGCAGGGATCCGAAGACATGGGTCCTTGAGTGGATGACAGGCAATGTGCATCATGAAGCTAAAGCCTTTGATCTCATTGAGCTTACAGGCCTACCCACTTTAGGAGATCTCTATGAACCTGGCTGTCAACTGCACACTGAAGCCTTGGAGAGTATCTTTCAGAAGCATCAGCCCAACATGAGCCAAATGCTCAGCATGATGAAGCCTCTGCCAAGTGATGCTGAATATCCTAAGGAATTCTTTGTTGAAGACCTTGAGTACCTGCCTCGCACCATCTATCACATCATAAGGCGTACTCTATGGCCAATCAAAGGACATTCTTCATCAGCAAAGCTTGAAGGCACTATGAAGACTTTGGTCTTCTATATCTTCAATGGCATCAGCTTCAATGCTCAAGATTTCTTCATCAGGCAAATGGCTATGTCTGGAGCTGATCTATTTTTACTGAAATATTATGCCCCTTGGATAATGCGCCTCATCAAGTTGCACTCAGCTGTCACTTATCAGCCCTCTGCTCGCAACCATCAGATTTTCTTGCCTGAGGTTGATATGTCAGCTGAAGCCATCTACCAAGAGCCTGCTAAAGAGCCAGTTAGTCTTCACAATGCTGATCATCAAAGCTTCACTCAGCAGATTGAAGGAGTTCCAGCAGTCTCACGTGTCTATCCTCTGGCTGGCCGTACTCGTCTACCTCGACACGCTGAAACCGAAGCCACTGAAAGCACCGCCGCTCAAAGGCCTCAGAAGCGATCTCGTGTCCTGAACAACCGAGAGCTTCTAGTAGCCCTTCATCAGAAACAGGACAAGCATCACCTCTGGTTAAAGTGTCAGGGGCAGAGCCTCTTGGTGGGTGTCAATCGCATTCGCAATCTTGCCACCAAAAATGCTTTTGTTGCTCATGAAACATGTCGGAGGTCTTGGAAGAGTTTGACCTTACTGAGTGCTAAAGCGGATCTTCAAGACGATGGCTTCACTAAGAGATTCAAGTTTGACAACACTCCTCCAAGGACTGTTGTTATGCATCGAACTCCATCCCTTGAAGATTCTGAATACTCCTCCTCCGCTGCAACAATTGACGCCAGGGTGATCGATGATCAGGATGATGCTACTTCACCACCTCCTACTTCAGCGCGCATCGACACTGCACCAACCACTTCTGCACCGCCAAACAACAACACAGACCCTGCATCCTCTTCTGCTCCACCTGGGAAAGAGTAGAGGCTCTATGTCTTCAAACCTTTTTGGTCCTTACTGACAAAAGAGGGAGAAGCATATGAGTTGACATTCTTCAAGCGGGTCCATATGGGCGGGTGCTTTATAATTTTCCTAGTATTTACCACTCTCGTTTTGCTACATTTGGTTCTTTGAGTTGTAACACTTAAACTGATGGTCGTCTGCTACGTTTTTATGCTACTCTGTAATGCGATGATAAATTCCGCATCTGCTACCGTATATTCCGCATTTAGTCAGTTTTGCATACGTCCATTTTTCATTATGCATGTCATTATCTTCGACATATCAATTATGCATGATGAATTGTCTTCGTAAGTTGAAGAGGATCTCCACAAGTACAACCTGCCATGTGCATTTGCATTCAAAGGCAAATCAACTATATGCACATCTTCAGGGGGAGCCTTTTGCTACTTACGAAGACAATACCTTATCCTGTACAATTTCACATATCTTTATCCTCGGTGAAAACTTCAACCAGTTTGTCATCAATCACCAAAAAGGGGGAGATTGTAAGTGCATCTAGTGCCACCCCTAGTGGTTTTGGAGTATTGAGGACAAACCTGGTTGAGGGACTAATGTGTTTGTGAGAATTGCAGGATAACACAGGTAGTAGTCCCTCATTGATTCGGTTAACCTACCGGAGATGACCCCTAAAAATGTATGAAGACATTGATATCAGTGGTGGTATATGAAGATAATCATATTGAAGACTATGACATGAGAAGACATTGTGTGACGACTATGGAGAGCGAAGACGTATATGTTTCGTTGTTTCCTTTTCTTCTTTGTTGAGTCATAGGAACCACCGCACTGTTAAGTGGGGTCCAAGTGAACTAAGTCAGAGTGACTGAAGTGATGCTCAACCAAATCCTATGTCTTCGAGCGAAGACTATGAAAGAAAATCTTATCCAGAGGCGGATGAGTCGGCTTTACTTGGAGCTCAAGTAAAGTTGCCGTGTGTGTTTGAAATCTGACCGTTGGAACACGTGTCAGTTCCTTAGTGACCCAGGGTCACTTCGGACAAATCAGGTCGGGTTGCCCAGTGGCTATAAATAGCCCACCCTCTACACCATAAATTGGTGGCTGCTTAGAGTTATTACACGGCTTTTGTCGTTTGAGAGCAACCCACCTCCGAAGCATTTGAGAGAGAAATCCTTGCGAGGACAAAGCCCAAACACCCAGAGCCAAAGAGTGTTAGGCATCACTGAAGTCTTTCTGTCTGTGTGACCTGAAGACTTATTACACTTGAGGACTGTGTTTCCTCCAGCCGGTTAGGCGTCACGTTCTGAGCATCCCAGAGTCATTGTGGATTGCCGGTGAACGAAGTATGTGAAGGTTTGGAAGTCTACCTTGAAGACTTACTAGAGTGATTAGGCGAGGACTAGGTGTTCTTAGCTCAAGGGGAACAAGGTGAAGACGCGGTCTTCTGAGTTAAATCTTAGTCTCCCTAAACGGACGTACAGTTATCACAGCAATTTGAACTGGTCTAACAAATCATTGTCTTCCCCGAGCTACTGGTTCTATCCTTTCCTTCCCTTTACTTACTGCTCTGTGTTGTGAAGACATTGCATGTTTGCCTTATCTGATTGTCTTCACTGAGTATCTACTTGTTGTGATTGGCTTCATTCCTTCTTCCTTTATGATCACTACTGCCTAGTTGCTATTAGTCTTCATGCTTTCACTTCATTGAATACATGACTATGGCTTATCTAGTGTAGTCCACTTTCCGCTGCATACAAATAGGCTTGAGCTTATCGTTTGTCTTCAAAACTACCATGTTTTGAAGCATTTCATAAAAATCGCCTATTCACCCCCCTCTAGTCGATATACTGCACTTTCAATTGGTATCAAAGCGAGGTACTCCCTTGTTTTGTGTGATTCGGTTTAACCACCTGGAGTTTTAGCTATGTCGACTGCAGGGATAATCAAAGTCTCTGATGTGTGCCCCGTCTTTGATGGCACCGAATATCCCTACTGGAAGAATAAGATGCGCATGCATCTTGAAGCCATTGACGTGGACCTCTGGTTTGTCGTTAAGCACGGCGTTCCCAAGACTGGTGAAGGCGTCACCCCTGCTGATGTCAAGAGGCTCGTTCAATTGGATTCAACGACCAAGAACATCATCTATGGTGATCTGACCAAAGGACAGTACGGTCGTGTGAGTACTCTGGACACGTCAAAGGAAGTTTAGGACTGGCTCTCAAAGGTCAATGAAGGAGTCTCTACCTAGAGAGATCAAAGGATCAGCGTCCTTTGCAATCTCTTCAATCGCTTCAAGAGACATGACAATGAGAATGTCCAGCACACTTTTGATCGTCTCACTGACATCACAAATGAGCTTCAAGCACTTGGCGCCACTGAGATCACAAAGCATGAAATCGTCAAGACCCTTCTGAGATCACTCGACAACTCATTTGATATCCTTGCACTGATGATTCAAGAATGCCCTGACTTCAAGACTCTCGATCCGTCTGATATACTTGAGAGGCTCAACACACATGAGTTCCAGCTATTTGAGAAACGTGACATCTATGGTCCCAACTATGGCCGATCTCGCGCCTTGAAGGCAAAAGTTGTTTCCTCATCTGAAGAAGAATCTGACTGCAGTTCTGATGATCCTGAAGACATTGGAAAGGAACTTGCCATGCTTGTGAAGAAGTTCCAGAAATTCACTAGGAAGAAAGGCTTCAGAAAGTCTTCAAGATCCAGCTCCAGAAATGATGAAGCATCTGCTCATGACTACAAGAAAAGAACATGTCATAAGTGTAAGAAACCTGGTCACTACATCTCTGAGTGTCCTCAGTGGGACAATGAGAAGAAGAAAAAGAAGAGCAAGGAATATGATTCTGATGACAAGAAAAAGAAGAAATACTCAAATTCTTCTTCAAAGTCTTCGTCAAAGTATTCATCACACAAGAAGAATTCATCTGTCAAGGCTCGCGCTTTTGTTGGCAAGGAGATGGATTCTGAGGAAGAGTCTGCTTCTGAAGAGGTGGAGGTGGAGTCGGAGGAAGAGTCTGATTCTGGTGCTGCAAGTCTGGCTTTAGCCACTGCCTATGTGGGCAAGTCTATCTTCAACACTGAAGACAATGGCCCCGTCCCCAACAATGATGATGAGGACGACGACTCTGCACCCACCTTCTGCTTCATGGCATGCGGTGCCAAGGTAAAATCACGCGATGCTTACTTTCAAACATCTAGTGAAGATGACTATAATTGTGAATCAAAACCTAGCTACAAAACACTTGCTAAAATTGCCACTGAACAGCAGAAAGCCATGGAACATATTCAAAAACTGTTAGACAAAAGCGATGACCTGTTGGACACGGAAATGACCCGTTCTTAGTCCTTAATTGAAGACATAAAAAATCTTCATGTTAAGTACAAAGAACTTGAAGAGCTTTATGAATCGCTTTCAAAAACTCATGAAAAGCTTTCCCACGATTACATTCAAAGGAGGCGAGAACTTGAGAAAGTGAAAGCGGCTCATGAAGATCTTCAAAAGGAGAATGAGTCACTCCGCGCACAACTGATCAGCTCCTTGAAGAGGATTCGGGCGATTCGGGAGAATCGCCGACGAGACCCCGGTGATTCGGGCGCAGGCGAGGCGCCGCGCGCTAGCTTCGGCGAGCCGAGGGCGCACGCCGTCGCCCCGCTCACTCCACCGAGCTGGGTCGGCGACCGTACGCCGCTCGGGCGAGAATAGGAGGAAATGGCTGGGGATGTTCGCTGGCGCGTGTTGTTCGCGACGGACGTCGAGGTTGTGTGGCGGTTCTCGATGAACGACGGCATAATCTGGCTCCGCAAGGACGCGATGCGCCTCGTGCTGATCGATAATCGCGGAATCACGGTGGATGCTCGATATCTCGGGCAAGGTGAGTCGGTCGACATCGATGGGTTTGTGTTGTTCCCATGTCATTTTGCTAGGGTTCGTGAGAGAATTCCTGAGATTGCTATCACTGGCGGAGCGCCGATGGATGGGGCGGCGACATCATCTTCTGGGGCGGCAGCGGGCCGTGTGATGCATGACGCGCCTGATGCGCGAATTGCGCCGGAATTGGGGGTGGCGGCGGCGCATGCGGCGCGCGGAGCACCTGCCACGCGGGCCACAAACCGGCCACCACAGACAGGTGGCCCTGGGATTCTGGGGCGTGCACCGGTCAGCTGTGAGGTGGATGCCCGACACCTGGAGATGGGGGGATCGGACCGCCAGGAGAGGTGCGTCCCTAGGGTTTCGGCTGTGGGGGGAGTACTAAACGGAGTGCGGCTGCGCCCTCCCCCTCATTTTCTCCCATTCTAGATCTGGAGGATAGCCTCTCTCACTTTTGGGAAAAATCCCCCACGATAAAACTAGGGTTCGTCAGGATTTCTCGTGGTGGGCAGGCAAAATCCACGGGGATCTTAGATCGTATGCTCAAGTAGTCTCTCCACCCACCAAGATGAGGGAGGAGGGTTTCGGATCGGGGCGCCATGGTCATGGGGCCGGTCGCTTTGATCGTGGTCGCGGGCATGGCTCTGATAGCCACGTCTGGAAGCGCAAGACGGAGGCGAGGAATTCATTGACGTCAAGGGCCTCCGGATCTGGAGATGGAGGATCTGGAAGATGGGACGAAGCGGCTGAGGGGAAGCAGGCTATCACCCACCATCAGGAGCGGTGGGGAGAAGGTGATGAGGGTGCTGCTGGACCCATGGAAGCGGCCAGGAACCCAGCACCTCCGGGGAGACGCGATCTTCTTCACCCTGGTAATGTTGTTCCCCACCCCGATCTGTGCCATATCTGCAATCTGGTAGGGCACCCCACTGCTAGATGTCCTCAAGCCTTATGTGAGAGATGCAAGAAACGTGGTCATTTATCTGTGATTTGCATTGAGTTCTTGCCATGGGAATACACTCCTGTGATGTGTGGTTTCCAAGGGAAAGGTCAGGGATTCTTCTACATACCAGACCATAGTGTTGATAGGCAACCTAGAGAAAGGGTCTATAATATTGTTGTCACCATCACAGAGGGTTCAGCACCCACTAAGGACATTGATCATGAGCTGAGTGTGTATGTGGGGAAAGGGTGGCGTTGCTCTGCTAGGTTCTTTGCTCCTAAGAAGTTTGTCATGAGAATGCCAAATCCCAGAGAGGTAGAGCGTGCTTTATTTGTAGAACACGTCAGACTTAAGAAATGTGGGGTGTCAGTCAAGTTCTCGCCCTGGTCGGAGGACATCTATTCTGATGGCCTCTTGGAGGTTGCCTGGGTTCGAATTGGAAAGATACCTCCAAACAAGAGGTGTGACAAGACTGTGGCATATGTAGGGGGATTGGTAGGAATAACTCTTGAAGTGGACATGACCACCATAAATAGGGCATCCTCTGTTCGTGCTAGGATTGGATGTCGCTCTGTTGATCAGCTACCTGCCATGGCCGAGGGGGTCCTTGGAGGTCGCTTTTACAGATTTACGTATGAAATTGACGAAGTGTTAGTTAAAAATCCCAAGGAGAACATCAGTGTCGCTGTGGATGGGAGAGATGATAACAAACATGACCAAACACCTAAACGTAAGAGAAATGATCAAGAAAAGGAGGAAGATAAGACTGAAAATACTGAGAATGCGGCAGGCAGCAAGGACTCCAGGGGTGGCAAGACCTGTCGTCTGTCACCAATGGAGGAAGAAAAAACTATATCTTCTAAAAGTGATGTTGACTCATCGCTGTTGATTGAAACTATGGCTAAAGAGTATGAGGGGTCTAGGAGTGGAAACATACAAAACAAGTCGGGGTAGGAACTAATGGACCCTGCTGTGGCTGATGGATATAGCCAATCTGCTGAGAATGTCAAAGAAGTTCAGGTAAAAAAAATTCTAATTCGCCCCGCAGATCCTTGTCCTATGCAGCTGTGGTAACTACTCATGATAAGCAGGTGGTGGAGATGAATGGTGCCATTGATTCGAGCTTGAAGATCTCTAGTGACTTTTTGGTACATCTACCTCCCCCTGATTGTGATGAAGAGATTATCCTCACCCCCCTCTGGTTTCGGAGGTGGGATTCAGATTCAGCAAGCGTAACGCTCAAGGATTGCAGGAGAACATCGAAAACAAGGCAATTCTCAGAGCTCAACAAAAAAATATGGAAGGTACCCCTCATACCCCTTGTAAAAATTCTTTTGCTGTCTTAAGTAACAATGAGTTGATAGATAAGGTCGCTGGGGTGGGGGTTATTATTCCTAATAATGGCTTTACTAGCATAGATATCCTCAGGGAGTTAGAAAAAACTCGAGAGAGCCTAGATGAAAGAAAGAGATTTGAGGATAATGCCCCACTATTAGAGGATAACATTGTGGTGACCAATGGACTTGGGAAAAGTTCCCCAGTTAATCCGACTTGGTTGGACCAAGATGAGGAATCTTACGATAACACTCCTGCTGTTAAGAGTAGAGAGAAAATTAGGAAAAAAATCTATGGTAAAGCTGCCTAGGCCTGTGACTAGGAGCCAAAAAATTACCACAACTGGGGAGAATTTAGTTGGTAGCCCTACATTGCATCCTGGTAGGGCTACTAGGTCTCAATTTCATAAGAAGCGTTCCAAATGAGAGGCCTCATTTGGAACTATCGGGGGGCAGGCAAGAAAGGGATGGCCACCTGCCTCGCCAATCTAATCAGTCACCATTCCCTGGACTTTATTGGACTCCAAGAAACTATGAAACTCAACTTTACCTCTAGGTGCCTGAGGAGGATTGATCGCTTTTCCTTGTTCAATTGGGAGTGGGTTCCTTCCTTGGGCACATCTGGGGGCATCCTGTGTGGTGTTAAACACGACACATTTGACATTGTGACCTGTAGCAAAGGTAAATATGTTCTACAGCTCGACCTATACGACAAAAGCAAGAAGTTGAGATGGAGGCTGCTGGTGGTCTATGGCTCGGCTCAAGAGGAACATAAAGAAGAGTTCTTAATCGAGTTAGCTTCTAGATGCAGTAACATGAACACCCCCTATATTGTAGGTGGCGATTTTAATATCCTTAGACATAGAGGGGAGAAAAACAAGAAAATGCATAATAACAGATTTGTTGACCTGTTCAATTCTATTATCAATTCCTTGGGCCTTCGTGAGATTCATACCAGTGGCGGGATGTATACCTGGACCAATAACCAGGCCCATCCCACGCTTGAGAAGTTAGACAGGATTCTGATGTCTGATAGCTGGGAAAATATATTCCCTTTGGTTAATGTGAGGAAACTGGTTCGTGAAATATCAGATCACAACCCCTTGTTACTTTCCTCAGGGGAGGGGGGGCGAGAGGCCCCTAAACCTCGGGAGTTCCGTTTCAATTTATGTTGGGTCAAAGATGATTTGTTCTTACCCACTGTGAGCAAAATTTGGGTTAAGAAAGTTAAGTCAAGTGATCCAATAGATATCCTTAACATCAAACTTAAGAGATTTAAGATGCATTTTAAAGGATGGGGGTCCAACAAGTTTGGACACGAAAAAAAGAGAAAGGAGGAACTTAGAGCTGAGCTAGATATATTAGAGGCAATGGAAGAGGATGGCCCATTATCACCTGAATTATATAACGCCAAGATGGATGTGAATCTGGAATTACACGATATTCTGGTTAATGAGGATATCTACTGGCTCCAGCAATCTCATGAACGCTGGCTGCTGAAGGGTGACCTTAATACTGATTACTATCATAAAATTGCTAACGGGAGAAGAAGGAAAAACACGATCCATTCATTAAAATCTGGCGATACGGAGATCGAAGGTACTGAGGCCCTGATTGCCCAAGCTACGGAATATTATAAAAACCTTTTTGGCCCAACCCCTGGAAACAGGTTTCACTTCGATCCTGATACTTGGCATGATGATGAGAAACTTAGTATGGAGGATAACACTGATTTATGCCGAGAGTTCACAGAAGAAGAGATTAAAGAAGCACTATTTGCCATGGCTTCCAATAGAGCGCCGGGCCCTGACAATATCCCCGCTGAGTTTTATCAAGTCTGCTGGGATATAGTCAAAGGCGATATCATGACACTATTCGATCATTTTCACAAAGGTGATCTTGATGTTCAATGTCTAAACTATGGAGTAATCACACTACTCCCAAAAACTATGGGAGCTGATAAAGTCCAGCAATATAGGCCCATATGTTTGTTGAGATGTCCCTACAAACTTATTACAAAAGTACTGGATCGCCGCGTGGAAAAATATGCAGATAAGTTGATTAGTTCTACACAGAATGCGTTCATTAAGGGGAGGAATATCATGGATGGTATCCTCTCTCTTCATGAGCTCCTGAATTATACCCATGTTAAAAAGAGAGTAGGTGTGGTGCTTAAACTAGATTTCGAAAAAGCTTATGACAAAGTTAACTGGGACTTCTTGTTAGAATGTCATAAGCTCTGGGGTTTCAATGAAACCTGGTGTGACTGGATCAAAAAGATCCTTCATAATGGGATGGTTAGTATCAAGCTGAATAACCAAGTGGGTCCTTACTTTCAGAGTGCAAAAGGGGTGCGGCAAGGCGATCCGCACTCTCCCTTCTTGTTCAATCTAGCTGCAGATTGCCTAGCTAAAATGATCAAGAATGCACAAAATAATGGTATGCTTGTGGGTCTGGCGTCTGACTTGATACCTAATGGGGTTGCTGTACTGCAATATGTGGATGATACAATTATATGCCTTGAACATGATATGGAAAAAGCAATTAACCTGAAGTTGTTGCTTTACATATTTGAAATGATGTCTGGGTTGAAAGTCAACTTTCAGAAAAGCGAGATTTTTCTTGTAGGAGGGGATGATAACCTGGTGAAAGAGTATGCAAATTTGTTTAACTGTGATGTTGGCAGGTTCCCAATTAAATACATAGGGATGCCTGTCAGTTACACTAATCTTAGAAATTCAGATTGGGAGTTCATTGTAGAGAGATATCTAAGTTGTTTTGAGGCTTGGATTGGCAATGCTGCCTCTATGGGGGGCAGACTTACCTTGATGGACTCGGTTGTTACCCAGATCTCTATGTATTACATGTCGATGTGGCTCATGAACAAAACTTTTATAGAGAAGCTGGATAAGCATAGACGCAAATTTTTCTGGCAAGGGTGTAATAAGAAAAAAAGATACCATCTAGTCAGATGTAATAGGGTCTGTAGATCCAAGGATAAAGGAGGCCTGGGAGTTAAAGACCTTAGGAAGCAAAATATAAGTCTGATGGTCAAATGGTGGTGGAAACTTGAGACGCAAAAAGGGATATGGCAGGATATTGTTAAAGCTAGATATCTTAGAAACAAGACAGTGGCGTCGGTTACATCTAGATTTTCTGATTCCCCTTGCTGGAAAGCGTTGCTGAAGGTCAAATCACTGTATATGATTTGTCGTGGAATTAGCACGGCAGATGTCCAGTTTAAATAGTTGAGGAACCATCGCACGGGTTAGCTTGAAGGGGTTAAAAGCACACAAAGGACACAGAGAGTTTATACTTGTAATTTCTTCTTCCTGGATTCGTCTTTTTTGGATATTTGCTTGATTCTTTCTTTTCTTCTTCTTCCACTAGATCCTCCTGCCCCAGAGCTGATGGAGACGGAGGCCACCGCTAAGGAGGAGGTGCACGGCGACGGCGGCAACGCCACTGCCACCGAGGGAATGGCTGGAGCAGACGAGCCTGCCACTGAAGAGACCGCCCCGACCGCAGACGTCGCGGCTGGGGAAGGGACCGGCGACCGCACTCCAAAAGCGTCGTGATCTTGCCGGGCCCGGAAGCTTGTCGCTCTCCGGGTCCTGCCGGGGCGCATGATGCGCCGAGACATCTCTTGAGGTATGTGTTCCTTGGCCTTCCTGGAAAGCTCCTCTTGCCAGGGTCTTGTGCTAAAGTGATAACCTTCAGCCTGGTGTGGCCTTCCCGGCAAGCTCCTCTTGCCGGGGCCCTGATCTTCTGACTTGTATACTTTGTTCTTGAATGGCTTCATAGGGACCAGAACGGTTCTTGGCGAGCACGTGGTAAGCCCTGCCTCGGGAAGCTGCTACTGCCCGTGCACAAGTTGGGGTACTGAGGTACCCCTATCTTAGTACACCGACAAGTATATCTTCAATCAATGAAGACTTACATTCTAAGTGTGAATACATTAACATGGAATTTGACTTCGGAGCGCCGCGATAATTGTGCGCCGTGTCTGGGTCTAATACTTCCTATACGGTGGGTAACGCCACCACCAAATTCTTGTTTGAAGCGTTTCTTGTGGCGTTACATTTGCAAAGTCTTCGCACTTGGTTTGTCTTCATATAGGACATATATATATTTATAGTTGTGTTCAGTCCTCAACAGCATTCACTTATAGCTATGTCTTCGTACTTGAATCCTTTGGACTAAGTGAATGTGAACGGACCCTAACCTCTCTATGCTTTCTCATCTCACACTCTGTCTGTCCAAATCATATGCATTCTGTTGAAACAGTCGAATATCTTCTCTGCGTCCTTGTCAGCAGAAGATACGGAGAAAAACTTTAAATCTGATTTTAATGCTACATCCGTTATGCCTGAAACCCGGAGAAGCCGGAACGTCTACTCCGACAGTCGTGGTGTACGTGGGATCGTGGGACAACTCCCAATGCATTACATGACCGCCACGTGTCACTCGTACGTGAACCGTCAGGGGCACCTGAGTAATTACACTGTGCCGTCTCCCATGCCTATAAATGCACATCCCATCACGGTCAAAAGTTTCTTCCACCACCTCTCCACCTCGACCAACCCTAGCGCCTCCGCTAGCTTTCGACGACGCCGGCGACGAAGCGCTTCGCTGCCGCAACTTTGTCGACGCCGTCCTCACGCCGGCCAGGGACCTCTTCTACTCCGCTGTCGCCGTAGCCGTCCTCCGTCGCCAAGTTAGGGCACGGAAGACCAAACTACTGGGCATCCAACTCCTAGTCCATCTAAGCAGTTCATTGTGTGGTAAATAAACTTGATTTTTACCATCTTCTAGATCCATAAAGATTCATCTATCTTACCACAAGAGGTTTCTGCCTACTTAGATATATAGATCTATCATGTCTGCATCTCATATCTTGCCTAGTACATTCACATATGCTTCAACTATAGTTAGATTCCTCAGTTGTACTTATTCGTGGATTCGTACAAATCTGGAACCAACTCTCATGAGTGAATGTCTTCGCACTATGAGGTCAAAGTCTTCAAAACTGTTTTAATCTTCAAAACTTCTGAGAGTGCATATGACCTCTTCCCCTTCCCTCGCATCTCTAATGCTGTCACAAGACCAATAATTTCATCCTTACTAAGAAATTATTTATCACGGGGTTGTTTATAGAATTTGGACAAATTAAAATCATGAGACATATCAACGAAACCGATAGTAACAATATCTTTCTTGTAGTCTCACTTAGCATTAACTGTATTTAAGAAAGGTCTACCAAATATAATTGGACAAAAGTCATCTTGTGGGGAACCAAGAACAAGAAAATCGGTCGCATATTTTATTTTCCCACACAAGACTTCGACATCTCTAATAATCCCAATTGGTGATATAGTATCTCTATTAGCAAGCTTGATAGTAACATCAATTTCTTCTATTTCAGTGTGTGCAATTTCATTCATAATTTCTTTATATAAGGTAAAAGGGATTGCACTCACACTAGCACCAACTTCACATAAGTCATGATAACAATGATATCCTATTTTAACAGAAACAACAGGCATGCGAACAATAGGTCTATGTTTATCTTCAGTATCAAGTTCGGCAATTCTAGCAGCTTCGTCACAGAAATAAATAACATGCCCATCAGTATTATCAGCAAAGATATCTTTAACCATAGCAATACTAGGTTCAACTTTAATTTGTTTAGGTGGTCTAGGTGCTCTAATATTACTTTTGTTAACCATAGTTGAAGCTTTAGCATGATCCTTTATTCTAATAGGGAAAGGTGGTTTCTCAATATAAGTAGTAGGAATAGGATCAACATTATAAGTAATAGTTTCTTCTTCAAATTTAATTGGTTCTACTACTTTTACTTCAATGGGAGGATGATATTTAAACCACTTCTCTTTCGGGTGATAAACATGAGTAGCAAATGATTCATGGAAAGAAGCTACTATCTCAAAGTCAAGTCCATATTTAGTGCTAAACTCACAAAAAGCATCGGTATCCATAAAAGATTTAAACAATCAAACTTAAGGTTTATACCTGACTCATTACCTTCGTCGAGTTCCCAATCTTCAGAGTTTGATTTAATTCTTTCCAATAAATCCCATTTGAATTCAATAGTCTTCTTCATAAAAGAAGCAATACAAGAAGTATCGAGCATGGATTGATCATTACGAGAAAGCCGAGCATAAAAATTCTGAATAATAATTTCTCTTGAGAGCTCATGATTGGAGCATGAATATAACATTGACTTAATCCTCCCCTAAGCTTTAGCGATACTTTTTCCTTCACGAGGCTAAAAATTATATATATAATTCCGATCATGATGAACCAAATGCATAGGATAAAACTTCTAATGAAATTCCAATTTCAATCGGTTGTAGTTCCATGATCCAATATCATCACATAGCTTATACCATGTCAATGCCTTTCCCTTCAAAGATAAAGGGAAGACCTTATTCTTGACATCATCCTCGGACAAACCTGCAAGCTTAAATAATCCACAAACTTCATCCACATAGATTAGGTGCATATCGGGATGTAATGTTCCATCTCCTGCATAAGGATTAGCTAGCAGTTTCTCTATCATAACCAAAGGAATTTCATAAGAAATATTTTCGGTAGGTGCAGTAGGTTGAGGGGCAACTCTTTGCTCTTCTAGTCAGGGTGAAGATACCCCGAATAAACCCTTCAAAGGATTATTTTCCATAGTAACAAGTGACAGTAAATTTCAGCACACTATATAAATGTTTCCTTACCAAATTCCACTTGCCAAAGGCGCTTCACTCCCCGGCAATGGCGCTAGAAAAGAGTCTTGATGACGCACAAGTATAGGGGAGCTATCGTAGTACTTTTGATAAGTAAGAGTGTCAAACCCAACGAGGAGCACAAGGAAATGACAAGCGGTTTTCAGCAAGGTATTCTCTGCAAGCACTGAAATTATCGGTAACAGATAGTTGTGTGATAAGATAATTCATAACGGGTAACAAGTAGTAAAAGTAACTAAGGTGCAGCAAGGTGGCCCAATACTTTTTGTAGCAAAGGACAAGCCTGGACGAACTCTTATATTAAGCAAAGTGCTCCTGAAGACACACGGGAATTGTCGTCAAGTTAGTTTTCATCATGCTCATATGATTCGCGTTCATTACTTTGATAATTTGATATGTGGGTGGACCGGTGCTTGGTTGCTGCCCTTACTTGGACAAGCCTCCCACTTATGATTAACCTCTGTCGCAAGCATCCGCAAGTACGAAAGAAGAATTAGGATAAATCTAACCATAGCATGAAACATATGGATCTAAATCAGGCCCTTACGAAGCAACGCATAAACTAGAGTTTAAGCTTCTGTCACTCTAGCAACCCATCATCTACTTATTACTTCCCAATGACTTCCCCTAGGACCAAATAATAGTGAAGTGCCATCTAGTCGAAGTTCACATAAAACCATTAGAGGAAAGACAACATACATCTCATCAAAATATCGAACGAATACCAAATTCACATGATTACTTATAACAAAATTTCTCCCATGTCTTCAGGAACAAACGTAGCTACTCACAAAGCATATTCATGTTCATAATCAGAGGGGTATTGAATATCATTAAGGATCTAAACATATGATATTCCACCGAATAAACCAACTACCATCAACTACAAGGAGTAATCAACACTACTAGCAACCCACGGGTACCGATCTAAGGTTTTTACACAAAGATCGGATACAAGAGATGAACTAAGTTTGATAGGAGATGGCGATGGTGAAGATGTTGATGGAGATTGACTCCCTCTCGATGAGAGGATCACTGGTGATGATGATGGCTTCGATTTCCCCCTCCCGGAGGGAAGTGTCCCCGGCAGAACAGCTCCGTCGGAGTCCTAGATTGGTTTCGCCTAGGTTCCGCCTCGAGACGGCGGCGCTTTGTCTCGAAAACCTCCTTATAATTTTTGCCAGGTCAAAACACGTGATATAGAATAAGATAGGCATCGGCGGCCTGGCAGGTGGCCCACAAGGCAGGGGAGCACGCCTAGGGGGTAGGGTGCACCCCCACCCTTGTGGATGGCTGGTGGCCCCCTCTGGTACTTTCTTCGCCCAACATTTTTCATATTTTCCATAATTTTTCTCCGTGAAGTTTCAGGACTTTTGGAGTTGTGCAGAATAGATCTCTCAAATTTGCTCCTTATCAAGTGTAGATTTCCAGCTGTCGGCATTCTCCCTCTTCTTGTAAACCTTGTAAAAAAGAGAGAAAAGGCATAAGTATTGTTCCATAATGTGCAATAACATCCCATAATGCAATAAATAATGATATAAAAGCATGATGAAAAATGGATGTATCAAAGCCCAACCTTTCTTTGAAGTCCAAGGCGATTCCAGAAGAAGAGGAAGATGACGAAGAAGAAGAAGAAGAAGTTGAAGAGTGTTGCCCCGAAGACACAAAATATGCTTACCATGAGCACATGGCTCTTGCATCCAGCCAATTTTGGGGCAACAAGAGAAACTCAAGGCCCAACTTCTCCAAGAACATCTGAAGCGGCTCCAAGGGCGAGGTTCAACGCATGAGAACTTGCTACAATTTTGTCAATGTGGGTCACGTCATCGTGGATTTCCCCTATGCGAAGAGTAAGACAATGGAGGCAAGTCATCCGCAAAGACAAGCCCATGTTTTCCCCCAACAAGAATCACTTCACTAAGAAGGTGCCTCAAAAGGGATTAGTGGTGCACGAATAGACAACTCCGATGATGATGATGCTAGTGGTGAAGGGATTGCAACGACCTCCATGGCATTGGCAATTCGGTGTATCTCTTCGACTTCCCCAGCGAGAACCTCATAGCCACCCCAAGTGTCTCATGGAAAAAGCAACCAACAAGGTAAAATCTAGCATAAAAACATATATCTCTATTACCTTCTTTGATGGATTGTGTGGTTGAAAATGAAGGCGTAAAGGTTGATGAGAACGAGTTGGCAAGTTCTTGGCTAAGATCAAAGGTCAGACCAAGAAGCACTTTGTTCCTCTCTTGAAAAAATTAGGTAAGGCCAATGATATCATTGAGTCTCATAAAGAGACCGTCACTAAGATGGAAGGGCATAGCCATCAATATGCCGATGAGATGGCAGATCTTTCTCTTTCTCTTGAGGAAGAGAAAGGTCTTCGTTTGGCTCTTGAGGAGTCACAAAACATTTACCTTGCTAATTAAATAAAGATCAAGATCATGCTCAAGCTCTTGCTCATGTGATTAAATTCAAGAATGTTCATCTTGGGGTTAGCCATGCTAGACTCAAGGATCACAAGACCTTGAAAAGTGTGCATGCTACACTCAAGGAGTCTCATGATAAACTCCAAGTGAATCTAGCTAAGAAGATAGCCACATTTTCTCCTTTTGTGTTAATTGATAATGTCCATGCAACTAACCATTGTTGTGAGCTTACTGATCTTGTGGAGGAGAACGCCAAGTTGAAATAGCAACTTGAGAAGGGCCTTGTGACATGCATACATGGCGAGAAAAACCTAAACAGACTTTTGAGCAATCAAAAGGAAGTTGTGGCGAAGGAGGGACTTGGGTTTGCACCCAAGTCAAAGAAAGAAGATGAATAGCAAGACTAAGCAATTTGTCCCTCTCAAAGAGCTATTTTGACAAGAGGGTGAGGGTTCTCCTAAAGAGAAGAAGAACAAGGTGGTGGGTGGTGATGCCAAGAAGGGCAAAACCACTCCTCCCAACAAAGCCAGTGATTTTGATCCTTCTTATGTTTTATTCTATGCTAGTGAGGGGCATGTTTATGCCAAATTTATCGGTTCTCCTTATGAGTACATTGAATGGTCCATTTGGGTTCCTAAGACCGTTGTTAATGACATCAAAGGACTCTTTTAACAATGGGTACCTAAAACAAAGTATTGATCTTATGTGGGAGTTTGCTTTTGGTGGGGTGTCATGGTTGCTTGATAGAGGACCGACAAATCATATGACCAGAAACAAGGACTTGGTGGTGGACATGCAAGTTCATCTATGCTGATGTGATGGCGGCCCGATCTTTCAATGAGAGTGGGGATAACTATCGATTTGGTAGATTTTGGCCTTGATGATCCGGCTATACCGTACCCGACGATACGCCTCGACAATTGCTAAACCAATCTCCGATGGTTATTGACCTTGCGGTAGGCACGATCAACCTGAACAACGAGGTTCGAGTTCCTGCAAGAAAACGCAGAACCAACAAGAACAAAGGTGAATTGCAACTGAAATTGCGGACAAAAAATTGAGTACACGAACTAGATGAAAAGTTGGGATTCCACTGTGGATCTGATAAGGCGGTAGTCCTACACGTCTTGTAGATAATTGTAGCGATGGCTAGACAATACAATAAAACCCGAATCTAAACCCTAACTTAAACTAGATATTTATTAAAGCAGATGTCGCCTGGGGCTGATCAACGAGACACCGGTCCGTACGGTGACCGAGTGCTACACGTAAGTAGTCAAATCGTGTTGGCCCACCATGGCCCAAACATGGTGTCTCTTGGTCCATGCAGCAAGAATTTATTGGCTTGGGTCTTGTGGCGTCTGCTTCCTGTACCACGGCATGCACGATGGATGGGATGGATGGTGTGGTGTGTGCATGCATGCAAGGACGGATGAGATCATGCATGCAAAGAGCGTTGCTCTATTTGGTTTAAAGGCCCCCCTTCAATTGATTGTTTGATCCCTTTGTTTCTGAGTACAATTAAATCAGAACATGAGTGTAACATCATATTCTCATTAGTTAACTCATATGTACAAAGAAGCGATAGTACCTGGCCATTTATTTGTCTCGCACGTGCTTTAGTTATAGGTTCGGATGGAATAACTGATGTAGGATTGGTGGTAGGTGTAACTGTGGCGGAGATCTCCTCATCATATGCCCACCCATGTCCAATTTGGTGATGCTTAAATGTCAAAGGTATTAGGTCTTGGCAAGGTTGTCATTTCTAAAGATTTAACTATTTCTTACAATTTACTTTTCGTTCGTCAACTTGCACATGGGCTTTGCTACATTCTTTGATCTTGATACCATGGCCCTTTTGTAGAGAAAGACTTTTAAAGTAGCAATTGTTGGGATGTCAAGACAGTCTCTATATGGTTAACTTTTCGGAGAAAACCACTTATGTCCGCGACTTGTTGAACAGCTAAAGTTGACGTGGGGTGGCTTTGGCGTTGCCATTTACCCCACATAAATATGAGATCTTTGCAAAGTCTCCTCAAGGTGGACCATGTACATAGACTAAAAAATGTTAGTTTTGCTAAATATCGTGCTTGTAATACTTGTATCAAAGGAAAGATACATGAGACGGCTCACCGACCCACGACTATTATATCATCCAAGAGGCCTTTGGAGCTCCTTCACATGAATCTCTTTGGGCGTCCATCATTTGATAGTTTGGGGGAAGAAAGTATTGCTTCATGATTATGGTTAACTATTCAAGATACACATGGTCATATTTCTTCAAGAGAAAGAGTGAGACCCAATAAACCGTTATTGACTTGGCAAATGAAGCCCCGTCAACATAATGCAAATATATTGATCATTAGAAGCGACAATAGCACCGAGTTCAAGAACTACACCTGGGATGAGTTTCTTAGTGATGAGGGGGTCAAAAATAAATATTAAGCACCGTATACCCCTGAATGAAATGGTGTAGCACAGATGAAGAACCGGACATTTATGGACGCGACAAGGACCATGATGGAAGAGTTCAAGTCTTCGAACACCTTTTGGGCCGAATCCATCAACACCGCATGTCATGCATCCAATCGGCTCTACCTCCGCAAAGGCTTGAACAAGACTCCATATGAGATACTTACCAGTAACAAGCCCAACCTCAAGTACTTCCGGGTGTTCAGTTGTAAGTGTTTCACTCTCTCGAAAGGTGCTTGTTTGTCTAAATTCAAAACTAGAGCTCAAGAGGGCATATTTGTTGGTTATACTACAAAATCTCATGCTTACCATGTTCTCAACAAGTCCAATGGACTCATTGAGGAGAGATGTAACATGGAGTTTGATGAGAATAATGGTTCCCAAGTGGAGCAAAGTGGTATTTGTGATGTAGGTGATGAACTTCCTTGCCAAGCCATAAGAAGAATGGGAGTTGGTCAAATGTTACCCATTGAGGAACCCCGTGTGGTCGAAGGAGAAGGACAATGTTCTATGCAAGTGGAACCATCACCGACACTTGACCCACACTCTTTCAAATGAAAAAGTGAAGGCCCTCAACAAACTGAACAAGATCAAGCGTAGGATCAACCTCATGATGATGGTGACACACCAAGTGATTCCCAAAATCATGTCCATGACCATGAGCAAGCTCAATATGATGTAAAAATATGAAGAGCAACCTCGATATGATGCTCAAGATGAAGCTCCTCAAATCTCTATTGAAGAGCAATTGGAGCATTCTGCCGCCAAGATTGCTTCCAGTCCAGAATGCCACCAACATGTTATGGAAAACGTCATTGGAAGCCTGAGAAAGGGGTAGCTACTCGTAAATAACTAACAAACTTTTGTGAGCATCACGTGTTTGTTTCTTGTGTTAAACCCTAAAAGGTCTATGAGGCGCCCGAGGATCCGCATTGGATTGACGCAGCGCATGACGAACTCAACAACTTTGAGTGCAAAAAAGTGTGGAAATTGGTGCCAAGGCCAAAGGAGAACCATAATGTCATTGGAATCAAATAGATGTTCAAAAAATAGCAAGATGCACATGGAATTGTCACTCACAACAAGGCAAGACTGGTAGCTCAAGGATACTCCCAAGTCGAGGGTATCGACTACAGTGAAGCCTTTGCTCCCGTTGCCCACCTTAAATTTATTCGCATGTCTCTTGCATACGCAGCTCATCAAGATTTTAAATTGCAACAAATGGATGTGAAGAGTGCATTTCTTAATGGTACTCTTAATGAGTTGGTGTATGTCAAACTAACCCCATGGTTTGAGGATCCCAAGTTCCCCAATCATGTATATAAGCTCAATAAGGCACTCTATGGCCTTAAACAAGCCTCACGTGTGGGGTATGAGAACCTTACCTAGTTATTGCAAGATCAAGGGTTTGAAATTGGGAAAATCGAGCATACTCTTTGTATTAACAGGGTTAAAGAGGAATTGTTCATATGCCAAATATATGTTGATGATATTATCTTTGGTTGTCCTAACAAGGTTTCGATGATGAGTTTGCCGCACTCATGACCAAGGATCTTAAGACGTCTATGATAGGAGATGAAGTTCTATCTAAGTAATTCTCTTCGAACTGTCGGTTTGGTTTGGCCAACTAGATTGATTTTTCTTGCAATGGGAGAAGTGCTTTGCTTTGGGTTCAATCTTGCGGTGCTCAATCCTAGTGACAGAAAGGGACATGAAACGTATTGTATTGTTGCCATCGAGGATAACAAGATGGGGTTCTCATCATATTGCTTGAGTTAATTCCGCTACATCATGTCATCTTGCTTAATGTGTTACTCTGTTCTTATGAACTTAATACTCTACATGCACAATAGTTTTGGTCGATGTGGGGAGTAATAGTAGTAGATGCAGGCAGGAGTCGGTCTACTTGTCATGGACGTGATGCCTATATTCATGATCATTGCCACAGATGTCGCTATAATTATTTGGTCTTCTATCAATTTCTTGACAGTAATTTTTTCACCCACCGTAATACTTGCTATCATGAGAGAAGCCTCTAGTGAAACCTATGGCCCCCGAGTCTATTTTACATCTTATAAGTTCCAGATCTACTACTTTGCAATCTTTTACTTTTCAATTTATAAACCAAAAACCCAAAAATATTTACTTTACTAGTTCATCTATCTCTATCAGATCTCACTTTTGCAAATAACCTAGAAGGGATTGACAACACCTTTATAGCATTGGGTGCAAGTTTGTTGTTTGTTTGTGCAGGTATTCGTCAACTTGTGTGTAATCTCCTACTGGATTGATACCTTGGTTCTCAAAACTAAGGGAAATACTTACTCTACTTTGCTACATCACCCTTTCCTCTTCAAGGGAAAAAACAATGCAAGCTCAAGAGGTAGCAGGAAGAATTTCTAGCGCTGCTGCCGGGGAGATCTACACCAAGTCAAGTCAAGATTTGTCTTCTCGACACGCCAATCTCTGGTGCTGTTGAGGTCTACGCCAAGTCAATACCTACCAAGTACCCTTCATTAAACTCTTATATCTTGCAATTACATTATTTTCCTTTCGCCTCTCGTTTTCCTCTACCCCACTTCTAAACGTTTTCAAAAAAACACAAAAATATTAGCCTTCTTTTCGTTTGCCTTTTTCTCGTTCGATCTTATGTTTGCTCGTGTTTCCATGTGCCTTCTATTTGCTTGCATCTTCGCTTGCTGAAAACCTATCTATGGATCCTCATCCGCTTGCTAATCTTTGAGATCCAACTATGATGAACCAATTGCTAGTGAGTTTAGTGCACTAGATTATCTTTATGAGGTTTGCTTGAAATTCGTGAATCTGAAAATTGTGACGAAGTGTTGAAAGAAGAAATTTATGAAGTGATTCACGATAGCTCTTTGAATGAAAAACATGATTGCAATGATGTTATTATAAATTCTACTAATGTCGGTTGTGTTAATGATATGCAAAACCCTTAGCTTGTGGATGCTAGTTTTGCTATGTCCACTACTTGTTGCAATGATCACAATTGGGGTGATTCTTCGTACGATCTTTAAAATTTACTTAAGCCCCATGATGAATATGAGATTGCTAATAATGTTTGCAATAATATTGAAAGTGGGTTTGGGCGAGTGTCAACTTTGGATCCCACATATTTGGAGAGTGTTCAGTTTTATGATTTTTTTGATAAAAGTGGGTTTGGAGAGGTCATAACTTTAGTTAATGTTATTCCCACTATTTTTTGGAAGATGACAATCTTCGCATGCATGTGGATCGTGTTGAGAATATCTTATGTGATAGCTATATTGTTCAATTTGCTTATGATCCTACATGTAACTATTATGAGAGACGAAAATATGGTTGTAGAAATTTTCATGTTACTAAATTACCTCTCTGCATGTTGAGATTGCTATCGTCTCTTTCTTATTTCTTGTATATGCTAGTCTTTGTCTGCCTTGATTTGTTTTCTTATAAAATGCCTATGCATAGGAAGTATGTTAGACTTATATTGGGTTGTCACGTGTTTTATGATGCTTTCTTTGTGCTTCAATCCTTGTCTTTCATGTGAGCATCATTAAAATTATCAATTCCTAGCTAAGGCCATTAAACAATAGCGCTTGTTGGGAGGCAACCCAATTTTATTTTTGATTTTTACTTTTTGGTTCTATTCTTCAAGTTTTACACATTATTACTTCTGTAGTAATTGTGTTTTGATGTTTTAATTAGTGTTTGAGCCGAGTAAGACCTTTGTGATGGCTTACGGTGATCGTTGACTTGATTTTGCTAAAAAAAACAGAAACTTTTGCGCCCAGTGCAGAAAATTCAATAACTCACTGTAACTTCAAAACCTTCTGAATTTTTAACAAAAAATTGATATACAAATTCCTCACGTCGTCCAATTGTTTCAGAATTTTTAGAGTTACAGAAGTATGCGATGTTTTTAGATTGCTACAGACTGTTCTATTTTTGACAGATTCTGTTTTCTATGTGTTGTTTGCTTATTTTGATGCATCTATGGCTAGTATCGGGGGTATGAACCATGGAGAAGTTGGAATACAATAGATATTACACCAATATAAAATTACAATAAGATCTAAACAGTACCTTGAGTGGTTATTTGCTTTGTTTTACTAAGGGAGCTCGTGAGATTTTCAGTTGAGTTTTGTGTTGTGAAGTTTTCAAGTTTTGGGTAAAGATTTGATGGACTATGGAATAAATAGTGGCAACAGCCTAAGCTTGGGGATACCCAAGGCACCCCAAGGTAAAATTCAATGACTTCCAAGAGCCTAAGCTTGGGGGTGCCCCGGGAAGGCATCCCCTCTTTCGTCTTCATCTATCGGTAACTTTACTTGAGGCTATATTTTTATTCACTACATGATATGTGTTTTGCTTGGAGCGTCGTGTATGATATGAGTCTTTGCTTTTTAGTTTGCCACAATCATCCTTGATATACACACCTTTTGAGAGGGACATGCTTCAATCCTGATTTATTAGAATGCTCTATGTGCTTCACTTATATCTTTTTAGAGCATGGTGGTTGTTTTATTTTATAGAAATTTTTGAACTATCTTGCTTCACTTATATTATTTTGAGAGTCTCAAAGAACATCATGGTAATTTGCTTGGGTTATGATTCTAGTCCTAATATGATAGACATCCAAAGTTGGTGTAATAAAAACCTCCATATGACAATCATGATCGTTTTGAGATATGAGGATGGTAATATTAGAATCATGCTAGTAGTAAATAGTAGGGTACAGAAAATAATAGTGTTAAGGTTCGTGATTCCCGAAGCATGCATGTATGGTCTACAAAAAGTGCAACCAAAACAAAATGATTGTGTCTTGATTGTTCACCATGTGTGAAGGTCGGGGGCGCGCGATGCTTAACTCCTACCAACCTCCCCCTAGGGGCATGCGTAGTAGTGCTTTGCTTCGAGGGCTAATAAATCTTTTGCAATAAGTATGTGAGTTCTTTACGACTAATGTTGAGTCCATGGATTATACGCACTCTCACCCTTCCACCTTGCTAGCCACTCTAGTGCCGTGCAACTTTCGCTGGTGCATAAAACACTCCTTATACCTTCCTCAAAACAGCCACCATACGTACATATTATGGCATTTCCATAGGCATTCCGAGATATATTGCCATGTAACTCCATCTTTCTGTTTATTATGACACACTTCATCATTGTCATATTGCTTTGCATGATCATGTAGCTGACATAGTATTCGTGGCAATGCCATCGTTCATATTTTTTATACATGTCACTCTTGGTCATTGCACAACCTGGTACACCGCCGGAGGCATTCATATAGATGTCATATCTTTTTTCTAGCATCGAGTTGTAATATCGAGTTGTAAGTAAATAAAATTGTGACGATCACCATTATTAGAACATTGTCCCATGTGAGGTTATCAAAAATAAGAAAGGCCAATGAAGCCCAATTAAAAAAAGAGGTCAATGAAGCACACCCAAAAAAGATGCCAAAGAGCCCAAAATATGAAAATAAAATAAAAATAAAAAAATGAGAGAAAAATAGAGAAGGGACAATGTTACTATCTTTTTCCACACTTGTGCTTTAGAGTAGCACCATGTTCTTCATGATCGAGTCTCCTATGTTGTCACTTTCATATACTAGTGGGAATTTCCGTTATAGAACTTGGCTTGTATATTCCAATGACGGGCTTTCTCAATTGCCCTAGGTCTTCATGAGCAAGCAAGTTGATGCATAACCACTAGTTTTCTTTTTGAGCTTTCATACACTTATAGCTCTAGTGCACCCGTTACATGGCAATCCCTACTTGTTCACATTGATATCAATTGATGGACATCTCCATAGTCCATTGATTTGCCGAGTTGATGTGAGACTTTCTTCCCACTTTTGTCTATTACCACCTCCTATTCCACCCATAGTGCTATATCGATGGCTCACGCTCATATATTGCGTGAAATATTGAAAAGGTTGAAGCACGTTAAAAAGTATGAACCAAATGTTTGGCTGACACCGGGGTTGGGCATGATCACCTTGTGTTGAGAAGAGGGAGCATACTAAGAATATATGATTTTGTAGGGATAACTTTCTTTAGCACTCTTATTTTTGAAGCTTGATAATTTACTATCTAGTATGCTTAGAATATTATTGTTCTCATGTCAACATAAACGTTTGCTAGAAATTTATGGATCTGAACTTTCATACCACTTTAAAGAAGAATTACATTTATAAATATGTTGGGTAGCATTCCCCATCAAAAATTCTATTTTTATCATTTACCTACTCGAGGATGAGCAGGAATTAAGCTTGGGGATGCTTGATACGTCTCCAACGTATCTATAATTTTTTTTATTGTTCCATGCTATTATATTATCCATTTTGGATGTTTTATATGCATTTATGTGCTATTTTATACGATTTTGGGGACTGGCCTATTAACCCAGAGCCCAGTGCGAGTTTCTATTTTTTTCCTTGTTTTCGAGTTTCGCAGAAAAGGAATATCAAACGGAGTCCCAACGGAACGAAACTTTATAGAGATTTTTCTTGGACCAGAAGACACCAGATGGACTTGGAGTACATGCTAGTGGATCTGCGAGGAGGCCACAAGGGTGGAGGGCGCGCACCCGACCTTATGGGCCCCTTGTGCCTCCCCTGACCTACTTCTTCCGCCTATAAATTCACATATATTCCAGAAACATCAAAACATCCATCGAAACCACTTTTTCACCACCGTAACCTTCTGTTCACGCGAGATCCCATCTGGAGGCCTTTTCCGGTACTCTACCGGAGGGGGAATCAACCACGGAGGGCACCCACATCAACCCTATTACCCTTCTGATGAAGTGTGAGTAGTTTACCACAGACCTACTGGTCCATAGCTAGTAGCTAGATGGCTTCTTCTCTCTCTTTGATCTTCAATACAATGTTCTCCTCGTTGTTCTTGGAGATCTATCCGATGTAATCTTATTTTGCAGTGTGTTTGTCAAGATCCGATGAATTGTGGGTTTATGATCAGATTATCTATGAATAATATTTCAGTTTCTTCTGAATTCTTTTATCCATTATATAATAACTTAGTAATTCTCTTCGAACTATTGGTTTGGTTTGGCCAACTAGATTGGTTTTTCTTGCAATGGGAGAAGTGCTTTGCTTTGGGTTCAATCTTACGGTGCTCAATCCCAGTGACAGAAAGGGACATGACACATATTGTATTGTTGCCATCAAGGATAACAAGATGGGGTTTTAATCATATTGCTTGAGTTAATTCCGCTACATCATGTCATCTTGCTTAATGGGTTACTCTGTTCTTATGAACTTAATACTCTAGATGCAGAATCGTTTCGGTCGATGTGTGGAGTAATAGTAGTAGATGCAGGCAGGAGTCGGTCTACTTGTCACGGATGAGATTCCTATATTCATGGTCATTGCCATAGATGTCGTTATAATTATTCACTCTTCTATCAATTGCTTGACAGTAATTTGTTCACCCACTGTAATACTTGCTATCATGAGAGAAGCCTCTAGTGAAACCTATGGCCCCCGGGTCTATTTTACATCTTGTAAGTTTTAGATCTACTACTTTGCAATCTTTAACTTTTCAATCTTTAAACCAAAAACCCGAAAATATTTACTTTACTAGTTCATCTATCTCTATCAGATCTCACTTTTGCAAATAACCAAGAAGGGATTGAGAACCCCTTTATAGCGCTGGGTGCAAGTTTGTTGTTTGTTTGTGCAGGTATTTGGTGAGTTGTGTGTAATCTCCTACTGGATTGATAACTTGCTTCTCAAAACTAAGGGAAATACTTACTCTACTTTGCTGCATCACCCTTTCCTCTTCCAGGGAAAAACCAATGCAAGCTTGAGAGGTAGCAGATCGTGTGGATAGGAAGTCAACTTCCGAGGGTGACAATTCCTTCGTCGCTCTTTGGCGAGTTGTTCTTCGAAGAATAAAAATTGTGTATCTCTCTCCACCACAGATGCTTATTACATTGCCGTCACAAGTTCTTGTTCGCAATTGCTATGGATGAGCGAAACTTTAAAGGATTACAATGTCACTTGTGACAAAGTGCCTCTTCTATGTGACAATGAAAGTGGCATCAAGATCTCCTACAACCTCATGCAATATAGCAAGAGGAAGCACACTGAGATTCATTGTCAGTTCATCCGGGATCACATCAAGCATGGGGATATTAATCTTATCTATGTAGGGACTCAAGAGGAACTCACGGATATATTCAGGAAGCCATTGGATGAAGGAAGATATCATGAGTTAAGGCATGAGCAAAATATCATTGATTTGAGCAATGTGGCTTGAGGCAATGCACATCCCACCACAGTCATCATTTTATCTTGCTCTAGATGTAGGAATTTACATTGGGGATTGTTGTTCTCTTAATGAACTCACACTCTTCTTTATGCATAAGTAAACACAATCTTTCACATTAGTCATTTTTATAGTACTTGTGCTTCAAAGATGAGTTTTCATCTTGGACCCATGGTTAAAATCTTTGTGTTGCCAAACCATTTGACTCTTATCGAGGTGGCTTCGGGCACCACCCTCTCTTTGAGAGGTTTCGGTTCTCTGTGATTTGATTGGTTTTATCTAAACTTTAGCAATTTTGTTCACTCCAAGCTTGATCTTGTCTTTATTGTCCTTTCAACTTGGAGTCACTTGTATAGCGGGTTGCTACACAAATGGTTTTTAAACCCCTTTCAACGACGATACTTACACCGTCACCTTGCTAGTGTGTGCGATAGGGGGTCCTTCCCACATGACCTATAAACCTCTGGGGATAGGGAGTAGCAATGCATAGGTTTTGCTTACCTAAGCGTATGAGATGCCGGTATCTATCCCAAAAGCGAGTCTTCAGACAATTATTTGTGATATGTTGAATATCCCAAACGCTCCGTCCTTGCTACTCGTTTGTGCTCGCATTACCATCACAGTCGATATTCTGCGGTGCTATGTTTATGATGCGCAACTGATGTCTACTACACAACTTGTTCTTGTAGACTCGTGTTGGGCCTCTGAGCGCAGAGTTTTGTAGGAGAGTAGCAAATTTCCCTCAAGAGGATGGCCTAAGGTTTATCAATCTGTGCACACGGGTCATCCAAAACAACCGTTTGCGTTGAAGGGATGCACAAATCCTGCGCTGTGAATTTTTCCTCGACTTAAGGGGGAAGACCTTAGCTCCCACTTTGCATACGAGTATTCTACCTAAAACGTTTGTGATCGAGAGCTGCAGAAATCCTCCTCGGCACATTCTCTCTTGGTTTCCTGGGGAAGCTTTCTTTTTGCATACGGGTGTTCTAACTAAAACGTTTGCAATCAAGAGCTGCACAAATCATGCATTGGAGTACAGTCGCACGCCTCCCGTTTAGTCAAACACTCAAGCACCTGTCCGCACGCACGGGACCTCCTAGCCATCAAAAGAGTGAGGTGTGGCGTCACGTGAATGGTTAACATAATGCACACAATTTAAATTATAAGAAATATTTGAGATGTTACAGTGGCAGATATTTGATTCAAAATGCCTTTGTTGGCTATTATTCGAGTGCGCCTTCTCTCAAAATGGACACGAAAAATACCACAGCATGTCGGGTGCCATTCCATGATGACATGCCAAGTTTCATGAATTTCATACGTGTTTTGGATTTCCTAGAATTTAAAAATGAAGTATCTCAAAGTTTTGCCGGCAATGAACAGTGCCCTGGTCTTTGAAATTCATTCCCATTTCTTGCATGGGACCTAAGCATGCACCGAAGGACACATATTTGATTTTTCAACCAATTTATATGCACTAGAGCATGTGCATGTAGTTCAAATTTGAATTATGCACATAAAATGCCAGAAACCCCACTTAATGTATAAAAATGTCCAAACGAACCGCCAAAAATTCCAAAATTAAACACAACACTCATGTTGTTCTATGTTGACACTAGAATTTTTTTGAAAGCAATAAGAGCAACGAATATCGTTTCGTCCCCAAAGGTGGCACGCTCCCGACCGAAACCATCACGCTTGTTGTGAGAAGCTCTGGTTTGTGAGAAGCTTAAACCCAAACCTGTCCCAAATGGGATAGAAAATTTACCACGGCGTGTTGATGCCGCTCCATGATAGCATGACAAGTTTCATGAATTCCAGACGAGTTTTGGATTTACTAGAATTTAAAAACCAGGTATCTCAATGTTTCCGGTCGAGTGACGGTGGCAGGGTGTTTGAAATTCATTCCTATTTCTTGCATGGGACCTAAGCATGCACTGAAGGACACATATTTGATTTTTCAACCCGTTTATATGGACTGGAGCATTTGCATGTAGTTCAAATTTGAATTATGCATATAAAATGCCTAGAAAACCAACTTAATGTATAAAAATGTCCAAACGAACCCCGAAAAATTCCAAAATTAGACACAAATATCCTGTTGTTCTTGTTGACACTAATTTTTTTTAAAGCAATAAAAGGCAACGGATATCGTTCCATCCCCAAAGGTGGCACGTTCCCTACCGAAACCATCACACTTGTTGTGAGAAGCTCTAGTTTGTGAGAAGCTTATACCCAAACCTGCCCCAAATGGTACAAAAATTTTACCACGACATGTTGATGCCGCTCCATGATAGCATGCCAAGTTTCATGAATTTCAAACGAGTTTTAGATTTACTAGAATTTAAAAACCAGGTATCTCAAAGTTTTCTCGGCAATGAACAATGCCCTGGTCTTAGAAATTCATTCCCATTTCTTGCATGGGACATAAGCATGCACCCAAGGACACAGATTTGATTTTTCAACCAATTTATATGCACTGGAGCATGTGCATGTAGTTCAAATTTGAATTATGCACATAAAATGCCTAGAAAACCCACTTAATATATAAAAATATCCAAACGAACCCCAAAAATTCTAAAATTAAACACAACACTTCTGTTGTTCTATGTTGACACTAGAATTTTTTTGAAAGCAATAACAGGCAACGGATATCGTTTCGTCCCCAAAGGTGGCACGTTCCCTACCAAAACCTTCACGCTTGTTGTGAGAAGCTCTGGTTTGCGAGAAGCTTATACCCAAACCTGCCCCAAATGGGACAAATTTTTTACCACAGCATGTTGATGCCGCTCCACGATAGCATGCCAAGTTTCATGAATTTTAGACGAGTTTTGGATTTACTAGAATTTAAAAACCAGGCATCTCATCGTTTTTCCCGCAATCAACAGTGCCCTGGCGTTTGAATTTCATTCCCATTTCTTGCATGGGATATAGAAATTCACCCAAGGACACACATGTGATGTTTCAACCAACTTTGGTGCACTAGAGCAATATGTGACCAGGCGTCCGAGGTAGCCCAAACGGTTGTTGTTGCTTCTCAGGCGGCGGCATCAACATCTACCTCGGGGATAGCAATTGGCGAGAGCAACACAACAGTTGTCTGCTCCGCAGCAGCGGCCCTAGCCCTGATGGAGGCCGTCCATGACCATGTCGAGGCTGTCCATGCCCAGCTCATGGCGATCACCGCACAAATGGAACGAAGCTTCTTTGACAACGGCCGACAACCCATGGCCGAAGAGTTGGCAATCACCGAGAGTGTTCGAGCAGCCGTCCATTCCTGCGCGGCATACCTTGCCACGACGGAGCCTTCCAAAGCCTAGATCGCGGCCGCCCACGGCCAGCTCGTGGCAGCCTATTCCAAAGATATGACAGACGCGGATGGTGAGATGCTTGCCGAGTATGGTGCGATTGATGCCATGGAGCCCCTTCCCCAGTAGACCGTCGGGCGCAAGCTAGACATGGAGGCGGCGGTGGAGATCGACGAGCACCAGCCGTAGTAGTACTCTTTGTTTTTTTTAATTAAGAGCGTCGGTCTTTAATTTGTTAGAGTAATGTTTAGGTCAGCTAGCTCTGTTTAATTGCTGAACTTGCTCGATTAAGAAGTGTGGGTGTGTTGTAGTCTCCTTTGTGTACCCAAATTATGCAATGACGTGGATGACCACTGTAACCATGGAAATTCGAACCAAAAATTTTGACGTTCAAACTCATCACACACGAGTTAAGCTATCTGAATCATTTGCGATGTTCACATATCATACACGGTTCTGAATAAGGGACCGTGTCTGATGACACTATGCGCGCCAGTTTTTTTGCTCAAGCGATTCCAAATTTTTGGCTTCCGCGGTAATATATCTACCTCCCCGGCCCCTCCCCCCTTACCAAAAGCCACATTTCCCCTGTTTCCACCTTCCTTTCCAAGTTGCAACCTTCACTCCTTGCAGTGCCGCCTCCTCATTGGCGACCCTCCTTCACGCTGCTCGGCCTCGTCTATCTAGGCAGGTAATCCACACCCGACCCCCATCCTCCTCCTCCATTTACATCCCACAAGCCCCGACTGCCGGCACGAGCGCGACACCTTCCACCCAAGTCACCGACCCCTCCACCAAATAAGCGCCGCCCTAAGCCATGGTGCACGCAGTATAGCCAGGATCTCAAGGAGCATTTGGCAACGGAGAAGCAAATCACAGCCGCACGCGTGGATGAGGTCGCGATGGCTGCTATTCGTGTCGAGGCCACCGTCGACGCTGCGATGCGGTTGGCTGCTTTAAACGATAGTTCGTGGCGTTTTCTCGAGGCCACCATCGGTGCCTTCCACGAAGACTACGATGTGTTTTCTCAGTGTGCACGTGCTTACCTCATCTCGAGAGCCAGCAGGTTGGTGCCCGGAGCGGCTCAGGCAACTCACCACTATGGCGAGGGCACCCACGAAGCGGAGGCCTCGCCCTCTTCCATGTCCAAGGAGGCAATCTTCATTGATATCTCCGACAATGAGGAGTAGCTTGTCTTATTAGCTCACTATAAGGACCCATGTTCAGTTTGCTAGCTACTACCTTTCCTTAACAAATTTTGGTGAATTGTGCTATCTACTTTTACCATGCAATCTTCTGCTCTAGATTATATGTTCTATATGTCGTGCAATGTGGTGTTCAGTTAACTGTTTGGTTCAATTCTGCAAATGTGATGTTCAATTCTTCAGGGTGCAATTTTCCAAGTTGTCAAGCATGCTTGGTTTGGTTAACTGTTTGATCTTCTATTAGGAGTATGTTATATTGTGCAATGTGGTGCTTAGTTAACATTTGGTTCAATTGTTGTGGTGTTTAGTTATCTGTTTGGTTCAATTCTGCAATGCGATGTTCAGTTGTTGTGGGTGCATTCTGTTATTGTATACCATGTGAGAAATAAATCAAATTTGGCTGTACTAAATACATGAGAAACAAATACAATTGCTATATTTCCAAGTTGTTAAGCATGCTTGGTTTGGTTAAATTTCTGATCTTCTATTAGGAGTATGTTATATTATGCAATGTCGTGCTCAGTTAATGTTTGGTTCATTTGTTGTGGTGTTCAGTTAACTGTTTGGTTCAATTCTGCAATGCTATATTCAATTGTTGTGGCTGCATTATGTTATTGTATACCATGTGAGAAATAAATCGAATTTGACTGTACTAAATACATGATAAACAAATACAAATGTTATATTTCCAAGTTATTAAGCGTGCTTGGTTTGGTTAACTGTGTGATCTTCTATTAGGAGTTTGTTATATTGTGCAATGTGGTGCTCAGTTAACATTTGGTTCATTTGCATGTTTACTTAACTGGATGGTTCAATTCTGCAATGCGATGTTCAATTGTTGTGGCTGCATTATGTTATTGTATACCATGTGAGAAATAAATCGAATTTGGCTGTACTAAATACATGATAAACAAATACAATTGCTATATTTCCAAGTTTTTAAGCATGCTTGGTTTGGTTAACTTTCTAATCATCTATTAGGAGTATGTTATATTGTGCAATGTGGTGCTCAGTTAATGTTAGGTTCATTTGTTGTGCTGTTTAGTGATACGTCTCCAACGTATCTATATTTTTTTATTGTTCCATGCTATTATTTATGAAGTCTTAGATGTTTAATGGGCTTTATCATTCACTTTTATATCATTTTTGGGACTAACCTACTAACCCAAAGGCCCAGTACAGATTGCAGTTTTTTGCCTATTTCAGGGTTTTGCAGAAAAGGAATATCAAACGGAGTCCAACCGGAATGAAACCTTCGCAGGAGATATTTTTGGAGGAAATCACGTGAGATAGACTTCGGGGCCAAGCCAGAGGACAGGGGGCCCACCCTCGAGGGTGGGGGGCGCGCCCCCTGCCTCGAGGGCAGGCCCGGTGGCCCATGGTGCCCCTCTTCCTCTTATATATGCCTACGTACCCCAGAAACTCCATGCGCAGAGAGAAAACCCTAATTCCACCGCCGTAGCTGCTGTTCTCGTAGACACCCCATCTTGGAGCCTGTTCCGGGAGGGGGATCCATCACGGAGGCCTTCATCATCATCATCATCGCCCTCACCATGAGTTGTGAGTAGTTTACTACAGACCTTCGGGTCCATATCTAGTATCTAGATGGCTTCTTCTCTCTCTCCGGATCTCAATACAAAGTTCTCCTCGGTCTTCGAGGAGATCTATTCGATGTAATCTATTTTTGCGGTGTGTTTGTCGAGATCCGATGAATTGTGAGTTTATGATCAAGGTTATCTATGAAAGATATTTGGTTCTTCTCTGAACTTTTTATGTGTGCTCATAATATCCTTGCAAGTCTCTTCAAATTATTGGTTTGGTTTGGCCTACTAGATCTATAGTTCTTACAATGGGAGAAGTGCTTGGCTTTGATTCAATCTTGCGGTGTCCGTTCCCAGTGACAGTAGGGGCAGCAAGGCACGTATTGTATTGTTGCCATCGAGGATAAAAAGATGGTGTTTTCATCATATTGCTTGAGTTTATCCCTCTACATCATGTCATCTTGCTTAAGGTATTACTGTGTTCGTATGAACTTAATACACTAGATGCATGCTGGATAGCGGTCGATGTGTGGAGTAATAGTAGTAGATGCAGAATCATTTCGGTCTACTTGTCTTGGACGTGATGCCCATATACAATGATCATGCCTAGATAATCTCATAATTATTCGCTTTTCTATCAATTGCTCTACAGTAATTTGTTTACCCGTCGTAGAATATTGCTATCATGAGAGAAGCCACTAGAGAAAACTATGGCCCCCGGGTCTATCTCTATCATATTACTTTCCATTAATTTCTGCCGCCATTATTTATTTGCTTTCTTTACTTTCTTTTTCTATACCAAAAATACCAAAAATATGATTATCATCAATATCAGATCTCACTATCGTAAGTGACCGTAAAGGGATTGACAACCCCTTATCGCGTTGGCTGCGAAGTTCTTATCTGTTTGTGCAGGTGCGAGGGACTGGCGCGTGGTCTCCTACTGGATTGATACCTTGGTTCTCAAAAACTGAGGGAAATACTTACGCTACTGTGTTGCATCTCCCTTTCCTCTTTGAGGGAATACAACGCAAGCTCAAGAGGTAGCAAGAAGAATTTCTGGCGCCGTTGCCGGGGAGGCTTACGCAAAAGTCATATACCAAGTACCTATCACAAACCCTTATCCTTCGCATTACATTTATTTGCGTCTCGTTTTCCTCTCCCCCACTTCACCCTTGCCATTTTATTTGCCCTTCTCCCGCCGTGTGTTTTTCGCTTGCCTCTTGTTTGCATGTGTGTTGCTTGCTTGCTTGTCATCATGTCTAGCACACCTATCATTATCACCACTCCCGAGAGTGAGGTCCTCAACTTTAAACAAAGGGAGGGAGAAAATTTAAAAGATGCCTGGTATAGAATTTGCAATGCTCAAGATAGGTCTAATAGGAAGCTTTCCACTTCCGTGCTTCTTCGCAATTTTTATGTTGGCATAACTCCATGGAATAGATTTATCTTAGATACCATTATCGGAGGGAATTTCTTGGTAGCCACACCGTTGATTCTTACAAAGCTATGACTGAATTATTTGGCTCACCACCTCTTATGGTTAATGGGACCATTTTAACTTTGGAGCATGTTATGCAAAGGTTAGAAATCATTGAAAACAAAGTTGCTACGGTAGAACTGGTGGAGAACTTGGATAGAAAATTCATAATGAAATCACCCAGTATGGATCCAAGGTAGGAGTTGTTCTGAAAAATCTTAAGGAAAAAGAGCCCATAGTTAAAGAAAAGCTAGATCGGGATTCTACTAGAATCAATAAGCTTGAGGATGTTATCACTAATGTGGGTTCTTCTCTTTCCGCTATAAAAACTACTCCAAATACCTCCACTAAATTATCTAAGTTCATGTATGTCCCTAAAGACAAGGGTGAAACATCTAGACTTGCGGATCTCAAATCCATAAGTGTTCACCCTAATTTTCTTACTTTTGCAAAAGACCCTTTTGACACTTTAGAATTTCTTAATTTCTTGCCCAAGAGTTTATTATTCATAGGGACAAAGAAGTGCCCAAGAATCATAAGTGCTTAATCAAATAATTGCCTTCCAAAGATAGCAATACCTAGATCTATCTTGTATCGTGCCTAGCTAGGGGCGTAAAACGATAGCGCTTGTTGGGAGGCAACCCAATTTTATGTTTTTTGACTTTTTTGCTGTTAGGGAATAAATATTGCATATAGCCTCTGATTAGATGTGTTTTCATGTTTTGTTTAGTGTTTGTGCCAAGTAGAACCTTTGGTATAACTTGTGTGAAGTTTATATGATCTTGCTGTGAAAAACAGAATCGTTAGCGCTCGCTAAAGTAGTCTTCAGATTTTACTGGAGCGTGCTTTTTAGTTGATTCTTTTTTCTGCTGATTGATAGACAAATTGCGCAAATTTACCAATTTATTTTGAATTTTTTGGAGTTCTAGAAGTAGGCGAACCCAGCAGATTACTACAGACTGTTCTGTTTTTGACAGATTCTGTTTTTCGTGTGTTGTTTGCTTATTCCGATGCATCTATGAGTAATATTGGAGGATATGAACCATAGAGAACTTGGAGTACAGTAGGTTTAACACCAATATAAACAATGAATGAATTCCTTGCTGTACCTTTGAATGGTGGTTTGCTTTCTCTTACTAACGGAGCTCACGAGAATTTTTGTCTAAGTTTTGTGTTGTGAAGTTTTCAAGTTTTGAGTATTGCTTTAATGGACTATGGAACAAGGAGTAGCAAAGGACTAAGCTTGGGGATGCCCAAGGCACCCCAAGTAAATTCAAGATAATCAAAAGCCTAATCTTGGGGATGCCCCGGGAAGGCATCCCTTCTTTCGTCTTCATCCATCGGTAACTATACTTGGAGCTATATTTTTATTCGCAACATGCTATGTGTTTTGCTTGGAGCGTCTAGTATAATTTGAGTCTTTGCTTGTTAGTTTTCCACAATCATCCTTGCTGGACACACCTATTTGAGAGAGTTAAATATGCCCTAGAAATTGTTAGAACACTCTATATGCTTCACTTATATCTTTTGAGTTGAATAGTTTTTGCTCTAGTGCTTCACTTATATCTTTGAGAGCACGGTGGTGGTAATATTCTGTAGAAATTGTTGAACTCTCATGCTTCACTTAGATCTATTTGAGAGTCTATTAAAACAGCATGGTAAAGTGTTTAGGCTAAATAAACTAGTCTTCACATGATAAACATCCAATGTCAATGTAGTAAAAAAGATCACATCTAGTGCATTGAATAGAATGAGATGTTGGACGCTTGATAATTGTTTTGAGACATGAGGATAGTGATATTAGAGTCATGCTAGTGGAATAATTATCAAATTGAGAAATATTTGTGTTAAGGTTGGTGATTCCCGTAGCATGCACGTATGGTGAACCGTTGTGTGACTAAGTTAAAGCATGAGGTATTTGTAGAGTGTCAACCTTTGTGTGGAGGTCGGGGGCGCGCGATGGTTAACTCCTACCAACCTCCCCCCTAGGGGCATGCGTTGATTGCTTTGTTTTGTTGACTCGTAGATTTTTGCAACAAGTATATGAGTTCTTATGACTAATGTTGAGTCCATGGATTATACGCACTCCCGCCCTTCCACCATTGCTAGCCTCTCTTGTACCGCGCAACTTTCGCCGGTGCCATAAACCCACTATATATCCTTCCTCAAAACAGACACCATATTGTTCCTCAAAACAGCCACCATACCTACCTATGATGGCATTTCCATAGCCATTCCAAGATATATTGCCATGCAACTTTCCACCGTTCCGTTCATATGACACGCATCATATTGTCATAGTGCCATGCATGATCATGTAGTTGACATAGTAGTTGTGGCAAAGACACCATGCATAATTTTTCATACATGTCACACATGATTCATTGCTTATGTCGGTACACCGCCGGAGGCATTCATGTAGAGTCATACTTGTTGTAGTATCGAGTTGTAATATCGAGTTATAATAAAAAGTGTGATGATCATCATTACTAGAGCATTGTCCCGTGTGAGGAAAGGCCAATAAAAAAAGAGATGGCCCAAAAAATATATAGAGAGGGGCTAATAAAAAAAATGAGAAAGCCCCTCCAAAAAAATGAGAGAAAAGAGAGAAGGGACAATGCTACTATCTTTTTCCACACGTGCTTCAAAGTAACACCATGATCTTCATTGTAGAGAGTCTCATGATTAGTCACTTTCATATACTAGTGGGAATTTTCATTATAGAACTTGGCTTGTATATTCCAACGATGGGCTTCCTCAAATGCCCTAGGTCTTCGTGAGCAAGCAAGTTGGATGCACACCCACTAGTTTCTTTTGTTGACTTTCATTCATATTTATCTCTAGTGCATCCGTTGCATGGCAATCCCTACTCACTCACATTGATATCTATTGATGGGCATCTCCATAGCCCGTTGATACGCCTAGTCGATGAGACTATCTCCCTCTTTTTGTCTTCCCCACAACCACCTCTATTCCACCCATAGTACTATGTCCATGGCTCACGCTCATGTATTGTGTGAAAGTTGAAAGGTTTGAAAAGATAGAGCGTGAAAACAAATGCTCGGATGAAATCGGGGTTGTGCATGATATGAATATTTTTGTGTGATAGCAAGGGAGCATAGCCAACACTATATGATTTTGTAGGGATAAGTTTCTTTAGCCATAGTATTTTGAGAAGACATGATTGCTTTGTTAGTATTGCTTGAAGTATTGTTATTTCTTATGTCAATATAGACTTTTATCCTGAATCCTTCAGATCTGAACATTCATGCCACAATTAAGAGAATTACATTGAAAAACTATATTGGTTAGCATTCCACATCAAAATTCTTTCTTTATCATTTACCTACTCGAGGATGAGCAGGAATTAAGCTTGGGGATGCTTGATACGTCTCCAATGTATCTATAATTTTTGATTGTTCGATGCTATTATTTATGAAGTCTTAGATGTTTAATGGGCTTTGTCATTCACTTTTATATCATTTTTGGGACTAACCTACTAACCCAAAGGCCCAGTCCAGATTGCTGCTTTTTGCCTATTTCAGGGTTTTGCAGAAAAGGAATATCAAACGGAGTCCAAATGGAATGAAACCTTCGCAGGAGATATTTTTGGAGGAAATCACGTGAGATAGACTTCGGGGCCAAGCCAGAGGACAGTGGGCCCACCCTCGAGGGTGGGGGCGCGCCCCCCTGCCTCGAGGGCAGGCCCGGTGGCCCCTGGTGCCCCTCTTCCTCCTATATATGCCTACGTACCCCAGAAACTCCATACGCAGAGAGAAAACCCTAATTCAACCGCCGTAGCTGTTGCTCTCGTGGCGATCCCATCTTGGAGCCTGTTCCGGGAGGGGGATCCATCACGGAGGCCTTCATCATCATCATCATCATCGCCCTCACCATGAGTTGTGAGTAGTTTACTACAGACCTTCGGGTCCATATCTAGTATCTAGATGGCTTCTTCTCTCTCTCCGGATCTCAATACAAAGTTATCCTCGGTCTTCGAGGAGATCTATTCGATGTAATCTCTTTTTGCGGTGTGTTTGTCGAGATCTGATAAATTGTGAGTTTATGATTGAGGTTATCTATGAAAGATATTTGGTTCTTCTCTGAACTTTTTATGTGTGCTCATAATATCTTTGCAAGTCTCTTCAAATTATTGGTTTGGTTTGGCCTACTAGATCTATAGTTCTTGCAATGGGAGAAGTGCTTGGCTTGGGTTCAATCTTGCGGTGTCCTTTCCCAGTGACAGTAGGGGCAGAAAGGCACGTATTGTATTGTTGCCATCGAGGATAAAAAGATGGGGTTTTCATCATATTGCTTGAGCTTATACCTCTACATCATGTCATCTTGCTTAAGGCGTTACTCTGTTCGTATGAACTTAATACACTAGATACATGCTGGATAGCGGTCGATGTGTGGAGTAATAGTAGTAGATGCAGAATCGTTTCGGTCTACTTGTCTCGGACGTGATGCCTATATACAATGATCATGCCTAGATAATCTCATAATTATTCGCTTTTCTATCAATTGCTCGACGGTAATTTGTTTACCCGCCGTAGAATATCGCTATCATGAGAGAAGCCACTAGAGAAAACTATGGCCCCCGGATCTATCTCTATCATATTACTTTCCCGTTAATTTCTACCGCCGTTATTTATTTGCTTTCTTTACTTTCTATTTCTATACCAAAAATACCAAAAATATGATTATCATCTCTATTAGATCTCACTATCGTAAGTGACCGTAAAGGGATTGACAACCCCTTCTCGTGTTGGCTGTGAAGTTCTTATTTGTTTGTGCAGGTGCGAGGGACTGGTGCGTGGTCTCCTAGTGGATTGATACCTTGGTTCTCAAAAACTGAGGGAAATACTTATGCTATTGTGCTGCATCTTCCTTTCCTCTTCGAGGGAATACAACGCAAGCTCAAGAGTTAGCATTTAGTTAACTGCATGTGCATGTTCCGTTGTCTAATAGCACATTATTGTGCAATTGCAGGAACCATTCTAATATTTGGGTTTTTAACAATTTGGTCTTGCACATGTAGGTCCTGCTGTCAGAGGTTTTGACCCACTGTGAAGAAGACATCAGTTCACTAGAAGATGGTATTAACAATTATACCTTGCCTTTCTTTATTCCTTTTCCCCATTTCCAATATAGAGAAGATATTTATGCACATCCTTTGTTTTCATGCCTTTCCAAAGCAGGTCACTGATGATTACCTCTCAACCCACCTCTATGGCCAGGAGGCGAGGAAGGTTTTCATACAACACCCACGGTTCAATATTGAAGTGTTTCTGAAGAGGACGAAGGACGGACGGTCAATCATCCACAGGCACTGGCCTAAAGTTGCAAAGACCTTCAACATGAATGAATGATCAATATTCGCCTTTCGTTTCAGCAAAATTCCACATAAGATGCATCTGTCTATATACCGTCTGTGATGCTAATTTCGAAAGGTTCTACATGTTGCATGTGAAACTTGGTGCAGTTGTGTAATGGGGTAGCTGAGTGCTGAAGTTATATCATGTTGTACTCTGATGTATTTCAATTATGAAATCCTGCTTCCTTAATATGGAAATGAAATATATTATGTGCTGAATATGAATTTCAATTAGATTAATAAATGGAGTAATAATAATAGGGGAATTAGCCTGCTAATTGGATTTTGCTATTGCAAACGGTTATTGAGAAAATACTATGGGCGGTGAGCACATGCAACGCACACAGTTTCTAGGAATAAACCATGTTATATCAATAAACAATCACATATGACCTTCTCTTGAAAACTATTTCCGTTAGGCCACCTTGCGCAAACGTTAACAACATAAAAACTATGTTGTGTTATGGACAGCCTTTGCCACACAATTTTTTTTGCGCACCGTGTGTTATGCATTCAATAACACAAATGATAAAACTGTTAATATCGTGCGCAACGGTAATGCTATCTCAAACGATTTAACTGGAAAAATTGTGTGTGATGTACATGTGAACGGAAATATTTTCCTTGGAGCGACTGTGTGAGATGTACATACGAACGACAACGTCTAGCCGGGACTAACTGTGTGGGATGTACTTGCGACCGGAACTTATTTCGCTTGTATAATTGTATTTTTTAGCTCTACTGTACGTATTTTCGTATTTGAGCGCTCGCCGGTCGCACACGACCTTATTTTGGAGGGCATATCCCCGATGATTTTTGAATCGTGTGGGAAGGACCCCCCTATCGCCGTCACTCGCTAGGCGACGGTTCCAAATGCCGTTGCGGAAAGGGGTTAATACTCGTTTGCATAGCACCGACACGTACTAGTGTAGCATCAACTTCAAGATGTAATCAACACTACTAATAACACACATGTACCAATCTGAGGTTTTGAGACGGAGATTGGGTACAAGAGATGAACTAGGGTTTAAGACGAGATGATGTTGCTGAAGAAGTTGATGAAGATTGATCCTCCCATGATGAGAGGGTTGTTGGTGATGCAATTCTAATGTCTTTTCTCACTTAATTTGAAAGATTTACATGGAAAGGGAGATTGCCGACAGCTAGAATTCTGGACTTGGAAAAGCCACATCAGAGATACATATTCTGCACAATGCAAAATGAGCTGAAATTTCACGGAGAACTTTTATGGAATATATAAAAAATATTGGAGCAAAGAAATACCTGAGCGGCCCACACCAGCTACCCTAAAGGCACTAGGGCAAAATCCTAGTTCTAAAAAAATCTAGTTTCCTAAAAAATTCCATTAGTTCTACACACACGTATTGTACAAAGGGGGGCATTTCAACTTAGTTGGCCCATTCGTTTTCAACTTTGACCACTGATCTAGGCAAAAATTTGACCAAAACATATTTATTTAGAAAATTCAATTAATTGAAGATAAATCTATAGCACAAACATTCAACCATTTTTGAACCACATTGTTCGGGAAAACACATCAACACGTACTGGAATAGTGTTCATAATATAAATTATCTGCAATGTGATTATCTACGGGAGAAATTGTGCGGCTGGCAATTTTTTTGTTAAATACTTAAATATCATTGCTTGATGCTCCAGATACATAGAACTGACAGTAAACTAAACATAATTAATTAAACTACACAGTTTAATTCTAAAACCTAACTATCTTGCTTGCGCTGGCATACCAGAATGATGGAGACCACCTATTCCTCCCGCCAGCGGAGAGGGTTCTTGTCAGTCTTGGCGGCGGTCACCCAACTGACCATGACCTCCACCAAGACTTCGGCATTGCCAAGTTCACAAGTGTGCATCCCCGCTTCCTCCTCTGGCCTTCCGGCCTTCGCCGCTTTGACCATGTCCAAGTCTGACGAGACATTGTGGGTCACGATCTTGGTTGTGTGACCTTCTTCCTTGCTATCCTATGCGCGAACGGTGTAGTGAGACGACATGGCAATGCCAGGTTTAGGGGGCCAATTTTGGTGTTTTGACTCTTTTGCGTAAGTTTAGCTAGATTTGACCCTAGTTTGATTTTTTTCGAGATCTGATCCTTTTCCTACCGCAAGTGTCGATGTTGGTAGGGTATAACAGCCTACTGCCGAGGACCTTGGCGGTAGCGGTGCACGCCCTACTGTACCCGCCTACCACCGGACACCTCGGCGGTAGGGTTGCACAAGCCACCGCCAGCCTGTTTGGCGGTAGGGCTGCACTGCGCTGACATGGACAAGTTTCCTTCCGCGAGAGGCCTCGACGGCAGGCTGGTATACCATATCGCCATCGATCCCGGCGGTAGGAAAAGGGTTAGATCTCAATTTTTTTCCGAACCAGGGTCAAATCTGGCTCAACTTTCGCAAAAAAGTCAAAACACCAAATTTGGCCGGATTCGGGGAGGAGGAGAGGATAGGGCGGATCACAGTGGGTGAGATGAGCAAATTACCCCGGCAGTGCACGTGCTTTTATAGTGTCGGAGGGCCGGTGTATGCGTGGAACTAGGGTGATGTCGTGATTGTGGGGAGTCAAGCGGCCAGTGTTTGAGATGTGTTTTTTTTATCTTAAAAGTTCTATAATTATGTACAACTCGACCCACAAGACTTGGGGTTTTGTATCATTGCCTTTTTTTAGACGATTGTAGCATTATTTACTGTTGTAATATATGAAGTCGAAGGGCAGAAATGTCACATTGTTTGCACATCAAGGAAGCATGGACTTAATCAGGGGCAGCTTGTTATTACTCCTATGTGTAGCTCAATTTTGTTTTTCAAGTCATCCAGGGAGCTCAAAATTAGGGTGTTTTTGCACTTTGCTCGTTCAATTATTGACTATTGGAGGTTGTTTTCTGGCTTGAAAATATTGTAAGTGCGTTAGGCGCTTTCTACTTGAAAATACGTTCTCAAACAAGAGAGACAAAAGAACATATATACGAGCCAACATACCTTGAACCACCTTAAAAAAAGAATGCACTGTTTTCTAGAGGACTAGTTCTCTGTTTGATTAGTTCCATTGCGCAAATGCCACACACGCTGTAGGATCGATGGATCTTTTAACGAAAGAGACAATCAATAGGAAAGCCCCATCTTTTATTTAATTCCAGCTAGCTAGCTAGCAGTAGCTACTCGATCAGTCCATGTCAACAAATTGATCAGGGTACTATTGCATCGTCAAATCAGATGGGGCTAGCAGAGGCTCGATAGTACAGGTCTTGAACAGTGAAGAGTTAAAAGGTTATAGCCTTGAGTTAGACCGGACGAACATGTCAATACATGCTTCATGGCCACGTGTTTCTTATTCTCACTACTGCCTCCATCACTCATGAAATGCCCTTAATCCCGCAATCAAATGTTTGCAGGACAGATGCGGAAGAGCTATTTTTCTCTCTCTATTATACATAAAATGGTTTCTGCCCTTATAAATAAAACAAACCGTCGAAAACACAATCAAGGTCCAACAAGATACATACGCAACACAACTCACTACAAAGTACACAAATAAGTACCACACAAATGAGTCAGTGCACAAACAGTGATATTGTACTAAATATGCTTGCAAATTCGTCTTTAATTATTATGTATGCATATTTCTGTGTGTAGAGATCAGCTTTTTCAAATAGGAGTCGCTTGCCCGGCTTTAGCGAAGTGAAGCCCTTACAGCGTTTAAAGAAAGGTGTCTAAAGAAACCAAAAAAAAGGCAGTTCGATACAAACCCATAGGGCCAACGGCACATGGCCGAACATAACATACCGACTTGCTAAAGGGCTTCCATAGCTGGTAGAAAATTGTCATTTTACACGGCATCAACAGGATGTTTGATGAATTTACCTTGAATTAGAGCTTTGTTTCTAAGATAACAGAGGGCCCAAGCCATGGCCGCAAACACTAGCCAAGTAATCCTACGGGCACGTCCGGATAATCTAGATGATAACGTGTGGAACGCCTCAAACGATGTCGGTGCCTAGCTGCATGGGTGACATCGCGGATAGAATTTCACAAAAATTACGCAAGGATGCACTTGAAAAAATGTGGCTAGTATCTTCGATCACGTTGTACTGTGTAGAGATAGTTAATGCAAAGGTCAGCAATATCGATTCTTCCTATTTAAAACCTAGATGATACCCCACATGTTTTTTTTTTGCGGGGATGATACCCTAGATGTTGCTGCAGGATCTGTTATACTCCCTCAGTACCATAATATTTGTCTTTCTAGAGCTCAATTTGAACTGCTAGAAAGACAAATATTATGGTACCAAGGGAGTAATATATTTCAATATGATTTGGTTGTATGAATTATTGAATTAATAATATATGAACTAAAACTAAAAATACATATTATATATTGTATTTGATTATTACGTCGTTATTTTTTGGTTGAATATAAGTGGCATAATATAAATATATAATAGAAAATTTTCACATGCATGTTGAGTGAGCCCTTAATGAGGTGGGATGTGTGTTATAAGATGGGTTGTGCATTTTTAGATAAATAGAAATAGTGACGATCAACTAACAATGAAAAATAATACATGCATGTTTAGGTTGACCTTGGATGTGTGCATGTGAAGATAAAAGAGATAGTGGTGATCAACTATTTAGGTATAGATATGATATAACAAAACCTACTATCTATTCAATAGTATTGGCGGTATTATTTTTGAAGTTCTAACACTTGCTCATGTTTCGATACTAGACAAACACTTTTATTTTGATGAACCATAAATTCTAAGAGGCATCCACAATTTACCATTTCCGTTCGACATGTATGTTCCATCAATTTATGCCTTTCTGGCATGCAGCTTCATACTCCGTTCCCCCGCAAAAATAAATAAAAAATAAAATCATACTCTCTTTGTTTCAAAATAAGTGTCCTAATTTTTTAAAAGCATATATCTTCATTCTAGATCTCCTCTACTAAACTACTATTTTTGAGAAAACATCAACGGGCCTTCCTGAGGGCGCATTCATGCATGACTCAGATAACTAGCTTTGCTAGCCTGTGCACAATCACGACGAACAGTACGAGACAGAGATCGCACAGGCTGTATGCATGGAACTCGCACTGTAGCAACCATATGTGTACCAGTATTTCTGTGTTCAATGTAGTAGCAACTGTTGCAACCGGTATGCTGCTGCAGCCAGCAAGCATGGAGATCTACACATCACAAGGCAATGCATGCAGCATGTTGGGGATCGAACGATTGATCGACCGCTCCAATGCATTGCAAGCATGTAGTGCATGCAGCATGCAGGGTCTTTTAAGATGATCGATAGGATATGTAGGATCTACATGCAGGAACGGCTGGCTCTAAACATGTCATAAATATGAGACTGCATGCATGCATGCACTGTGGGTGACAAACACAGGCACTGAAGTATGAACCCACCTCGATCCTGATTCATATCAAGTCCTTCCATTGATATAATTTTCTCTCATCGTCTGAATTTGCGTACACCACCACAGATCGAAAGAATGGGCTGTTGTTTATGTGGGTAAGTAGAACAATTCCCCGCAAGAATAAATAAATAAATATAACAATACTCCCTCAGTTTACAAATATAAGATGTACTAAAGTTTTCATGAAGCAGATAAATATCGACACATGTTAATATGTTTGTTCACCCATTTCAAATTATATGTAGTTCATATTGAAATATTCAAAACATCTTATCTTTGTGAACGGAGGGTGTAATATTTAGCCACCTAGCCCTAAAATTTTCTTGCTTATTTTGTTCAGCTTACAGACTGGACTTTCTACTCCCGGATGCACCTACACCCGCATGAACAGTACACTTGAAAGAAGTACGAAACAAAATAAAAAAATCAAAAAATTTGGGACAACAAACTAGATCAAAAGTTTAAGTTGCTTGCAAAATTTCATGCAAATAACATTCGAGGAGCCCTCGGCAAAATAAAATAAAAATTCTGTGTTCCAAGTTTTGCCCACTTTTGGGGAGTGATTTGGTTTTTTTTTTTTTTTTTTGCTGAAGGCTCCTCTAATGTTATTTCGTCACGAAATTTTACAGAAAGCTAAATCTATTGATCTAGTTTGATGTCAAAAAAAATCAGATTTTTTCTATCTTGTTTTATACTCCCTCCGTTTCTAAATATAAGTCTTTGTAGAGATTTCATTATGGATCACATACGGATACGAAGCAAAATGAACGAATTTACACTTTAAAATGCATATATATACATCCGTATGTGGTCCATAATGAAATCTCTACAAATACTTATATTTAGGAACGGAGGAAGTATTTTTTTTCATGTGTACTGTTCATGCGGGTGCACCTACACCCAGGAGCGGCCACACCTTTCTCCTTACGGAGATACTAGTTAATATGGGAATGTATAAACTTGAGTTATTCTAGACAATTTCAGAACTTACACCTGCCATTTCAAGAAAATATAGAAAAAAACTGTTCATCTTCACACTATATACGTCAGGTTGTGTCAAGTAATCACATCAATTCGATCGTTGGAGCGATCTGACATAACACAACAAAGTCACAACTCACTAGTACGGAGACGCTTGTCCAAAATGGGTAAAAATATTTTTCAAACATTTTCATTACAATCACGGATTAAGCATTGAAATTAATTGACATATGAATAGTTGTATAAAATAAACCTTGGTGCTTTCCAAGTAAACTTGTCGAATAACCATAACCAGTGATGGCTTATCACAAAAAGCTTGCGAGAAACTGTCTTCTAAGAAGCATTTGGAATGAATGTCAAAAAAAGAAAAGAAAGGGAAAAAGGGAGCATTTGGAATGTCCGGCAATCCATGATGGCCAACCTGGAACCACCTCTCTCTGCAGTCTGCACAATTGAACATATAATGCCCGATCCGTAAAATAATCATCAAAATACGGGTCGCCATGAAAAACGCAGCGCAATCATACACCGCAAATGTGGCGGGCCCGTAAAAAAGTTTGCGGTGCGCGGCAAAGGTTCGCCCTCAACCTTTAGATTCACGGGGTGGGCGGCCGACCCGAGCTCGCCCCCTATCCGCAGCGAGATTTGGCATGAGGGAAATTTCCGCGCGGCTGTTCCCGCTTCCGACCCCCCTTCGTCGGCCTTGCTCGGCCCAGCTCACTCCGGTCCATTTTCGCCGACCCTTCTCCGCCGCCATGGAAGCCTCCCAGCAGTCCCCCGTCACCGTGGATGTCGCGCACGCGCAATCCCCTCTGGCAGATCTCGTCGCTGGCCATGTCGTCCCCGTCGTCGCTCAAGGCACCATCGTGCCTGCCCGCAAGCGGTAGGGCAACGTGGTTGTGCAGGGCGGAAATCCGGCTGGCCCTGCCGGGAAGGCACAGGCGCCGGCGCCACCGCCGCGGCGCAATCTACTCGACCGCCGCCGGAGAAGATGGGCAACGTTTTGGGCGTGAAGCGCAAGAAGGTACCTACGAAAAGGACGGCGCCTTCATCCTCTCCCGCTGCCCCAGCAAGATGTAGCCTGATGATGCGGTTCAACGGTGTTGTTCCACCGCAGGCGAGGTGTTTGATGAAATGGCTGGAAGGTATGCTTCTTCGATTCCTTTTACTTGCTTCGCTTTTCTCCATTGTCGTAAGTCGTGACTTGATGTCACTAAATGTAGCGGTGGTTCGAACGATGCCACTGCCGAGTTTGTCAACTTATTGGACACAACACCGTCGACATCGATCAAGCCCCTATCGCTTATTTCGATTACAATGAAATTGAGGATGGTGTGGATGATCATGGTGGTGAAGATGAAGTGGAGGAAATATACGAGGGTTGTATTAGCAAGCGCAAGCAAAAAAGGCACGAGATCAAAGAACTACATGATATTGGAAGACCAAATCTTGATCAAGGCTTGGAGTGCAGTGTCTGTCGATGCTCGCACCGGTACATCTCAAACCGCCAAGAGGTATTGGCAAAGGATCAAAGATCAATACTACCACATGATGGGAAACTATCCCAATAGGACTCCACGCACCTTTCGGTCACTCCAAGGTCGTTGGGATGTGTTCAAGCCAATTTGTAGCTGTTGGGCTGCTTGCTTGGAACAAGTTTGCAATGCACCTTCAAGTGGAACCGTGGAATCCGACTATGTGAGTTCATTTTCACGTCACAAGTTGTGCAAATCATTTGTACCATTTGAAGTGATTGCATCATTTGAAAAAAATGTGTAGGAGAAAATTGCCCAACAAAAATACAAAGACATGGAAACTTCTGAAGGCAATTTTTTTAACTAGAGCATTGTTGGGAATTACTAAAAGGGTGTGACTAGTGGAAGTTGATTGACACCGAAAACCCATCGAAAAGAGGTTCACTTACGAACATGGATGAAGATGAAGATGATGATGACCCATGAAACTTGAACAAGCCTGATGGAGATAAGAATACAAAGGAGAAGATGTTGGAGGTAAAAAAAGAGATGGCCGAGAAGAAGGCACGAGAGAAGCAAGAGAAGTGGCAATTGCTCAAGGAGGAGGGGTTGCGCATGGCGGCCATTGAGGAGAGAAGAGCCTATCCCGCTGAGACCAAAGCCATGGCCAAGCTTCTTGCCGAAGAGAATAGGGTAATGTCATTGAACCACGAAGACATGGATGACATCACCAAAGAATGGCATGATATGGCAAGGAGAGACATCTTGAAGAGGACGATGGTAGCGGTGACCGATGGGTGTTTCGGTTCCGGTGATGTTTTTCCATCAGGAGCTGGAACCAGTGCCGCTGATGCATTCAGTGCGCCTGGCTATGCTTTCGCTGCCGGAGTTGGAACAAGTGCCGGTGATGGATTCAGGGGCGGCGATGGCAATGATGGTGGTGGTGCGGTGCGAAGATCACCAAGACGGGTGAAAAAGTGATCAAGATGTTGATGGACATGGTCGTCGCTTTTGCATGAGGTTCTTTTGCATCTGTCATACAAAACTATGCTTTTTATTCCCGCGTGAACTTTGTTTTATTTATCGAATTTGAACTCAATTTTCGGCATCGCTGTCAAATTCGCTAATCGGGGTTTTTTGATTTTGCGGGTCAACGCGGGTTGCAGCCGACCAGACCACGCATAGCCGACCCGTAAAACAACATTTACATGTCGGCTATGCGGGGTCTGCTTGGCCGCAGCATGAGTTGACCCGCAAAACCATTTTCAGCGAACTGTATGCGCGTTTTGCAGGTCGTCAGTATACAAGGTCTGCTACAGATGCTCTTAGAGCATCTGCAACCGCAAGTACCAAATCTTGCCCTCTAAACGCCTGTTCGCAGTGTCTGAACTATTGCCTTTCCAAATTTGCTAGCTCAGTTTCATACAAACACATGCAAACTACGTCGATCATAGCATACACCATAAAACCTAGCAATTCCGAGCATCACACATCCACAGTCCATACAGAAGGCCGAAGAAGTTCTAAATTTAGCTAATAAAACATAAAAACATATATTAAAACGTATGGGGCGACCGGAGTTCAGCACTCCCTCGCCAGTCGCTTCCCATTGGGGTCTCGACGACTTTCTGCAGAGCATGCATCTGCAGTGGGCGGCTGATCATCGTCCGTCATGGAGCCGTTGTCTTCGTTGGAGCCGGAACCGGAGGACGAGGAGAGAAAACCCACAAAGCGTTGGGCGGCGCGGCTCTGCTCCACCCTGAGTCGGGCGGCTTTCTCCGCCGCCACCTCCTTGGAACGCGCCACCTTGGCTGACTCCTCCAACATGCGACAGAGAGCCGCCGCGTTCTTGCGACGTTGCCAGGGTGCGTCTGCCTCCACCGAGGTGTAGAATCGGCGGATTTCTAGGCAGAGCACATCATCGTCGTCTTCTGCGGGCTGCAGCTGCTCCGACGCGGATCTGGACGACCCGTAGCCATGCCTCGCTCCGGTCGACGCCACCGTCCTCGCCATGCGGTAGGTGCAGCCCACAGTCTCACGATGCTCACGCGCCAATCGGCTAGGTCGTGCGGGCAGCTGGACCCAGCGGCTCCCTGCAGGGGCCGATGCTGGCAGAACCGGGTGCTGATGCTCACGCTCGCGCTGCCGCCTCACCATTGATGGCCAAGAGCGGGAAGAGTGGCTTCTGACGCCGCTCAGGAAGAGCTAACGACCATCGAGGAGGAGCTCCGTCCTGGTCCATCCATGAGCACCGGAGCGCAATGCGGAGCGCGAGCTCCTCCTCGTTCCGGTCGAACACATCGGTTGAGTCCCAAGCGGCGAGCCCCTCCCAGTCAATGCCATCGGGGTCGGAGCCGGAGCTGGCCATGGTGGAGGGGACGGATGGGATCGAAGATCGGAATGGATGGGTTCGGAGGGGAGCGAAGAGAGTGAGCGAAGTGGGTTTTGGGACTAGGTTTTCTGTCGGATTTACTTTTTGTGAGGACGGTGGCGGGGGAGGCGTGCGCCATACCGGCCCGAAGGGATGTGGTAGCGGCGTCTGGGCATGTCAGTGTCTCTTCATACTCGTCCCAGATACTGATCGGATATAGAGAATGCCGGTCAGTCCAGGCATTTGGGTTGACTTTGAAGAGCCCGATTGGGTGCCCAAATTTCGTCCGTGCATTGACCGTGCAGTGCGCCACGCGTTTGTGACGGGTATGAGGACTCTCGTTGTAGATGTTCTTAGGTTTTTCGGACGTTTAGTACAATACCGACGGGCCAGATCCACCCACGACCTCTAGTACGTGCACGTTAAACAAAAATGCATGCTCGTGATACAATCTCTGCTGCTAGCTGAAGAATGGCAAGAGAAGAACAAGAGAAATTTGCACCTTGGATCCAGGCTTTAGAGACAAGCTGGTGTTACATTCCCAATGTCTGTGCACTGCTTTGATAGATGTAGCCTTGGGGTTTGGGAACATATGCTTCATGGGGTGTAGGATGCGAGTCAACTTGTGGCCTCATGCATGCGTGTTTGTGTGTTTTGGGCATGTGAGGATGACATAATAATCCCAGATAGGGCTGTCACTCGATTGGACGGAATATCTCGGGAAGAACATGTGTTTTGGGCTCCTAGCTGAAGATTTAGAAGGGGGTTTGGCTTTTGTGGAGTAGGAGTACGGAGTACCTTCTTATTCTAATCACTGTGATTTGTTCAGTTGATTAATCAAGTGGCAAAGGGTACATGTGTAGGGTACAGGAAACAAACATGTCTTAGTTAGAACATCTCCCGCCGTTGGCTCCAGGGGCTTGAAAATTCATTGTCTGAGGGCGAACCGGCGATAAAATCGGCCTTGGGGCAGATCTGATTCCCAATCATCGGCCACAGGGTCGCCCCAGACGCATTTTTTTTTTACAAAATAGTAAATTCGGCGATAATTCGGCAAACGTGACAAATATTCGGCGAAAGCGATACGTTTTTGCATAGAAAAAGAAAAAAAAACAAAGGCCACTACAGGCCGAAGAACTGGCTCAGCACGGCGTAGTCGCCGTCGTCACCGGCTCGCCGCCGTCGCCGTTGTCGCCGTCGTCGTCGTCGTCCTTCTCCTCCTTCACGCGGACGCCGCTGCTGGAGCCCTGCCCAGGGTCGCCCTGGCGGACCGGCGGCGGCGCGTCGTCGTCGCTGTCGTCGAGAACGACGACGCCTCCCTCGTTGCAGCCATGGCGCCGAGTGGCGATCTCCTATAGCGCACAGCACAGGCGCTCCAGCTCCTCCCGCGCCCACTTCATGGCCGTCGTGTCGTCTAGGTCAAGCTCTGCCTTCACGCCGGCGACCCCTGGTTCCGTCTTCACGGCGGCGATTCCCGGTTCGTCTTCGGCTTGACGAGGCGGGAAGGAGCCGAGGAGGAGGCGCGCCCCTCGTTGATGACTATGTCGGCGCTGTGGGTGCGCCTCCTGAGCGGCGTTTCCGAGGGCTCCGCCTTGACGGAGACGAGCGTCCGTGACCTGGAGGAGTGGGAGGTGGACCGAGAGGAGGAAGAGGAGGAGGAGGACTCGCCGAGCATCCTCCTCGGCAGCCATGCGCCGCCACTGCGGCTGCCGATCCGGCGTACGGTCGGGCCCGCCGGGTACTCGAACGGCGGATTGTTGCCGCCCTTAAGGTGCTCGAGGACGGCGTGGAGTGTGTGGTCGGGGATGCCCCACCACAGGCGGCGGTCGTCGCTGTTGCTGCGGCCTCTCACCACCGGCGCGTTGTTGGTGGAGGCGAGCCGCTCGGTATGTCGGCGCTCGAAGTACGCCGCCCATGCATCTTGGTTGCCGACGGCGTACTCTGGGTGGGCCCGTTCCTCCTCCGTAAGCGTACTCCAGACGCGCTCGATCTCCGCCAGGAAGTAGGCGGGGTGGCCGACGTCGGGGAGAGGAGAACGGGCACGCTCCCGGCGTTGAGCCTCCACCGCCCCGGCGCGTGCATATCGGGTGGCGCAGGGTAGTTTGCCTCGTACATGAGGTGAGCTTCCCACTCGTGCAGCGAGCGGCGGCCGAAGCCGTTGGCCTCCGCCACGTCACCGGGGAAACGTTCGGCCATCTCGACGGGGGAGGGAAGAAGGGAAGAGAGGCCGTCAGCGGTGAGGAAGGAGGCTACGAGATGATTTCAACGGCGAGGAGGGGGCGGCTTTTATAACGGCTGGGGGACGGACGCGTGTGTACGCATGGCGGGAGGGGGAGGGGCGCGCCGCCGCACTACGCCGCTCGTGAGGAATTAATGCGAAGGTTGACCGACGACAGCCTTGGCATTGATTCCCCGCAGGAAACCGAGGCGATGAGGACGACGAGGTGCGACGGTCGCTGACTCGCCGGGCCCACCGATATTTCGCACCAAAAACGCTTGCCCCGGCGCCCCCGAGCACCCCAAGCGCACCGGGTTCGGCCTGGGTGCGCCGGCGCCAGTTTCGGGCCTAGCCGGCAAAAAAATGGGCTCCTAGGGGCGCGACTGGGCCATTTTTTTGGTCTCGGTGCCCAAAAAGGGGCCTGGGGGCCTGTTGGGGGTGCGGCTGGAGATGCTCTTAGTAAGAGCATCTCTAGCGGACGCCTTATCACGCGGACCTTTAAAGTGAGTATAAAGACTGTGAAAATGTATTTTGAGGGCTTACTCATTTTTTTTTACCGTTCGGCATTACGGGGTCTGTGGCAGCCCGCATCGGTCCTCAAACCAAAAAAAAAATTAATTAGCCAGTTTGACCGCAATTCCGATAAATGGATACAAATTCGAACAATCAGACATAATCTGCGCGGGAATTAAACATAGTTTTAATCCATGACCTGAAAGAACCTGATGCAAAAGCCACCACCACCTCCATGATAATCATCGTCATCATCACTCTTCACCACCGCCACCGAAGCCACCATCGCCACCGAAGCCACAACCCGTCGCTGCTTGCTTCCTTCTCTCCAAGATCTTCCTCCTTGCAATATCATGCCAGTCTTTGGTGATGTCGTACATGTCATTGTGGTTCATCGTCATGATCTTGTTCTCCTCGTGAGGAAGCTTGGCCAAGACCTTGTTCTCTGATACGTCCATTTTTCATCATGTTTTCCTACTGTTAATTATAATGTTTTTATGCATAATAATGCTTTATGAAGTAATTCTAATGCCTTTTCTCTCATAATATGCATTGTTTACACAAAGAGGGAGAATACCGGCAGCTGGATGATACGTCTCCAACGTATCTATAATTTTTTATTGCTCCATGCTATTATATTATCTGTTTTGAATGTTTAATGGGCTTTAATATACACTTTTATATTATTTTTGGGACTAACCTATTAACCGGAGTCCAAACGGAACGAAACCTTCGCGAGGATCTTTCTTGGAACAAACGCAATCCAGGAGACTTGGAGTGGAAGTCAAGGAAGCAACGAGGTGGCCACGAGGCAGGAGGGTGCGCCTAGGGGGGGTAGGCGCGCCCCCACCCTCGTAGCTCCACCGACCTACTTCTTTCGCCTATATATACTCTTATACCCTGAAAACATCCAGGGAAGCCACAAACCACTTTTTCCACCGCCGCAACCTTCTGTACCCGTGAGATCCCATCTTGGGGCCTTTTTCGGTGCTCCACCGGAGGGGGATACGATCACGGAGGGCTTCTACAGCAAAACCATAGCCTCTCCGATGATGTGTGAGTAGTTCACCATAGACCTTTGGGTCCATAGTTATTAGCTAGATGGCTTCTTTTCTCTCTTTGGTTCTCAATACATAGTTCTCCTCGGTGTTCTTGGAGATCTATTCCATGTAATTCTTTTTGCGGTGTGTTTGTCGAGATCCAATGAATTGTGGGTTTATGATCAAGATTATCTACGAACAATATTTGATTCTCTCTGAATTCTTATATGCATGATTTAATATCTTTGCAAGTCTCTTCGAATTATCAGTTTGGTTTGGCCTACTAGATTGATATTTCTTGCAATGGGAGAAGTGCTTAGCTTTGGGTTCAATCTTGCGGTGCTCGATCCCAATGACAGAAAGGGAACCGACACATAGTGTATTGTTACCATCGAGGATAAAAAGATGGGATTTATATCATATTGCTTGAGTTTATCCCACTACATCATCTCATCTTTCTTAAGGCGTTACTCCGTTCTTATGAATTTAATACTCTAGATGCGTGCTGGATAGCGGTCGATATGTGGAGTAATAGTAGTAGATGCATAATCGTTTCGGTCTACTTGACACGGACGTGCTGCCTATGGTCATGATCATGCCTAGATATTCTCATAACTATGCGCTTTTCTATCAATTGCTCGACAGTAATTTGTTCACCCACCGTAATATATGCTATCATGAGAGAAACCACAAGTGAAACCTATGGCCCCCGGGTCTACTTTACATCTTATTAGTTTCTGATCTACAATTCTAGTTTACTATTTATTTTGCAATCTTTATTTTCCAATCTATACAACAAAAATACCAAAAATACTTATCTTATTATCTTTATCCGATCTCACTTTTGCAAGGGGCCGTGAAGGGATTGACAACCCCTTTATCGTGTTGGTTGCAAGGTTCTTGATTGTTTGTGCAGGTACTAAGTGACTTGCGTGTAGTCTCCTACTGGATTGATACATTGGTTCTCAAAAACTGAGGGAATTACTTACGCTACTTTCCTCTTCAAGGGAAAACCAACGCATGCTCAATAGGTAGCACTAGAATTCAGGACCTGGAAAAGCTACTTCAAGCCACCTATTCTGCACAACTCCAAATAAGCTGAAAATTTATGTACAATTAGTTTGGAATATATGAAAAATAATGGAGAAAGTAACTAGCAGAGGAGGCCCACCAGGTGGGCACAACCCACCTGGGCGCACCAGGCCCCCAGGCGTGCCCTAATGGGTTGTGCCTCCTCGGCCCACCTCCGGTACCCCTCTTCTAGTATATAAGTCATTTTGACCTAGAAAAAATAAGGAGAAGATTCTGGGGATGGAGCGCCGCCATCTCGAGGCAGAACTTGGGTGGGATCACTTTTACCCTCAAGCGGAGCGATTTCGTCGGGGGAACTTCTCTCCTGGAGGGGAAAAATCGAAGCCATCGTCATCACCAACAACCCTCTCATCTTTGGGAGGCCAATCTTCATCAACATCTTCAACAACACCATCTCCTCTCAAACCCTAGTTCATCTCTTGTGTTCAATCTTTGTACTGGAACCTTAGATTGGTACATGTGGGTGACTAGTACTGTCGATTACATCTTGTAGTTGATTACTATATGATTTATTTGGTGGAAGGTTATATGTTCAGATCCATTATTCTATTTAATACCCCTCTGATCTTGATCTTGTTTAAAATTTGTGAGTAGTTACTTTTGTTCTTGAGGTCATAGGAGAAATCTTGTTGCAAGTAATCATATGAAATTGATATGTGTTCGATATTTTGATGATATGTATGTTATGATTCCTTAGTGGTGTCATGTGAACGTCGACTACATGACACTTCACCATATTTTGGCCTAAGGGAATGCATTGTGGAGTAGTTATTAGATGATGGGTTGCTAGAGTGACAGAAGCTTAAACCCTAGTTTATGCGCTACTTCGTAAGGGACCGATTTGGATCCAAATGTTTAATGCTATGGTTAGATTTTATCTTAATACTTTTCTCGTAGTTGCGGATGCTTGTGAGGGGGTTAATCATAAGTATGAGGTTTGTTCAAGTAAGAACAACACCTAAGCACCAATCCACCCATAGATCAAAATATCAAAGTAGCGAACACAAATCAAACCAACACGGTGAAAGTGACTGGATGAAATTCCCGTGTCTCCTCAAGAGCGCTTTGCTTATAATAAGAAACCGTTTTGGCCTGTCTTTTGCAAAAGGATTGGGCTACCTTGCCTCATACTATTTACCGTTACTGTTACTTGCTCGTTACAAATTATCTGGCTATCATACTACCTGTTATCGATAATTCCAGTGCTTGCAGACATTAACTTCCTGAAAACCACTTGTCATTTCCTTCTGCTCCTCGTTGGGTTCGACATTCTTACTTATCGAAAGGACTACGATTGATCCCCTATACTTGTGGGTCATCGAGACTCTATTCTGGCGCCGTTGCCGGGGAGTGAAGTGCTCTTGGTAAGGAAAAATTACTACTACGTGCTAAAATTTATTGTCACTTGTTACTATGGAGAGCAATCCTTCGAGGGGTTTGTTCGGGGTATCTTCACCTCAACCAAAAGAGTAATTAGTTTCCCCTGAACCTACCGCACCTACTAAAAATATTGGTTATGAAATTCCTTCGGGTATGATAGAGCAACTGCTAGCTAATCCTTATGTAGGAGATGGAACCGAACATCCTGATATGCACTTGATATATGTGGATGAAATTTTTGGATTATTTAAGCTTGCGGGTTTACCCGAAGATGAAACCAAGAAGCAGGTTTTCCCTTTATCTTTGAAGGGAAAGGCAGTCACATGGTATAGGCTATGCGGTGATATTGGATCTTGGAACTGGAATCGATTGGAATTGGAATTTCACCAAAAATATATCATATGGCTCTAGTTCATCGTGATCGGAATTACATATATAGTTTTTGGCCTCGTGAAGGTGAAAGTATCGCTCTAGCTTGGGGGAGGCTTAAGTCAATGTTATATTCATGCCCCAATCATGAGCTCTTGAGAGAAATTATTAATCAGAATTTTTATGCTCGGCTTTCTCGTAATGATAAATCCATGCTCGATACTTCTTGTACTGGTTCTTTTATTAAAAACAATATTGAATTCTGGTGGGATCACTTAGAAAGAACTAAACACAACTCTAAAGATTGGGACTCGATGAAGGTAAAGAGTCAGGTATTAAGCACGAGTTTGATTGTGTTAAATCTTTTATGAATACCGATGCTTTTCAAAAGTTTAGCACAAAATATGGACTTGACCTTGAGATAGTAGCCTATTTTTGTGAATCATTTGCTACTCATGTTGATCTCCCTAAGGAGAAGTGGTTTAAATATCATCCCCCTATTAAAGAAGAAAATAGAGAGCCGATAATAGCTAAAGAGGAAACTATCCTTTACAATGTTGATCCAGTTGTGCCTACTCTTATATTGAAAAACCTCCTTTCCCTATTAGGATAAAGGAACATGGCAAGGTTTCAACTTTGCTTCGCAAAAGTAACATTAAAGCACATAAACCCCCTGAGCATATTAAATTAGAAACTAGTGTTGTTATGGTTAAAGATCTCCTAGTAAAAAATATTAATGGGCATGCTATTTACTTCTTTGATGAAGCTGCGAGAATTGCCAAACCTGATGAAAGGGACAAACATAGACCGGTTGTTGGCATGCCTATTGTCTCAGTCAAAATAGGAGATCATTTTTATCATGGTTTATGTGATTTAGGTGCTAGCGTTAGTGCTATTCCTTTTACTTTATATCAAGAAATTATGGATGACATATCACCCGCTCAAAGAGAAGACATAAATGTTACTATTAAACTTGCTACTAGAGATACCATCACACCACTTGGGATTGTTAGAGATGTTGAAGTCTTGTGCGGGAAAACAAAATGTCCTACTGATTTTCTAGTTCTTGGTTCCTCAGAAGATGTCTTTTGTCCCATTATTTTTGGTAGACCTTTCTTGAACACTATCAATGCTACTATAGATTGTCATAAACAAATTGTCAAGAATTACCTAGTAAAGATGAAATATTTGCTAGACCATGAAAATGATATGCCTCCTACTGATCCACTAGAACAATATTTGCTAGACCATGAAAATGATATGCACATGCACGAAAGAAATGAAATAGATATAATTTTCTTTGAACAACAACCTCTGCTTAAGCACAATTTGCCTATTGAAACTCTAGGAGGTCCTCCTCCACCTAAAGGTGATCCTTTGTTTGAACTAAAACAATTGCCCGACACTTTGAAATATGCTTATCTTGATGAGAAACAGATATATCATGTTATTATTAGGGCTAACCTTTCAGAACACGAAGAAGAAAGATTAATGGAGATTCTGAAGAAGCACCGGGATGCTATTGGATATACTCTTGATGATCTTAAGGGCATTAGTCCCACTCTATGTCAGCACAACATTAATATGGAACCTGATGCTAAACCCGTTGTTGATCACCAATGTCGTTTGAATCCAAAGATGAAAGAAGTGGTAAGAACTGAAATATTACAGTTTAGAAGCAGGTATAATCTATCCCATAGCTGATAGTAGATGGGTAAGTCCCGTTCATTGTGTCCCTAAGAAGGGAGGTATTACTGTTGTTCCCAATGATAAAAATGAACTTATTCCACAAAGAATTTTCACTAGCTATCGAATGGTAATTGATTTCAAAAAATTAAACAAAGCAACTAGAAAAGATCATTACCCTCTAGCTTTTATTGATCAAATGCTAGAAAGACTATCTAAGCACACACACTTTTGTTTTCTTGATGGATATTTTGGTTTCTCTCAAATACCTGTTTCACAACCTGATCAAGAGAACACCACCTTTACTTGTCCATTTGGAACTTATGCTTATAGATGTATGCCTTTTGGTTTACGTAATGCACCTGCTACCCTTCAAAGATGTATGACAGCTATATTCTCTGATTTTTGTGAAAAGATTGTTGAGGTTTTCATGGATGATTTTTTGTCTACATAAAGTCTTTTGACGATTTCTTAAGCAACCCTAATCGAGTTTTGTAGAGATGTGATCAAACTAATCTTGTCTTGAGTTGGGAGAAGTGCCACTTTATGGTTAATCAGGGTATTGTCTTGGGACATAAAATCTCCGAAAGAGGTATTAAGCTAGATAAAGCTAAAGTTGATGCAATTGAGAAAATACCATGTCCTAAAGATATTAAAGGTATTCGTAGTTTCCTTGGTCATGATGGTTTCTATAGGAGGTTTATCAAAGAATTCTCTAAAAATTCCAGGCCTCTTACAAATCTTTAACAAAAGGATGTTCCAATTGTTTTTGATGATGATTGTGTAGAAGCCATTGAAACACTCAAGAAATCCTTAAATTTTGCACCTATTGTTCAACCACCTTATTGGAACTTGCCTTTTGAAATTATGTGTGATGCTAGTGATTATGATGTTGGTGCGGTTCTAGGACAAAGAGTTGATAAAAAGTTAAATGTTATCCATTATGCTAGCAAAACTCTAGACAATGCCCAAAGAAATCATGCTACCACTGAAAAAGATTTTATAACAGTTGTGTTTGCTTGTGATAAATTCAGATCGTATATTGTTGATTCCAAAGTAATTGTTCACACTGATCATGCTGCTATAAAATATCTTATGGAAAAGAAAGATGCTAAACCTAGAGTAATTAGGTGGGTTCTCTTGTTACAAGAATTTGACTTGCATATCATTGATAGGAAAGGAGCTGAGAACCTGTAGCTGATAACTTGTCTAGGCTAGAAAATATTCTTGATGACCCACTACCTATGGATGATAGTTTTCCTGATGAACAACTGGCTGCAATAAATGTCTCTCACGACACACCTTGGTATGCTGACTATGCTAATTATATTGTTGCGAAATACATACCACCTAGTTTCACATACCAACAAAATAAAAAAAAATCTTCTATAATTTAAGACATTACTTTTGGGATGACCAACATCTTTATAAAGAAGGAGTAGATGGTATTATTAGACGTTGCGTACCTGAGCATGAACAAGAATAAATCCTACAGAAATGTCACTCTGAAGCTTATGGAGGACACCATGCGGGAGATAGAACTGCTCACAAGGTATTGCAATCTGGTTTTATTGGCGTACTCTCTTCAAGGATGCCCATAAGTTTGTTTTATCTTGTGACAAATGTCAAAGAATTGGAAATATCAGTAAGCATTAGGAAATTCCTATGAATTATTCGCCTGCTATTGAACCAATTGATTCTTTGTTTTTTTATTATATGGGACCTTTTCCTTCCTCTAATGGGTATACTCATATTTTGGTTGCTGTTGATTATGTTACTAAGTGGGTAGAAGCTATTCCAACTAGTAGTGCAGATCATTACACTTCCATTAAAATGCTTAAATAAATTATTTTCCTTAGGTTTGGAGTCGCTAGATATTTAATGACTGATGGTTGTTCACACTTTATTCATGGTGATTTTGAAAACTGCTTGCTAAGTATGATGTTAACCATAGAATTGCATCACCCTATCATCCTCAATCTAGTGGTCAAGTTTAACTTAGCAATAGAGAAATAAAATTAATATTACAAATGACTGTCAACAGGTCTCGAAAGAATTGGTCTAAGAAATTGGATGACGCACTTTGGGCCTACGGAACGGCATATAAAAATCATATAGGTATGTTTTCCTACAAAATGGTTTATGGAAAAGCTTGTCATCTGCCTCTTGAGTTAGAACATAAAGCATATTGGGAAATCAAAGAACTCAATTACGATTTGAAACTTGTCAGTGAAAAGAGGTTATTTGATATTAGCTCATTAGATGAATGGAGCACCCAGGCTTATGAAAATGCCAAATTACTCAAAGAAAATGTTAAAATATGGCATGATAAAAGAGTCCAACAGCGGGAATTCAAAGTGGGCGAATATGTTCTTTTGTACAACTCCCATATTAGATTCTTTGCAGGAAAAATTCTTTCCAAATGGGAAGGCCCATATATTATCAAAGAAGTTTATCGTTCTGGAGCTATCAAAATAAATAATGCTGAAGGTACTAACCCGAAGGTGTTCAATGGGCAATGAATTAAACACTACATCTCAAGTATGACTATTAATGTTGAAAGCAATACTATCAAAACCATGACACCGAAGGAATAAATATAAGAAACCTTTCGGAACACTCTAGAATCGTGAAGAAAGAGAAGGTACGTGATACGGTAAGTAAATGGACTCCGAAAAAATTGCAAAAATATTTTTTGTCAGTTTTTGAATATTACAAAAATAGGAAAATAAGAAATAAATAGGACACGCCTGCCTTGTCTGGTGCCCTAGGTGGGTTGTGCCCACCTCGGGCACCTTCCTGACTCTGTTTCCCCTTGTTTTGCTTGTTTCCCAAGATAAAAAATCTTTATATACCCCCCGAACGTATTGACCTTCGTATCACAGAGAAATCTTCTATTTTTCTTTCTTGTTGTTTTCCCTAGCAGATCTGGATCGTCATGGCCGCTCCGGGATCCTCCAAGGACAAGTTCTTCGAGTGGGTAATCAACCCTTACCTGTCGGAGGTGATGAAGCACCCTGAAACCATTGAGATGGGTGACGGGGTGCTTGACATCCAGGATGTTCAAGGCCCCAAGAGGAAGAGAGCCATTGAGGCCAGGCTCGAAGCCATGGAGCAAGAGGTCTTGAAATGCAAGGGGATGGTGGAGCGAGGAGTGGATCTCAATCACCACATGATTATGGATTTCACCCGTGATCGCAAGGTGAACGGTAGGTCCATGAAGGATGACGTCTTCGCCCTCACCGAGCGGATCAACTATCAACAAAGTCAAATATATGATCTCCCAAACCAAGTCTTCGAATATGAGGCAAGGTTTAAAGGTATGAGTTTGGCTGCCAGATGCGGGACTCGCGAGACTCATGCTTCTTCTTATGACGGTGAATCACTGCCTTGGAAACCGGAGGATAAGCTCGCTACTACCTCATCATCACCACCTTCTCCTTCTTCACCACCAAAGGATACTTGAGTATCGGGTATGGGCACTCCCCTTGGCTTGAGCCAAGCTTGGGGGAGGTGCCCCGAAATCGTATCACACCACCATCTTTGCCTTCATTTATCTTAGTTCGATCCTTAGTCATCTTTTGAATTAGTTGAATAAAAGTTTAGTTCGATCTTTATTCGAGTGTTTACTTAGTGATCCATCTATCTATCTATTTAATCATGTGTGAGATATATAATAAAGTTTAGTTTGATTTATTTTTTCTTTGCTTACTTCCTTGTTTCAATCAAAATAAAGGAAAAGAAATGAAAAATATCACATGCTATTATGTTAAGTAATGACATCACATAAGGAAAAGTATAAGTAGCAAAATTTATTGGAGATTGACAAACATTGCATTGGTGAGTGACGGAATTCATGAAAGAACTAATAAGGGAAGAGAAGATTCACATGCAAATACACTATCTTGGACATCTTTTATGATCGTGAGACCCCACTAAAATATTATATGCCACAATTGGTTATGTTGGACAAGGAAGACAACGTAATGACTTATGCTTGTTCATATTCACATAGAAGTTATATTGGCATAGATCCTTTAACATGTGGTGCTTGCTCAATATATTTTCTAGCCAAAAATTCCGCACTAAGTAGAGATACTACTTGTGCACCCAAAAACCCTTAAACCCAAAATCTTTTTCGAGAGTCCACCATACCTACCTATTGATTGAGTAAGATCCTTCAAGTAAGTTGTCATCGAAGCAATAAGGCAATAAAAATTGCTTCTAAATATGTTAGATCATTTAGTGTAAGAGAAAATTGAGCATTGTACGAACTTGTGATGGCAAAATAATAAAAGTGACAGACTGCATAATAAAGGTTGCTATCATAAGGGGCAATATAATGTGACATTCTTTTGCACTAGGAGATTGAGCATGCAACCCAAAAAGCGCATGACAACCTCTGCTCCCCTCTGCGAAGGGCATATCTTTTACTTTTATGTATTTACTTTTATGTGAGAGTCAAAGTATTCTTCCCTATTCCTTTTTATTTTCTCTTTTTCCAAGCATCATGAGGTGAGCAAGGATCTAGGTACATATATCCAGTAATATATGGGTGAGCATGAATTACTATTGTTGACATCACCCTTGAGGTGAATACGTTGGGAGGCAAAACTTTAAGCCCCTATCTTTCTATGTGTCCGGTTGAAACTTTTTTATCATGTGTATGCGGTGAGTGTTAGCAATCATAGAAGACTATATGATGGTTGAGTATGTGGACTTGCCTAAAGGCTCCAATACGAGACCCTTCCTAAAAAGATGATGAATTGTAGTTGCAAAGTTGACTGAGAACATAGTTTGTTGGTTTTCAATAGAGTTTATGCCTCTACTTCGATAATGTGATGAATTGTTACTTGTGCATCAGAAGTTATATGATAAAGCTATGTGATAAAATGCTATAATAAAGTTTGTTGATGTTACAATAATATGCATCATGCTTCCATGTCCGTGTTTTTTTAATCGACACGTCTCTCTCTAAGGATGTGGACATGTTTTTCGATCTCGATTTAGCTTGAGGACATGCGAGTTCTAATCTTGGGGGAGTTGATACGTCCATTTTGCATCATGTGTTCCTACTGTTATTTATAATGTTGTTATGCATAATAATGCTTTATGGAGTAATTCAAATGTCTTTCTCTCATAATATACAAGGTTTACACAAATAGGGAGAATACCGATAGCTGGAATTATGGACCTCGAAAAGCTACGTCAGCCCACCTATTATGCACAACTCCAAATAAGCTAAAAAATTACGGAGAATTATTGTGGAATATATGAAGAATAATGGAGCAAATAACTACCGGAGGAGGCCCACCAGGTGCGCACAACCCACTTGGGCGCGCAGGGCCCCCAAGCGCGCCCTGCAGAGTTGTGCCCTCCTCTGCCCACCTCTGGTGCCCCTCTTCTAGTATATAAGTCACTTTGACCTAGAAAAAATAATGAGAGGACTTTCGGGATGGAGCACCACCGTCTCGAGGAAGAAATTGGGCAGGAGCACTTTTGCCCTCGAGCGGAGCGATTCCGCCGGGGGAACTTCACTAGGGGAGGGGGAAGTCGAAGCCATCGTCATCACCAACAACCCTCTCATCTTTGGGAGGCAAATCATCATCAACATCTTCAACAACACCATCTCCTCTCAAACCCAAGTTCATCTCTTGTGTTCAATCTTTGTACCGGAACCTTAGATTGGTACCTGTGGGAGACTAGTAGTGTTGATTACATCTTGTAGTTGATTACTATATGGTTTATTTGTTGGAAGATTATATGTTCAGATCCATTATGCTATTTAATACCCCTCTGATCTTGAGCATGTTTATCATTTGTGAGTAGTTACTTTTGTTCTTGAGGTCATGGGAGAAATCTTGTTGCAAGTAATCATGTGAACTTAATATGTGTTCCATATTTTGATGATATATGTATGTTGTGATTCCCTTAGTGGTGTCATGTGAACGTCGACTACATGACACTTCACCATATTTGGGCCTAAGGGAATGCATTGTCGAGTAGTTACTAGATGATGGGTTGCTAGAGTGACACAAGCTTAAACCCTAGTTTATGCGCTACTTCACAAGGGCCCGATGTCGGTGTTCTGGGAATGGGGGTGATACGTCGCCGTCGTATCTATAATTTTTGATTGTTCCATGCCAATATTCTACAACTTCCATATACTTTTGGCATCTTTTTATACTATTTTTTGGACTAACATATTGATCCGGTGCCCAGTGCCAGTTCCTGTTTGTTGGATGTTTTATTTTCGCAGAATATCCATATCAAACGGAGTCCAAATGGGATAAAAACGGACGGAGATTTCTTTTGGAATATATGAGAATTTTGGGAGGCGGAACCAACGTGAGACGATGCCCGAGTGGCCCACGAGGGTGAGGGGAGCGCCCTGGGCCCTCGTGGCCACTCCGTAAGGCGGTTGATGCCATTCTTTCTCCGCAAGAAAGCTAATATCCGGATAAAAGTCGTGTCCAAAAATCATCCCAATCGGAGCTACGGATCTCCGGGAATTTATGAAACGGTGAAGGGCCAGAATCTGGGAACGTAGAAATAGAGATAGACAGAGAGACATATCCAATCTCGGAGGGGCTCTCGCCCCTCCCACGCCATGGAGACTATGGACCAGAGGGGGAACCATTCTCTCATCTAGGGAGAAGGTCAAGGAAGAAGAAGAAGGAGGGGGGCTCTCCCCCCCTCGCTTCCGGTGGCACCGGAGTGCTGCCGGGGCCATCATCATCACCGCAATATACACCAACAACTTCACCGCCGTTATCACCAATTCTTCCCCCCTCTATGCAGCGGTGTAACCCCTCTTCTACACGTTGTAATCTCTACTTAAATATGGTGCTCAACGCTATATATTATTTCCCAATGATGTATGGCTATCCTATGATGTTTGAGTAGATCTGTTTTGTCCTATGGGTTAATTGATGATCGTGATTGGTTTGAGTTGCATGTTTTATTATTGGTGCTGTCCTATGGTTCTCTCCGTGTCGCGCAAGCGTGAGTGATCCCCGATGTAGGGTTTGCAATATGTTCATGATTTGCTTATGGTGGGTGGCGTGAGTGACAGAAGCACAGACCCGAGTAAGTAAGTTGTTTGCGTATGGGAACAAAGAGGACTTGATACTTTAACGTTATGGTTGGGTTTTACCTTAATGATCTTTAGTAGTTGCGGATGCTTTCTAGAGTTACAATCATAAGTGCATATGATCCAAGAAGAGAAAGTATGTTAGCTTATGCCTCTCCCTCAAATAAGATTGCAATAGGGATTACCGGTCTAGTTATCGATTGCCTAGGGACAAATAACTTTCTCGTGACAAAAAGCTCTCTACTAAAACTAATTTAGTTATGTTCTTATCTTAACATCCCCTACTTTTTATTTACGCGCTCTATCTTGCAAACCTATCCTACAAAAACCACAAAGTACTTCTAGTTTCATACTTGATCTAGGTAAAGTAAACGTCAAGCGTGCGTAGAGTTGTATCGGTGGTCGATATAACTTGAGGGAATATTTGTTCTACCTTTAGCTCCTCATTGGGTTTGACACTCTTACTTATCGAAAGAGGCTACAACTGATCTCCTACACTTGTGGGTTATCAAGACCTTTTTCTGGCGCCATTGCCGGGGAGCAATAGCATGGGGTGAATATTCTCGTCTGTGCTTGTTTGCTTTATCACAAAGTAGTTTTTATTTGATGTTCTAAGTTGTTCTCTATCTTTAGTTATGGATATGGAACACGAAATACCAAAAACATTAGGTGTACTTGCTACTCATGGAGATGGGGAACCTCCTAAAACCCTCAATGCTCATTATGTGAAAGATATTATGTACTACTTTGATAATCCTGAGAAAACCCCATTCAACTATATAATGGGAGTAACGTTGGATCAACGTGAATACTTTAGGGATTATCGCTTGACACAAAAAGGGAAACTATTATGGGATCAAATTTATATGTTGCGTTGGTATGCTCGGCAACTATGCTTGAGATATGATTATACTTGTTGCTGTAGGATGAAGGCTCCACACCTTCCCTTTTCATGCAAATTTAATGATAATGAAACCTTAGCTTCTTATGCTAATGGTATATATGATTATTATGATGTGGAAAAAAATAGAAGAATTCATTGATTTTAAGGGTGCTTATGAAATTGAATCTCTGTCTAAAAAGAATGGTGCTTTTGATGATGATGTTTCTAGGCTTGAAAATCTTGCTATATTGGAATATTGCTATTTGAATTATGAATATAACTCCGATATTGATGCGTTTATTGAGAAGGTCTCCGCTGTCCAAGAAGAGACTAATATTTTGCAGGAGTCTATGGAAGAAGAAATTAATGACATTGTGAGCTCATTGGATGAAAAAGATGAGGAGGAGCGAAGAACAAAAGGAGGAAGAGCGGATTAGCTACCCGTGCCCACCTTCTAATGAGAGTAACTCTTCAACTCATACATTGTATAATTTCCCTTCATGCTTACCGAAGGATGATTGCTATGATCCCTTTGATTCGTTTGAAATATCCCTTTTTGATGATGCTTGCTATGCTTGTGGCCAAGATGCCAATATGAATTATGCCTATTGAGATGAACTTGCTATAGTTCCTTATGTTAAACATGAGATAGTTGCTATTGCACCCACACATGATAGTCCTATTATCTTTTTGAATTCTCCAAACTACACTATATTGGAGAAGTTTGCGCTTATTAAGGATTATATTGATGGGTTGCCATTTTCCGTTGCACATGATGTTTTTGATGAATATAATATGCATGTGCTTGCTGCTCCTACTTGCAATTATTATGAGAGAGGACTACATCTCCGCCTCTCTATGTTTCCAACACGATAAAATTGCAAGAAACTGCTTATACTATGCATTGGCCTTTACTTGATGTGCATGAATTGTTCTTGTATGACATGCCTATGCATAGGAAGAGAGTTAGACTTCGTTTTTGCATGACACATATCACTTTGTGCTCACTACTAAATGCCAAATCATTGTTAATTAAAATTGGCTTTGATATACCTTGGGATCCGGGTGGATCCATTACTTGAGCACCGTATGCCTAGCTTAATGGCTTTAAAGAAAGCGCTGCCGGGGAGACAACCCGGAAGTTGTAGAGAGCCATTTATTTCTGTTGTGTGCTTTTATAAATTTTAAAAGCAAAAAAATAAAGAGGGGAACCTAAAACTTTTTCAAAAAGAAAAGTGAAAGTAAGAAGGACGTGCACCGTTGAAATGGGGGAGCTCCTTGAACTTTGTTCATGCCCATGGAAACTTTGCAAATCTTAATTACAGAAACTTTTCAACAAAAATAATTATCCCCTTGTATAATTCCATTGTATTATAAAAATAATGTGCCAAGAGTTTCTTTTAGGTTGATTAAACTGCTTGTGGGTTTGTGCGGTGCAAAAACAGAAACTTTGGCTGTAGTGCGCGATTTTATATTTTTTTACTGGAACGTCGAAAGGATCTAAAACTTTTTGCAAAGTCTTGCTATACAAATTGTTGATTTTTCCTAATTTTTCCATAATTTTTAGAGTTACAGAAGTATGGTTAATGTTCAGATTACTACAGACTGTCCTGTTTTCACAGATTGCTGTTATAGCTTCATTATTTGCATATGTTTGAATTCTTGTTGATGCCTCCTTGACTTGGGGCCATAGAATTGTGATATCATACAATAGGTAATGTTTTTTTTATAATTATACAATAATGTTAGATCAGTACATGATGGGATTTCATTGATCATATGCACTAACCCCGCCACTAAAAGTTCAGTTAAGTTTTGTGTGGATTAAGTGTTCGAAGATCATGGAGGTCTCGATATGAGGTGAAGGAGGAGAGCTCAAGCTTGTGGATGCCCAATGCACCGCAAGTAAATATTCAAGGAGACTCAAGTGTCTAAGCTTGGGGATGCCCGGAAGGCATACCACCTTTCCTCAACAAGTATCGGTATGTTTTCGGATTTGTTTCATTCACATGTTATGCGTAAACTCTTGGAGCGTCATGTGCTTTTTATTTTCCCTTTTAATAAATGCACCATGATGGTATGGGATAGTCCTTGGTTGATTATAGAATGCTCTTTGCAATTCACTTATATCTTTTCAGTATGGCTTTATAGTATAGAATGCTTCATGTGCTTCACTTATATCATTTGAAGTTTGGATTGCCTGTTTCTCTTCACATAGAAAACCGCCATTTGTAGAATGCTCTTTTTCTTCACTTATATTGAGCGTGGGCATATATTTTGTAGAAAGAATTTAAACTCTCTTGCTTCACTTATATCTATTTAGAGAGTTGACAGGAATTGGTCATTCACATGGTTAGTCATAAAATCCTACATAAACTTGTAGATCGCTGAATATGATATGTTTGATTCCTTGCAATAGTTTTGCGATATAAAGATGGTGATATTAGAGTCATGCTAGTGGGTAGTTGTGGATTGTAGAAATACTTGTGTTGAGGTTTGTGATTCCCGAAGCATGCACGTAAGGTGAACCGTTATGTGATGAAGTCGGAGCATGATTTATTTTTTTATTGTCATCCTTTGTGTGGAGGTGGGGATCGCGGGATGGTTAACTCCTACCAACCCTTCCTCTAGGAGCATGCATGTAGTACTTTGTTTCGATGGCTAATAAATTTTTGCAATAAGTATGTGAGTTCTTTATGACTAATGTTGAGTCCATGGATGATACACACTCTCACCCTTCCACCATTGCTAGCCTCTCATGTACCGTGCAACTTTCGCCGGTACCATACACCCACCATATACCTTCCTCAAAACAGCCACCATACCTACCTATCATGGCATTTCCATAGCCATTCCGAGATATATTGCCATGTAAATCCACCGTTCCGTTTATTATGACACACACCATCATTGTCATATTGCCTTGCATGATCGTAAGATAGCTAGCATGATGTTTCCATGGCTTGTCCGTTTTTTATGTCATTGCTACGCTAGATCATTGCACATCCCAGTACACCGTCGGAGGCATTCACATAGAGTCATATTTTGTTCTAGCTTCGAGTTGTAATCTTTGAGTTGTAAGCAAATAAAAGTGTGATGATCTTCATTATTAGAGCATTGTCCCATGTGAGGAAACAAAAAAAAAGAGAGAAAGGGCAAATAAAAAAAGATGGCCAAAAAAAGAGGGGGGCTAAAAAAACCTCCAAAAAATGAGAGAGAAAGAGAGAAGGGACAATGTTACTATCCTTTTACCACACTTGTGCTTCATCATAGCACCATGTTCTTCATGATAGAGAGTCTCCTATGTTGTCACTTTCATATACTAGTGGGAATTTTCATTATAGAACTTAGCTTGTATATTCCAACGACGGGCTTCCTCAAATGCCCTAGGTCTTCATGAGCAAGCAAGTTGATGCACACCCGCTAGTTTTCTTTTTGAGCTTTCATACACTTATAGCTCTAGTGCATCCGTTACATGGCAATCCCTACTCACTCACATTGATATCGATTGATGGACATCTCCATAGTCCATTGATTTGCCTAGTTGATGTGAGACTTTCTCCCTCCTTTTGTCTATCACCACCTTCTATTCCACCCATAGTGCTATGTCCATGGCTCACGCTCATGTATTGCGTGAAAGTTGAAAAAGTTTGAGAATACTAAAGTATGAAACAATTGCTTGGCTAAAACCGGGGTTGTGCATGATTTAAATAATTTGTGTGGTGAAGATGGAGCATAGCCAGGCTATATGATTTTGTAGGGATAACTTTCTTTGGCCATGTTATTTTGAAAAGACATGATTGCTTTATTAGTATGCTTGAAGTATTATTGTCTTAATGTTAAATGATAGACTATTGCTTTGAATCACTCGTGTCTTAATATGCATGCCATGATTAGATTACATGATCAAGATTATGCTAGGTAGCATTCCACATAAAAAATTATCTTTTTTTTATCATTTACCTACTCGAGGACGAGCAGGAATTAAGCTTGGGGATGCTGATACGTCTCTGTCGTATCTATAATTTTTGATTGTTCCATGCCAATATTCTACAACTTTCATATACTTTTGGCAACTTTTTATACTATTATTTGGGACTAACATATTGATCCAGTGCCCAGTGCCGGTTCCTATTTGTTGCATGTTTTTTGTTTCACAGAATATCCATATCAAACGGAGTCCAAATGGGATAAAAATGGGCGGATTTTTTTTTTGGAATATATGTGAATTTTGGGAAGTGGAACCAACGTGAGACGATGCCCGAGTGGCCCACGAGGGTGAGGGGCGCGCCCTGGGACCTCGTGGCCACTCCGTAATGCAGTTGATACCCTTCTTCAGCCGCAAGAAATCTAATATCCGGATAAAAATAGTGTCCAAAAATCAGCCCAATCGGAGTTACGGATCTCCGGGAATTTAAGAAACGGTGAAGGGCCAGAATCTGGGAGAGCAGAAACAGAGAGAGATAGAGAGACAGATCCAATCTCGGAGGGGCTCTCGCCCCTCCCACGCCATGGAGACCATGGACCAGAGGGGAAACCATTCTCCCATCTAGGGATAAGGTCAAGAAAGAAGAAGAAGGAGGGGGGCTCTCTCCCCCTCGCTTCCGGTGGCACCGGAGTGCCGCCGGGGCCATCATCGTCACCGCAATCTACACCAACAACTTCACTGTTGTCATCACCAACTCTTCCCCCCTCTATGCAGCGGTATTACCCCTCTTCTATCCGCTGTAATCTCTACATAAACATGGTGCTCAACGCTATATATTATTTCCCAATGATGTATGGCTATCCTATGATGTTTGAGTAGATCCGTTTTGTCCTATGGGTTAATTGATGATCGTGATTGGTTTGAGTTTCATGTTTTATTATTGGTGCTGTCCTATGGTGCTCTCCGTGTCGCACAAGCGTGAGAGATTCCCGCTGTAGGGTTTGCAATATGTTCATGATTTGCTTATGGTGGGTGGCGTGAGTGACAGAAGCACAAACCCGAGTAAGTAGGTTGTTTGCGTATGGGAATAAAGAGGACTTGATACTTTAATGCTATGGTTGGGTTTTACCTTAATGATCTTTAGTAGTTGCAGATGCTTGCGAGAGTTCCAATCATAAGTGCATATGATCCAAGAAGAGAAAGTATGTTGGCTTATGCCTCTCCCTCAAATAAGATTGCAATAGTGATTACCGGTCTAGTTATCGATTGCCTAGGGACAAATAACTTTCTCGTGACAAAAAACTCTCTACAAAAACTAATTTACGCGCTCTTTATTATCTTGCAAACCTATCCTACAAAAACCACATAGTACTTCTAGTTTCATACTTGTTCTAGGTAAAGTAAACGTCAAGTGTGCGTAGAGTTGTATCGGTGATCGATATAACTTGAGGGAATATTTGTTCTACCTTTAGCTCCTCGTTGGGTTCGACACTCTTATCGAAAGAGGCTACAACTGATACCATACACTTGTGGGTTATCAGGGGGTACCTAGACTTGCCTGCCTGCGACCAGGGCGTGGCTTACCAGGTGGCCTGGTACGTCCCAGCATCTTCAGCAACCACTCGAGACACTCGCGAGGGGCCAAGCCTCGCGAGGCGAATGACACAAGGCATCCCCTGGGGCAGCCTCACGAGGCCGGCTCATGAGGATTAGAGATATCGAGGCGAGGGACACCTCGCGAGGTCCTCGTGACATGAGCAGTGATGACTGAGACCAGGTGGGCGCCAGCGGGCGCATAGTGCTAGTTTCCCCTTTGGTGCTAAAGGAGAAGGTACAGGCAAAGAGTCCCGAGGCATCAGGCAAAGGTTTCCATATTGGTGCAACAATACCAAGACCAGCAGGACAGCAGGATGGAGGTCATCACGGAGCCCACGGCGGCGTCACCACCAGAGCCTTTCACAGGCGAAGACCACCTTTTGTCAGGATAGCTTGTATTGGCTACCCCGCTTCAAATTTGGCCGTTGTGGGATCCCTTCCCACTCAATATTTGGGAAGAGGACCCGATCCACTATAAATAGGACTAGCCACCACCATTGGGATGGGGGGATCAGATGGGGAGTTGATCTCATCGGATCATCGAGACCACCCACACACCACCAGCTCATCCGAGCACAAGAACTCCTCTCCTCAGGAGGCAGTTCATCCATGTACTAGTTCTTCCTCAGCCTATAAGGCAATCCACTACACCACACTTGATTAGGGTATTACACCACAACGGTGGCCCGAACAAGTATAAATCTTGTGTCCCTTGTTCTTCAGATCTGACGAGCTGGGCCTAGGGTTATTGAGTAGACGAGCTAGGGCGGAAGGAGAGATCTTCGTGCGCACCCCAGAGTTCGAACCTTAAGGGTTTTGCCGGAACCTTTATCCGACATTTGGCGCGCCAGGTAGGGGTGTGCCGAAACTTCCCTTCCATCGATCAGCGCTCCATCATTCCAGCAGTTCCATGGCCGTCGCTCGTAGAGCCCATGCTGAGTGGCGGGCTGCCCTTGCTGCCCGCGTCGCTCACACTGTTCCTGCCGGCAGACCACCCCGCCGTTCTCCATCGCCTGCTCCCAACGCCGCCACCGGCCCGACGCGGCACGAACAGCAGGCGTCGTCCCTGCACCCCTCCATGCGGCGAGACGGACGTACCGCTACCCTGTCACTGAGTGGAGGAGTGCTTCGCCGCACACTTCCCTCTGGAGGCCTCAAGGCGTGAGGCACCAAGCGCTCAGGAGTTCATTAGACAAACCATCGAAGACCTGCAGGAGCCAAGAGCCATGCAGGGCGAGCGTCGCCCTGCTCCTCTGAGGGCAGCTGTCGGCCCAGGCTCAGGAGACGGGTTGCGCGTCTGTGTCAACGTCCCTGCACTCAACAGGATCGCATCTCAGGAGCTCTACTGGCCTTCCAAGGTGGGCCGGTGCTAGGGTCCCCCTCATAGCTAAGTGCGCATGCCCTTCGGTCTGTCTAACCAGGTGGCCCTGCGCCAGCGCCACATGCGGAAAGTCCTGGCGACTAGCGAGGCCAGGCATAAGGAGATCCAGGCAGAGTTGGACTCGGCCCTCTATGAGATCTGGGGAACCCGAGAGCCTCACGAGGCGCCGGAGCCAGGCATCATGTAAGGAATAGCGTCTGCGTCGAGCGTCTTCAGCTACACCAACACTACTTCAGCAACTATGCTAGGTGTCATCTTCCGGTTTTCGTTTTCTCGGAGCGCCCCTCGGGCTGCATCATTCCCAGGTCGCACGGGCCTGTCCCTGTGACGTGTATCCTTTTGCATCTCTGTTCACCTTGTTGGGGGCGCCCCTCAGGCTGCATTATCCCCAGGCTACACAGGTTTGTCCAGGTGGCATGTATTTCCCTCGCATTTTACCTGAGCTAGAGTTACTATCATCGTCAGTTGCATTTGAATCACTCGTCTGTCTGACCATCACCCCTTCGGGTCTCCTTCGCCACCTAATGGACTTCTGCTCATCTCGCAACGGGGCTGCATATGTTGGCACGACGCTTGTGCTCGGGTCCGTCCCTACAACGCTGATAAACCTGAGGGACCGAGCTTTGACCCGTGGCCCGCTCCGTAAGCGTCACCTCACTAGGTCCTCGGTGCCTTCATCTCCCTGCGGAATTATCGGAGGCCCAGCACGGGCGCGGCCTTAAGTCGTTCTGCCGCAGGCTAACCCACCAGAGTCTCAGGAGCACGGCGACACGCAGTACCGCCGGTCTCCCCTCCTCACGTAACTCGCTTGCGCGTTAAAGGGGGGGACCTTGAGCATCGCGCCTCAGGGGCTCTTACCGACTCTCCAGCCCTCACCCCTTGGCCTTGACCAAGGCATCGCGACCTGGCATACCAACGGTGGTTGAGCATCTCTCGAGGGTCGGGACCCGAGGACGCAGAGCATCAAGAAGGATGGGAGAAGGGGAGGCCGTCTCAGAGAGCCCAGGTCTGTTCGTACGTCAAGGGGGACCCTTGGGCATCGCGACCCAAGGGCCTAACTGATCCTGTAGCCCCTCACTGCCCGGTCTTGTCCTGGTTTCCTGTCAAGGCCAGCGGCGGCTGAGGTACGCACGGGGCCGGGCCCTTCCGACGCAGAACATCAAGGCATGAGTCCAGCATTCCCTTCCCAAGGGCCGTTCATACGTCAAGAGGAACCTTTGGGCATCGCGACCCAAGGGCCTAACTGGTCCCGTAGCCCTTCACTCCCTGGTCCTGTCTTGGTTTCCGGTCAAGGCCAGTGGCGGCTGAGGCACGCGCGGGGCCTGGCCCTGCCGATGCAGAACTCTAGGACCAGCAGGAGGGAATCGCAAAATCTCAGCCTCGTGAACAAACCAGGCGCGCCGTTTGGAGAATCACCTTACGATAGCCAAGATAAGTCATTAATTCCTTGATGCCCCATCCTCGCTCGCAGAACGAGATTTGGTAGTCGTGCGTTAGCAACACCGCCTCGCTTTTTTAGCCTCCGGAAGCCGCTTGCACGCCAAGGGGGACCTCATGAGCATCGCACCACAGGAGCTCTTACCGGACCTCGGGCCGCTCACCTCCTAGCCTTGACCACGGCATCGCGACCTGGCATACCAGCGATGGCTGCAGCTTGCCTTGGGATTGGGGCCTGCCGGCATAGAGCACTATGCAGCCAAAAGGGTAAAAAGTGGCGATATTGCTGAAACGAGGCTCGCGAGTAGGGTGCACCAGTAAGGACAACAAGATAAAATAAAAACCATTACAAGTTTTTTTACATGCCCCCGTGGGTCGGCTTTGAATCCTTGCAGGGAACGCCACAAAGGACTTCAGGGGATCCTAACTACGGCCGCCATCGTCGACACCAACATCAACAGTGGGCCACAGTGGCCCACCATCGACCCTAGGCCAGTCACCACCAGCGACGTGCTCGCGAGCCCGACGCGTTTCGGGCACGCCGTGAGCTCGGGGGCGCGTAGCTATCATCGCTTATCTCTAGAGACTCGTCACACTCGGAAGAGCTGCTGAACCTCCGGAGGCCATCGCTTCCGTTGGATGAGCTAGTGGAGGGATCGACGTCTAGCGCAGCACTAGCTGCAGCTACGTCCCGACGGCCCCCTCCAGGGCAACAGTCCAGGCGGCGTCCCTCCTCGTTGAACACCTTGAAACACAGCGTGGATGCGCCGTTATACTAGAAGTGGATGGCGAGGGCGGCTTCCGAGCCGCAAGCACGGGCGACCTCGCCCCATGCGCGAGTCATGAAGACCTTGCCTGGGGAGATGACCTCAACCTCCACCCTCGTCGCCAGGGTCCGGTACTCGGCGTGTGATAACCCACAAGTATAGGGGATCGCCACAGTTTTCGAGGGTAAAGTATTCAACCCAAATTTATTGATTCGACACAAGGGGAGCCAAAGAATACTCTTAAGTATTAGAAGCTGAGTTGTCAATTCAACCACACCTGGAAACTTAGTATTTGCAGCAAGGTAATTTAGTCGCAAGGTAATATGGAAATAGCGGTAACAACAGTAAAAATAACGATAGTGTTTTTGTAGTTTTTGTAACACTTGCAGCGGAAAAGTGAATAAGCAACAAGAAATATGTGAAAAGCTCGTACGCATTGGATCGATGATGGGGAATTATGTCGGATGCGATTCCTCATGTAATAGTTATAACCTAGGGTGACACAAAACTAGCTCCAGTTCATCAATGTAATGTAGGCATGTATTCCAAATATAGTCATACGTGCTTATGGAAAAGAACTTGCATGACATCTTTTGTCCTACCCTCCCGTGGCAGCGGGGTCCTAGTGGAAACTAAGGGATATTAAGGCCTCTTTTTAATAGAGTGCCGGACCAAAGCATTAACACATAGTGAATACATGAACTCCTCAAACTACGGTCATCACCGGGAGTGGTCCCGATTGTTGTCACTTCAGGGTTGCCGGATCATAACATATAGTAGGTGACTATAGACTTGCAAGATAGGATCAAGAACACACATATATTCATGAAAACATAATAGGTTCAGATCTGAAATCATGGCACTCATGCCCTAGTGACAAGCATTAAGCATGGAAAAGTCATAGCAACATCAATCTTAGAACATAGTTGATACTAGGGATCAAACCCTAACAAAACTAACTCGATTACATGGTAAATCTCATCCAACCCATCACCGTCCAGCAAGCCTACGATGGGATTACTCACGCACGGTGGTGAGCATCATGGAATTGGTGATGGAGGAAGGTTGATGATGATGATGGCGACGATCTCCACTCTTTGGAGCCCCGAACGGACTCCAGGTCAGCCCTCCCGAGGGAGATTAGGGCTTGGCGGCGGCTCCGTATCGTAAAACGCGATAATTCTTCCTCTTTGATTTTTTTCTCCCCGAAAGTGAATATATGGAGTCCGGGGGTACGTCGGTGGAGCAACAGGGGGCCCACGAGACAGGGGGCGTGCCCAGGGGGAGGGGGCGCGCCCCCACCCTCGTGGACAGGGTGTGGGCCCCCTGGTCTGGATCTCTCCGCAGATATTTTCTATATTTTCCAAAACAATTCTCCGTTGATTTTCAGGTCATTCCGAGAAATTTTTATTTCTGCACAAAAATAACACCATGGCAATTCTGCTGAAAACAACGTCAGTCCGGGTTAGTTCCATTCAAATCATGCATTTTAGAGTCCAAAACAAGGGCAAAAGTGTTTGGAAAAGTAGATATGTTGGAGACGTATCAACTCCCCCAAGCTTAAACATTTGCTTGTCCTCAAGCAATTCAGTTGATAAACTGAAAGTGATAAAGAAAAACTTTGACAAACTCTGTGTGCTCTTGTTGTTATAAACATGTAAAGCCATCATTCAAGTTTTTAGCAAAGATCATGAACTAACCACATTCACAATAACTTTTAGGTCTCATGTCTACTCATATCAATGGCATAATCAACTAGCGAGCAATAATAATAAACCTTGGATGGCAACACTTTCTCTAAACAATCATAATATGATATAACAAGATGGTATCTTGCTAGCCCTTTATGAGACCGCAAAACATAAATGTATAGCACCTTTAAAGATCAAGGACTGACTGGACATTGTAATTCATGGTAAAAGAGATCCAGTCACAATCATACTCAATGAAAATTAATAGCAATACATGCAAATGACAAAGGTGCTCTCGAACTAGTGCTCTTTAATAAGAAGATGATGACTCAACATAAAAGTAAATAGATATGCCCTTCGCAGAGGGAAGCAGGGATTTGTAGAGGTGCCACAACTTGATTTCTAAATAGAGGTGAATAATATTTTGAGCGGTATACTCTCATTGTCAACATAACAACCAAGAATCACGATATCTTACATGCTACACACATTATAGGCGGTTCCCAAACAGAATGGTAAAGTTTATACTCCCCCAACAACCAACAAGCACACTCCACAGCCATACGAATCCACGGGGCACCGTCCAAACAAGCAACAGCCCTGGGGGAGTTTTGTTTAATTATTTGAGCATGGGACTGGGCATCCCGGTTACCAGCCATTTTCTCATGAATGATGAGCGGAGTCCACTCATCGTGAGAATAACCCACCTAGCATGGAAGATATAGACATCCCTAGTTGATACATGAGTTGTTCGAGCATCAAAACAGAATTTTATTTGAAGGTTTAGTGTTTGGCACATACAAATTTACTTGGAACGGCAGGTAGATACCGCAGATAGGAAGGTATGGTGGACTCATGTGGAATAACTTTGGGGTTTATGGAAGTGGATGCACAAGAAGTATTCCCGCTTAGTACAGGTGAAGGTTAGAAAGAGAGTGGGAAGCGACCAGCTAGAGAGCGACAACAGTCATGAACATGCATTAATATTAATCAACACTGAATGCAAGCATGAGTAGGATATAAATCACCATGAACATAAATATTGTGGAGGCTATGTTGATTTTGTTTCAACTACCTGTGTGACCATGTGCCAAGTCAGACCACTTGAATCGTTCAAATGAGGATACCACCCTATCATACCACATCCTAACCATTTTAATATCATGTTGGCATGCAACATAGACCATTATAAACTCCTAGCTAATTAAGCATGGCATAAGCAGCTATGATCTCTAATTGTCATTGCAAGCATGTTTCATTCATAACAAGCTGAATCAGGAACGATGAAATATCGTATTTACAAAAACAAGAGAGGTCGAGTTCATACCAGCTTTTCCCATCTCAATTAGTTCATCATATATCATCCTTACTGCTTTTCACTCGCACGACCGAACGGTGTGGATAATAATAATAGTGCAAGTGCATTGGACTAAGCTGGAATCTGCGAGCATTTAATACAAGAGTGGAGACAAAGTAATATGGCTCAAGGTTAAATCAACAATAAAGCATATGAGAGCCACTAAGAATTTCTATCATGGTCTTTTACTCTTAACCCCCAAAGAAAAGAAAAGAAACTAGTTACACGAGAAAGCTCCCAACAAGCAAAAGAAGAACAAGAAATCTTTTTGGGTTTTCTTTTAATTACTACTACTACAAGCATGGAAAGTAAACTATCTAAAAGCTACAACTAAATTTATTTTCTTAAGGTTTTTCTAACACACAAGAAAAAGACTAAGAAAAGAATTGAAACTAGCATGGATAGTACAATGAAAGAGTGTGAGCACCGACTACTAGAATAGGTGTGTGAACATGAATGTAAGGTTGGTGAGAAACACATACTCCCCCAAGCTTAGGCTTTTGGCCTAAGTTGGTCTATGGCCACGGATCGAAGCTACTCTCTCCGGTGTACTGAGAAGCGCCCTTTGGGTGCCACTGGTTGGCAAGCTCATCCGGATCCCACCCATAAACAGACTGGCGGTAAGGATCGAGTGGTGGCTCCGGCTCAGGCTCTGAAGCTCGTGCCTGGCTTTGGTACTTGTAGAAGGCATCTGACGAAACAAGGTATATGCCTGAAAACAGATCAAACAGAGATGGTGCAGGCAAGGTAATAATTTCACAATATTTTTCATGAAACCTCAATTTATAATTAAGCAACTTCTCCTTGTCTTTAACAATTAAATCATGTGCTATCATACTCTTATAATCTAGATTAATAGGGGCAACTAATTTTTCTTCCTTCTCATGATGCCTAATAGGTATTCTAAAATGTTCAGCAAGGCGAGAAGCAAAGGTGCCTCCAAAGACGGGACCTTTGGTGCGGTTCAGACTTAATCATTTAGCAACGACGGCACCCAAGCTAAAAGTTGTGTCTTGAAACAAAGCATGGCGGAAAATGACAATATCAGGGGCACTAAGGTTTCCACTATTCCCGCGACCAATTAAACATCTACTAGCAAATATAGCAAAATAGCGCAGAACAGGAAAATGTATACTAGTAATTCTTGCCCCTGAAACTTGCCTAGTTTTACCTACAACTATCATGTCAATAAACCCTTCAACATCTTCACGACGTGGTTCATCAAGACTACCATCAAAGGGTATCTTGCATACTTCATAGAATTCAAAGAATTACATCTCCTTAACCTCATCATATAAATGAAACTCCACTAAAGGTGGTGATTTCTTAGCATGAAAATGAAAGTTTTGCGTGAAAATATTGGTAACTAAGAGATACCGTTCACACTGGTCGTGGAGGAAGTCAGTGAGGCCTGCATTGTTCGCCAAATAAAAAAGTCTTTGTAAATCCCGACGGCTTCCATGAACTCATGACAAGGCCGAACTTCCGTAGTGCGAGGAAGATTATATTTGGGCTTCTTATTTTCTTCTTTCTTTTTACCCTCTGAACTTTTACTGGAGGAGTCCCTCAACAATCTCTTTATCATTTTCCTCCTCTGAAATTTTAGTAACTCAAAATAAAAGTGAACCAAACTCAACAAGATTGATAGCAACAACTCCTATAAGTGCCTAGAGACTATATCATGCATTAGAACTACTTGGGACCAAAGAAATTTGACATGCAAGCTCAAGAACAAGGTCACCACAGCAGCAAAAAATTGCAATAAATAAAGCACTAAAATAAAAACTAATTGGAACAATGGAGGAGTCACATACCAAGGAACAATCTCCCCAAATAGTTTTGTGAATGGAGCTTTGAGCAAGGAGATCGAAAATGGCAGCAAGATGAGCTAGAACTCGTGCTTGAGCTGGATGGTGATTTTTTTGGGAGGAAGAACAAGTGTGTGGGTGCAGGAATAAGTGGAGGTGGGCCACGTGGGGCCCACGAAGCAAGGGGCGCACCCTGTGAGGGTGGGCGCGCCCTGGTCCCTCGTGGTTAGGTGCTGGCTCACATCGCTGTGTTTTCTGTGCCATATGTTCTCAAATATTCTAGAAAAAATAATATTTCATTTTCAGGGCATTTGGAGAACTTTTATTTTCGGGGTATTTTTTATTGCACGGATAAGTCTGGAAACAGACAGAAAATACTATTTTTGCTTTATTTAATCTAATTAATAGAAAGTATTAGGAGGGTACAGAAGGTTGTGCTATCTAGATTCACCCATCTCATGCTCGTCAAAAGGAATCCATTAACAAGGTTGATCAATTCTTGTTAATAAACTCTTTCCGAATAACATGAACCGGAGAATTTTCGAATATCACTAGGTTACCTCGATGGGGATATGCATGTCCCCAACAATAAGAATGGCATATGTCTTCTAGACAGTAGGAAGAGGAAATTCAAAACCTCCAATAGTAATAGTTGAAATTTTTCCAATAGAATTGATATTGTGGACCTCGCAAAAGGGACCGTATGCTCATTACCATTGACATGAAAAGTAACATTGTCTTCGTTGCAATCAATAACAGCCCCTGCAGTATTCAAAAAGGGTCTACCAAGGATAATAGACATACTATCGTCCTCGGGAATGCCAAGGATAACAAAGTCCGTTAGAATAGTAACATTTGCAACCACAACAGCACATCCTCACAAATACCGACGGGTATAGCAGTTGATTTAACATCCATTCGCAAAGATATTTCAGTAGGTGTCAACTTACTCAAGTCAAGTCTACGATATAAAGAGAGAGGCATAACACTAACACCGGCTCCAAGATCGCATAAAGCAGTTTTAAAATAGTTTCCTTTAATGGGGCAAGGTATAGTAGGTACTCCTGGATCTCCTAGTTTCTTAGGTATTCCACCTTTAAAAGTGTAATTGTCAAGCATGGTGGAAATTTCTACTGCAGGTATCTTTCTTTTGTTGGTAATGATATCTTTCTTATACTTAGCATAAGGATTTGTTTTAAGCATATCAGTCAAACGCATACGCAAAAGGATAGGTCTAATCATTTAAGCAAAGCGCTCAAAATCCTCATCATCCTTTTTCTTGGATGGTTTAGGAGGAAAAGGCATGGGTTTCTGAACCCATGGTTCTCTTTTCTTACTGTGCTTCCTAGCAACAAAGTATCTCTTATCATAATGTTCATTCTTTGATTGTGGGTTATCAAGATCAATAGCAGGTTCAATCTCTACATCATTATCATTGCTAGGTTGAGCGTCATCACGAACATCATCACTAACATTATCACTAGGTTCATGTTCATTACCAGATTGTGTCTCAGCATCAAAAACAGATATATCATTGGGATTCTCAGGTGTGTCAGCTATAGGTTCACTAGAAGCATGCAAAGTCCTACCATTTTTCTTTTTCTTCTTCTCAGAAGAACTAGGTGCATCTAAATTGGTTCTCTGAAAATCTTGCTCAATTCTCTTAGGGTGGCCCTCAGGATACTAAGGTTCCTCACTCACTTTACCACCTCTAGTTGCAATTGTAACATCATAGTCATTATTCTTACTATTTAATTCATTGAGGAAATCATTCTGAGCCTTAAGTACTTGTTCTACTTGAGTGGTAACCATAGAAGCATGTTTACTAATGAGTTTCAATTCACCTTTAACTCTAGACATATAATCACTCAAGCGTTCAATCATATAAGCATTACATTGCAATTGTCTACCAACATAAGCATTGAAGTTTTCTTGCTTCACAATAAAATTGTCAAACTCATCTAAGCATTGGCTAGCAGACATATAACGAGGAATATCACTTTCATCAAATCTATAAAGAGAATTTACATTTACTACCTGTGTCGGGTTATCAAGACCATGTATTTATTCAATAGGTGGTAAATTCATAACATCTTCAGCTTTAATACCTTTTACTTTCATACATTTCTTTGCCTCTTGCATATCTTCACGACTAAGAAATAGAACACCCCTTTTCTTCGGAGTTGGCTTATGGGCTGGTTCAGGAAGTGTCCAATTATTTTCATTGGCTAACATATTATTCAATAGTAATTGAGCTTGATCAAGTATTCTTCCCCTGAAAACACAACCAGCACAACTATCCAGGTGGTCTCTGGAAGCATTGGTTAGTCCATTATAAAAGACATCAAGTATTTCATTCCTCTGAAGAGGGTGATCAGGCAAAGCATTATGTAATTGGAGAAGCCTCCCCCAAGCTTGTGGGAGACTCTATTCTTCAATTTGCACAAAATTATATATTTCCCGTAAGGCAGCTTGTTTCTCATGAGCGGGAAAATATTTAGCAGAGAAGTAATAAATCATATCCTGGGGACTACGCACACAACCAGGAACAAGAGAATTAAACCATGTCTTAGCATCACCCTTTAACGAGAACGGAAACAACTTAAGGATATAATAGTAACGAATCTTTTCATCGATGGTAATCAGGGTGGCTATATCATTCAACTTAGTCAGATGTGCCACAACAGTTTCAGATTCAAAGCCATAGAAAGGATCAGATTCAACCAAAGTAATTAACTCGGGATCAACAGAGAAATCATAATCCTTATCAGTAACAAACATAGGTGAAGTAGCAAAAGCAGGGTCATATTTCATTTTAGCATTCAAAGACTCTCTTTCAGCTTAGCTAATAATTTCTTAAGATCATATCTATCGTTGCAAGCAAGAAAGTCTCTAGCAGTTTCTTCATCCATAACATAACCCTGAGGACAGGCAATTCATATCTAGGAGGAGAAGCTTCACCATCACTTTCATAAATATTATCAGTTTCAATATTTCCATTCTCCCTAACCTTAGCAATTTGTTCATCTAGAAATTCACCTAGTGGCACAGTATTATCAAGCATAGAAGTAGTTTCATCATACATAGCACAAGTGGCATCATCAAGAACATGCGACATATCAGATTCAATAGCAGGAGTAGGTGTCGCAAGTTTACTCATAACAGAGGGTGAATCAAGTGCAGAGCTAGATGGCAGTTCCTTACCTCCCCTCGTAGTTGAGGGAAAGATCTTGGTTTTTGAGTCCTTCAAATTCTTCATAGTGATCAACAAATATAAATCCCAAGTGACTTAAAGAATATAGCTATGCTCCCCGGCAACGCCGCCATAAAATAGTCTTGATAACCCACAAGGATAGGGGATCGCAACCGTTTTCGAGGATAAAGTATTCTTCCCAAATTTATTGATTCAACACAAGGGGAGCCAAAGAATACTCTTAAGTATTAGCAGCTGAGTTGTCAATTCAACCACACCTGGAAACTTAGTATCTGCAGTAAGGTAATATGGAAATAGCGGTAACAGCAATAAAAATAACGATAGTGTTTTGTAGTTCTTGTAACAGTAGCAGCGGAGAAGTAAATAAGCAACAAGCAATATGTGAAAAGCTCGTAGGGATTGGATCGGTGATGGGGAATTATGTCGGATGCGATTCCTCATGTAATAGTTATAACCTAGGGTGACACAGAACTAGCTCCAGTCCATCAATGTAATGTAGGCATGTATTCCGAATATAGTCATACGTACTTATGGAAAAGAACGTGCATGCCATATTTTGTCCTACCCTCCCGTGGCAGTGGGGTCCTAGTGGAAACTAAGGGATATTAAGGCCTCCTTTTAATAGAGTACTGGACCAAAGCATTAACACATAGTGAATACATGAACTCCTCAAACTACGGTCATCACTGGGAGTGGTCCCGATTGTTGTCACTTCGGGGTTGCCGGATCATAACACATAGTAGGTGATAATAGACTTGCAAGATAGGATCAAGAACACACATATATTCATGAAAACATAATAGGTTCAGATCTGAAATCATGGCACTCGGGCCCTAGTGACAAGGATTAAGCATGGCAAAGTCATATCAACATTAATCTTAGAACATAGTGGATACTAGGGATCAAACCCTAACAAAACTAACTCGATTACATGGTAAATCTCATTGAACCCATCACCGTCCAGGAAGCCTACGATGGGATTACTCACTGTCGTGGTTTTGTCACGACAGATGTCCTAGCAAAAGGACTTAGTTGTGGAGCCATCGCTACTGGTTAGCTTGAAGGGGTTAAAGTGGACAAGGATGCAAGGGATTTTATACTAGTTCGGCCCCTTCAATGAAGGTAAAAGCCTACGTCTAGTTTGGTGTTGTATTGCTAGGGTTTCGATGAACAGGGAGCGAATCTGCTTTGCCTGTGTCTCGAGTTGTTGTCCTCTCCTTTGAGCCGTCATCGGGTCGTCCCTTTATATACACAGGATGACGCCCGATCCGGTTTACAGAGTCTCGAAGCTGGCTCATAAACGTGCCCAGCTCGGTCTCTATCTTTCCTATCTTACAACACAAGTTACACGCTGTATGTCGGTTTACACTTACTAGCCTTAACACCTCTTGAGCCTTGAATCTCTAGTCTTCTGTAATAAAGCGCCATGCTCCATGTCCTGCTGGGCTTCAATATAAACAATTCCTTACAGGCATAAACCGGTCCCTCCCTGGGCGGTTTATACCTAGTAGTAATATCCCTCACATTAGGCCCCAGATTGATTTGAACCTGTTCATGTCAATCTTCAACATCTTGTAAAAGTTTGGCCCTCCGCGGCTTCAAACATTTCATAAATCGCCATGACAGCTTCCTGGATTTCATTTAATACTTGTACCTGTTTTATTTTTTACTTATTAAAAGCTCCGAAGATCGAGGCGACAATATCGTCCCATATCCACCTTTCTGGCTCCTTGATTCCCGCGCCTGCCGTTTCATCTTTCGGCTTATAAATAGGGCAGAGGGGCATCTCCTTTTCCCCCTTGCTCCTTTGCTTCTTCTTCTTCCTCGCGCTCGTCCGTGCTCAAGCTCTGCCATCGCCGTCGTCCCGTGCATCTTCATCAACTCAGGCCGCCGCATCAACCTGTTCGGATCAGAAACTCGCCAGCGCGCCTCTGCACCCGTCGACTCCGGTAAGTTCCTTCCTTCCCCCTTATATAGATCTCATTAGGGTTTCCCGTGCAAGTTCATGGATAGGCGCTGTTCTTCATCGCGGTTCCGATAATTAGTGTAGATCTGATCCTCCTGCCCTGCAACTGTACTAATAACTCCACTTCCTTAGCGCGCTTTATTCTTCCCCAAAGTACTAGCCCAAAATGAGTTTGTTTTAACCATTGTTGTATTCGTTGAATATTGCCCCTGAATATTTCCAAATTTCTGACATGCCGTAGATCTATAATCTTGTTACTGATTCTGCAAAACTTGTTCTTCCATAACTTCATATCTGCACCTTTCATATTCTCCTTGGCGGTTTAGCTTTAGAAAAGAAAATCATAAACCGGTGGATACCATTAGGCCCCGCTTAAACCGCCATCTGTAATTACCTTTGAAACACTGCCGGTTTAATATTGCATAAATCATAAATCAGCCCTTCACTATATTTTCAGCTTTTCCCCTTCCAAATGGCAAAGCCAGCCAAACAATTTACTTCCTGCAACCGGGTCCATTCTCGGGTTACCTAAGAGGAACTACAGAACCGGGCTGAGATTGGCGCTTTAGGCAAGAAGGATGTCCTCCGTTGGAGAGTTCCAGGACCGGAATGTCCTTCAGAGCCCAAAGATGGAGAGGTTATCGTATTTCTTGACCATCTAGCCCGAGGATTCAGTCCTCCCGGATCAAAGTTCTTTCGTGACGTGTTGGCTGACTTTCAGCTCCATCCTCAAGATATTGGGCCCAATTCTGTGTCCAACATCTGCAATTTTCAAGTATTTTGTGAAGCTTATTTGCAAGAGGATCCTTCAGTTGAACTATACAGGGATTTCTTCCATTTAAACCGTCGCACGGAGTTTTCTGACGGTCCTAACACTGAACTTGGCGGAATGTCCATCCAGAAGAGAAAGGATGTTAGTTTTCCTCACGCCAATCACCACAACCATCCTAAATATTGGAATCAAACCTGGTTTTATTGTCTAGATACTTCTCCGGAAGATGAAAATCCTCTGCCGAGTTACCGTTCTCATCGGCTTTCTGAGAACCATCAATTTCCTTAACGGCTAAGTGCTCAAGAATGAGCCCAATATGCCCCGCAGCTTTCAAAGCTCAGAGCCTTCACTGCAAACGGTTTAACATGCATTGATTTCATTCGCTGTTGGATTTCTTGGAGTATTCTCCCGCTAAGCCGGTGCTCTGGTTTAATGTGTGAATATACCGGAAACCCCAAAGATCCTCTGCGCCATACTGAAGTTGTGCTATTAGAGAATGAGGTCAATGAGGCTGTTAAAAGGCTATTGAATGAACCGGTGGAAGCCTGCAGCCAAACCGGGCTGGCCCCTTTTTGCGAGCTCAATAAACCGCCATCAGTAAATCTTTCTTTTACCTTGTCTGTTCTATTTCAATCTATCTTTAGTACTCTTTCTGAATGACTTCACAATTTTCATCAGGGTAATAACCCATTCTGGAAGAGGAAAATCCAGGATAAACCGGTGAAGGTAACTCGCCAGAAAACCAAGGTCATTAAAAAAACCGTCAGGAAGAAAGCTACTGAAGTATCTGAATCCAATCCTGATGATGATGAACCGGCCTCAGAGGTATCACTTGACTCCCTTTTCTTGCATCTTATTAACAATGATTGTACTCATGGAAACGCTGAAGGCAGCAAGGCTGATGATGTCGAGGTAATTACCCTTTCTTCCGGTTCAGATCCTCTGCCAACACCAAAAATTCGCCAAGCAAGGCGGAAAGTACAATTTTCTCACCCTTTCGCTTACTTGGACCCAAACTTTAATTTGAAGAAACAGCAACATGAAGCTTGCGGAGATGTCGATCAAAGGTTTTACATACTCCAGATGCTCTTTATCCCAAAGCGGGTCATATTCGCCAGCCTCTTAATCCGTATGATTCAAATTATCATGATACTCCTCGTTCGTCATCCGGCGAGTCAACAGCTACGCATCTTCCTCCTCTTAAAACTGTTCATGGGTAAGCTTTTCATTTTTATGTTAACCTTTTTTCTTTCACTCCACTGACTATCTTCATCTTTAAATTTCGTAGTAAGCCCAAGCCTAGCAAGAAGGCTAAACTGAATAAACCGACAGGTGATGATGTGAATCCTGAACCGGAAAAGAATCCTGAGCCAGCCGAAGATGTTGACGCCTTGCATGATGATCCTCCTCCAATGGATCGTGAAGTTTTTATTGAACAAGAACCTGCACCAATGGACTTTGACGCTAATCCGACCGGCCCAGTCCGGGCCATCCATACTCGCCAGTCCTGCTAAAGCCACAGCCGCTTCAGCAGAAGATGTTCAAATTACTGATTTTGGCATTACCGCCCCTGGTGAACCTATTGTGCTAACCAAGCATACTGCTAAAGAAGAAATCTCTGGGAAAGATAAAGGCAAGTGGAATGTTGACTTGTCGAGCTATGCTGAACTCAGCGCCTAGGATCTTCCCTCCGGATATTTGAACCGGTTGCATACCAGCCGTGATTATGAAGCTGGTTTAGTAAATCTGATGAAGGAACGCTACGAGGTAAACTTCTGCTTAACTTCCTTTAACTTTATTCCTGCTTAAGTCTTATAGCTTGTCTTTACTCCACCGTAGCCCCCAAGGGCCGGTTTACTCCTTCAGTATGAACCGGGACTTCAGAATACCCATCATATAATTTTTCACCTACGTAGTCCCCAAGGGCCGGTTTATCGCTTCAGGATGAACCGGGACTTTTATTTTGTAATCCTCTTTGATCAATAACGCATTAGCCCCCAAGTGCCAAGTGTATAAGTTTTTATGTGCTTGGGACTTAATGAAAAAAATGCTTGTTAACTTAAAATAAGCATTAGCCACCAAGTGCCAAGTGTATAACCTGTTATGCGCTTGGGTCTTCCAATATTCTTTACCCAATGTATGATGTGTGCTTCTTTTTGCAGGCTGATCTGAATCAGAAAAACTCTCAAGTGGCTGAGCTCCAAGATACTCTGAAATTTCAGCAAACTGCCACTTCCAATGTCAAGGATGAGCTGACCCTTGCTTTAGCAAACATGCAAGAATTGAAGAAGGATTTCCAGAAGGAACGGGCGGATTGGGATGCTGAAAGAGCCGCTTTGGAGAAAAGGGCAGTTGATGTAGAAAACGCGCTCCATCCAGTGTCAGAAGAACTGACTGGCTTAAAGCAGCAGATAAATGCCATGACTACTGCTGTCTTTGGTAAGTATACTTAATACAGTTCTGAATATGATAGTTCTACACTCTCCGGTTTAACTCAAGCTATATTGATGCAGGAAAACATACTGCTCATCTTGGCACTGACATGCAGAAGAAGTTGAAGGCCGCATATACTCTTATAGAGTAGTTGTATACCGGCGCTCAAAGGATTGTTTGCACTACTTCTCATAACAAACCGGCTCCTACCTTGATCAAAGGGACTTTGGAAAAGTTATCAGTGCTACCCGCCCGGTTTGGAGAGCTCAAGAAATCAGCTGCCAGGGCGGGCGCTTTAATAGCCTTAACTCGGGCGAAGGCTTGAGTGCCTGATCTTGATCCGGCTGATGTGATGAATGGTTATCCAAGCAAGAAGGAGGACGGATCAGAGTTCACAGACACAGACTTGCAGGCTTTAACCCGAGAAATGCGGCCTTTGGCCAGCAAATTAGCTCATGAAGCTGATATGTCCCACTATCAGGCGGGTTATGATGCTGACAATCACCGGGTTAATACTCCGGTCTATGAAGTGGAAGATCTCATCCCGCCTATCCGTAAGCATACTTACGCCCCTGACGTTGAACCATCTGAACTGATAAGTGATGAAGCTATTTTCCAAGCGCTGACAAAGATCAATTGGGCAACCACTAACTTCCAGCTGCTGGATGAGAACGACGAGGAGACGGAGCATGATGATCCACAACCTTCTAGCCGAGCTGACGCAGAGTCATGAACCGGTGCCGGTTTACTTATCATGTCGTAGTACTTAGGCAAGGAACAGATATTCTTTTGGGCTGAAAAACGCCTTGTAATAGGATCGCTGAAACATTTGGTTATGTCCTCATGCGTATTCCCTCTTCATAACATTGCTCCATCTGACAATTTAATATTTTTTCTGCTTATGATGCTTTAACAGTTATATTCCACCTGTTTCTGCATAAGACAAAGCTTAAAGAGTCCTGGCAGTTTATTGCCGGATGAGTCATAATGCCCATATACATGATCTAGGTTTATAACCTGAACTGTATTTAAAATATGAAACATATATCATACCTGTAATAGAAATTTGTGTCATTGGCTTTAACCAATATTTTGCAGTAAAGGCGATGATCCCAATTTGTGAGTATTGATGACTTCTTGAATATTTTGCCGGTTCATGATGAAACTGTGCCGGGTTATGATAAACACCGGTTTAGCTATAAATAGTACTGGCAATTTGTAATCAAACCAGACCAGGTTCTATGAACGCTGGTTTATTATGGTGGCAACGTATAGTCAACCACTCTACCGAATCAATAGATATCGGATCAAAAATCACATCGAGAAATAAAATTTCAGCAAACAAAGCAAATAAAATCCTGTAGTTGAGGCTTTTTACGAGCTGCCAGGCTCCAAATTCGAGGCTTTTCATGGGATGCCAGGCCACTGAGTTGAACCATTTCACAAAGCCTGTTAAGATGGTCCTCAATCCTTAACCAATCGTCAATTTAACGTCGACAAGTTCAGGGTCTGTTATAAGATTGACTTGTCAATCGTTCGACGGGTCATACCAGGTTTACCTGGGCGGAGTGACTTACTTGATGCAGGCAGGTTAACCCGGGGTTTTAGGTGTATACACCAGGCTTCCAAGTCCTGGCTTGATGGCCTACTACAAGGGTCTTAAAAACTCGTTGCCGCTGTGCGACAGGAGCCCCCAGGTAGCATTGTGAGCTGTGCTCGTCGGGTGCCTATGTTTGAGTTGTGCTATGCATCAAACTCTCTTTTGCCCCTTACCATCATGTTGTCTTGATAGCCGGATTACCGAAGCAACCAGAGCTGTGCTCTTATGATGATATTGGTTTGATAGCCGGTCTAAGAGGGCCATAGGAACTCCTTCTTTACACACAGAAGCCCCCATGTGACAAACTCTTATGAAAAAAGCAGCAGATACCCCGCTTTAACGGGGATGCCGGTTTATTATATTGATCATAATATATACATTGCGAATATATGTACATAAAGCAGAGCCTATGGCTCAGGTGTCGTAAGGCCGAAGACGAGCGATTTCCACGGCCGTCGGGTCTCCTCCTCCGCGGTGCGTGAGTCCTTGTGTTCTCAAACGTCGACGAGGTAGTATGATCCATTGTGTAGATTCTTGCTGACCACAAAGGGTCCTTCCCAAGGCGGGGATAGCTTGTGCATGTCTGTCTGGTCTTGGATGAGCCGGAGCACTAGATCACCTTCTTGAAACGTTCTGGTTTTAACCCGGCGACTGTGGTATCGGTGCAGATCTTGCTGATAAATCGCCGAACGATCTGCTGCCACGTCACGCTCCTCGTCCAGCCGGTCTAACGCATCTTGTCGTGCCTTCTTGTTATCAGCTTCAACGTAATCCGCCACCCGTGGCGAATCATGACGGATGTCACTAGGGAGGACCGCTTCAGCTCCATATACCATGAAGAAAGGCGTGTAACCCGTAGACCTATTAGGTGTGGTGTTGATGCTCCATAACACAGAGGGTAATTCCTCCACCCAACAACCTGGCGTCCTCTGCAAAGGGACCATGAGCCCGGGTTTTATGCCTCTCAAGATCTTTTGATTGGCTCTCTCAGCTTGACCATTGGACTGGGGATGTGCCACTGAAGATACGTCAAGCCGGATGTGCTCTCGTTGACAAAATTCCTCCATAGCCCCCTTGGATAAATCGGTACCATTATCAGTTATAATACTGTGTGGAAAGCCAAACTGGATAATCACCTTCTTGATGAATTGAACCGCTGTTGCTGCATCACACTTGCTGATTGGTTCCGCCTCGACCCACTTGGTAAACTTATCCACCGCCACCAGAAGGTGGGTCTTCTTATCCGGGGATCTCTTAAAAGGCCCAACCATGTCTAGCCCCCAAGTCGCGAACGGCCAAGTAATTGGAATCATCCTCAATTCTTGAGCCGGTATATGTGCACGCCGTGAGAATTTCTGGCAAGCATCATACTTTTTTACCAAGTCCTCTGCATCGGCGTGAGCCGTCAGCCAATAGAACCCGTGACGAAAAGCTTTAGCCACCAAAGATTTTGAACCGACGTGGTGACCACAATCTCCTTCGTGGCTCTCTCGAAGAATATCACGGCCTTCATCTGGTGACACACAACGTTGAAATGCCCCAGATACGCTACAATGATGCAACTCTCCATTGACAATAGTCATTGATTTGGACCGCCGGACTATCTGTCTAGCCAAGACTTCATCCTCTGGTAAATCACCTTGGTTCATGTACGCCAGGTACGGGACTGTCCAATCCAGAATAGCATGAAGCGCCGCAACCAATTGAGCCTCCATATCAGGAATAGCCAAATCCTCTTCTGAAGGTAATCTCACCGATGGATTATGCAATACGTCCAAGAAAACATTAGGTGGGATCGGTTTACGCTGAGAACCCAGACGGCTTAATGCATCAGCTGCTTCATTGTTTCGCCGGTCCACATGGTCCACCTGATAACCCTTGAAGTATCCAGCGACCGCGTCTACCTCGTGACGATACACCGCCATAAGTGGATCCTTGGAGTCCCAAGTGCCAGATACTTGTTGTGCCACCAGGTAAGAATCACCATAACATTTAACCCAGCTTAAATTCATCTCCTTAGCCATTCGCAGACCATGGAGGAGAGCTTCATACTCAGCTGCATTGTTAGTACAAGGGAACATTAAATGGAGGACATAACAGAACTTATCACCTCGTGGGGAAGTTAACACGACTCCAGCCCCCGAGCCCTCCAATTGCCTGGATCCATCAAAGTAAATAGTCCAATAAGTGTGATATGGTTTTTCCTTCGGCGCTTGCAACTCCGTCCAATCGTTGATGAAGTCCACCAGTGCTTGAGATTTGATTGCAGTACGAGGCACATATTTTAGCCCGTGAGGCCTAAGTTCAATGGCCCACATGGAAACCCGACCAGTTGCTTCTCTGCTCTGTATTATATCTCCCAGAGGGGCTGAACTGACCACGGTGATTGGATGGTCCTGAAAATACCGCTTAAGCTTCCGGTTTGCCATTAAGACTCCATATACCAATTTCTGCCAATGCGGGTATCTCTGCTTCGACTCAATGAGCACTTCCCTGATATAGTAAACCGGCCGTTGAACCAGATATTCCTTCCCTGCCTCCTTGCGCTCCACCACAATGGCAACGCTCACTGCTCGGGCATTAGCAACCACATATAACACTAGCGGCTCATTATCAACTAGTGCAGCAAGGATGGGCGGCTCTGCCAACTGCTTTTGTAAGTCCTCGAACGCAGCATCGGCAACATCATTCCAGACAAAGCGGTCTGTCTTTTTCATCATCTGATAAAGCGGGATGTGTCGTGGTTCTAAGTCTGACAGTAAGGGTAGGGGGTACGAATGGAGAGGCAAGGCCCTAGCTATGGTGATGTTGTACACGAGGTGTTTTCGAGTTCAGGCCCTTCTCGGAGGAAGTAATAGCCCTACGTCTCGGTGCCCGGAGGCTTGGTCGACTAGAATGTGTATATGTGTGTTACAGTGGTGCGAACCCTTGTTCTGGAGGAGGTGGGTGGCTTATATAGTGCGCCAGGACCCCAGCCATGCTCCACGTTACCAAGGGTTTAATGTACATTAAGGCAGGCGTTACTGGTAACGCCTGCAGTAAAGGATAATTAAGGTGTTTACTACAGCGAGTAAATACAGGACCGTTGCTGTCCCAAGTGGCGTTTGACCCTCGGAGGTCGAGTGCCCTGGATTGGTCGAGTGTGGTTGAGTCGCCTTGCGGATGGGGCTCAGTCGAGTGGGGTGTCTTCCTGGACCGTCTCAGTCGACTGCCACCACTGCCATAAGTTTTGTCTTTTGATCTTCTAGGGTAGTGACCTTGGGTGGGGTACCTTGGACCGGCTTGTGACCCTACCCTAGGTGTGTAACCTCGTTAGTAGCCCCCGAATGGATTGAGGCTTGAGCAAGAGGATGCTGAGGGAAGCTCTGGTTCTGGTTCGACGTCCCTGGGGTAGGTTGTTCCAGAGCTTGTGACTTGGGCAGGCTCCCTCAGTTGTGCCTTGGTCGCCTTGATCGATTCTAAAGCCGTCGAGTGAGTTAGTTGCTTCTTGTGTCTACTGGACTTCTTGCATCGATTGGACTTTGCGCTAAGCGTCGGGCGCCGTGAGCGCATGCCGTTTTCGACGGGATTGGTTGCCCTTCGGCCGCCGGATTCAGCGGGGCTTTCGAAATTTGGGGAAGCGCGCGGGGCGGGACGAGCCGCAGCGATCGAAGAGACGCGCTCGGGACGCCTCGATCCTCGCGCCACCTTTTTCGCCACGTATCGTGCCAGCGTCTGTTACGGGATTTGATAAGATTGCTCGGGGCCACCGGTCAGCCACTCGACCGGGCTGCTATAAGAGCGCGCCGAGCCCGTAGCAGGGGGCACAGTGCGCCCAATCTTTCTCCTTCCGCCTCTGCTTCTCTGCTGCGCCTCCGCTTCTTCGCTGCGCCCCCGTTTCTTCTTGCCTCTCTCCGCAGCGACCGCCGGCGTGCGAGCCATGGGCAAAGACAAGACCGCGGCCATGGAGCGCTCAAAGAAGGCGGCGTCGGGGAAGGGGAGGCGATTTTGCCGGAGTGGTTCGTCGTCAAGGTCCGGACTCCCCGCTGGATGGATCCAGGGAGATTGGATCCGGTCCACCGTCGTGGTGGAGGATCTGGAGGAGATAGAGGAAGAAGGTTTGATCGCCCGCGGCTCCAGGCGAGCGATGGGGGGAGAACTCGAGCCCCGGTCGCGGGAGGGCGAGTGCGCCCTCCACGCTACCCACATCGACCGAGGTTTTTCTATGCCCCCGCACCCTTTCTTCCGCGCGTTCTTGATCTTCTTTGGTGCCCAGTTGCACTACTTTACGCCCAACTCCATCGCCTTCCTCTCTGCCTGTGTCTCTATATGCGAGAACTTCCTCGGTTGCCTACCGAACTGGGGTTTGTTGAAACACATCTTCACCTGTCGCTCGCAAACCGTTAAGAGGGTGAACCCGAGTGACGGCAAGACGCACGTCCTCCAGGCGTGCGGCGGGCTCGGGATCCAGCTTAGGAATAGGAGCGCCTTTCCCCCCATGATCTTTCCGGAGTCAATTCGGGGCTAGCAGTCGACCTGGTTTTACTACAAGGACAGTCCGACTCCGGGTCAGTCGACTGGTCTTCCTCCATTCACTCTAGGTCGAGCCAGCCCACCTCCTTCGATGATAGTGGGTAAGGCCGAGAGGGCCTAAGTGTACATGTTGGTGGAGCGGGTCGTCCAGTTAGTCCGCGAGGGGGTTACGGGGATGGATCTGTTTGAGGCGTATCTCACGCGGAGGATCCAGCCGCTCCAAGCCTGAGACCACCCGATGTGGTTGTATTCTGGCACCGACGACTCGTCGCGAGTCCACCCGGAGGCGGCCGACCCGAAGTACGTGGTGCAGTGTTTGAAGTGCATCACCGGGAACAAGGACAACCCCAGGGGACCTGGGAGGGTCGTCCCGTTCAATGCTGACCATCTTCCTGACAAGGTTAGTCTTCTGCTTCCGAGTGACGTTTCTGTCGACCGGCTTGTGATTTGTATTGATGGGTCCGACTGACATTTGGTCGACCGGCTTGTGATTTGTATTCGCTGCCCAACGTGGACTTGGTCCAGGAGGGCGAAGAGGGCATGGGCGACGCCCCCGAGTGGAAGTTGGAGGAGGACACTAAGGAGAGCGAGGACTACAGCAGCGGGGAGGAGGTCGAGTCACCTCCCCGTGATGAGCGTCGATCCAAGGAGAAGTACGACCCAGGGGCCGCACATCTTCAGGCGGGTCCCTCACGCTCTCGGACGCCCAAGCACACTCGAACGGCCACTCCTGACCCCACCGAGAAGATGCCCAAGCAGCCCAAGGTAACCACCACCAAGCCCCGAACGGCCTTGCCCAGGATCAAGGTGGATGTACCCATCGCCTCCACGTAAGTGCCGCTTGGTCTTGTTTCTTTCTGCTTCTTGGAGGTCGACTGTAACTTCTGTCAACTTATCTCCTGAGTGAACCTTTCAGAGCCGCCGCTTCCACGACCTCGATGGACATCGACCCGGGTCGAGACGACGAGGAGACCGCGGACGCCGCGACATCCCGCGCAGGTGTGGGCTCTATGAAATCTGCCTTATTCTTATTTTCTTTCGCGGGCGACGGTCGACTGAACTTAGCTTGTTGCTTGACTCGAAGTGCCGCGCCTCATCATAGAGCTTCTGGATGACGATGAAGACGGGGAGCGGTTGGGAGGGGACCGTCGGCACACAGGGAAGAAGGGCCGGAAGACGCCTTCTGGCTCAGAGGCCCAGCGACAGGAGGATGCGGCCTGAGCCACGGTCTCCTTCGCCGTCCCTGTGTCGATCGTGCGTGCCGTCGACACATCGCCTGCGCCGATCGTCGACCCAGCGCCCGCTACAGTCGCCGACCCAGCACCTACTCCAGCCGTCGACTCAGCGCGAGTTCGTGCCATAGACCCAGCGCCCGTACCTGTCGTCGACCCTGCGCCCGCTGCTTCGTCCGTTCTCTTCTCTTCCTACCGCCTCCCGGAGGATCCTGTGGGGGCGGCTCAAGAAGCCGTTCGCCTGGCGGAGGTGATGATGGAGAGGACGAAGGCAGCGTATGAGGTCAGCATGGCGACTTATGATGCCAGCTCTGCTCTTCGGGCCAACGTCCAGGTACGTTGTCTTCATTGAAGTAGTCTTTGGTTTCGAGAGAGTCTGTTATTTTGTTTCGTGAGATACCACACCCACTGGGTTTTCTCCCTTTTCTTCCTGCGCTCGAGCCGGACTGATCTCAACCGAGTGAAACCAGTGGGGGCACACTCAGTGCACCCACTGGGTGTAGTCCCCGAGACCGTGGTCGACTGCTGGCGGTCGGACATGGTCTTACTATAGAACTTTTCCTCCTTGCTGTTGTGTTGTTTTTTTTTTGAGCTCAAGCCGGACTGATCTCGGCCGAGTGAAACCAGTGGGGGCACGCTTAGTGCACCCATTGGGTGTAGTCCCCGAGACTGCGGTTGAGTATTTTGACTCGACTGTAGTCTTATAATCTTGCTTTGTCGTGTTGATGCAGAAATCTTGCGAGTTTGGGGCCAAGTTTGCAGATCTTGAGAAGAAGCAAATCCAGCTTAACCTCGACTTGCAGTTGGCTTGGGACCACCTGAAGAAGACGCAGGATGATGCGGCTGGTAACTGACTCCGACCTTTTGTCGACTGACTTTTTGATAGATGTGCCTTGTGTTCCTTCATGTTCATCTGTCCAGTGGCGGCTTTGGTAGGTCAACTGAAGGCGGCCTTGGAGCAAAAGGATCTTGACCTGGCGGCAGCGCAGCAGGCGGCTCAAGAGAAGGTGGAACTGGTGGCGAAGAAGTTGGCTTCCGTGGGTGCGCTCGAGGCGGAGGTCATCAGACTGAGAGGCTCACTCGACGCAGCCAATCAAGAGGTGACTCAGCTGAAGAACTCCAAGGCTCTCCTGAACGAGAAGTACGAGGCTCTCTTTCGGAAGAGGGTTGATCTTGAGGCGTATCTGGGTGACATCACCAAGAAATGGTACCTCGTGCTCGAAGGTATGCCTCCTTCGGCTTGGTTAAAGATGGATCGGTCGACCCATATCTTGTCTGTTGACTCGACTTGCTGTTTTTTGGTGCAAAGTTTTTTCATAACTTTGAGGAGGAGACTGTTCGGGTCGAGCCTGGCTTGGACCCAACCAACTCCATCGTGAAGGACGAGGTATCCATGAACATACTGAGGCTGGAGTCCCGTCTCACTGCGGCCACAGATTATCTGGGACGACTGAAGGCAGTGATGGCACGAATCGACACCGCGCTCAGGAGGGGGATCGTGCATGAGAACGACCTCGAGTCCCTGATGACTCGACTCAACGAAATCCCCAACCGAGTGCAGGAGTGGAAGAAGTCGGCAGCCCGGGGAGGAGCCGACGTGGCGATGTCCTTGGTCCGTGTGCACTGCAGGGAGGTGAAGGAGAGGAAGCTTGCGGCACTGAAGGTTGCAAACGCGAAGGAGCTCCAATTCCAGTCGTTTATGGAGACTTTCCTGGAAGCCGCCACTCGCATCGCCGACGGGATCGACCTGGACGAGTTCGTCCCACCTGCGAGCCCGCCCCCTCCCGAGGAATGACTTTGAAACTTTAATCTCATTTGCCGCGGAATGCCGCGTGGACTTGTAATCGTTAAACTCTGGTGGGCCTGTGGCCCAAGTACTCTTGCCCGAATCTTGCGGGGCTTTTATTTGATTTTGATCTTTCGATTTGCTGCTTTTCTTTGATTGCTTGAATCTTTGAGTCGAGATATGCAGCCAAGTCCCCGAGCGAGAGGGTGCCCTTCACTTGGGGTGGATGTTTGAAAGTTAGGCGACTCACGGGGCCGCAGCTAAGCCCCTGAGTGAGAGGGTTGCTCTTCACTCGGAGTAGATGTTTGTAACTTAGACGATTCCAAGCTATGTTGTATTTGCGGCGGAGCTCGGAAGTTAGAGCCACTTTATACTTGCAACATAGCTCGGAGGACCGCAGCTAAGCCCCCGAGTGAGAGGGTTGCTCTTCACTCGGAGTAGATGTTTGAAACTTAGGCGAGTCACGGGGTCGCAGCTAAGCCCCCGAGTGAGAGGGTTGCTCTTCACTCGGAGTAGATGTTTGTAACTTAGACGATTCCAAGCTACGTTGTATTTGTGGTGGAGCTCGGAAGGCAGAGCCACTTTATACTTGCAACGTAGCTCGGAGGACCGCAGCTAAGCCCCCGAGTGAGAGGGTCGCTCTTCACTCGGAGTACATGTTTGAAACTTAGGCAAGTCACGGGTCGCAGCTAAGGCCCCGAGTGAGAGGGTTGCTCTTCACTCGGAGTAGATGTTTGTAACTTAGACGATTCCAAGCTATGTTGTATTCGTGGCGGACCTCGGAAGGCAGAGCCACTTTATACTTGCAACGTAGCCCGGAGGACCGCAGCTAAGCCCCCGAGTGAGAGGGTCGCTCTTCACTTGGAGTAGATGTTTGAAACTTAGGCGAGTCACGGGGTCGCAGCTAAGCCCCCGAGTGAGAGGGTTGCTCTTCACTCGGAGTATATGTTTGAAACTTAGACGATTCCAAGCTACGTTGTATTTGTGGCGGAGCCCGGAAGGCAGAGCCACTTTATACTTGCAACGTAGCTTGGAGGACCGTAGCTAAGCCCCCGAGTGAGAGGGTCGCTCTTCACTCGGAGTAGATGTTTGAAACTTAGGCGATTCACGGGGTCGCAGCTAAGCCTCCGAGTGAGAGGGTCGCTCTTCACTCGGAGTAGATGTTTGAAACTTAGACGATTCCAAGCTACGTTGTATTTGTGGCGGAGCTCGGAAGGCAGAGCCACTTTATACTTGCAACTTAGCTCAGAGGACCGCAGCTAAGCCCCCGAGTGATAGGGTCACTCTTCACTCAGAGTAGATGTTTGAAACTTAGGCGAGTCACGCGGTTGCAGCTAAGCCTCTGAGTGAGAGGGTCGCTCTTCACTCGGAGTAGATGTTTGTAACTTAGACGATTCCAAGCTATGTTGTATTTGTGGTGGAGCTCGGATGGCAGAGCCACTTTATACTTGCAACGTAGCTCGGAGGACCGCAGCTAAGCCCCCGAGTGAGAGGGTCGCTCTTCACTCGGAGTAGATGTTTGAAACTTAGGCGAGTCACGGGGTCGCAGCTAAGCCTCCGAGTGAGAGGGTCGCTCTTCACTCGGAGTAGATGTTTGTAACTTAGACAATTCCAAGCTACGTTGTATTTGTGGCGGAGCTCGGAAGGCAGAGCCACTTTGTACTTGTAACGTAGCTCGGAGGACCGCAGCTAAGCCTCCGAGTGAGACGGTCGCTCTTCACTCGGGGTAGATGTTTGAAACTTAGGCGAGTCACGGGGTCACAGCTAAGCCCTGAGTGAGAGGGTTGCTCTTCACTCGGAGTAGATGTTTGTAACTTAGGCGGCTCTGAGGTACGTTGCATTTGTGGCGAAGCTCGGAAGACAGAGCCACTTCATACTTGTAACGTAGCTCAGAGGACCGCAGCTAAGCACCCATTGGGGGATTTTGAAGACCAATGTTTGTAGAGGACATCAATCGTTAAAGGATCATTGCTAACTTGTCTTTGAAACAAATTGGGAAATCTTTATTACAGCACGACCGTCGAGCATCTTAAGTGTAAAAACGGCGGAGCAGGTCCGCATTCCACGAACGAGGTTCGTCTTTCTTCTTGGCTACAATGTAGAGGTGGTACGCTCCATTGTGCAGTACCTTTTTGATGATGAACGGGCCTTCCCAGGCCGGGGCGAGCTTGTGTGGACGTTTCTGATGCACTCGAAGGACCATGTCTCCTTCCTGGAATGCTCGGCTTCTTACGTTGCGAGCATGGAATCGACGCAGGTCCTGTTGATAGATGGTCGACCGGATCAGGGCCATCTCTCTTTCCTCTTCCAAAAGGTCGACTGCATCCTGACGAGCCTGCTCTGCCTCGGCTTCGGAGAAGAGTTCCACTCTGGGGGCGTTGTGTAACAAGTCACTCGGCAACACAGCTTCGACTCCATAGACCAAGAAGAAAGGGGTACGGCCAGTCGACCGGTTTGGAGTTGTCCTCAGACCCCATAGGATAGATGGCAGTTCAGTTACCCAAGCCCCGGCGGCATGCTTAAGATCGCGCATGAGCCGCGGCTTTAGGCCTTGGAGAATCAAACCATTTGCTCTTTCTGCCTGTCCATTTGACTACGGATGTGCCACGGAGGCGTAGTCGACTCGTATTCCCTGGGAAGCGCAGAAAGCTCTGAATTCATCCGAGTCAAAGTTGGAGCCGTTGTCTGTGATGATGCTGTGGGGGACTCCATATCTGAATATCAATTCCCTGATGAAGCTGATGGCGGTGCTTGACTCGAGGTTCTTGATGGGCTTGGCCTCAATCCACTTGGTGAACTTGTCGACTGCCACCAGAAGGTGGGTGAATCCGCTTCTGCCTGTCCTGAAGGGGCCGACCATGTCCAAGCCCCAAATAGCAAAGGGCCAGACTAGCGGAATGGTCTTCAGGGCGGACGCCGGTTTGTGGGACATGTTGGAGTAGAACTGGCAACCTGCGCATTTGTCCACAATATCCTTGGCCATCTCGTTGGCACGGGGCCAGTAAAACCCGGCTCGATATGCCTTAGCCACTATAGTCCGAGAGGAGGCGTGGTGGCCGCAAGTCCCCGAGTGGATTTCATCCAAGATCAGTCGACCTTCGTCTGGATCGATGCAGCGTTGGGCGACTCCGGTGACGCTTTCTTTGTAGAGCTGACCTTGGATGACTGTGAACGCCTTGGATCGGCGGACGATCTGGCGCGCTTCTTCTTCATCTTCTGGAGTTCTTGCCTGAGCAGATACGATATATATGGCACAGTCCAGTCTGGCGTAATCACCAGGACCTCCATGATTAAATCGACCACGGCAGGTACTTCGACTTCAGTCGGATCTGATGCGCTGACTGGCTGCGGGGACTCTTCCGTGAAGGGGTCTTCTTTGACAGAGGGGGTGTGCAGATGCTCTAGGAACACATTCTTGGGTATAGGCCTCCGAGTCGACCCGATTTTTGCGAGGTCATCAGCTAGCTGATTCTTGGCTCTGGGCACATGATGGAGCTCTAAGCCTTTGAACTTATTTTCAAGCTTCCGCACTGCACTACAGTTACTGGTCATTGCCGGGCTCCTGACGTCCCATTCTTTCATCACTTGGTTCACCACCAGGTCAGAGTCGCCGTAGACCATCAGGCGACGGACGCCGAGTGAGATGGCCATACTCAACCCATACAAAAGTGCTTCGTATTCGGCCTCATTGTTTGACGAATCGAAATGGATCTGAAGGACGTAGCTGAGCTTGTCGCCCCTGGGAGAGACCAGGACCAAGCCTGCATCGGAACCGTTCAGCATCTTGGACCCATCGAAGAACATAGTCCAATGGTCCGACTGGACTTGAGTCGGCAGCTCTTGTTCTATCAACTCAGCAATAAAATCCGCTATGGCCTGAGACTTGATGGCTTTCTTTGCTTCAAACTTGATATCTAATGGAAGAAGTTCAATCGCCCATTTTGCCACTCGACCGGTTGCATCTCGGTTGTTTAGTATCTCTGATAGCGGGGCGTCGCTGACAACTGAGATCGAATGGTCCGAGAAGTAATGGGCAACCTTTTTTGCAGTCAAGTAAATCCCGTACACAAGCTTTTGGTAATGTGGATACCTTTGCTTGGAGGGAGTCAAAACTTCGGATATATAATAGACCGGGCGTTGGACCTTGTATGCCTTGCCCTCTTCTTCCCGCTCGACCGTGAGTACAGTACTGACGACTTGTCCGGTGGCAGCAATATACATCAGAAGAGGCTCTCCGCTGACTGGGGCAGCGAGCACCGGCTGGGTGGACAGCAAGGCTTTGAGCTCTTCAAACGTTGCTTCGGCTTCGGGATTCCACTCGAACTTGTCGTATTTCTTCATGAGTCGGTAGAGAGGCAGTGCCTTCTCACCAAGACGAGAAATGAATCGACTCAATAGGGCCAAGAAACCAGTAAGCTTCTGGAGGTCGTGTATACGCTCGGTGTTGGGGAACGTTGCATGGGAAACAAAAATTTTCTCTACGTTCACCAAGATCAATCTAGGAGATGCATCTACGAGGGGAGAGTTGGATCCACATACCCGTGTAGATCGCTAAGCGGAAGCGTTCAAGAACGCGGTTGATGGAGTCGTACTCGCCGCGATTCAGATCGCCGAAGATCCTAGCACCGAAGCAACGGTGCCTCCGCGTTCTTCACACGTACAGCTCGGGGACGTCTCCTCCTTCTTGATCCAGCAAGGGGGAAGGAGAGGTTGATGGAGACACCGGCAGCACGACGGCGTGGTGGAGATGGTGGTGGAGGATTCCTGCAGGGCTTCGCCAAGCACCGCGGGAAAACGAAGATTGTAGTGGGAGAGGGAGGGCAGCACCGAGGCACGAACGTGTGTGGCTGCCCTCCCTCTGCCTCTCTTTATATAGGGGGAGTAGAGGGGAGGGGGGGCCCTAGGGTTCCCCCTAGGGGCCGGCGGCCAGGGCAGATGGGGAGGGGCGGCGCCCCCTGGGGCTAGGGTTTCCCCCCCCAGGTGCCTTGCCCCCCAAGGCTAGGGGGGTGCGGCAGCCCTAGGAGGGTCCACCTCCCTTGGCGCACAAGGAGAGGGCCCAGGGGGGGCGCACAGCCCTATGAGGGCTGTTGTGTCCCCCTTTGTGGCCCATTAGGCCCGAAACCCCTTCCGGAACCCCCGAAACCCTTTTCGGTCATCCGCCGTCTTCCCGACACTCCCCGGAACACTTCCGGACTCCGAAACCTTTCATCCTATATATCAATCTTCGTCCCCGGACCATTCCGGAGACCCTCGTCACGTCCTGGATCTCATCCGGGACTCCGAACAACCTTCGGTAATCATGCACTATTCTCACTAACAACCCTAGCGTCACCGAACCTTAAGTGTGTAGACCCTGCGGGTTCGGAAACCATGTAGACATGACCGAGACACTCCCAGGTCAATAACCAATAGCGGGATCTGGATACCCATATTGGTTCCCACACGTTTCTCGATGATCTCATCGGATGAACCACGATGTCAAGGATTCAGGCAATCCCGTATACAGTTCCCTTTGTCTCGTCGGTATGTTACTTGCCCGAGATTCGATCGTCGGTATCTCTATACCTAGTTCAATCTCGTTACCGGCAAGTCTCTTTACTCGTTACCGTAATACATAATCCCGTGACTAACTACTTAATCACTTTGAGCTCATTGTGATGATGTATTACCGAGTGGGCCCGGAGATACCTCTCCGTCACACGGAGTGACAAATCCCAGTCTTGATCCATGTCAACTCAACAGACACCTTCGGAGATACCTGTAGAGTACCTTTATAGTCACCCAGTTACGTTGCGACGTTTGGCACACACAAAGCACTCCTACGGTGTCAGTGAGTTACATGATCTTATGGTCATAGGAACTTATACTTGACATGCAGAAAACTATAGCGATAACTGATACGATCAAAAGCTATGTTTAACGTTTGGGTCTCGTCCATCACATCATTCTCCTAATGATGTGATCCCGTTATCAAATGACAACTCATGTCTATGACCTGGAAACCGCGGTCATCTTTGATCAACGAGCTAGTCCTGTAGAGGCTTACTAGGGACACAAAGTTTGTCTATTTATCCACACATGTATATGAGTTTCCAAACAATACAATTATAGCATGGATAATAAACGATTATCATGAACAAGGAAATATAATAATAACTCTTTTATTATTGCCTCTAGGGCATATTTCCAACAGTCTCCCACTTGCACTAGAGTCAATAATCTAGCATTACAAGGTAATGAATCTAACACCCATAGAGTCTTGGTGTTGATCATGTTTAGCCCGTGGAAGAGGCTTAGTCAACGGATCTGCAACATTCAAATCCGTGTGTACTTTGCAAATGTTTATGTCCTCCTCCTTGACTGAATCGCGGATGGAATTGAAGCGTCGCTTTATGTGTCTGGTCCTCTTGTGAAACCTTGGTTCCTTGGCTAGAGCAATGGCACCAGTGTTGTCACAGAACAGAGTCATTGGGTTTAGTGCACTAGGCACAACTCCAAGATCTGTCATGAACTCCTTCATCCAGACACCTTCCTTTGCCGCCTCTGAGGCAGCTATGTACTCCGCTTCGCATGTAGAATCGGCTACCACGCTTTGCTTGGAACTGCACCAGCTTACCGCTCCCCCGTTGAGAATATATACGTATCCGGTTTGAGACTTAGAGTCATCCGGATCAGTGTCAAAGCTTGCATCGACGTAACCCTTTACGACGAGCTCTTGATCACCTCCATAAACGAGAAACATTTCCTTAGTCCTTTTCAGGTACTTTAGGATATTCTTGACCGCTGTCCAGTGATCCATACCAGGATTACTTTGAAACCTTCCGGCCATACTTATGGCAAGGCTGACATCTGGTCTTGTGCACAGCATTGCATACATGATAGAGCCTATGGCTGAAGCATAGGGGACGACACTCATCTTTTCTCTATCTTCCGCAGTCACTGGGCATTGAGTCTTACTCAACTTTGTACCTTGCAATACGGGCAAGAACCCCTTCTTGGATTGATCCATTTTGAACTTCTTCAAAACTTTATCAAGGTATGTACTTTGTGAAAGTCCTATCAAGCGTCTTGATCTATCTCTATAGATCTTGATGCCCAATATGAAAGCAGCTTCACCGAGATCCTTCATCGAAAAACTCTTGTTCAAATACCCCTTCACGCTATCCAAAAATTCTATATTGTTTCCAATCAGCAATATGTCATCCACATATAATATTAGAAACGCTATAGAGCTCCCACTCACTTTCTTGTAAATACAAGCTTCATTATAAACTTGTACAAACCCAAACGCTTTGATCACCTCATCAAAGCGAAGATTCCAACTCCGAGATGCTTGCACCAGCCCATAAATGGAACGCTGGAGCTTGCATACTTTGTCAGCATTCTCTGGATCGACAAAACCTTCCGGTTGCATCATATACAACTCTTCCTTAAGAAAACCGTTAAGGAACGCTGTTTTGACATCCATCTGCCAAATTTCATAATCGAAATATGCAGCTATCGCTAACATGATTCGGACGGATTTAAGCATCGCTACGGGTGAGAAAGTCTCATCGTAGTCAATTCCTTGAACTTGTGAAAAACCCTTTGCCACAAGTCGAGCTTTATACACGGTGACATTACCGTCAGCGTCCGTCTTCCTCTTAAAAATCCATTTATTCTGAATGGCCTTCCGCCCTTCAGGTAATACTTCCAAAGTCCATACATTGTTTTCATACATGGATCCCATCTCGGATTTCATGGCCTCTAACCATTTGTCGGAATCCGGGCCCACCATCGCTTCTCCATAGCTCGTAGGTTCACCGTTGTCTAACAACATGACCTCCAAGACAGGGTTACCATACCACTCAGGTGCAGTGCGTACCCTTGTCGACCTACGAGGTTCGGTAGTAACTTGATCAGAAGCTTCTTGATCATCATCATTGGCTTCCTCTTCAACCGCTGCAGGCTCCACAAAAACATCTTTCTGTGCTGCGCAACTCTCTGGTTGAAGCAGAGGTTCAATAACCTCATCAAGTTCTACCTTCCTCCCACTCAATTCTTTCGAGAGAAACTCTTTCTCGAGAAAGGACCCGTTCTTAGCGACAAACACTTTGCCTTCGGATCTGAGATAGAAGGCGTACCCAACAGTTTCTTTTGGGTATCCTATGAAGACACATTTGTCCTCTTTGGGTTCGAGCTTTTCTGGCTGAAGCCTTTTGACATAAGCATCGCAACCCCAAACCTTGAGAAAAGACAACTTAGGTTTCTTAACAAACCATAGTTCATTCGGTGTTGTCTCAACGGACTTGGATGGAGCCCTATTTAAAGTGAATGCAGCTGTCTCTAATGCATATCCCCAAAATGATAGTGGCAAATCGGCAAGAGACATCATAGAACGCACCATATCTAATAGGGTTCGATTACGACGTTCGGACACACCATTACGCTGTGGTGTTCCAAGTGGCGTCAACTGTGAAACGATTCCACATTTTCTTAAGTGATTGCCAAACTCATAACTCAGATATTCTCCCCCTCGATCAGATCGTAGGAACTTGATCTTCTTGTTACGATGATTTTCAACTTCACTCTGAAATTGCTTGAACTTTTCAAAAGTTTCAGACTTATGCTTCATTAAGTAAATATACCCATATCTACTTAAGTCGTCAGTGAAGGTGAGAAAATAACGATATCCACCGCGTGCCGTGACACTCATCGGACCACACACATCAGTATGTATGATTTCCAATAAGTCACTTGCCCGTTCCATTGTTCCTGAAAACGGGGTCCTTGTCATCTTGCCCATGAGGCACGGCTCGCATGTGTCAAGTGATTCAAAATCAAGAGACTCCAAAAGTCCATCAGCATGGAGCTTCCTCATGCGTTTTACGCCGATATGACCCAGACGGCAGTGCCACAAGTAAGTGGTACTATCGCTAACTACTCTACATCTTTTGGCATCAATGTTATGAACATGTGTATCATCACTATCGAGATTCAATAAGAATAAACCCCTTACTTCGGGTGCATGACTATAAAAGATATTACCCATATAAATAGAACAACCTTTATTCTCTGATTTAAATGAGTAACCGTCTCGCAATAAACAAGATCCAGATATAATGTTCATGCTTAACGCAGGCACTAAATAACAATTATTCAGGTTCACAACTAATCCCGATGGTAATCGAAGAGCGAGCGTGCCGACGGCGATCACATCAACCTTGGAACCATTTCCCACGCGCATCGTCACTTCGTCCTTCGCCAGCCTCCGTTTATTCCGCAGTTCCTGTTTAGAGTTGCAAATGTGAGCAACCGAACCGGTATCAAATACCCAGGCACTACAACGAGAGTTGGTAAGGTACACATCAATAACATGTATATCACATATACCTTGCTTGTTGTTGTTGTTGGCCCCCTTCTTGTCTGCCAGATACTTGGGGCAGTTCCGCTTCCAGTGGCCGTTCCCCTTGCAATAGAAACACTCAGTCTCTGGCTTGGGCCCAGCCTTGGGTTTCTTCACTGGATGAGCAACTGCCTTGCCACCCTTCTTAGAGTTACCCTTCTTGCCCTTGCCATTCTTCTTGAAACTGGTGGTTTTATCGACCATCAACACTTGATACTCCTTTTTGATGTCTGCCTCAGCGACTTTCAGCATCGAAAACAGCTCGGCGATGGTTTTGTTCATCCCTTGCATGTTATACTGTTGCACGAAGCTCTTGTAGCTAGGCGGGAGTGACTGGAGAATTCTGTCAATGATAGCCTCGTCCGGGAACACAAGTCCCAGATCAGCTATGCGGGTATAGTACCCAGACATCTTCAGTAAGTGCTCACTGACAGACGAATTCTCCTCCATCTTGCAAGCAAAGAATTTATCGGTGGTCTCATACCTCTCGATCTTAGCATTCTTTTCAAAGATGAACTTCAACTCCTGGAACATCTCATATGCTCCATGACGTTCAAAACGCCTTTGAAGTCCTCCTTCCAAGCTATACAAAATGGCACACTGCACCACTGAGTAGTCATCCGAACGCGACTGCCAGGCGTTCATAACGTCCGCAGAGGCCTGAGGAGCGGGGGGTTCACCTAGCGGTGCACTTAGGACATAAACCTTTTGGGCAGCAGTGAGGATGATCCTCAGATTGCGGAGCCAGTCCGCAAAGTTGCTCCCATCATCTTTCAGTTTAGCTTTCTCTAGGAACGCATTAAAATTCAGGGGAGCTACTGCGCGAGCCATCTACAACAAAAACATTTGCAAAGACATTTTAGACTATTGTTCATGATAAGTGAGTTATTACCTAATCAAATTATTTATAACTCCCACTCAAATTGACATCCCTCCGGTCATTCGAGCGTGACATGATCCAAATCCACCAACCGAAGTCCGATCATCACGTGAGATGAGGTGGTGTCAATGGTGAACATCAACATGTTGATCATATCTACTATATGACTCATGCTCGACCTTTCGGTCCTCCGTGTTCCGAGGCCATGTCTGTACATGCTAGGCTCGTCAAGTCTAACCCGAGTGTTCTGCATGTGCAAAACTGTCTTGCACCCGTTGTATGCGAACGTAGAGTCTATCACACCCGATCATCACGTGGTGCTTCGAAACGACGAACCTTCGCAACGGCGCACACTCGGGGGGAACACAATTTTATCTTGAAATTTTAGTGAAGGATCATCTTATAATGCTACCGTCGTCCTAAGCAAAATAAGATGCATAAAAGGATTAACATCACATGCAAATCATAAGTGACATGATATGGCCATCAACTCGTGCTTTTGATCTCCATCTCCAAAGCACCGGCATGATCTCCATCGTCACCGGCGCCACACCATGATCCCCATCATCATGATCTCCATCATCGTGTCGCCATCGGGGTTGTCGCGCGCCCACCATGCTCTTACTACTATTGCTACCGTTTAGCGATAAAGTAAAGCATTACAAAGCGCTTAATGATTGACGCGCAGGTCATACAAAAATTAAAGACAACCCTATGGCTCGTGCCGGTTGCCGTATGCATCGACATGCAAGTCGATATTAACTATTACAACATGATCATCTCATACATCAAATATATCTCATCATGTCATTGGCCATATCATATCACATACATACCCTGCAAAAACAAGTTAGACGTCCTCTAATTTGTTGTTGCATGTTTTACGTGGCTGCTATGGGTATCTAGCAAGAACGCTTCTTACCTACGCAAAGCCACAACGGTGATATTCAAGTTGCTATTTAACCTTCTACAAGGACCGCCTTGTTCTGTTCCGATTCAACTAAGATAGGAGAGACAGACACCCGCCAGCCATCTTATGCAACAAAAGTCACATGTCTGTCGATGGAACCGGTCTCATGTACGTGGACATGTAAAGTTGGTCCGGGCCGCTTCATCCCATAATACCGCTGAATCAAGAAAGACTAAGGAGGGAAGCAATTTAAACATCAACGTCCACAAACCCTTTTGTGTTCTACTCGTGAAAGCATCTACGCAAGAACCTGGCTCATGATGCCACTGTTGGGGAACGTTGCATGGGAAACAAAAATTTTCTCTACGTTCACCAAGATCAATCTAGGAGATGCATCTACGAGGGGAGAGTTGGATCCACATACCCTTGTAGATCGCTAAGCGGAAGCGTTCAAGAACGCGGTTGATGGAGTCGTACTCGCCGCGATTCAGATCGCCGAAGATCCTAGCACCGAAGCAACGGTGCCTCCGCGTTCTTCACACGTACAGCTCGGGGACGTCTCCTCCTTCTTGATCCAGCAAGGGGGAAGGAGAGGTTGATGGAGACACCGGCAGCACGACGGCGTGGTGGAGATGGTGGTGGAGGATTCCTGTAGGGCTTCGCCAAGCACCGCGGGAAAACGAAGATTGTAGTGGGAGAGGGAGGGCAGCACCGAGGCACGAACGTGTGTGGCTGCCCTCCCTCTGCCTCTCTTTATATAGGGGGAGTAGAGGGGAGGGGGGCGCCCTAGGGTTCCCCCTAGGGGCCGGCGGCCAGGGCAGATGGGGAGGGGCGGCGCCCCCTGGGGCTAGGGTTTCCCCCCCAGGTGCCTTGCCCCCCAAGGCTAGGGGGGTGCGGCAGCCCTAGGAGGGTCCACCTCCCTTGGCGCACAAGGAGAGGGCCCAGGGGGGGGGGGGCGCACAGCCCTATGAGGGCTGTTGTGTCCCCCTTTGTGGCCCATTAGGCCCGAAACCCCTTCCGGAACCCCCGAAACCCTTTTCGGTCATCCGCCGTCTTCCCGACACTCCCCGGAACACTTCCGGACTCCGAAACCTTTCATCCTATATATCAATCTTCGTCCCCGGACCATTCCGGAGACCCTCGTCACGTCCGGGATCTCATCCGGGACTCCGAACAACCTTCGGTAACCATGCACTGTTCTCACTAACAACCCTAGCGTCACCGAACCTTAAGTGTGTAGACCCTGCGGGTTCGGAAACCATGTAGACATGACCGAGACACTCCCAGGTCAATAACCAATAGCGGGATCTGGATACCCATATTGGTTCCTACACGTTCCTCGATGATCTCATCGGATGAACCACGATGTCAAGGATTCAGGCAATCCCGTATACAGTTCCCTTTGTCTCGTCGGTATGTTACTTGCCCGAGATTCGATCGTCGGTATCTCTATACCTAGTTCAATCTCGTTACCGGCAAGTCTCTTTACTCGTTACCGTAATACATAATCCCGTGACCAACTACTTAGTCACTTTGAGCTCATTGAGATGACGTATTACCAAGTGGGCCCGGAGATACCTCTCCGTCACACGGAGTGACAAATCCCAGTCTTGATCCATGTCAACTCAACAGACACCCTCGGAGATACCTGTAGAGTACCTTTATAGTCACCCAGTTACGTTGTGACGTTTGGTACACACAAAGCACTCCTACGGTGTCAGTGAGTTACATGATCTCATGGTCATAGGAACTTATACTTGACATGCAGAAAACTATAGCGATAACTGACACGATCAAAAGCTATGTTAACGTTTGGGTCTCGTCCATCACATCATTCTCCTAATGATGTGATCCCGTTATCAAATGACAACTCATGTCTATGACCTGGAAACTGCGGTCATCTTTGATCAACGAGCTAGTCCTGTAGAGGCTCACTAGGGACACAAAGTCTGTCTATTCATCCACACGTGTATCTGAGTTTCCAATCAATACAATTATAGCATGGATAATAAACGATTATCATGAACAAGGAAATATAATAATAACTCTTTTATTATTGCCTCTAGGGCATATTTCCAACAATTACTTATAACTCCCACTCAAATTGACATCCCTCTGGTCATCTGAGCGTGACATGATCCAAATCCACCAACCCAAGTCCGATCATCACGTGAGATGAGGTGGTGTTAATGGTGAACATCTTCATGTTGATCATATCTACTATATGACTCATGCTCGACCTTTCGGTCTTCCGTGTTCCGAGGCCATGTCTGTACATGCTAGGCTCGTCAAGTCTAACCCGAGTGTTCTGCATGTGCAAAACTGGCTTGCACCCGTTGTATGCGAACGTAGAGTCTATCACACCCGATCATCACGTGGTGCTTCGAAACGACGAACCTTCGCAACGGCGCACACTCGGGGGGAACACAATTTTATCTTGAAATTTTAGTGAGGGATCATCTTATAATGCTACCGTCGTCCTAAGCAAAATAAGATGCATAAAAGGATTAACATCACATGCAAATCATAAGTGACATGATATGGCCATCAACTCGTGCTTTTGATCTCCATCTCCAAAGCACCGGCATGATCTCCATCGTCACCGGCGCAACACCATGATCCCCATCATCATGATCTCCATCATCGTGTCGCCATTGGGGTTGTCGCGCGCCCACCATGCTCTTACTACTATTGCTACCGTTTAGCGATAAAGTAAAGCATTACATAGCGCTTAATGATTGACACGCAGGTCATACAAAAATTAAAGGCAACCCTATGGCTCCTGCCGGTTGCCGTATACATCGACATGCAAGTCGATATTAACTATTACAACATGATCATCTCATACATCAAATATATCTCATCATGTCATTGGCCATATCATATCACATACATACCCTGCAAAAACAAGTTAGACGTCCTCTAATTTGTTGTTGCATGTTTTACGTGGCTGCTATGGGTATCTAGCAAGAACGCTTCTTATCTACGCAAAGCCACAACGGTGATATTTAAGTTGCTATTTGACCTTCTACAAGGACCGCCTTTGTCTATTCCGATTCAACTAAGATAGGAGAGACAGACACCCGCCAGCCATCTTATGCAACAAAAGTCGCATGTCTGTCGATGGAACCGGTCTCATGTACGTGGACATGTAAAGTTGGTCCGGGCCGCTTCATCCCATAATACCGCTGAATCAAGAAAGACCAAGGAGGGAAGCAATCTAAACATCAACGCCCACAAACCCCTTTGTGTTCTACTCGTGAAAGCATCTACGCAAGAACCTAGCTCATGATGCCACTGTTGGGGAACGTTGCATGGGAAACAAAATTTTTTCCTACGCTCACCAAGATCAATCTAGGAGATGCATCTACGAGGGGAGAGTTGGATCCACATACCCTTGTAGATCGCTAAGCGGAAGCGTTCAAGAACGCGGTTGATGGAGTCGTACTCGCCGCGATTCAGATCGCCGAAGATCCTAGCACCGAAGCAACGGTGCCTCCGCGTTCTTCACACGTACAGCTCGGGGACGTCTCCTCCTTCTTGATCCAGCAAGGGTGAAGGAGAGGTTGATGGAGACACCGGCAGCACGACGGCGTGGTGGAGATGGTGGTGGAGGATTCCAGCAGGGCTTCGCCAAGCACCGCGGGAAAACGAAGATGGATGTGGGAGGGGGAGGGCAGCACCGAGGCACGAACGTGTGTGGCTGCCCTCCCTCTGCCTCTCTTTATATAGGGGGAGTAGAGGGGAGGGGGCGCCCTAGGGTTTCCCCTAGGGGCCGGCGGCCAGGGCAGATGGGGAGGGGGCGGCGCCCCCTGGGGCTAGGGTTTCCCCCCCAGGTGCCTTGCCCCCCAAGGCTAAGGGGGTGCGGCAGCCCTAGGGGGGTCCACCCCTCTTGGCGCATGAGGAGAGGGCCCAGGGGGGGGGGGGCGCACAGCCCTATGAGGGCTGTTGTGTCCCCCCTTTGTGGCCCATTAGGCCCGAAACTCCTTCCGGGACCCCCGAAACCCCTTTCGGTCATCCGCCGATTTCCCGATGCTCCCCGGTACACTTCCGGACTCCGAAACCTTTCATCCTATATATCAATCTTCGTCCCCGGACCATTCCGGAGACCCTCGTCACGTCCGGGATCTCATCCGGGACTCCGAACAACCTTCGGTAACCATGCACTGTTCTCACTAACAACCCTAGCGTCACCGAACCTTAAGTGTGTAGACCCTGCGGGTTCGGAAACTATGTAGACATGACCGAGACACTCCCAGGTCAATAACCAATAGCGGGATCTGGATACCCATATTGGTTCCCACACGTTTCTCGATGATCTCATCGGATGAACCACGATGTCAAGGATTCAGGCAATCCCGTATACAGTTCCCTTTGTCTCGTCGGTATGTTACTTGCCCGAGATTCGATCGTCGGTATCTCTATACCTAGTTCAATCTCGTTACCGGCAAGTCTCTTTACTCGTTACCGTAATACATAATCCCGTGACTAACTACTTAATCACTTTGAGCTCATTGTGATGATGTATTACCGAGTGGGCCCGGAGATACCTCTCCGTCACACGGAGTGACAAATCCCAGTCTCGATCCATGTCAACTCAACAGACACCTTCGGAGATACCTGTAGAGTACCTTTATAGTCACCCAGTTACGTTGCGACGTTTGGCACACACAAAGCACTCCTACGGTGTCAGTGAGTTACATGATCTTATGGTAATAGGAACTTATACTTGACATGCAGAAAACTATAGCGATAACTGATACGATCAAAAGCTATGTTTAACGTTTGGGTCTCGTCCATCACATCATTCTCCTAATGATGTGATCCCGTTATCAAATGACAACTCATGTCTATGACCTGGAAACTGCGGTCATCTTTGATCAACGAGCTAGTCCTGTAGAGGCTTACTAGGGACACAAAGTTTGTCTATTTATCCACACATGTATATGAGTTTCCAATCAATACAATTATAGCATGGATAATAAACGATTATCATGAACAAGGAAATATAATAATAACTCTTTTATTATTGCCTCTAGGGCATATTTCCAACACTCGGGGCATTTCATTCGGAGGATGGTGCTGACCATCTCTGGGTTGGCATCGATTCCCCGTTCGGAAACGAGAAAACCGAGCAACATGCTGCCACGAACTCCAAATGTACACTTTGACGGGTTGAGCTTGATATCATAGCTTCTGAGGCTTGCAAATGTCTCAGCGAGGTCAGTCAGTAGGTCGGAACCTTTCTGTGACTTGACCACAGTGTCATCCATGTATGCCTTGACGTTCCGACTGATTTGCTTTATCAAGCACTTCTGGATCATGCGCATGAAGATAGCGCCAGCATTTTTGAGGCCGAAAGGCATGGTGACATAACAAAAACACCCGAAGGCGGTGATGAAAGCTGTCTTGATCTCGTCGGGCCCGTATAGACGGATCTGATGGTACCCGGAATATGCGTCCAGAAAGGACAAACGTTCACACCCCGCAGTCGAGTCGACTATCTGATCGATGCGGGGAAGAGGAAAATGATCTTTCGGGCAGGCCCGATTGATGTGCTTGAAATCGATGCACATGCGGAGAGACTTGTCCTTCTTGGGGACCATGACGACATTGGCGAGCCACTCGGAGTGGTATATCTCACGGATAAACTCTGCTGCCAGGAGTCGAGCCACTTCTTCACTAATTGCCTTTCGCTTCTCCGCAGCGGATCGACGGAGATGTTCCTTCACCGGTTTCACTTTAGGGTCGACTCGCAAATGGTGCTCTGCTAGTCCCCTGGGTACACCCGGCATGTCTGATGGTTTCCATGCAAAGATGTCCCAGTTCTCACGGAGGAACTGGACGAGCGCTTCTTCCTATTTGCTGTCGAGTGTGGTGGAGATGTGGGTCGGTGCTGCGTTGGGGTCGGTGGGGTGGATGTGCGTAGGTTTCGTGTCCCCGCCGACTGGAAAGCTGACTTGGAAGCCGGCTTCTTCACCCTTAGCAAGTCACTCGGATCCACTCTCTTTTGGTACTCCTCCATCTCTACTGCTGCCATCTGCTCGTCGGCGATCTTCGAGCCTTTCTGGAAGCATTCTTCCGCTTTCCGACGGTTCCCAGTGACGGTTATGACGCTGTTGGGTCCCGACATCTTCAGCTTGAGGTAGACGTAACATGGTCGAGCCATGAACCTGGCGTAGGCGGGCCTACCCAGGATGGCGTGATAGGCGCTGTTGAAGTCCACCACTTCGAACGTCAGCTTCTCCTTTCGGTAGTTCTTCGACTCACCAAAGACTACGTCGAGTGAGATCTGGCCAAGTGAGTCGGCTTTCTTCCCGGGGATTACCCCGTGGAACCTCATGTTACTTTCCCTCAGCTTGGACATCGGAATGCCCATATCCCGGAGGGTTGCTGAATACAAGATATTCAAGGCACTGCCCCCATGCATCAGAACTCTGGTCAGGCGTGTGCCTTCGATAACTGGGTCGACCACTAGTGCCTGCCGCCCAGGGGTGGCAATGTGCGGTGGGTGATCGGACTGGTCGAATGTGATGGGGGTCTTTGACCATTTCAAAAACGTGGGGGTCGCCGGGGCAACCATGTTTACTTCTCTGTTGATGATTTTCAGTCGACTTTTGCTCTCGACGTCCGCGAAAATCACCAAAGTGGAGTTGATATGGGGGTATCCTCCATCCCCTTCCTTGTCTTCGGACTCTTCTGATTCCTTCTCTTTCTCAATCGACTGATCTTTCTGGAAACTCTGGATCAAGAGCCGACACTGTCGAGTGGTGTGCTTGGGGTACACCAGGTTCCCCTCTTCATCCTTCTTCGTGTGAATGGGGCACGGCTGGTCGAGCATATCATCCCCAGCCTGACCCTTTCCTTTCTTGGGGGCCCAGGAGCCTTTTGGCTTCCTTTTACCCTTTCCTTGATTAACCGCCGCAGCCTCTCCTTGAGCGTCTGGCTCGGCCTAGCGCTTGTTCTTCCGATTGGAATTCTGGTCGTCCTGCCCGACTAGTTTCTTGCCACTGCGGAGCAGATAGGCCTCCTCACCGTTGGCATACCGACTGGCAATCTCCATCATCCGTGACAAGGACATGTCGCCCGTTCGGCCAAACTTCAGATTCAACTCTCGGTTACGTACGCCTTCCTTGAAAGCGCACACCGCCTGGTGCTCAGACACGTTCTCCATCGTGTGATGCAAAGTAGTCCATCGCTGAATGTAGTCTCTCAAAGTTTCACTCGGCTTCTGCGTGTAGTGTTGAAGTTCTGCGAGTCCAGCAGGTTGCTTGCAGGTGCCTTCGAAGGTCCGAACGAAAACCCGAGCGAGCTCTTCCCAACTGTAAATACTCCTGGGGGCCAACTGATTGAGCCACGCCCGAGCGGAGCCTCCCAGCATCAAGGGGAGGTGCTTCATGGCCACGTCGTCGTTGCCGCCTCCGATCTGTATGGCCACTCGGTAGTCTTCTAGCCAAGTGTCCAGCTTCGACTCACTGGTGAACTTGCTTACTCCTGCTGCCAGCCTGAAGTTCGGGGGGATCTCCGCGGCTCTGATAGCACTACAGAAACATTCAGGCCCAGAGGCTGGCGCTCGGCTGCCACTTGGTTGGTCTCCGCCTCGCTCTTCTCTGGACACCCGGTTGCGGTCGACTCGACCTTGCACAAGGATAGACCTCGCATCGAAACCAGGCTGCCGGGGATCTGGGGGAATCCTCCGCTCGTCATCTCGCAGGCGCCTGCCCGCGTGCCGCTGGGGCGAGTGTGACCCACTTCCCGGAGGAGGGGTAGGCGCTCGACAGCGGTCGTAGCGTCCGTGCCGACGGTCGATTGGATCGTCGTTCCGACCGAGATGCCGGTTTTGCCGCGGGCCACGTTCCTCACACCTCGGGGGCGATCTTGGACTGTGGGCCGACCATACGTTGTCTACAGCCACCGATTTGTTGTGAATCCTGTTGTGCGACTGAGAAACAGCCGCGTTTTGTTCTTCAGCCATTCGGAGCAAAGCTCGGATCTGCTGAAGACCTCTCCCAGATTCCGACTGGGAGGGTTGAATCGACTCCGCGATACGAGCCGCGGCTTCGAGGTTTTGGACTGGCGTGCGGAACACCTGAGTCTCGTGCTGACACGATTGTCGCGGTCGTCGACTGGACTCGGGGACCAGTCGGCGGGCCTGCTCGTCGAGTGAGCGTTGGATGTTTTCCAAGCGCGCGCGCTCGGCCAAGGTGGCCAAGCGCGTGGCTTCGAGGGCTAAAGCCTCTGGAGAATCTCCCACGATGGGAGTGAAGAGTGCATCCCCGTTGCAGCGACAAAGCTCAGCCGTTTGCTCGGAGGTGAGGGGCTGAGGGATGTAACCGTCGTTGTCATGCGATCGGTCGCTGCCGTTGCCGCCGTTCCCACCGCGAGGAAAACCAGGCGGGCTGCGGCGCGAATCGACCATAAGGATTTCCGCCGCGGGATCGCTTCTCCTGCACTCGGACACGGAATCTTCGAGCCTGGTCGACTGGTCGGCCGGCCCGTAGAGGTAGCCGTCGGGCTCAATAGCCGCGACTTGAGGGGTGGCCGTTTGACGGGCCCCCGCGTGTTTCACCCACCGCTGGAGCCGCGAACGACCGGATCGTTTGCGGCGGCGTCCGGCTGAGGTGGGGGATGATGAGTACCGAGTCGATTGTTGCAGCAGGAGGACGCCGCTGGCGCCGGTGCGAAAGTGCGCGGTTACCCGGGCGGGCAGAGCCTTGACGTTGAGAGGGGCTTCCTAGAGCCATGCGGAGTCGTCGGCGATGAAGACTAGTGCGCCGAGCCAGATCTCGCGCCTCGACGCCAAACCACCGCCTGACACCATGATGAAACTGGTCGGAGGAGGAATTGCAACTTCACCAGATGTCGCTAAGACGCCTTGCCCCACGGTGGGCGCCAACTGTCGTGGTTCTAAGTCTGACAGTAAGTGTAGGGGGTACGAATGGAGAGGCAAGGCCCTAGCTATGGTGATGTTGTACACGAGGTGTTTTCGAGTTCAGGCCCTTTTCAGAGGAAGTAATAGCCCTACGTCTTGGTACCCGGAGGCTTGGTCGACTGGAATGTGTATATGTGTGTTACAGAGGTGCGAACCCTTGTTCTGGAGGAGGGGGTGGCTTATATAGTGCGCCAGGACCCTAGCCATGCTCCACGTTACCAAGGGTTTAATGTACATTAAGGCAGGCCTTACTGGTAACGCCTACAGTAAAGGATAATTAAGGTGTTTACTACAGCGAGTAAATACAGGACCGTTGCTGTCCCAAGTGGCGTTTGACCTTCGGAGGTCGAGTGCCCTGGATTGGTCGAGTGGGGTTGAGTCGCCTTGCGGATGGGGCTCAGTCGAGTGGGGTGTCTTCCTGGACCGTCTCAGTCGACTGCCACCACTGCCATAAGTTTTGTCTTTTGATCTTCTAGGGTAGTGACCTTGGGTGGGGTACCTTGGACCGGCTTGTGACCCTACCCTAGGTCTGTAACCTCGTCAGGATGGCCTTCTCTCCCAAACGGCTGATAAACCATCTTAGCGCTACAATGCGCCCTGCCAAGCGTTGGACATCGTTGATGCACGTCGGTTTAGCCAAGGATATAATAGACTTGATCTTCTACGTATTAGCTTCGGTTCCTCTGTTGGACACCAAGAACCCCAGGAGCTTGCCTGCTGGTACAGCAAAAACGCACTTGGCCGGATTAAGAACCATCTTATAAATCCGAAGATTATCAAAAGTTTCCTTCAAGTCAGCCATCAACATTTCTTCCTTCCTGGATTTTACCACAATGTCGTCCACATAAACATGAACGTTCCGCCCAATTTTTTTATGAAGACAATTCTGCACACAGCGCTGATAGGTCGCCTGGGAACTCTTGAGCCCGAAAGGGAGTTATGAAGACTGTTTTCTCCTACTCCTTAACCGCCATCTTGATCTGATGATAACTGTAATATGCATCCAAAAAACTTAAGCACTCACAACCCGCCATAGCCTCAATGATTTGATCAATACGGGGGAGGGCAAAAGGATCAGCTAGGCAAGCCTTGTTCAGATCTGTGTAATCATCACACATTCGCCAAGTGCTGTTCTTTTTAAGCACCAGCACCGGATTAGCCAGCCACTCCGGATGAAACACCTCAACTATAAAACCTGCCGCTAAGAGCCTGGGCACTTCTTCACCAATAGCTTTGCGCCTCTCTTCATTGTAGCGACGTAGAAACTGTTTTACCGGTTTAAACTTGGGATCAACATTGAGAGTGTGCTCGGCGAGTTGCCTCGGTACACCTGGCATGTCAGAAGGTTTCCATGCAAAGATGTCCCGATTCTCATGGATAAACTTGATGAGCGCGCTTTCCTATTTCGGATCCAGGTTAGCACTGATGGTAAACTGCTTGGATGAATCGCCAGGAACAAAGTCAACCTGCTTGGTCTCATAAGCTGATTTGAACTTCAAGGCCGGATCGTGCTCTGTAGTTGGCTTCTTTAACGGAGATATGCCTGTCGGATCAATATTATCCTTGTAAAATTTTAACTCCTTAGTTACACAAACCGCCTCAGCATAGGCTGCATCACCTTCCTCGCACTCCAAAGCAATCTTACGGCTCCCATGGACCGTAATAGTTCCTTTATGACCCGGCATCTTGAGCTGTAGATAAACGTAACAAGGCCTAGCCATGAACTTGGCATAAACCGGCCACCCGAACAGGGCGTGATACGGGCTCTTGATCTTTACCACCTCAAAGGTCAAAGTTTCTCACCTTAAATCATGCTCATCTCCAAAGGTGACCTCTAGGTCTATCTTACCGACCGGATACGCCGATTTACCAGGTACCACGCCGTGGAAAAAAATGTTGGACTGTCTTAGCTTCTTGTCTGTCAAGCCCATGCGACGGAAAGTATCATAATACAGTATATTGATGCTGCTTCCTCCGTCCATGAGCACCGTGGTGAACTTATAGCCCCCAACCTGAGGCGCCACCACCAGAGCCAACTGACCCGGATTATTGACCTGGGGCGGATGATCCTCTCGACTCCACACAATTGGCTGTTCCGACCAGCGTAAATAACGTGGCAGCGCCGGTTCAACAGAATGCGCTGCCCTCTTGTAAACCTTCTGATCACGTTTACATAAGCTTTTGGTGAAGACGTGATATTGCCCACTACTCAACTGCTTCGGGTTACTCTGGTAGCCTGATTGCTGTTGTTGATGTTGATTGCCCTGATTATTATAACCACCCTGGCCGTGCTATTGGTTATGTTGATTATGCTCGTTCTGATTGCTGTAACCATTCTGGTTACCTTGGAACCCTGAACCGTAGCCACCACCTTGATAACCCGGCCTGTGAAAACCAGGGCCTGAACCTTCGGACGATCCGTGATCATACTGGAAATGGTTTCTAAACTCCCTCATAATAAAACAGTCCTTCCAGAGGTGTGTGGCTGGCTTTTCCTTCGTACCGTGCCTGGGGCAAGGAACATTCATCTGGCGTTCCAGATTGATGTTTTGTCCTCCACTCCATGGGGGCGGTCTGCCCTTGGGGCGCTGGCCATCCTCCTATGCATTAGTGTTAGCCACAAAATCTGAATTGCTATCTGCTTTACGCTTACCACTGTATCCCTGATTCGTCGGATTAGGCTGCAGCGCTTTACCATTCTTCTTTCCTTTCCCTGACTTCTCGTCATCAGACTCTGGATATTTGGTACTATCTGAATCTGCGTATTTCACCAGAGCGCCCATGAGTGTTCCCATGTCATCGCAATTACGTTTAGGCCGTCCCAACTTTAGCTTCAGGGGCTCAAACCGGCAATTGCCTTCCAACGTTATAATTGATGTATCTGGATTGATGCGATTGGAAGAATGCAGGATCTCCGACACCCGGCGCACCCAATGGCTCGTTGATTCATTCTCCCCTTGAACACAGGCATCTAAATCGACGATGGACATCGCCTGCTTGCACGTGTCCTTGAAATTATTGATAAACCGGCGGCGTAACTCGGCCCATGATCCGATGGAATTGGGTGGTAGGATCTTTAACCAAATACGAGTTGTGCCCTCTAACATCATAGTTAAGTATTTAGTGCACGCCGCATCGTCTATGTCCAGCATCTCCATTTCCATCTTGTAGCTTTCAACCCATGTCTCAGGGGATAGGTCCGCAGTGTAGTTAGGCACCTTGCGCGGTCCTTTGAAGTCCTTGGGCAGCCGTATGTTGCTTAAAGCGGGGGTGAGACATGGCACTCCTAAGGAGTTGGAAGTAACCCCTGGCTCAACTGTGGTAGATGGATGAACCGGCATCGGCTGGCGGGCTTCATATTGCGCTGCTAATTCGGCCTCCCGGCGCTGCCTGCCTTGATCCACCACATCTTGAGCGTTTGCGCCTCGTCCCGCCGGATTATCCCTTCGCGGCGGATTACGATTCCGCGTGCTGCTTGACATGGCTAGCTCCTCCAGGTCCCTGATGTGACTCCGGCTTGGGCGAGGGGTGGAGTGAATCCTCCCGCGGCTGTGAGAATAAGCTTGCTGCTGAGTTAAGGCCGTCTCCAGAAACTCCCTAGCTCGCCGTGCCTCCACTACTATAGGGGATTCTCCTTCAATGGGAAGGGATGCCAATCGTGAAGCGGCGGCAACTATGTTATCCAATGGGTTGGAGTAGTGACCAGGAGGGGTGGGCACGTGCTGTGACGGAACGACCTGGCGGGTTGGCTCCGCGGCCTGTGGCTGGACCGATGCTCCGGTGCCAGGCACTTCTCCCCGGTTTACCCCCGGCTGGTTGTTGGTTCCCGCTCTCGGCGTACTAAAGAGGTTCCTTGCTTCGTAGACCGGCGGTACGCGAGACTGGCGCCTTCTCCTCATTACATCATTTGATGTCGTCTGATCCAACAGAAGCCGATAGGCCTGAGTATCTAGCTCGGCCTGCCTTGCGATCATCTTAGAGTTCTCAGTAGCCAGGTCCAATTTAGCTTAATCTATTAGGCCCCTCACATTAGCAACTTCCACATCATGTTGTTCCTTCTCGGCCTGGACGACCTCCGCGGTTAGCAGTGCTGTCAAAGTGTTGACCAAGGTGGTCAAAACTTGACCCGGCGGCTGAACAGGGCCTCCAGCCCTAGCTGCTGCTGCCACTGGGTCTGATGTTAACGCTGTCGTAGTTGAAGACTGTTGCACAGATTGTGATCCGGCCATGAAGACTGTGACCCGGTTTGGCGGATCAAGGGGGTCCGAAATAATGTCACCATCGGAACAGCCCCAGACCGGTCATCCTGCAACAGGTCTAAAGATTCAGTTTCTCCAGTTGATGACTCATCGCCGGAATAAGCAATGGTCTCAACACCAGAGTCCGATCCATCCTCAGCTTGTGCTCCGTGAACCGCTCCTACGAAGACATGCTTCACGGCGGGCTGAATCCGGGCTGGTCTCGCACGCTGAGCCGACTCAACGATGTTGGGGAAGATGTCCGGCTCAGGGCCCGGTTCGCCGATCTTGCCAATGAAAACATGGATGCCGCCAAAGGGGACCCGGTACCCATACTCGATTGAATCGGCATCGGGACCCCAGCCTCCATCGTCGATGTAGATCTTGCCGCGACGACTCTTAGTCGTCCGGCCCACTTCATAGCCCTTGAGTCTTTCGAAGCTGCCCTTCAAGAACTCGAAACAATCGTGCGATAGCCCCACGGTGGGCGCCAACTGTCATGGTTTTGTCACGGCAGATGTCCTAGCAAAAGGACTTAGTCGTGGAGCCATCGCTATGGGTTAGCTTAAAGGGGTTAAAGTGGACAAGGACGCAAGGGATTTTATACTAGTTCAGCCCCTTCGATGAAGGTAAAAGCCTACGTCTAGTTTGGTGTGGTATTGCTAGGGTTTCGATGACCAGGGAGCGAATCCGCTTTGCCTGTGTCTCGAGTTGTTGTCCTCTCCCTTGAGCCATCGTCGGGTCGTCCCTTTATATACACAGGATGACGCCCGGTCCGGTTTACAGAGTCCCGAAGCCGGCTCATAAACATGCCCGGCTCGGTCTGTATCTTTCCTATCTTACAACACAAGTTACACGCCGTATGGCAGTTTACACTTATGGGCCTTAACACCTCTTGGGCCTTGAATCTCTAGTCTTCTGTAATAAAGCACCATTCTCCATGTCCCGCTGGGCTTCAGTATAAACAATTCCTTACAGGCATAAACCGGCCCCTCCCTGGGCGGTTTATACCTAGTAGTAATATCCCTGGCATTAGGCCCCAAATTGATTCGAACATGTTCATGTCAATCTTCAACAACTTGTAAAAGTTCGGCCCTCCACGGCTTCAAACATTTCATAAATCGCCATGACGTCATCTTCCTGGATTTCATCGAATCGCCGTGATGTCATCTGCTCATTTAATACTTGTACCTATTTTATTTTTTTACTTATTAAAAGCTCCGAAGATCGAGGCGATAGTATCGTCCCATATCCACCTTTCTGGCTCCTTGATTCCCGCGCCTGCCATTTCATCTTTCGGATTATAAATAGGGCAGAGGGGCATCTCCTTTTGCCCCCATGCTCCTTTGCTTCTTCTTCTTCCTCGCGCTCGTCCGTGCTCAAGCTCTGCCATCGCCGTCGTATCTAGGAGGAGAAGCTTCACCATCACTTTCATAAATATTATCAGTTTCAATATTTGCACTCTCCCTAACCTTAGCAATTTTTTCATCTAGAAATTCACCTAGTGGCACAGTATTATTAAGCATAGAAGTAGTTTCATCATACATAGCAGAAGTGGCATCATCAAGAACATGCGACATATCAGATTCAATAGCAGGAGTAGGTGTCAAAAATTTACTCATAACAGAGGGTGAATCAAGTGCAGAGCTAGATGGCAGTTCCTTACCTCCCCTCATAGTTGAGGGAAATATCTTGGTTTTTGAGTCCTTCAAATTCTTCATAGTGATCAACAGATAATCCCAAGTGACTTAAATAATATAGCTATGCTCCTCGGCAACGGCGCCAGAAAATAGTCTTGATAACCCACAAGTATAGGGGATCGCAACCGTTTTCGAGGGTAAAGTATTCAACCCAAATTTATTGATTCGACACAAGGGGAGCCAAAGAATACTCTTAAGTATTAGTAGCTGAGTTGTCAATTCAACCACACCTGGAAAATTAGTATCTGCAGCAAGGTAATATGGAAATAGCGGTAACAGCAATAAAAATAACAATAGTGTTTTTGTACTTTTTGTAACAGTAGGAGCAGAGAAGTAAAGAAGCAACAAGCAATACGTGAAAAGCTCATAGGCATTGGATCAGTGATGGGGAATTATGTCGGATGCGATTCCTCATGTAATACTTATAACCTAGGGTGACACGGAACTAGCTCCAGTCCATCAATGTAATGTAGGCATGTATTCCGAATATAGTCATACGTACTTATGGAAAAGAACTTGCATGACATCTTTTGTCCTACCCTCCCGTGGCAGCGGGGTCCTAGTGGAAACAAAGGGATATTAAGGACTCCTTTTAATAGAGTACTGGACCAAAGCATTAACACATAGTGAATACATGAACTCCTCAAACTACGGTCATCATCGGGAGTGGTCCCGATTGTTGTCACTTCGGGGTTGCCGGATCATAACACATAGTAGGTGACTATAGACTTGCAAGATAGGATCAAGAACACACATATACTCATGAAAACATAATAGGTTCAGATCTGAAATCATGGCACTCGGGCCCTAGTGACAATGATTAAGCATGGCAAAGTCATAACAACATTAATCTTAGAACATAGTGGATACTAGGGATCAAAACCCTAACAAAACTAACTCGATTACATTGTAAATCTCATTGAACCCATCACCGTCCAGGAAGCCTCCGATAGGGTTACTCACGCACCGCGGTGAGCATCATGGAATTGGTGATGGAGGAAGGTTGATGATGACGATGGCGACGATCTCATCTCCCGAGCCCCGAACGGACCCAGATCAGCCCTCCTGAGAGAGATTAGGGCTTGGCGGTGGCTCCGTATCATAAAACACGATAATTCTTCCTCTCTGATTTTTCTCTCCCCAAAAGTGAATATATGGAGTCTGGGGGTATGTCGGTGGAGCAACAGGGGGCCCACGAGGCAGGGGGCGCGCCCAGGGGGAGGGGGTGCACCCCCACCCTCGTGGACAGGGTGTGGCCCCCCTGGTCTGGATATTTCCGCAGATGTTTTTTATATATTCCAAAACAATTCTCCGTTGATTTTCAGGCCATTCCGAGAACTTTTTATTTCTGCACAAAAATAATACCATGGCAATTCTGCTGAAAACAGCGTCAGTCCGGGTTAGTTCCATTCAAATCATGCAAGTTAGAGTCCAAAACAAGTGTTTGGAAAAGTAGATAAATTGGAGACGTATCAGCATGTCGCAACCACAGCTTGAGCGCCCCCCTCGGCAGCATCTCCGTGGCGAAGAATGATGGGAAGCGTATCCAGGATCTAGGAGGCACCGCCACCCATACCACGAACTCACGCGAAGAGCCTATGGCGTGTGCTCACGGGACGGCGACGCGCTCCACTACAGCACGGTCGGCGTGATTGTGGCGCAGGCAGCGTGGAGCGCCGACCTCCCCCCTGTGGCCTGGTGCCCTGGCGTAAGGGGGCAGCGGGTATCCGGGGGGAGGCTTCTCGAGCCAAGGCCTGGTTACTTCCGGCTTCATGGCAGCGCCATGAGGGCGGAATAATCTTTTCATTGGAGGGAGTACCTCTGGCTCCTCGCGAGGAGTCTTCCCCTTCTTAGCAGTGGGAAATCGTCGGATCGGCGCCATGAGCGGCTCGGCCGAGCACAGGGCAAGGAAGAAGAAGAGGCGAGAGGAACGAAGGAAGAAGATGGGCAACGGGGCCTCCACTCGTCGCTTTATTTATAGCCAGGAGAAGGCCAACCGCCAGCATCCGTAATCGTAGGTAATGATGATTTGCTATGCATGCAGGGACTTGTCAAGTCACGCAGTCGCCGAGGCTGCGTGGGGAAGTGGAGACGCCCATGTCCCATCAATCGCCACGCGTCAGACAAGGCCGCACGCTTTTGGGGCCTGCGGCGCTCCGCGCTTGGCCCTTGGCTTCGCCGCAAAGCCAAGCCCGAGCGCACCTTGGGACCGGGGGCTACTCTCGGTGTTCTGGGAACGGGGGTACCCATACTTGCCTGCCTGCGGCCCAGGGCGTGGCTTACCAGGAGGCCTGGTACGTCCCAACATCTTCATCAACCTCTCGAGACCCTCGCGAGGGGCCAAGCCTCGCAAGGCGGACGACACAAGGCATCCCCTGGGGCGGCCTCACCAGGCCGGCTCGTGAGGATCAGAGATATTGAGGCGAGGGACACCTCACGAGGTCCTCATGACGTGAGCAGTGACGACTGAGACCAGGTAGGCGCCAGCGGGCGCAGAGTGCCAGTTTCCCCTTTGGTGCTAAAGGAGCGGGTACAGGCGAAGAGTCCCGAGGCATCAGGCAAAGGTTTCCATATTGGTGCAACAAGACCAAGACCAGCAGGACAACGGGACGAAGGTCATCGTGGAGCCCAAAGCGGCGTCACCACTAGAGCCTTTGGCAGTCGAAGACCACCTTTTGTCAGGATAGCTTGTACTGGTTGTCCCCCTTCAAATTTGGCCGTTGTAGGATCCCTTCCCGCTAAATATTTGGGAAGAGGACCCGAGCCACTATAAATAGGACTAGCTACCACCATTGGGATGGGGGGATCGGATGGGGAGTTGATCTCATCGGATCATCGAGACCACCTACACACCACCAGCTCACCCAAGCACAAGAACTCCTCTCCTCAGGAGGCAGTTCATCCATGTACTAGTTCTTCCTCAGCCTATAAGGCAATCCACCAGACCACACTGGATTAGGGTATTACACCACAACAGTGGCCCGAACCAATATAAATCTTGTGTCCCTTGTTCTTCGGATCTGACAAGCTAGGCCTAGGGTTGTTGAGTAGACGAGCTAGGGCGGAAGGAGAGATCTTCGTGCGCGCCTAGAGTTCAAACCTTAATGGTTTTGCCGGAACCCTAGATCCGACAGCCAATTCGGATCCAAATGTTTAATGCCATGGTTAGATTTTATCTTAATACTTTTCTCATAGTTGCAGATGCTTGTGAGGTGGTTAATCATAAGTAGGAAGTGTGTTCATGTAAGAACAGCACCTAAGCACCGATCCACCCACATATCAAATTATCAAAGTAGCGAACACAAATCAAACCAACATGGTGAAAGTGACTAGATGAAATTCTCATGTCTCGTCAAGAACGCTTTTCTTATTATAAGAAACTGTTTTGGCCTGTCCTTTGCCACAAAAGGATTGGGCTACCTTGCTGCATACTATTTACCATTACCATTACTTGCTCGTTACAAATTATCTTGCTATCAAACTATCCGTTACAAAGAATTTCAGTGCTTGCAAAATTACCTTGCTGGAAACCACTTGTCATTTCCTTTTGCTCCTCATTAGGTTCGACACTCATACTTATCGAAAGGACTAGTATTGATCCCCTATACTTGTGGGTCATCATTATTCTTGGCAAGGTCTCTTCTCTCCTCAATGGTGTCCTTGCGCAACCCCTCTTCCTTGAGTAATTGCCACTTTTTTGCTTCTCTTGCGCCTCCTTGTCGGCCAACTCCTTCTTTGCCTCCAATGTCTTGGCCACCATCAACTAATTTGATTGCACCATGGATATATATTGTCCCGCAAGCTTGATGCCCCCACTTCCCTCTTGATCTTGTCCTTGGCCTTCTTGTTGCCATCAAGCTTGTTCTTGTTTCTTGGGCCATTATCATCTTTATCACCATCATCCATCTTGGTAAGTAAACATATCTTCGTTGCGGATTCTTTGTCAATCAACTTCCACTTCTCGCTATTTTGAAGAAATTTCCAACAATGCTCTAGTGTAAATGACATGCATTGAATGCTTCCATGTCCTTTTAACTTTCTTGCACAGTTTTGTCCTACAAAATGAAAACAATGTCAAAGCATGTCACATGCAAGCACTCCAACTGCTAATAACCATTTGCACTACTTGGTACATGAAAACAAACTCACATAATCGGCTTCAACGGTAAAACTTGGAGGTGCATTGCGGACTTGCTCGAAGCAACCACTCCAACAGCTACAAATCGGCTTGATAACATCCCAACGACCTTGGAGTGCCTCATAGGTGTGTGGCGTTCTCGATGGCATCATTCAGAAGAAACTGGTCCTCTCTCCTTTGCCAATACCGTTCGCTGGTTTTTGTCGGCGTTCTGGAAACGGGGGTACCCAGACTTGCCTGCCTACGACCCAGGGCGTGGCTCATCAGGCGGCCTAGTGCGGCCCAACCTCTTCAACAACCACGCAAGACCCCGCGAGGGGCCGAGCCTCGTGAGGCGGATGATACAAGACCTCCCCTGGGGCGGCCTCACTAGGCTGGCTCCTGAGGAGCCGAGATATCAAGGCAAGGGGCACCTTGCAAGGTCCTCGTGACATGAGCAGTGACAACCAAGGCCAGGCGGGCGCCAGCGGGCGCAGAGCGCCAGCTTCCTCTTTGGTGCTAAAGGAGCAGGTGCAGGCGAGGAGTCCCGAGGCGGCAGGCAAAGGTTTCCATCTCGGTGCAACAAGACCAAGACCAGCAGGACCACAGAACGGAGGTCATCGCGGAGCCCACAGCGGCGTCACCACCAGAGCCTTTGACAGGCGAAGACCACCTTTTGTCAGGATAGCATGTACTAGTTGCCCCCCATCAAATTTGGCCGTTATGGGATCCCTTCCTGCTCAATATTTGGGAAGAGGACCCGGGCCACTATAAATAGGACTAGCCACCACCACCATTGGGGGGTCGGATCTTGAGTTGATCAGATAGAAGGCCACACACTCACAAGCTTGCTCGAGCACAAGAACACCTCTCCTGAGGAGGCAGTTCACTCCATGTACTAGTCCTTCCTCAGCCTACAAGGCAATCCACCACACCACACTGGATTAGGGTATTACACCACAACGGTGGCCCGAACCAGTATAAACCTTGTGTCCCTTGTTCTTCGGATCTAACAAGCTAGGCCTAGGGATCGGTGAGTAGACGAGCTAGGGCGGGAGGAGATATCTTCGTGCGCACCCCAAAGTTCAACGACAAGGGTTTTGCCGGAACCCTAGATCCGACATTTGGCGCGCAAGGTAGGGGTGTGCCGAAACTTCCCTTCCGTCGATCCGTAATTTGTCGTCCCACCGGCTCCATGGCCGACGCTCGTACAGCCCGTGCAGAGCGGCGGGCTGCCCTTGCCGCCCGCGTCGCTCAGACAACTCCTGCCGGCGGACCACCCCACCATTCTCCCTCGCCTGCTACCAACGCCGCCACCGGCCCAGTGCGACACGAACAGCAGGCCTCATGCATGCACCCCTTCGTGCGGCAAGACAGACGTACCGTGATCCCGTCACTGACCCCAGCGGTCTCGTCATCCCATGCTCGTCGCGGACCCGCGGACGCGCAGGCTGCGCTACTCATGGCACGCGAGCTTCTGCGCTACCGCCCCGTCGACGACTTCTACGAAGAATGGCTCGACCGCATTGCCGAGCTCGTCGGCGCCGCTGGGGGCTCTCCTGCGTCGGCCCTCTCGCTACCTCGTCCGCCTCCCCGTGCGGATGACATGGCCCATGAAGCTCCTCTGCTACCTCCACACCAAGGCGTCGTCCAAGACCAAAGGCACGTGGCCCCGCGTCGTGATCACCCACGCGTGCTGCCCGTGAACGAAGAAGGAAGCTGCCAAGAGATCCAGCGGCCCCGTGGAGGAGCGCCAGCATTCCCCCACCGCCGCGCCGAGACCGCACGCCCCCGCCGCGGTGGCGCGCAAAGACCAAGACCAAGTTCCGCCTCCTCGACAAGCTCCCGCGTCGACAGAAGGCTGCAAGGCCCTCGCCCCCAAGCTGCGCAACGTCAACATGCCTCGGAAGTTCAAGCCCGACCTGCCTCCACACTATGACGGCACCCCCGACCCTGCGGAGTTCCTGCAGCTCTACGAGCTGAGCATCGAAGCGTCCGACGGCAACGAGAAGATCATGGCGAATTGGTTCCCCATGGCCCTCGAAGATGGCGCGTGCTCGTGGCTCCTGAACCTGCCCGCGGATCGATCTCCACCTGGAGCGAGATGCGCAAGTGGTTCATCGCCAACTTCCAGGGCACCCGAGACCGCCCCCCTGCCGCGGATGACCTGCGGCGTATCAAGCAACAACTAGGAGAAACCCTACAGAAGTTTATGCAACGCTTCAACAACATCCGCGTTAAGATCCCCAAGGTCACGGACGAGGCCATCATTTCAGCGTTCTCAGATGGTGTCCGCGACATCAAGATGAAGGAGGAGCTCGCCATCCACGAAGATCTGTGCACGTCCCTGGAGCTGTTCAACCTTGCGACCAAGTGCGCCAGAGCTGAGGAGGGGCGCCTCTCCCTCGTCAAGCTCCCCACTGCCGAACCTGAAGACAAGAAGGCCAAGAGCAAGGACGTAAAGTGCAAAGGAGCGGTAGTGCTCGCGGCTAAAACGTAAATGAAGCGCGGCCGCGACTACCCAAAGTCATCCAAGAACAGCCGGGCGTTTTGCGCCTTCCACAACGTGCACAGCCACAACACTAACAACTGCCAAGAGCTCAGGGCCCTCCCCAAAGGACGCATCGGCCAACACCCCGAGCGCAACAACGGTGGCTACGACCGTGGGGGAAGTCGGACCGAGGGACGGTGGGACGACCGCGACCCCTGCCAGGAGTGGCATGACCAACCTCGGGAGGACTGTTGGCACGATTAGCCTCGTGAGGATGCAAGGAGGGACCAACCCCGTCAGGGCGCCTGGAGGGACCAGTCTCGTGAGGACCGACCTCAGTGCAAGGCTGGCCTTCTACCTCTTCCGCCACCAAGGAGGAACGACGACCGGGACGAGGGGGTTGGGGGCTTCCAGGAGCCCTGCGCCATCGCCTACATCTTGGGCGGAGCACAGGCCCTAGCCTCTCATCGCCTCTTCAAGCAGTTCGCTCGAGAAGTAAACGTGGCTCTCCCCAAGCTCGAGGCAACTCGCCCGCTCAGGTGGAACATATGCCCCATCACCTTCAGTTCAGTAGACCAGCTCAAGTGCGCGGCTACGGCCGGCGCCCTCCCGATGCTTTGTTCACCCATCATCAGCAACGTACAAGTTACCAAGACTCTCATCGATGGGGGCGAAGGGCTCAATGTCATGTCCGTCGAGACATTCGACAGCCTCCAAGTACCCTGGTACGTCTCCAACGTATCTATAATTTTTTTATTGTTCCATGCTATTATATTATCCATCTAGGATGTTTTATATGCATTTATATGCTATTTTATATGATTTTTGGGACTAACCTATTAACCTAGAGCCCAGTGCCAGTTTCTATTTTTTCCTTGTTTTTGAGTTTTACATAAAAGGAATACCAAACGGAGTCCAATCGACGTGCCAATTTTTGATCATTTTTTATGGACCAAAAGAAGCCCCCGGAGTAAAAGAGTTAGGCCAGAAGAGTCACGGGCTACCCACGAGGGTGGGGGGCACGCCCACCCCCGTTGGGCGCGCTCCCTATCTCATGGACAGCCCGGAGACCCCCTTTACTTGCCCCCGACTACAACACCTCCTATATATACTGAAACCTCCGGAAAGTAACCTAGATCGGGAGTTCCGCCGCCAAAAGCCTCTGTTGCCACCAAAAACCAATCTAGACCCGTTCTGACACCCTACCGGAGGGGGGGAATCCCTCTCCGGTGGCCATCTTCATCATCCCGGCGCTCTCCATGACAAGGAGGGAGTATTCCACCCTCGGGGCTGAGGGTATATACCAGTAGCTATGTGTTTGATCTCTCTCTCTCTCTCTCTCTCTCTCTCTCTCTCTCTCTCTCTCTCTCGTGTTCTTGAGATGGCACGATCTTGATGTATCGCGAGCTTTGCTATTATAGTTGGATCTTATGATGTTTCTCCCCCTCTACTCTGTTGTGATGAATTGAGTTTTCCCTTTGAAGTTATCTTATCGGATTGAGCCTTTAGGGATTTGAGAACACTTGATGTACGTCTTGCATGTGCTTATCTGTGGTGACAATCGGATATCACATGATCTACTTGATGTATGTTTTGGTGATCAACTTGCGGGTTCCGTGACCTTGGGAATCTATGCATAGGGGTTGGCACACGTTTTTGTCTTGACTCTCCGATAGAAACTTTGGGGCACTATTTGAAGTTCTTTGTGTCGGATGAATAGATGAATCTGAGATTGTGTGATCCATATCGTATAATCATGCCCACGGATACTTGAGGTGACAATGGAGTATCTTGGTGACATTAGGGTTTTGGTTGATTTGTATCTTAAAGTGTTATTCTAGTATGAACTCTACGATAGATCGAACGGAAAGAATAGCTTCGTGTTATTTTACTACGGACTCTTGAATAGATCGATCAGAAAGAATAACTTTGAGGTGGTTTCGCACCCTACCATAATCTCTTCATTTGTTGTCCGCTATTAGTTACTTTGGAGTGACTCTTTATTGCATGTTGAGGGATTGTTATATGATCCAGTTATGTTATTATTGTTGAGAGAACTTGCACTAGTGAAAAAATGAACCCTAGGCCTTGTTTCCTAGCATTGCGTTACCGTTTATGCTCACTTTTACCACTTTCTACCTTGCTGTTTTTATATTTTCAATTTACAAAACCCTATATCTACCATCCATATTGCACTTGTATCACCATCTCTTCGCCGAACTAGTGCACCTATACAATTTACCATTGTATTGGGTGTGTTGGGGACACAAGAGACTCTTTGTTATTTGGTTGCAGGGTTGCTTGAGAGAGACCATCTTCATCCTACACCTCCAACGGATTGATAAACCTTAGGTCATCCACTTGAGGGAAATTTGCCACTGTCCTACAAACTTGTGCACTTGGAGGCTCAACAACGTCTACAAGAAGAAGGTTGCATAGTAGACATCAAGCTCTTTTCTGGCGCCGTTGACGGGGAGGTTAGTGCTTGAAGGTATATCATTAGATCTTGCAATCGAATATTTTAGTTTCTTGTTTTATCACTAGTTTAGTTTATAAAAGAAAACTACAAAAAATATGGAATTAAGGTTACCTCATATGCTTCCTCCTTTTAATATCTTTCGTGAAAATGATGGGAAGGAAAATTGTGCTCAAGTACTAGAAGAAGAATTACATAGAATGCTTGGCATAAAATATGTGCATGTTATTAGTATGAATTCTTTGAATACCCATGATGCTAATAATATGCGAAGCCACAAGCTTGGGGATGCTATGTTTGATGAAGATGATATGTTTAGTCCCCCAAGTTTTGATGAGCAAATTTATTATGATGAAAGCATGCCTCCTATTTATGATGATTATTGTGATAACTTGTATGCTATTATGAATAATGATAACCTTGAAACTTGTCATCATGATTTTAGTTTTCAATTGGATTATGCTTCACATGATAGTTATTTTGTTGAATTTGCTCCTCCCACTACTATGAATGAGAAGAATTTTGCTTATGTGGAGAGTAATAAAATTTATATGCTTCGGGAACATGACAAGAATGCTCTGTGTGATAGATATATTGTTGAATTCATTCATGATGCTACTGAAAATTATTATGAGAAAGGAACATATGTTTCTACCTATTATAATAATATCAAGTTTCCTCTCTATATGTTGAAAGTTTTGAAGCTATGCCTGTTTTCCCTTCCTATGCTAGTTGATTCTTGTTCCCATAAGCTTTTTGCTCACAAAATCCCTATGCATAGGAAGTGGGTTAGACTTAAATGTGCTAGTTATATTCTTCATGATGCTCTCCTTATGTTTCAATTCTTATCTTTTATGCGAGCATCATTGAAATCATCATACCTAGCTAGGGGCGTTAAACGATAGCGCTTGTTGGGAGGCAATCCAATTTTATATTCTTTGATTTTGCTTACATTTAGGAATAAATATTGCATCTAGCTTATGTTTAGATTTGGTTTTGTGTTTTAATTAGTGTTTGTGCCTAGTACAACCTTTGGGAAGACTTGTGTGAAGTTTATGCGATCATGCTGTAAAAAACAGAAACTTTAGCGCTCACGAGATTAGCTACCATTTTTTACCGGAGAGTGCTTTTTAGTCGATTCTTTTTACAGACGATTAATAGAAAATTTTCTCACGTCCACCAATTTATTTCAGAAATTTTAGAGTTAAAGAAGTATTCGGAAGTTACAAATTGCTACAGACTGTTCTGTTTTTGACAGATTCTGTTTTCTATGTGTTGTTTGTTTATTTTGATGAATGTATGAGTAGTGTCGGAGTGTATGAACCATAGAGAAGTTCAAATATAGTAGATATTACACCAATACGAATTTAGAATGAGTTCACAACAGTACCTAAGTGGTGGTTTTATTTTCTTATACTAACGGAGCTTACGAGTTTTCTGTTAAGTTTTGTGTTGTGAAGTTTTCAAGTTTTGGGTAAAGATTCGATGGACTATGGAATAAGGAGTGGCAAGAGCCTAAGCTTGGGGATGCCCAAGGCACCCCAAGGTAAAATTCAAGGATGACCAAAAGCCTAATCTTGGGGATGCCCCGGGAAGGCATCCCCTCTTTCATCTTCGTCTATCGGTAACTTTACTTGAGGCTATATTCTTATTCACCACTTGATATGTGTTTTTCTTGGAGCGTCATTTTCTTTTTTCTTTTTTTTTCTGTTCGAATAATATCTCAAGATCTGAAATTCTTAAATGTTAGAGAGTCTTCACATAGTTACATAATTATTCAACTACTCATTGATCTTCACTTATATCTTTCGGAGTAGTTTGTCATTTGCACTAGTGCTTCACTTATACTCCCTCCGTCCCAAAATAAGTGTCTCAACTTTGTACTAGCTCTAGTACAAATTTGTACTAAGCTCAAGACACTTATTTTGGGACGGAGGGAGTATCTTTTTAGAGCACGGTGATGGTTTTATTTTGAAGAAATAGATGAACTCTCATGCTTCACTTATATTTTTTTGAGAGTCTTTTAGAACAGCATGGTAATGTGCTTTGGTTATAAAACTAGTCCTAATATGATAGGCATTCAAGTTGGGTATAGTAAAAACTTTCATATAAAGTGCATTGAATATTATGAGAAGTTTGATACATGATGATTGTTTTGAGATATGAGGATGGTGATATTAGAGTCATGCTAGTGGAGTAATTATGAATTCAAAAAATACATGTGTTAAAGTTAGTGATTCCCGTAGCATGCACGTATGGTGAACCGCTATGTGACGAAGTTAGAGCAGGATTTATTTGTTGAGTGTCATCCTTTGTGTGGAGGTCGGGATCGCACGATGGTTGACTGATATGTCTCCAACGTATCTACTTTTCCAAACCCTTTTGCCCTTGTTTTCGACTCTAACTTGCATGATTTGAATGGAACTAACCCGGACTGATGCTGTTTTCAGCAAAATTGCCTTGTTATTGTTTTTGTGCAGAAATAAAATTTCTCGGAATGACCTGAAAATCCACGGAGAATTATTTTGGAAAATATAAAAAAATACCTGCAAGAAGATCCAGACCAGGGTCCCCACACCCTGTCCACGAGGGTGGGGGCGCGCCCCCCTGCCTCGTGGGCCCCCTAGTGCTCCACCGACGTATCCCCAGATCCTATATATTCACTTTCGGGGAGAAAAAAATCAGAGAAGAAGAATTATCGCGTTTTACTATACGGAGTCGCCGCCAAGCCCTAATCTCTCTCGGGAGGGCTGATCTGGAGTCCGTTCGGGGCTCCGGAGAGTGGAGATCGTCGCCATCGTCATCATCAACCTTCCTCCATCACCAATTCCATGATGCTCACCGTCGTGCGTGAGTAATTCCATTGTAGGCTTGATGGCCGATGATGGGTTGGATGGGATCTATCATGTAATCGAGTTAGTTTTGTTAGGGTTTGAACCCTAGTACCAACTATGTTCTGAGATTGATGTTGCTATGACTTTGCTATGCTTAATGCTTGTCACTAGGGCCCGAGTGCCAAGATTTCAAATCTGAACCTATTATGCTTTCATGAATATATGTGTGTTCTTGATCCTATCTTGCAAGTCTATAGTCACCTACTATGTGTTATGATCCGGCAACCCCGAAGTGACAATAATCGGGACCACTCCCGGTGATGACTGTAGTTTGAGGAGTTCATGTATTCACTGTGTGTTAATGCTTTGGTCCGGTACTCTATTAAAAGGAGGCCTTAATATCCCTTAGTTTCCAATAGGACCCCGCTGCCACGGGAGGGTAGGACAAAAGATGTCATGCAAGTTCTTTTCCATAAGCACGTATGACTATATTCGGAATACATGCCTACATTGCATTGATGATCTGGAGCTAGTTCTGTGTCACCCTAGGTTATAACTTCTACATGATGAATTGCATCTGACATAATTCCCCATCACCGATCCAATGCCTATAAGCTTTTCACATATTGCTTGTTGCTTATTTACTTTTCTGTTGCTACTATCACAAAAACTACAAAAACACTACCGCTACATTTGTTGCTGCTACCGCCACTATCATGTTGGGGAACGTAGTATTTTAAATTTTTCCTACGATCACGCAAGATCTACCTACCAGATGCATAGCAACGAGAGGGAAGAGTGTGTCTACGTACCCTCGTAGACCGGAAGCGGAAGCGTCAAGTGACGCGGTTGATGTAGTCGAACTTCTTCGTGATTCAACCGATCAAGCACCGAACGTACGGCACCTTCGCGTTCAGCACACGTTCAGCTTGATGACGTCCCACGAGCTCTTGATCCAGTTGAGCTTCACAGGAGAGTTTCGTCAGCACGACGGCGTGGTGACGGATATGATGTATCTACCGGCGCAGGGCTTCGCCTAAGCACTGCGACGGTATGACCGAGGTGTGTTTCTGTGGAGGGGGGCACCGCACACGGCTGGAACAATTCAACTTGTGTGTCCTAGGGTGCCCCCTGCCCCCGTATATAAAGGAGCAAGGGAGAGGCCGGCCCTAGAGGGGGCGCGCCAAGTGTGGGGAGTCCTACTAGGACTCCCAAGTCCTAGTAGGATCCCCCTTTCCTTTCCGGAGTAGGAGAGAAGGAAAGAGGTGGAGAGGGGGAAGGACAAGGGGGCTGCACCCCTTGTCCAATTCGGACCAGAGGGGGGGCACGCGCCTCCTTCCTTTTGGCCTTTCTCCTCTATTCCCGTATGGCCCAATAAGGCCCATATACTCCGAAAAATACCCGAATCACTCGGAACCTTTCCGATGTCCGAATATAGTCGTCCAATATATCAATCTTTACGTCTCAACCATTTCGAGACTTCTCGTCATGTCCCCGGTCTCATCCGGGACTCCGAACTCCTTTGGTACATCAAAACTCATAAACTCATAATACCGATCGTCATCAAACGTTAAGCGTGCGGACCCTACGGGTTCGAGAACTCATCTCCAGTCAATAACCAATAGCGGAACCTGGATGCTCATATTGGTTCCTACATATTCTACGAAGATCTTTATCGGTCAAACCGCATACCAACATACGTTGTTCCTTTTGTCATCGGTATGTTACTTGCCCGAGATTCGATCGTCGGTATCTCTATACCTAGTTCAATCTCGTTACCGACAAGTCTCTTTACTCGTTCCGTAACACATTATCTCGTGACTAACTCAATAGTCTTTTGCTTGCAAGGCTTATTATGATGTGTGTTACCGAGAGGGCCCAGAGATACCTCTCCGACACTCAGAGTGACAAATCCTAATCTTGATCTATGCCAACACCACGAATACTTTCGGAGACACCTGTAGAGCATCTTTATGATCACCCAGTTATGTTGTGACGTTTGATAGCACACAAGGTGTTCCTACGGTATTCGGTAGTTGCATAATCTCATAGTCATAGGAACATGTATAAGTCATGAAGAAAGCAATAACAGTAAAACTAAACGATCATAGTGCTATGCTAACGGATGGGTCTTGTCCATCACATCATTCTCCTAATGATGTGATCCCGTTGATCAAATGACAACTCATGTCTATGGCTAGGAAACATAACCATCTTTGATCAATGAGCTAGTCTAGTAGAGGCATACTAGGGACATATTGTTTTGTCTATGTATTCACACATGTACTAAGTTTCCGGTTAATACAATTCTAGCATGAATAAAAGACATTTATCATAATATAAGGAAATACAAATAATCATCTTTATTATTGCCTCTAGGGCATATTTCCTTCAGTCTCCCACTTGCACTAGAGTCAATAATCTAGCTCACATCGCCATGTGATTTAATACCGATAGTTCACATCGTTATGTGAATAACACCCATAGTTCACATCACCATGTGACCAACACCCAAAGGGTTTACTAGAGTCAATAATCTAGTTCACATCGCTATGTGATTAATACCCAAGAGTAATAAGGTGTGATCATGTTTTGCTTGTGAGAGAAGTTTAGTCAACGGGTCTATCACATTCAGATCTGTATGTATTTCGCAAATTTCTATGTCTACAATGCTCTGCATGGAGCTACTCTAGCTAATTTCTCCCACTTTCAATATGCATCCAGATTGATACTTAGAGTCATCTGGATTTAGTGTCAAAGCTTGCATCGGCGTAACCCTTTACGACGAACTCTTTATCACCTCCATAATCAAGAAATATTTCCTTTAGTCATCCAATTACTAAGGATAATTTTGACCGCTGTACAGTGATCTACTCATGGATCACTATTGTACCTCCCTGTCAAACTCATGGCAAGGTACACAACGTGTTTTGTACACAGCATGGCATACTTTATAGAACCTATGGCTGAGGCATAGGGAATGACTTTCATTCTCTCTATATTTTTTTGCCGTGGTCTGGCTTTGAGTCTTACTCAACTTCACACCTTACAAGTCAGGCAAGAACTCCTTCTTTGACTGATCCATTTTGAACTACTTCAAAATCTTATCAAGGTATGTACTCATCAAAAGTCTTATCAAGCGTCTTGATCTATCTCTATAGATCTTGATGCCCAATATGTAAGCAGCTTCACCAAGGTCTTTCTTTGAAAAACTCCTTTCAAACACTCCTTTATGCTTTCCAGAAAATTCTACATCATTTCCGATCGACAATATGTCATTCACATATACTTATCAGAAAGGTTGTAGTGCTCCCTCTCACTTCTTGTAAATACAGGCTTCACCGCAAGTATGTATAAATCTATATGCTTTGATCAACTTATCAAAGCGTATATTCCAACTCCGAGATGCTTGCACTAGTCCATAGATGGATCGCTGGAGCTTGCACATTTTCTTAGCACCTTTAGGATTGAAAAAACCTTCTGGTTGCATCATATACAAGTCTTCTTTAATAAATCCATTAAAGAATGCAGTTTTGTTCTCCATTTGCCAGATTTCACAAAATACGACAATTACTAACATGATTCGGACAGACTTAAGCATCGCTACGGGTGAGAAAGTCTCATCGTAGTCAACTCCTTGAACTTGTCGAAACCCTTTCGCAACAAGTCGAGCTTTGTAAACAGTAACATTACCGTTTGCGTCGGTGTTCCTCTTGAAGATCCATTTATTTTCGATGGCTTGCCGATCATCGGGCAAGTCAACCAAAGTCCATACTTTGTTCTAATACATGGATCCCATCTCAGATTTCATGGTCTCAAGCCATTTTGCGGAATCTGGGCTCATCATCGCTTCCTCATAGTTCGTAGGTTCATCATGGTCTAGTAACATGACTTCCAAAACTGGGTTGCCGTACCACTCTGGTGCGGAACGAACTCTGGTTGATCTATGAAGTTCAGCAGAAACTTGATCTGAAGTTTCATGATCATCATCATTAGCTTCCTCACTAATTGGTGTAGGAATCACTGGAACGAGTTTCTGTGATGTACTACCTTCCAATTCGGGAGAAGGTACAATTACCTCATCAAGTTCTACTTTCCTCCCACTCACTTCTTTCGAGAGAAACTCCTTCTCTAGAAAGGATCCACTCTTAGCAACAAAGACCTTGCCTTAGGATCTGTGATAGAAGGTGTACCCAACAGTTTCTTTTTGGGTAACCTATGAAGATTTACTTCTCCGATTTGGGTTCGAGCTTATCATGTTGAAACTTTTTCACATAAGCATCGCAGTCCCAAACTTAAAGAAATGACAGCTTAGGTTTCTCGTCAAACCACAGTTCATACGGTGTGATCTCCACGGATTTAGATGGTGCCCTATTTAACGTGAATGTAGCTGTCTCTAATGCGTAACCCCAAAAGCGATAGTGGTAGATCGGTAAGAGACATCATCGATCGCACCATATCTAATAAAGTACGGTTATGACGTTCGGACACACCATTACACTGTGGTGTTCCAGGTGGCGTGAGTAGTGAAACTATTTCACATTGTTTTTATTGAAGGCCAAACTCGCTAACTCAAATATTTTACCTCTACGATCATATCGTAGAAACTCTTATTTTCTTGTTACGATGATTCTCCACTTCACTCTGAAATTCTTTGAACTTTTCAAATGTTTCTGACTTGTGCTTCATTAAGTAGATATACCCATATCTGCTCAAATCATCAGTGAAGGTCAGAAAATAACGATACCTGCCGCGAGCTTCAACACTCATTGGTCCACATACATCAGTATATATGATTTCCAACAACTCTGTTGCTCGCTCCACGGTTTCGGAGAACGGAGTTTTAGTCATCTTGCCCATGAGGCATGGTTCGCAAGCACCAAGTGATTCATAATCAAGTGATTCCAAAAGTCCATCACTATGGAGTTTCTTCATGCGCTTTACACCAATATGACCTAAACGGCAGCGCCACAAATAAGTTGCACTATCATTATTAACCTTGCATCTTTTGGCTTCAATATTATGAATATTTGTATCACACGATCGAGATCCAACAAACCATTTTCATTGGGTGTATGACCATAGAAGGTTTTATTCATGTAAATAGAACAACAATTATTCTCTAACTTACATGAATAACCGTATTGCAATAAACATGATCAAATCATATTCATGCTAAACACAAACACCAAATAACACTTATTTAGGTTCAACACTAATCCCGAAAGTATAGGGAGTGTGCGATGATGATCATATCAATCTTGGAACTACTTCCAATACACATCGTCACTTCATCCTTTAACTAGTTTCTGTTCATTATGCAACTCCCATTTCGAGTTACTACTCTTTAGCAACTGAACCAATATCAAATACCGAGGGGTTGCTATGAACACTAGTAAAATACACATCAATAATCTGTATATCAAATATACCTTTGTTCACTTTGCCATCCTTCTTATCCGCCAAATATCTAGGGCAGTTCCACTTCTAGTGACCATTTCCTTTGCAGTAGAAGCACTTAGTTTCAGGCTTGAGTTTAGCTTTGGGTTTCTTCACGGGAGTGACAACTTGCTTGTCATTCTTCTTGAAGTTCCCCTTCTATCCCTTTGCCCTTTACTTGAAACAAGTGGTCTGGTTAACCATCAACACTTGATGCTCTTTCTTGATTTCTACCTTCGCCGATTTCAGCATCGTGAAGAGCTCGGGAATTACTTTCGTCATCCCTTGCATATTATAGTTCATCACGAAGTTCTACTAACTTGGTGATAGTGTCTAAAGAACTTTGTCAATTACTATCTTATCTAGAAGATTAACTCCCACTTGATTCAAGCAATTGTACTACCCAGACAATCTGAGCACATGCTCACTGGTTGAGCTATTCTCCTCCATCTTGTAGGCAAAGTACTGTCAGAGGTCTTATACCTCTCAACACGGGCATGAGTATGAAATACTAATTTCAACTCTTGGAACATCTCATATGCTCCGTGGCGTTTCAAAACGTTTTTGAAGTCCCGGTTATAAGCCGTAAAGCATGGTGCACTAAACTATCAAGTAGTCATCATATCGAGCTTTTGTCAAAATGTTCATAACGTCTACATCTGCTCCTGCAATAGGTCTGTCACCTAGCGGTGCATCAAGGACATAATTCTTCTGTGCAGCAATGAGGATAATCCTCAGATCACGGAACAATTCTGCATCATTGCTACTAACATCTTTCAACTTGGTTTTCTCTAGGAACATATAAAAAATAAATGTGGAGCAACATCGCGAGCTATTGATCTACAACATAGATATGCTAATACTACCAGGACTAAGTTCATGATAAATTAAAGTTCAATTAATCATATTACTTAAGAACTCCCACTTAGATAGACATCCCTCCGGTCATCTAAATGATCACGTGATCCAAATCAACTAAACCATGTCCGATCATCACGTGAGATGGAGTAGTTTCAATGGTGGACATCTTATGTTGATCATATCTACTATATGATTCACGCTCGACCTTTCGGTCTCCAGTGTTCCGAGGCCATATCTGCATATGCTAGGCTCGTCAAGTTTAACCCGAGTATTCTGCGTGTGCAAAACTGGCTTACACCCGTTGTATTTGAACGTAGAGCTTATCACACCCGATCATCACGTGGTGTCTCGGCACGACGAACTTTCGCAACGGTGCATACTCAGGGAGAACAATTATACCTTGAAATTTAGTAAGGGATCATCTTATAATGCTACCGTCGTTCTAAGCAAAATAAGAAGCATAATAAGATAAACATCATATGCAATCAAAATATGTGACATGATATGGCCATCATCATCTTGTGCTTTTGATCTCCATCTCCAAAGCACCGTCATGATCACCTTCGTCACCGGCGCGACACCTTGATCTCCATCGTAGCATCGTTGTCGTTTCACCAACTATTGCTTCTACGACTATAGCTACCACTTAGTGATAAAGTAAAGCAATTACATGGCGATTGCATTTCATACAATAAAGCGACAACCATATGGCTCCTGCCGGTTGCCGATAACATTACAAAACATGATCATCTCATACAAAACCGTATAACTCATCATGTCTTGACCATATCACATCACAACATGCCCTGCAAAAACAAGTTAGACGTCCTCTACTTTGTTGTTGCAAGTTTTACGTGGCTGCTACGGGCTTAGCAAGAACCGTTCTTACCTACGCATACAAAACCACAACGATATTTCGTCAAGTATGTGATGTTTTAACCTTCACAAGGACCGGGCGTAGCCACACTTGATTCAGCTAAAGTGAGAGAGACAGACACCCGCCAGTCACCTTTAAGCAACGAGTGCTCGTAATGGTGAAACCAGTCTCGCGTAAGCGTACGCGTAATGTCGGTCCAAGCCGCTTCATCTCACAATACCGCCGAAGCAAAGTATGACATGCTTGTAAGCAGTATGACTAGTATCGCCCACAACTCATTGTGTTCTACTCGTGCATATCATCTACGCATAGAACTGGCTCATGATGCCACTGTTGGGGAACGTAGTATTTTAATTTTTTCCTACGATCACGCAAGATCTACCTACCAGATGCATAGCAACGAGAGAGAAGAGTGTGTCTACGTACCCTCGTAGACCGGAAGCGGAAGCGTCAAGTGACGCGGTTGATGTAGTCGAACTTCTTCGCGATTCAACCGATCAAGCACCAAACGTACGGCACCTCCGCGTTCAGCACACGTTCATCTTGATGACGTCCCACGAGCTCTTGATCCAGTTGAGCTTCACGGGAGAGTTTCGTCAGCACGACGACGTGGTGACGGATATGATGTATCTACCGGCGCAGGGCTTCGCCTAAGCACTGCGACGGTATGACCGAGGTGTGTTTCTGTGGAGGGGGGCATCGCACACGGCTGGAACAATTCAACTTGTGTGTCCTAGGGTGCCCCCTGCCCCCGTATATAAAGGAGCAAGGGAGAGGCCGGCCCTAGAGGGGGCGCGCCAAGTGTGGGGAGTCCTACTAGGACTCCCAAGTCCTAGTAGGATTCCCCTTTCCTTTCCGGAGTAGGAGAGAAGGAAAGAGGTGGAGAGGGGGAAGGAAAAGGGGGCTGCACCCCTTGTCCAATTCGGACCAGAGGGGGGGCACGCGCCTCCTTCCTTTTGGCCTTTCTCCTCTATTCCCGTATGGCCCAATAAGGCCCATATACTCCGAAAAATACCCGAATCACTCGGAACCTTTCCGATGTCCGAATATAGTCGTCCAATATATCGATCTTTACGTCTCGACCATTTCGAGACTCCTCGTCATGTCCCCGGTCTCATCCTGGACTCCGAACTCCTTCGGTACATCAAAACTCATAAACTCATAATACCGATCGTCATCAAACGTTAAGCGTGCGGACCCTACGGGTTCGAGAACTATGTAGACATGACCGAGACTCATCTCCAGTCAATAACCAATAGCGGAACCTGGATGCTCATATTGGTTCCTACATATTCTACGAAGATCTTTATCGGTCAAACCGCATAACAACATACGTTGTTCCTTTTGTCATCGGTATGTTACTTGCCTGAGATTCGATCGTCGGTATCTCTATACCTAGTTCAATCTCGTTACCGGCAAGTCTCTTTACTCGTTCCGTAACACATTATCTCGTGACTAACTCATTAGTCTTTTGCTTGCAAGGCTTATTATGATGTGTGTTACCGAGAGGGCCCAGAGATACCTCTCCGACACTCGGAGTAACAAATCCTAATCTTGATCTATGCCAACACCACGAATACTTTCGGAGACACCTGTAGAGCATCTTTATGATCACCCAGTTATGTTGTGACGTTTGATAGCACACAAGGTGTTCCTACGGTATTCGGGAGTTGCATAATCTCATAGTCATAGGAACATGTATAAGTCATGAAGAAAGCAATAGCAGTAAAACTAAACGATCATAGTGCTATGCTAACGGATGGGTCTTGTCCATCACATCATTCTCCTAATGATGTGATCCCGTTGATCAAATGACAACTCATGTCTATGGCTAGGAAACATAACCATCTTTGATCAATGAGCTAGTCTAGTAGAGGCATACTAGGGACATACTGTTTTGTCTATGTATTCACACATGTACTAAGTTTCCGGTTAATACAATTCTAGCATGAATAAAAGACATTTATCATAATATAAGGAAATACAAATAATCATCTTTATTATTGCCTCTAGGGCATATTTCCTTCATATCATACTACTTTACTACTAAACTATCTTGCTGCAGATACTAAGTTTCCAAGTGTGGTTGAATTGACAACTCAGCTGCTAATACTTAAGAGTATTCTTTGGCTCCCCTTGTGTCGAAACAATAAATTTGGGTTGAATACTTTACCCTCGAAAACTGTTGCGATCCCCTACACTTGTGGGTTATCAAGACTATTTTCTGGCGCCGTTGCGGGGAGCATAGCTCTATTCTTTAAGTCACTTGGGATTTATATCTGTTGATCACTATGAAGAATTTGAAGGACTCAAAAACCAAGATCTTACCCTCAACTACGAGGGGAGGTAAAGAACTGCCATCTAGCTCTGCACTTGATTCTCCTTCTGTTATGGGTAAATTTGCGACACCTACTCATGCTATTGAATCTGATATGGCGTATGTTCTTGATGATGCCACTTCTGCTATGTATGATGAAACTACTTCTATGCCTGTTAATAGTGTGCCACTTGGTGAATTTCTAGATGAACAAATTGCTAAGGTTAGGGAGAATGCAAATATTGAAACTGATAATATTTATGAAAGTGATTAAGCTTCTCCCAATTGATATGAATTGCCTGTTGTTCCTGAGGGTTATGTTATGGATGAAGAAACTGCTAGAGACTTTCTTGCTTGCAATGATAGATATGATCTTAAGAAATTATTAGCTAAGCTGAAAAAAAAGTCCTTGAATGCTAGAATGAAACATAACCCTGCTTTTGCTACTTCACATATCTGTGTTACTGATAAAGATTATGAATTCTCTATTGATCCTGAGTTAATTACTTTGGTTGAATCTGATCCTTTCCATGGCTATGAGTCTGAAACTGTTGCGGCACATCTTACTAAGTTGAATGATAAAGCCACCCTGTTTACCAACGATGAAAAGATTCGTTACTACTATATCCTTAAGTTGTTTCCTTTCTCGTTAAAGGGTGATGCTAAGACTTGGTTTAATTCTCTTGATCCTGGTTGTGTGCGTAGTCCCAAGAATATGATGTATTACTTCTCTGCTAAATATTTTCCCGCTCATAAAAAACAAGCTGCCTTACGGGAAATATATAACTTTGTGCAAATTGAAGAAGAGAGTCTCCCACAAGCTTGGAGGAGGCTTTTCGAATTACTTAATGCTTTCCCTGATCATCCTCTTGAGATGAATGATATACTTGATTTCTTTTATAATGGACTAATGCTACCTCTTGAGATTGCGTTGTATTCCCTCGAAGAGGAAAGGGAGATGCAGCACAGTAGCGTAAGTATTTCCCTCAGTTTTTGAGAACCAAGGTATCAATCCAGTAGGAGACCACGCGCGAGTCCCCCGCACCTGCACAAACAAGGAAGAACTTCGCAGCCAACGCGATAAGGGGTTGTCAATCCCTTTACGGTCACTTACGAAAGTGAGATCTGATAGAGATGATAATTATATTTTTGGTATTTTTAGTTTAATAAAACAACAAATAAAAGCGATAAACATAAAGTAGATGTAGATTGATATGTTGAGAATAGACCCGGGGGCCATAGTTTTCTCTAGTGGCTTCTCTCATGATAGCGATATTCTACGGCGGGTAAACAAATTACTGTCGAGCAATTGATAGAAAAGCGAATAATTATGAGACTATCTAGGCATGATCATTGTATATAGGCATCACGTTCGAGACAAGTAGACCGACTCCTGCCTGCATCTACTACTATTACTCCATACATCGACCGCTATCCAGCATGCATCTAGTGTATTGAGTTCATACGAACAGAGTAACGCCTTAAGCAAGATGACATGATGTAGAGGGATAAACTCAAGCAATATGATGAAAACCCCATCTTTTTATCCTCGATGGCAACAATACAATACGTGCCTTGCTGCCCGTACTGTCACTGGGAATGGACATAGCAAGATTGAACCCAAAGCCAAGAACTTCTCCCATTGCAAGAACTATAGATCTAGTAGGCCAAACCAAACCGATAATTTAAAGAGACTTGCAAGGATATTATGAGCACACATAAAAAGTTCAGAGAAGAACCAAATATCTTTCATAGATAACCTTGATCATAAACTCACAATTCATCGGATCTCGACAAACACACCGCAAAAAGAGATTACATCGAATAGATCTCCTCGAAGACCGAGGAGAACTTTGTATTGAGATCCAGAGACAGAGAAGAAGCCATCTAGATACTAGCTATGGAACCGAAGGTCTGTGGTAAACAACTCACAACTCATGGTGAGGGCGATGATGATGATGATGATGAAGGCCTCCATGATGGATCCCCCTCCTAGAACAGGCTCCAAGATGGGATGTCCACGGGAACAGAAGCTATGGCGGTGGAATTAGGGTTTTCTCTCTGCGTATGGAGTTTCTGGGGTACGTAGGTATATATAGGAAGAAGGAGGGCACCAGGGGCCACACGGGCCAGCCTCGAGGCAGGGGGCGCGCCCTGGGAAGGGCCCCCCCACCCTCGAGGGCAGCCCCTCTGTCACCTGACTTGGTCCTGACGTTTCCCGTGCGTGATTTTCTCCAAAAATATCTCTCGCGAAGGTTTCATTCCGTTTGGACTCCGTTTGATATTCCTTTTCTGCAAAACCCTGAAATAGGCAAAAAACAGCAATCTGGACTGGGCCTTTGGGTTAGTAGGTTAGTCCCAAAAATGATATAAAAGTGAATGATAAAGCCCATTAAACATCCAAGACTTCATAAATAATGGCATGTGACAATCAAAAATTATAGATACATTGGAGACGTATCAAGCATCCCCAAGCTTAATTCCTGCTCGTCCTCGAGTAGGTAAATGATAAAGAAAGAATTTTTGATGTGGAATGCTAACCAATATAGTTTTTCAATGTAATTCTCTTAATTGTGGCATGAATGTTCAGATCTGAAAGATTCAAGACAAAAGTCTATATTGACATAAGAAATAACAATACTTCAAGCAATACTAACAAAGCAATCAAGTCTTCTCAAAATACTATGGCTAAAGAAAATTACCCCTACAAAATCATATAGTGTTGGCTGTGCTCCCTCATTTTCACACTAAATATTCATATCATGCACATCCCTGATTTCAGCCAAGCATTTGTTTTCATACTCTATCTTTTCAAACCTTTCAGATTTCACACAATACATGAGCGTGAGCCATGGATATACCACTATGGGTGGAATAGAGGTGGTTGTGGAGAAGACAAAAAAGAGGAAGATAGTCTCACATCGACTAGGCGTATCAACGGGCTATGGAGATGCCCATCAATAGATATCAATGTGAGTGAGTAGGGATTGCCATGCAACGGATGCACTAGAGCTAAATATGAATTAGAGCTCAACAAAAGAAACTAGTGGGTGTGCATCCAACTTGCTTGCTCCAGAAGACCTAGGGCATTTGAGGAAGCCCATCATTGGAATATACAAGCCAAGTTCTATAATGAAAATTCCCAATAGTATATGAAAGTGACTAAGCATGAGACTCTCTACGATGAAGAACATGGTGCTACTTTGAAGCACAAGTGTGGAAAAAGATAGTAGCAATTGTCCCTTTTTTTCTTTTCCCTTTTTTTTCTTCTTTTTATCCTTTTTTGGGCCTTCCTTTTTTTCTTTGGCTTTCTTTTTTTATTTTTATTTTGCGGAGGGGCTTTATAGATTCAGCCTTTCCTCCCATGGGACAATGCTCTAATAATGATGATCATCACACTTTCATTACAACACCAAATTACAACTCGATACTACAACAACAAAGTATGACTCTATATGAATGCCTCCGGTGGTGTACTGGTATGTGCAATGAAACAAGAGTGACATGTATGATCAATTATGCATGGTGGCCTTGCCACAAATACGATGTCAACTACATGATCATGCATGGCAATATGACAATATGATGCGTGTCATATAAACTGAATGGTGGAAAGTTGCATGGCAATATATCTCGGAATGGCTATGGAAATGCCATGATAGGTAGGTACGGTGGCTGTTTTTAGGAACAATATGGTGGCTGTTTTGAGGAAGGATATATAGTGGGTTTATGGCACCGGCGAAAGTTGCGCGGTACAAGAGAGGCTAGGAATGGTGGAAGGGTGAGAGTGCGTATAATCCATGGACTCAACATTAGTCATAAGAACTCATATACTTATTGTGAAAATTTACGAGTCATCAAAACAAAGCAATCAACGCATTCTCCTAGGGGGGAGGTTGGTAGGAGTTAACCATCGCGCGCCCCCGACCTCCACACAAAGGTTGGCACTCTACGAATACCTCATGCTCTAACTTAGTCACTCAACGGTTCACCATATGTGCATGCTACGGGAATCACTAACCTTAACACAAGTATTTCTCAATTTTATAATAACTCCACTAGCATGACTCTAATATCACTATCCTCATGTCTCAAAACAATTATCAAGCATCCAACATCTCATTCTATTCAATGCACTTGGTGTGAAATTTTTTACTACATTGACATTGGATGTTTATCATGTGAAGACTAGTTTCATTAGCCTAAACACTTTACCATGCTGTTTTGATAGACTCTCAAATAGATATAAGTGAAGCATGAGAGTTCAACAATTTCTACAAAATATTACCACCACCGTGCTCTGAAAGATATAAGTGAAGCACTAGAGCAAAAACTATTCAACTCAAAAGATATAAGTGAAGCACATAGAGTGTTCTAACAATTTCTAGGCCATATTTAACTCTCTCAAATAGGTGTGTCCAGCAAGGATGATTGTGGCAAACTAACAAGCAAATACTCAAATTATACAAGACGCTCCAAGCAAAACACATAGCATGTTGCGAATAAAAATATAGCTCCAAGTATAGTTACCGATGGATGAAGACGAAAGAGGGGATGCCTTCCCGGGGCATCCCCAAGCTTAGGCTTTTGATTATCTTGAATTTACTTGGGGTGCCATGGGCATCCCCAATATTAGGCCTTTGCTACTCCTTGTTCCATAGTCCATTAAAGCAATACTCAAAACTTGAAAACTTCACAACACAAAACTTAGAAAAAAATTCTCGTGAGCTCCATTAGTAAGAGAAAGCAAACCACTACTCAAAGGTACAGCAATTAATTCATTCTTTGTTTATATTGGTGTTAAACCTACTGTACTCCAAGTTCTCTATGGTTCATATCCTCCAATATTACTCATAGATGCATCGGAATAAGCAAACAACACACGAAAAGGAGAATCTGTCAAAAAAAGAACAGTCTATAGTAATCTGCAGGGTTCGCCTACGTCTGGAACTCCAAAAATTTCAAACTAAATTAGTAAATTTGCGCAATTTGTCTATCAATCAGCAGCAAATAGAATCAACTAAAAATCACGCTCCAGTAAAATTCCACGACTACTTTAGCAAGCGCTGACGATTCTGTTTTTCACAGCAAGATCATCTAAACTTCACACAAGTCTTACCAAAGGTTCTACTTGGCACAAACACTAAACAAAGCATGGAAACACATCTAATCAGAGGCAAGATGCAATATTTATTCCCTAACAGCAACAAAAGAAAAAAAACATAAAATTGGGTTGCCTCCCAACAAGCGCTATCGTTTTACGCCCCTAGCTAGGCACGATACAAAATAGATCTAGGTATTGCCTTCTTTGGTCTTCACCCTTTTAATGGTGTCAAGCTCGAATCGGGGAGTTCTTTGCGTTTCCCTTCATATTCAGAAATCTTAAGATCTAAAGCATCCAACCGCTTATTGCAAAGGGTAATCAACATATTCATGCGGTGGAGATTCCCACTAACACTCTTAAGAGGTTCAAGGGATTTTTGTAATATTTTTGTTACTTCGCAAATTTTCTCAAAAACTTGCGTCCCTTCCGGGGTTGAGTTTGACTCCTTTTTGGGAGGTAGTGTTCCCACTATTCCCTCTATGATTTCATGCGCGAAACTAGGATCAACTTTGATAAAATTTCCATTGGCAACGCAATCCAAGAGTTGTCTATGAGACATATTCAATCCAACATAAAAATTGCGAAGCACGATTCTAAAATTCACTTCTAAGGTGCACTTACGATAAGATTCCATCATCCTAAACCAAGCATCTTTTAAGTTTTCTCCTTGCCTTTGCTTGAAGTGAAGTACTTCAAACTCGAGAGACAAAGGAGCGGATAAGGGGCTAGCCATAATGACAAGCAAGCAAGCGAACACACACAGGCAAACAAGAGGCAATCGAATGATAAACACACGGCGGAAGAAGGGAAAATAAAACGGCAAGAGTGAAGTGGGGAGAGGAAAATGAGAGGCAAAAATTTAATGCGAAGGATAAGGGTTTGTGCAGGGTACTTGGTATATGACTTTTGCGTAAGCCTCCCCGACAATGGCGCCAGAAATTCTTCTTGCTACCTCTTGAGCTTGCGTTGTATTCCCTCGAAGAGGAAAGGGAGATGCAGCACAGTAGCGTAAGTATTTCCCTCAGTTTTTCAGAACCAAGGTATCAATCAAGTAGGATACCACGCGCGAGTCCCTCGCACCTGCACAAACAAATAAGAACTTCGCAGCCAACGCGATAAGGGGTTATCAATCCCTTTACGGTCACTTACGAAAGTGAGATCTGATAGAGATGATAATTATATTTTTGATATTTTTAGTTTAATAAAACAGCAAATAAAAGCGGTAAAGGTAAAGTAGATGTAGATTGATATGTTGAGAATAGACCCGGGGGCCATAGTTTTCTCTAGTGGCTTCTCTCATGATAGTGATATTCTACGGCGGGTAAACAAATTATTGTCGAGCAATTAATAGAAAAGCGAATAATTATGAGACTATCTAGGCATGATTATTGTATATAGGCATCACGTCCGAGACAAGTAGACCGACTCCTGCCTGCATCTACTACTATTACTCCACACATCGACCGCTATCCACCATGCATCTAGTGTATTGAGTTCATACGAACAGAGTAACGCCTTAAGCAAGATGACATGATGTATAGGGATAAACTCAAGAAATATGATGAAAACCCCATCTTTTTATCCTCGATGGCAACAATACAATACGTGCCTTGCTGCCCCTACTGTCACTGGGAAAGGACACCGCAAGATTGAACCCAAAGCCAAGCACTTCTCCCATTGCAAGAACTATAGATCTAGTTGGCCAAACCAAACCGATAATTCGAAGAGACTTGCAAGGATATTTTGAGGACACATCAAAAGTTCAAAGAAGAACCAAATATCTTTCATAGATAACCTTGATCATAAACTCACAATTCATCGGATCTCGATAAACACACCGCAAAAAGAGATTACATTGAATAGATCTCCTCGAAGACTGAGGAGAACTTTGTATTGAGATCCAGAGAGAGAGAGAAGAAGCCATCTAAATAATAGCTATGGACCCGAAGGTCTGTGGTAAACTACTAACAACTCATGGTGAGGGCGATGATGATGATGATGATGAAGGCCTCCGTGATGGATCCCCCTCCCGGAATAGGCTCCAAGATGGGATCTCCAAGGGAACAGAAGCTACGGCGGTGGAATTAGAGTTTTCTCCCTGCGTATGGAGTTTCTGGGGTACGTAGGTATATATAGGAAGAAGGAGGGCACCGAGGGCCACTCGGGCTAGCCTTGAGGCAGGGGGGCGCGCCCTGGGAAGGGGGGCACGCCCCCCACCCTCGAGGGCAGCCCCTCTGTCCCCTGACTTGGTCCTGACGTTTCCCGTGCGTGATTTTCTCCAAAAATATCTCTCGCGGAAGTTTCATTCTGTTTGGACTCCGTTTGATATTCCTTTTCTGCAAAACCCTGAAATAGGCAAAAAAAACAGCAATCTGGACTGGGCCTTTGGGTTAGTAGGTTAGTCCCAAAAATGATATAAAAGTGAATAATAAAGCCCATTAAACATCCAAGACTTCATAAACAATAGCATGGAACAATAAAAAATTATAGATACGTTGGAGACGCATCTACTAACTGATGCTTCCAGAGACCACCTGGATAGTTGTGCTGGAGAACAGTTGATCAAGCTGAATTACTATTGAATAATATGCTGGCCAATGAAAATAATTGGACACTTCCTTAACCAGCCCCTAAGCCAACTCCGAAGAAGAGCGGTGTTCTATTTCTCAGTCCTGAAGATATGCAAGAGGCAAAGAAATCTATGAAAGAGAAAGGTATTAAAGCTGAAGATGTTAAGAATTTACCACCTATTGAAGAAATACATGGAGTTGATAACCCGACACAGGTAGTAAAGGTAAATTCTCTTTATAGATTGGATGAAGGTGATATTCCTCGTTATAAGTCTGCTAGCCAATGCTTAGATGAGTTTGACAATTTTATTGTGAAACAAGAAAACTTCAATGCTTATGTTGGTAGACAATTACGACACAATTCTTATATGATTGAACGCTTGAGTGATTATCTGTCTAGAGCTAAAGGTGAACTGAAACTCATTAGTAAACATGCTTCCATGGTCACCACTCAAGTGGAACAAGTACTTAAGGCTCGGAATGATTTTCTCAATGAATTAAATGGTAAGAATAATGACTATGATGTTAGATTTGCTACTAGAGGTGGTAAGATGACTCAGGAACCTTTGTATCCTGAAGGCCACCCTAAGAGAATTGAGCAAGATTCTCAGATAACTAATTTAGATGCACCCAGTTCTTCTAAGAAGAAGAAAAAAAATGATAGGACTTTGCATGCTTCTAGTGAACCTATAGCTGACACACCTGAGAATCCCAATGATATATCTGTTTCTGATGCTGAGACACAATCTGGTAATGAACATGAACCTAGTGATAATATTAATGATGAGGTTCATGATGATGCTCAACCTAGTAACGATAATGATGTAGAGATTGAACCTGTTGTTGATCTTGATAACCCACAATCAAAGAATCAACGTTATGATAAGAAGGACTTTGTTGCTAGGAAGCAAGGTAGGGAAAGAGAACCATCGGTTCAGAAACCCATGCCTTTTCCTCCGAAACCATCCAAGAAAAAGGATGATGAGGATTTTGAGCGCTTTGTTGAAATGATTAGACCTATCTTTTTGCGTATGCGTTTGACTGATGTGCTTAAAACAAATCATTATGCTAAATATATGAAAGATATTATTACCAACAAAAGGAAGATACCAGAAGTAAAAATTTCCACCATCCTTGCCAATTACAGTTTTAAGGGTGGAATACCTAAGAAATTAGGAAATCCAGGAGTACTTACTATACCTTGCTCCATTAAGAAAACTATGTTAAAACTGCTTTGTGTGATCTTGGAGACGGTGTTAGTGTTATGCCTCTCTCTTTATATCGTAGACTTGACTTGAGTAAGTTGACACCTACTGAATTATCTTTGCAAATAGCTAATAAATCAACTGCTATACATGTCGGTATTTGTGAGGATGTGCCTGTTGTAGTTGCAAATGTTACTATTCTAACGGACTTTGTTATACTTGATATTCCCGAGGACGATAGTATGTCTATTATCCTTGGAAGACCCTTTTTGAATACTGCAGAGCTGTTATTGATTGCAACAAAGGCAATGTCACTTTTCATGTCAATGGTAATGAGCATACGGTACACTTTCAGAGGAAACAACCTCAAGTCCACAGTATCAATTATATTGGAAAATTTTCAACTATCACTATTGGAGGTTTCGAATTTCCTCTTCCTACTGTCAAGAAGACATATGACATTCTTATTGTTGGGGACATACATATCCCCATTGAGGTAACCTAGTGTTATTCGAAAATTCTCCGGTTTCATGTTATTCGGAAAGAGTTTATTAACAAGACCTGATCAACCTTGTTAATAGATTCCTTCTGATGAGCATGGGATAGGTGAATCTAGATAGCACAACCTTATGTACCCTTCTTTTACTTTTTGTCAATTTGGATAAATAAAGCAAAAATAATATTCTCTGTGTGTTTCCAGACTTATTCGTGCAATAAAAAATACCCTAAAAATAAAATTTCTCCAAATGCCCTGAAAATGAAATATGATTTTTTTCTAGAATATTGGAGAACATATGGCACAGAACACAGTGAGGGGAGCCAACACCTGGCCACGAGGGTCCAGGGCGCGCCCCCCTACCAGGGCGCGCCCCCTACCTCGTGGGCCCCACGTGGCTGCCCTCCACTTATTCCTGCACCCACACTCTTCTTCTTCCTCCCAAAAAAAAATCTCCAACCAGCTCAAACCCGAGTTCTAGCTCATCTTGCTGCCATTTTCGATATCCTTGCTCAAAGCACCATTCACCAAACTGTTTGGGGAGATTGTTCCTTGGTATGTAACTCCTCCATTGGTCCAATTAGGTTTTGTTCTAGTGCTCTATTTATTGCAAATTTATGCTGCTGTAGTGACCTTGTTCTTGAGCTTGCATGTCAAATTTTTCTTGGTCCCAAGTAGTTCTAATGCATGATATAGTCTCTAGGTACTAGTAGGAGTTGTTGCTATCAATCTTTTTGAGTTTGGCTAACTTTTATTTTGAGTTACTAAAAATTTCAGAACATTTCAGAAAAATGCATAGGAAAACCTTCCAAGGTGGTTCTTCAAGGAAGCAAGGACCGAGGCTCGCGTTCCGTGAGCCAGACGATAAACTACCGAGGGATGCTGATGTGCGGCCTTGTGAATGGCCGTCGGATGACTTTATGGATCAGGTTGGCATCAAGGATGAATTTTACGCATATGTGCGCAACGCTGACCTCGAGGGCTTCATACAAGATAAGTGCCCTCAATACATTGCCTTAACTGATAGCTTTGTGAGAAGGTTTAAATTTTTGTCTTCACGTAATTCTCACACTATCCTGTTTGACCTGTATGATAAATCTTACACCATGGACTTGGAGGATTTTAATGATGCTTGTAAGCTCCCTAAGTGGGGCAGTATGGGTGATCCTCGCAAATCTGAATTTAGAGATTTCCTTGCTAGTGTCACCGTGGGGGAATCTTGGGAAATCACACAGGCTACTATAGAGAGCATCCATTTTCCTGCTATTCATTACTTTGCTCTCTTTATTGGTAGATGCATAAATTGTAAAGATGAAGCTTGTCACATGTGTGTCCTAGATCTTACTGTTCTCAGGAGTGCTGTGTTAGGTGATAGACAATATAACTTGGGAGCCATTGTTGCACGTAGGCTACACCATAATAGTATGAATGGAGATTTATTTCGTGGGATTTATGCCACTCGCATAGCCCGCCGTCTTGGTGTGCCTGTGCATGAGAATGATGAACCTTTACCTCTTGCTCATTTATATTACCATGCTATGACTAGTCACCGGTTTATAGAGAGGGATAATCAATCCCTCAAATATCGACTAATCTTTAATAGGTAGCATGCCATCCCTATTGTTCTTCGTGCCCCTACTTTGTTTGACTTTTAGGCAAAAGGGAGATACAATATAACTATAGAGGAGGCAAATGCGTATTATAATGTGACAGAAGCAGCCCGCCTTTGAGCTGCAGCTCAGCATGCAATAGCTGCTGCATCTCAGTACAACCCCAACTACGACTTTGGATATCCGTCAGGCCAGTACTAGACATAGACCAACTTAGGCCAAAAGCCTAAGCTTGGGGGAGTGCGTGTTTCTCACCGACTTTACATTCATGTTCACACTTATTCTAGTTGTCGGTGCTCACACTCTTTCATTGTACCATCCATGTTTAGTTTCCATTCTTTTTTTAGTCTTTTTCTCGTGTGCTAAACAAACCTTAAGAAAAACTAAAAAATATTAGCCGTAGTTGTCGGATTCAGGGCTCCGCAAAACAAATTAAGTTCGACACGAAGATCTCTCCCACTCACGTCTACCTAGCGCCTCGCTCTCGTCTTGGTGGAAGGATTCAAGCAAACAACGAACAAACACACAAGAGTTTATCCAGGTTCGGGCCACCGCGAGGTGTAATACCCTACTTCCTGCTATGGTGGATTGGCTGCGGGTGAGCTAGAGTATGAACTGGTACAAGGGTTCTTGAGCTCAGGAGGCGGGCTCAGGAGAGTCAGGAGGCTAGTGTTCTTGCTCCTTGTGCGGTGGCCAAGTGTATGAGCCGATGATCCTCTCAGTGGGGACCCTAGCAACTTATATAGGCGGCCACGGTCATCTTCCCCGGAAATGTTTAGGCGGGAAGGGATTCCACAACGGCCATTTTTGAGCGGGAACACAAGGACGTTCCTGCCCTGACAAAAGCAGTCTTCGCCTGCAAAAGGATCAGGCGATGACACGGTGGTGGGCTCGACGGTGACATCCTCCTTATAGTCCTTGCGGTCTTCGGTCTTGTTGCACCAAAGAGGAAACCTTGGCCCTACTCCTTGGGAACCAATGGCTGCGCTATCTCCTTTGCACCAAAATGGCAACTGTGCCGCTGGCAGACGCTGGCACTCGCTAGTGCGGTGCGTCACTGCTGACATCATTGCCTCCTCCTGAGGCAGGCTTGGCCTTGGATTCTCCGCCCCTCCGGAGCACCTTATAGAGGCTGCTCCCGAGGGGGGTCTTAACGTCGTTCTCCTCGCGAGGCTTGGCCCCTCGCGAGGGTCTTGAGCAGCTGGTCGATCAGCCGGGCCATACCAGGCCTGCTTGAGGGAGCGTGTCGCGGCCCGCAGACAGGCAAGTCTGGGTACCCTGGTTCCCAGGACGCCGACAGTAGCCCCCGGGCCCAAGGCGCTCTCGGAGTTGGCTTCGGGGCGAAGCCTTAGTCGAGGACGAAGGGTCGTGGGCCCCAAAAAGGCTGCGGGCTAGGCTGGCGCGTGACGGTTGGATGGGACGCAAGCGACTCCGCTCCCCATGCCGTCTCGGTAACCGTGTGTCTTGACAAAAAGGGGCCTTCTCCGCTGGGGGAGTTACCGCCCTCCTTCCTTCCTGCTTGGATTCCTTGCCTTTGCGCGGCTTGCCTCTCTGCGTCCTTCGGCCCTCCTTGACCATGGCGAAGAAGAACAAGGGCACCGCGTCGGCGCCTGGATCTGCTTCTTCTCTTGACGCGGCGCTTGAGGAGTCCTCCATCATCAGGGAGGAGGACTACTCAGAGGTCCAGTCATTCCTGTCGAGCTCTCACAATGAGCACGGCCCGACGCAGATCTGGGCTGGATCCGCCATGGCGCTGACCCTGCCAAAGTCGTGCTACCCCTTCTTCCTCCACAGCATCTCCGTGGGCTCGTGCCCCCTTTCTCCGAGTTCTTCTATGCCATCCTGGAACATTACCAGGTGCACGCTCCCCATATCCAACCCCGCTCCGTCTTCGTCTTATCGCTCTTCGCCTTCTACTGTGAGGCGTTCGTGGGGGTGAGGCCGACGGTCGCCCTCTTCCGCCACTTCTACTCCATGCGTCATACGACGAGGGCCCGTGCTCGGGCTGTGTTTCCTTTGTCTTCCAGTGCCAGGGATGTCGCCTGATGACGGCCGGGAAGAAGGTAGAGTCCCACCGAAATAGGTGGGTCTATCTGGATACCCAGCACACCCATCCTCTGTTGGCGCTGCCTACTTCCCATCCGGAGAAACTTGACAGCTGGCGCCACGCGAAGCTCACCGGCCCTCTCGCTGGGCCGGTCTTGGCGAAGATTGAGGCCGACCTGAGCTTGAGGCTCGAAGGAGGCCAGATCGTGAAGGAGTTCTTGAGGCAGCGTCTGGCTCCGCTGCAGGCTCACTCACGCCCCATGTGGGAGCTAACGGGTGATGTCGACCGGCTCTGGCTGCACCCAGGGATGCTGGCCGAAGTCGATCTGGACTTCGCCTCGAGGGCCCTCCTGGGGATGGTTCTGGACAATCTTGCTAGGGCCTACCTGCCGCTGTACAGCCGCCCTGACAAGGATCAGCTATTGAAGGCCATGCCGGACCTTGGTGCGCCCGTGGGCGCTCCGCCCACGTTCGATGTGTCTTCTGGTGATGACGACGAGGGCAACGATGGGGGCGACGACGGGGGCTCTGAGGATACCCTGGACGATGATGGGGACTCCTTTGAGGTGTTCACCTGGGCAGCAGGCGCAGGTGCCGCCAGGCGGTCCCAGGCGACCACTCCATGTCCGGACGCACCACGTCTCTGGGAAGCAAGGTGGCGACCCTGCCGAAGGGCCCCACGCCGGCGATCCTGGCGACCGCGGCCGCGCCCAGGACCGTGGCCTCGCGTCTTGCCCAGGCCCGGGTTGTCGGCACGCCCAATGCGCCAGGGGCTGCTGTTGACTCGCTGGTGAAGAGAAGGGAGCGCCTCGCCTCCGACGAGTAAGTGTGTGATTTCTCACTCATCCTTATTTGTTGTGCCCCTGATGCGCTCTCCTTTGATGCGGCAGCCTGGAAGGTGTGATGAAGAGGGTGAAGGAGGAGGTCCTGCCACGGTGCCTTGCTCCTTCGGCTGTTGGTGCAACCTTGGGGGAGGATGCCGCGGCGCTAGGCGCCTCGGTTGGCCGGGCTACCGTGCGTGCGGTGACGGTGCCACCTGAAGACGTCCCTGTCTCCGGCGAGGTTGCGGAGTTGGCTTCTGCTCCGGCTGCTCCGACGAAGGGCGCCGGAGCCCCCGAGCCCCTGGTCGAGCAACCAATCTTGTCGGTGCCTGTGCGCCAGCCGGCGCAGCCTCGTCCCGAGGCTTTGGACGCAGCCTCCGCTGCGCTGGGTCGTCTTTGCGCTGACCTGCAAAACAACGACGACCACTTGACAGAAGGGCGCCTGGGGCTGATCCACTGGTGGCTCCTGGCAGACGAGTCTGCACGGGCCTCCTGGGATCAGGCCTTGGCGGCTGCTGCCAAGGGTCGAGAGGAAGCCGCGGCAGCCGCACTGGCTCGCGACGCCGCACAAGTTGATGTCGCGTCCTTCGAGAAGCGCTGCCTCAAGGCAGAGAGCGAGCTGGGGGCCCTCCGCGAGGGAGACTCTAGGCGCGCCCTGGAGCTCAAAGGGTTGGAGAAGGAGCTTGAGGCAGAGAAGACCGCGACATCCCTGCTGCAGCAGGAGCAGCTTGCTGACCATGCCGCCCTGGAGAAGCTGAAGGTTGAAGTTGAGCAGGCCAAGGCGGCCCAAGCCGCTCATGCCCAGGAGGAAGCTCTCACGGCCTTGGCGACGGTGAGTCCTGAAGACCTTTCCGACTTTGACCTTGAGGCCCGCAAGGCGCTGCATGCCGCCTACGAAGAAGGGTTCAAGGAGCCACTGGCCGCCCCTGAGGAAGGCCCCGCCAGGCTTCTTGCTCGCTCGTGGAGTCCCTGCGTGGTGTTACAGCTGCGGTTGGCCAGTTAGCTGATGCTGAAGGCCGCACACTACTTACCTTGGTCCTGACGCAGGTGTGCAGCCACCTAAGCCTTCGCGACCCCACCCTTGACCTGGCCTTGCTGTCCGAGCCCGTGACCGCAGTCATGGAGAACTCGGCCGCCAAGGCCCTGGGGGTGAAAGTCACGTCGCTGGTGGATGCGTTCCTCCAGTCTATCGTTACCGCGGCCGAAGGGGAGACGACCAGTACTGCTGCGCCCGGTGATGCTTGATCCGTCTTGTTTAGTGAGAGGAGCGTGAGTGCCTCGGGGAGGCGTAAGAATTTGGTTGAATTTGAAAAACTTGATGTTATTATAATAGCTAAGTGATTCCATGCTTGGTTCCTTTCATGTTTGCTTTAGGTGCTCTGTGTTGGCAGGGCCCAACCCCGCGCATACCTCGACCGCCGCTGAGCCCTCTTGGCGCCAGGGTTACCGTGGTAACTAGACTCGTTGCTGAGCCCTCCGGACACCAGGGTTATCGTAGTAACTAGGCCCAAGGGGTGAGGGGCTACGTGGACAGTGAGGCCCTTGGGTCGCGATGCCCAAAGGGTCCCCCTTGACGTTCAAGCGATCCCGTTTTCGTTCTGCGTCGGCAGGGCCCAACCCGGCGCATACCTCGATCGCCATTGAGCCCTCCGGAGGACCGGGGTTATCGTCATAACTAGGCTCAAGGGATGAGGGGCTACGTGGCCAGTTAGGCCCCTGGGTCGTGATGCCCAAGGGTCCCCCTTGACATACGAACGGCTCTTCATGAAGGAGAACAAGCACCATACCTTGCCCACGATCCTTCGCCTGGGATGGGGGCACGAGAAGGCCAGGTGTCTGGGCACCTAGTAGGGTGGCGTCTGCCAGATGTGACCTGAGCATAGCCCCCGTGCCTAGCCCCCCTCGCGACACCCATCCAAGGAGAAGCTGTGAGCGTCGTGAGCTGAAAAGCTCCCTGAGGTTGGTGCGACCACTAGGGGGCACCCTCAGTTGTTTATAACTAGCGCGGAGCATAGAGCTACCACACTTGCGCGGAGTGTGGGCATAACCGCGCCTCGGTCGTATCGGCCAGCACGGAGCTTGGTGCTTCCACTTGTTTGTGGGCATAACCGCTCCTCGGTTGGATCTGCCAGCGCGGAGCTTTGTACTTCCACTGGACCATGGGAGGGAGCCTCCCACCGGGAGAGACTCCGGGGCATGTACAGCCCCGTCCTAACGCGTGGCTAGCACGGTAGGACAACCAAGGTGTATATGGGCCCTCCTCAAGACGAGCTGAACGACTCTGAGGAAGTTCTCGTGAGCTTACGCATCACTCACGAGACCCTACCCTGAGGCGGGTTGCGCCTGAGTCTTCTCCTGCAAAATGTCAAAAGAGAGGTGTTGTGTCGACCTGCGCCGAGTGCATCTCCAGGGGATATTGCATGAGAAGGCCGCAGAATGAGTGACCCCAGGAGGTGACGTTAGCGGGACCGGCCCGTAAGACAGAGCTCAACCGCTGGATTTATCGACACTGCAGGGACGGACCCGAGCACAGACGCTGTGCCCAGTCTTCACATGCCACGATCCAAGGGAAAAACATCCGGCGTGCGGTTCCCGCGTGAGTGAGGCACCTGCCACGGGCCCCTACTTACCCATCCACGATTAGCCCATGCGAGAAGAAGGCACCAAGGACCATGGGACGTGCCGTCACGGAAATGGCTCGCTAGGAAGAGCTCAGCCCTTGGGTTTATCGAGGCTGCAGGGACGGACCCGAGCACAGACGTCGTGCCAGTCCTTAATCATGGGGCGATCGCGAGTGGGCTCACAAGGGCTCATGACCTTAGTGGCGGTGAGGACGCCAAGCATATAGATAATGCGAATGGAAAGAAATATCTGGCCTTGATCATGCAAAAAGGGAGACAGCCGCGGGGGAACAGCCCCTAGCGGCCCGAGGATGATGCAGCCCGAGAGGCGCCCTCGTTTAGATACGTGGAGTGTCACCTGATACTTGCCGAAGGAGAGTTGGCGTAGCTGAAGACGCGAGCTATGCAGGTCACTCTCGAGGATCGTCGAGCTCCTGAGGCCTAGGGGCTCCTGAGGCTCTCGGTGGTCGCGCGGGTCCAGCTCCCACTCCGTCCGGACCGCCTACCACTGAGCCTCCCGAGCCCCCAAGGCCTGCTGCGCGAGATGCTGGAATGTGGCAGCTACGTTGCGGAAGCCAAAGAGCGTGCGGACGTAGCTGGAGGGGAGGGCCCTCCTCCGGCCGACCGCCGTCGGCTAGAAGGGCTCCTGGGAAGCGGCTCGGTTGAGACCCGCGATGTCGACGCAGACGCAGAAGCAGTCGCTCGGGCTGCGAGCAGGTGGACTTGGGGTTGTGCGGTTACGCCCACCGCAGATGAGCCTTGCGTACTGAAGTTCCTATATAACTTGGTCGATGAAGTCTTGAGCCCCTAGCGCTGGACGGCTCGCGCTAGGCTCACAAAAACGCGCGTCAAGATACACTTGCAGGTGGTGCTCGAACACCTCCCTCGGGGCACAGGTCAGCTCAGGGACACTCCACAGGAGAGCCCCCGAGCCCATCACGATAGGAGCATCGAGCGCGCCTCCCTATGCGAGGGTGGAAGGCGCCTCGTCAGCAGGCGCGAGTCCTGAGGCCAGGTCGTCGGGAGCCCTTGCATCCTGAGGTCCGTTGACGGGTAGGTTCTTCTTCTTCTTAGGGGCGGTCTGCACGGCGAGGACGGCTTCCTCCTCATCTGGGTATTCAACCGCTGCGGTCTGGTAGGCACGCTCCAGGGAACACACCGATTCGTTATCGTCGGAGGCGATCGTGATGACTCCGCCGCTTCCGGGCATCTTGAGAACATTGTAGCCATGATGGGTCGCCACCACGAACTTGGCAAGGGCAGGATACTCCAGGATGGCGTTATACGGGAGGTGGATGTTGGCGACGTCGAAGTCGATGAGCTCGGTGTGGTAGTTGTCGCGGTCTCCAAAGGTAACGGGGAGGCGGACATGCCCCATCGGGAGCGTGGAGCCATCCCTGACTCCGTAGAATGGCTTGGTGGGGTGGAGTTGATCGTAGGGAACCTGGAGTGTCTCAAAGGTCTGGACGGAGAGAATGTTGAGCCCTGCCCCGCTGTCGATGAGGGTCTTGGTCACGAGGACGGTGCTGATGGTCAGGGTGCAGAGCATCGGGAGTGCATCGGGGGCCGCAGTGCACTTGAGCTAGTCTTTGGGGTCGAAAGCGATGACTTGCTTGGTCCACCTGAGGTTGCGCGCGGTGTCAGGCCTGGGAAGCGCCGCGTTCACCTCGCCGGCGAACTGCTTGAAGATGCGGTGAGAAGCCGAGGCATGAGCTCCTCCCAAAATGCACATGACTGCACGCAGTTCCTAGAAGCCCCCTGCCCCGTCTCCCTGGCGGTCATCGTCATTCCTCCTTGGCGATGGTGGCAGCGGAGGCAAGCCTCCGTGGCCCTGAGGGTGATCTTCACGAGGCTGGTCGCGCCAGGGGGCGTCACGAGGCTGCTCCTGCCAGTGGTCTTCACGAGTCTCCTTGGCGCGAGTTCCTGCCGTCCCAACGTCCTCCTCCTCGGCCTCCACCACGGCCATATCCGCGGTTGTCACGCTCAGGGCGCTGCCCGACGCGCCCGCCACGCATTGCCCTGAGCTCCTGTAGTCGTTGGTGTTGTGGCTGTGGACGTTGTGGAAGACGCAGTACGGTCGGTTGTCTCTGGGGAGGTCATCGTAGCCGCACCCATGCTTCACTTCTGGCTCAGCAGCCAGCATGGTGGGTCCCTTGTGCTTCGAATCCTTGGCCTTGGTCTTCTTGTCGTCTGCCTCCACCTCAGGCAACTCCTGAAGGGAGAGGCAGCCTTCCTCCGCCCTGTCGCACATTCCCGCGAGCTTGAACATCTCGAGGGCCGTGCACAGGTCTTCGTCGATGGCGAGCTCTTCCCGCATCCTGACATCGCGGACGCCATCGGAGAATGCAGAGATGATGGCCTCATCTGAGACCCGAGGGATACGGAGGCGCATGGTGTTGAAGCGTTGGATGTACTTTTGCAGGGTTTCTCCCGGCTGCTGCTTCACGCGACGCAGGTCAGCAGCTACCGGGGCTCGATCGCGGGTGCCTTGGAAGTTGGCGACGAATCGCTCGCGAAGCTCTCCCCAGGAGGAGATGGATCCCACCGAGAGGTTCAGGAGCCAAGAGCACGCGCCGTCCTTCAGAGCCATGGGGAACCAGTTCGCCATGACCTGCTCAGTGCCGTTGGCCGCCACGATGCTCAGCTCGTAGAGTTGAAGGAACACCGTGGGGTCGGTGGTGCCGTCCTAGCGCGGAGGCAGGTCCGTCTTGAACTTGCCGGGCCAGACGAGGAGCCGTAGCTCGGCAGGCAAGGCACCACACCCGCGTACGCTCATTATCACAGGCGCCCCCTGCACCTGTGACGCTGGTTCTTGAGGTGCTGGCGCTACCACCTCCTGTGGCGCGCGGTCTGGGCGTTGTGAGCCAGGGGGCCCACGAGCCCCTGCATGTGGGTGCGGGATCACCTGGCAACTCTCCTTATCGCGGGCGTGGGCTCTGCGGGGTTGTTCATGTCGAGGGGCCTCGCGTCGACCCTCCTGGCCGGCGGGGTGAGGGTGAGGCGGAGCCGGGACCCCACGGCCCTCGTTTTCCGCTAGGGGCGACGGAGGACGAGAAGAGTGCGTTGGTGCAGATGCTTCCCCAGCTGCGTTGACTAGCTCGGTGATGCGGTGGAGCCACTCATGGTAGAGATCATCTGTCGGGCGGTAGCGCAAGAGCTCCCGCGCCATCAGTAGCGCAGGCTGCTGGTAGGCTGGCCCACGGCGGACCAGTGAGGACGATGCTGCGGCCGGCGAGGGTGAAGTTGTTGCCGTGCGGCCGTCCCGCCGCACGGACAATGGCAGCAAGGATTCTTGCTGCTCGTGGATAGCTGGGTCGGTGGCGGCGTTGGCGACCGGCTGTAACATCCCAAAATTCTTAATTTTGGAATGTTATAATAAATAGATAGAATTGATTGCTTGTTGTTGTGCTGAGCGAAATTGAGTGAAATTTGAAACTTTTGAAAGTTAAATGAGAGGGAATAAAATGACTTTCCTAAAACTTTCACTTTGCTTTTGATCTCCGAGGGAATTCAAATTCTTTTCAACACAAAACCCTAGAGTGAAGATAATATGACTTCTTCCATTTATATTAAATGATAAATGGCTTTGAAAGGATTTTGAATTTCATCCTCAAAATATTTTCAATTCAGAAACTTTAAGCAACTCAATGATTTTCCCGAGAGAAGATAAAATGACTTCTTCAATTTATAGGAAATATGAGTTGGAAGTTTTTCTGAAATTTTCTGGAAACTCAATTTCAAATATTGAGTTATTTAGGTCTTATTCAAATTATTTTTCTCCAAAAAGAAACTACATGGAAAATAGGGTAACATGATTCCCTACAGCGGAAAATTGGAGATAAATGAATTTGAATTCTTCTGGAATTTTAAAAGTGATTTTTATTGGATTTTATTTGCAACAGTAGGACCTTTTTATTTATTAGATTTTTTTTGGGCATTTTATTTGGCAGTAGTAAAATGTTCATTTTGTAGGGCTTATTTTTCTGCAAATTTTGATATATTATATGCCTATAGTTTATTTTATTTTATTTTGTTCTTTTAGTTTCTCTGTCTGTTAAAAAATGTTTAAAAAAAAAAACCCTGGCCGAACTGGGCCGGCCCAGCACCCGAGCCACGCCCAGCCCAGCCGCCCCGTCGCCCTTCGTCCCCGGGACGGACTCCCGCCGCCGCCGCCATGGGAAACGTCGCCGCCCCGGACTCTCCTCCCTTGCCCCTCCTCCACGCCATGCCGCCGCTCCCCACCCCCTATAAAGTTGCGACGCCGTCGCCCCTCTTTCCCCGCTGCCCTTGCATCGCCGCCGCCGCGCTCTTCCGCCGCCGCCGCCGCATCGCCTTAGCCACCGCCGCCACCCCGCGTTCGCCGCTGCTGCCGCCCACAGCCGCGCAGCCGAACTGTCGCCGCCGCCCCGCGCGCCCCACGCCCGCTCGCTCATCGGAGCTGCACCGCCGCCGCCAGCCTCGCCAGAGCTGCCGGAGCCAGCCGCCGCGCCCGATCCGCCCCGGTTCGCCCGAACCGCACCGGTCCGGCCCGAATCGCCGGTTTTCTCCCCAAGACCGCTAGGTATAAGGAAAACCCTGGTTTTCTGTTAAAAAAAATTCTGGTTTTGTTTTAGATCTATTTATCCAGTGAACGTTCTTTAGTTAGAGTTAGAAAAAGAGCGTTCGCTCGATAGTTTCTTTTCCTTTTTCTTTTATTTTCGGCCAGGGACTTATCTGTGAAGTTATTTTACAGATTAGCTCCTAAACTTCAAACGGCCCTAACTTTTTACTCGTTGGTCCAAATCCAACGAAAGCAACGCCCACGTCTTCGTTACAAAGCCCTCTTTCCAGTAATACAACTCAAACATGTTTTTGAAAATTTTAAAATTTGAATTCAACTAGTTTTAAATGCAAACTTCGTTTGATCATAACTTGAGTTTCGTGACTCCGTTTCAGTTGATTCTTTTTGCAAATCGAAGCTCTTGACCTAAACTTTCTGATAAGGCCAAATTCACATAATTTTGGTACTGTTAGAAATTGTTTTATGTTTCAAGAGTCATTCGTTGTTTTCGAAGTTTTCCGAAGTGTTTATTCGTCATGTCCGATCTTTCTGAGTGATTGCTTATGTGTGGTTACCATTGCTTGCTTACGATAGATTGACAGGAGTGTGACGAGTAGATCTACCCAGAGTTTTGAGTGCGAATCATCTTCATCAACCTTGCAGGCAAGTAACACTTTGATCATGCTTTCCAATTACCCAGTTTTCATTGCATTAGACAAACCCTCACACATTGCATCAGTAGGACCAATTAACTTGTGGGATTGGGAAGTAGCGAGGTAGTACCTATTACCTGCATTACATTCAAACCTTTGGGAGTTACTTCTACGTTTGCTGTTAGGACATGCTATGCTCGTAGACGTGGTTTGGGTTTGAGTGAAATCCATGACAGATGTGAGTTGTTAATTAATGGTTCAACTTAAGGTGGCAACATTAATACACATCTGGGTGGATTGAGGCATTTGGGTATTCCAGGATTGCCTATGTTTCTTTTGGACCGCCACCCAGGCTCAAAGGGATCATGAGATTTTTCATACTAGAAACTTCTGTGTGCAGCCACATGCAAATATGGGCTCTGGCATAGTTGAGTAAGTTGTGGGAAACCTTTCCATGATGGGCTAGCAGATGTAGTTGGGTTTGGTAGGTGTACCGGCCTATCTATCTGGTTAAGGGGACCTCTTCGGAAAGAGTGTGTCTCGGTCATCCGTTTCTCAAACACCATGAAGTGGGAGAAACCAAACGGAGGCGATCGAGTCTTGTGGGGAAAGTGCACAAACCTCTGCAGAGTGTACAAACTGATCATGATTAGTAGTGTCCCCGGTTATGGACGTCTTGAGTATCTAGTACTTGGATTTTCAAGTGCATCTCAACATGTTACTTTAATTTAATTTTGTTGGGTTAATGATTACTTATCAATTGGGGTTGAGAGGATGTCTATCTTCTCAACAATTTTTCAACTACCATGATAGTTAATTAAAATGCATTCTTTTGCAGTAGGGAAAAATTGGCTTTACCCAAAAACTTTAACCTTACAGCCTCCACCAGCCAAATATGCATGTAGTTGTAGGCTTTATTCATGATTATCATTACAGTGTGAATTTGCCAGCATATTCCATGTGCTGACCCGTTTTCGGGCTGCAACATTTCATGTTGCAGGATTATCTTATGACGAGTAAGTGATACGTTAAGGGGTTACGATTTTCTACACTCAACCTTGCCGTTGGTGTTGATGGGAATCCACAACCTTGTTACTTCCGCTATGATCGATTTGAGGTAATAGTATTTATGTTACTTAATACATGTGATTTACCTCTGTTATAAATCATGTTTGTACTGTGTGTGTCAGCATACCGATCCAGGGATGACACAGAACACAGAGACTTCGGTCTATTCGGATCGTGGTCGCTACAAGATGGTATCAGAGCACATGTTGACTGTAGGACGTGACCCTAGAAACTAGCCAGACCATAGGAAAAGTTTTCTCTAAAACTATCTTTCTCAAAAGATTCTTATCCTTCTTCTTTTCTGAGCTTTGTCAAACCTTCCCTTGACCTTAAATAGTTAGACAATACCCTTTACCATTTGGACCACTTCGGAGTAAAGGGAATTTTACCAAACAGTGGAAGTGTGGAAGCTACAACAATGGATACTCAGAAGATAGGAAGAGTTGACAACCTTGAAGAGATGATGACCTTTAGAAGACCAAACCCCTATTATGTACTTACGTTAGATGCGACGATTGTGAGCCGTCATTTGTTTGATGTTTTCCGATGGCCACATAACAAAACCCGTCTTTTCAAAACTATTGTTTGTATTGAGTGTATCTCTCTCCATCTCCCAACTCTCATCCCAAAACCCTTGGACCCAATAGATGATGACTGAAGATAGACTTGAAGTCTCTGGACCAATGACCCAACCGGAGGTAGAGCTATGGATACAAAACATGGAGGATCACTTTAGGAAAAATTTGGTTGCAAGGAAGTATGATGTTCAATACGCTCTTCAGTACTTTACAAACAGTGCTGCAACATGGTGGAAGATGCATCAAGCCATACAAGGAAGTAATAGAGCAGAAAATTGGGAAGAATTCAAGAAGACCCTGTTAGGATTCCGTCTCATCCGCAAGCGTGGAGATAACCCGAAGAAGAAACTTTGTGCTTGTAGGATTTGTGGAGAAATAGGACACACCCAGAAGGAGCACAAGGATGAATGCCCTAATTGTGAAGGAAGTCACTTAGCTGAAGAATGCCCAACTAGGCAGATTACTTGTTTCTTGTGTGAAGGAACTACCCACTACCCTGCTCAGTGTCACATTTACCCCATGGTACAACGAACAATCCAGCAGAAGAAAGAAGCTATGAAAGAAGTCGTCGAGGAAACCCTAAGGGAATCCGCGATGGAGGAAGATATTGACGACTCTGATGGAGAAGGACTAAACAGATATTATTCCTGTGCTTGCTACTCATGTGGAGAGAAAGGACATCTTTCACAGCAATGCACAAAGGAAAGCCATGAGTATCTGGGAGACTTCCCGACAGAAGAAGTGGAGTTTGATCCACAAAAGATAGAAGAATTGATAGGAATGAAGAAGTCGAGGAAGAGAAAGAACATGTGTCCCCAGAAGAACCCAACTTCTGCGGAAAAGGACCTAAGTGACATCACATGTTATAGGTGCAAGGATTTAGGTCATTATGCTATCAAATGCCCAACCAGGAAGCGAAGAACCCAGTGAACCAAGATAGTCACCATGAAGCCCTTAGATTGTCTTATGACCTTAGTTTACACTACAAGGAAGTAGAGCATTTTACCAAGAGAAGTTTTAGACTGGAGGAAGATTGATCTGAGTAGTTGAGATTTTCATATTAGAATGAAGCATGTAGATCAATATGGAATACACTTTTATTACAATGTTGAGTTGAGTATGGAAATAACATTGTAATAGTTCGTGGAGCAATAGAAGTTGATATTTTGGAGTCTAAGAAGGAGATGCATTGAGTTGTTGGATGATTGTGAGTGCCTCTCTTGCTATCTCACCCAGACCAAAACCGAGAACCCATGGAGAAGCTGACCCCAAACATTCTCGGACAAAAGACCCCGTTTTACCCAAGGATGTCCGTATGTTGTCCTGAGAACCCTTTTGTCTCATACCCACAGATGACAACCCTTTACGAGTCTTTTCTCAAAGGCCCGGAAACCATCATGACCCTGACTAGCAACCAGGATTATCCAAAGATCCTGAAGGACATGATGAAGCATATTCACCTGGAAGGAGATGCAGTTTACAAGGGTTATCCCTTCATGGAGAATGGAGTTGAACTTTGGTACGTGGAGGTACACCTTCACTGTGTGAAAGGAGTTTGCCCAAAAACTATGGGTCAATACTTTTCATCTCCCGAGTACTGCGAACAACATTCTTTGATTATGTTCGTGAAGCTGCTATGGAGGCCATACGTCAGATTGGAGAAATACTCGAAGCAAGACTTCGTTTTACCAAGGGATTCCTGAGTATGATGCATGCAGAGATGGTGGAGATGAAGCACCCAGCCAATAGTATGAAGCAAAAGATTGAGGATTTTAAGAATCACGTTGCACAATTCCAGTGGGACTGAAGCACCCTTAGCTAGGGCGAATGGATATAGAAGGAAGAAATTCTTGACCATACCAGATTATCTGGATAGTAGAAATTGTAGTGATGCACCCTTGGAAATTGGAGTATTGAATACTGGTTCAAGAAGTAATAAAAGATTTGACATGAGGAGAATACGGATTAAGGATGAACCAGTGCATTTTGTTTAGTGGTACCTCACTGTGGGAACCCTGGACCCATAGGAAGGAATGTGTTGCCCCAATTAGTGGAGTTTGCACAAATAAGTTGGAGTTTATTTTGATATGAGGCTTACCCCAAAAGTAAGAAGGAAAGTAGCATGATTGGATTTTACGAGGATGTAAAGCTGGAGTATGGAACTACAGTGACCCCAAGGATTGAGTTATGGATATACAAGTTCTGACGTGGACCCTTTAGCCGAGGACCTAAGGAGGCTACATAATTACAAAGGAACCACGAGACTTGTCATTAGTTATGTGTATCTGCTGTAGTAAGGCAGTGCATTTTGCTAAAGATTGTACCAAGAAGAAGGAGTTTTGTGCTAAGTATTGGAGTCGAAGCCTGCAATGGAAATGCAGTAGACCGTAGTAAGTTGAGAATCGGTGAAGTTAGCAGCCTGGTATTGATTTTGGATTTTTATGAGTTGTTACTCTATAGTGATGAGTGAAGACATGATGCATGGAAGAAGATTTTGAAGAAACTAGTGTTATTCATTTTAAGTGTGGTAGAATCCAACATCGTTACCCGAATGCACTAACTAGTGGTTGGTTACATCAGACTTGGAGTGGATTGCCCAAAGATGAGTCTGAGTAATTACATCGTAGTTTTACCCACAGAGAAGTAAGGTATAATTGCATGGATTTAAGAAAGCCAAGGAAGTTGGATGTTGGAAGTATGAGCATTTGCAACCCGATGATGAGACCAAGTGTTGCTAGTGGTGAGATGAGCCATAACCCACAGGCCCCAGGACCTGTCAAGAAAGCAAGCTCATCCTTGCTGAAGGAAAAACCCCTGGTAGAAGTTACGACCTTTTGTCAACAGACGATCTTATAGGTGGTTACATTAAACCCGAGGGTTGAGAAACGTTAGATGTTTTGTTTGGCTTGCAGAATCAATGGATACGTTGGAACTCAGTTCGTCAACAAGAGAAATTCTGCAATGCTTGTGAGGATGACCGAGTGTTAGAATGCGAGATTCACTAAACCATATACAGGGTAATGATTTGGGTGCGGGATGGATTGATCACCATACCGACTTACTCTTATTATTCACCTCTGTTATACGGGATGGTAAATCTGAGTGACTTACCTATAGTAGAGAGACGACGATGTCAAAACCTTGTTCAAACCTTAGAATGGTATAGGAATTTTTCTCCTGTACACGGCATGTTGTTGCCAACCGTAGGATATACGGTGAGGATGAAGCCCAAACCCGTTTTCTGCAGGGACCCTATTAATTTGGTTGATGACCACCATGAGAGATCGATATTTGTGTAGTATTGGCGCCAGATCTATTAGTTAAGAAGAATCAGTCTCGAAAGAACCGTATCAAGATGAAAGGATACAAGTATTGAGGGCAAAGGTTATGCCCCTATCGAAAGAGCCCCAGGGAAGGAAATACCCTGAAGATTTGAGAAGATCGACGTTGTCAACCCAAAGGATGGAGTACCTGAGTTTTGATGGAACCGTATCCCTGTTTCTAAGGGTGGTAGCACACTAGGCCACACCAATCATGGATTTGTTAGGAGACCCCCAAACCCTAACCTATTTCTTGCTAGCATGTCCGAATCTCGAGGACGAGATTCATTTTAAGTGTGGTAGATTTGTAACATCCCAAAATTCTAAATTTTGGAATGTAATAATAAATAGATAGAATTGATTGCTTGTTGTTGTGCTGAGTGAAATTGAGTGAAATTTGAAACTTTTGAAAGTTAAATGAGAGGGAATAAAATGACTTTCCCAAAACTTTCACTTTGCTTTTGATCTCCGAGGGAATTCAAATTCTTTTCAACAAAAAACCCTAGAGTGAAGATAATATGACTTCCTCCATTTATATTAAATGATAAAGGGCTTTGAAAGGATTTTGAATTTCATCCTCAAAATATTTTCAATTCAGAAACTTTAAGCAACTCAATGATTTTCCCGAGAGAAGATAAAATGATTTCTTCAATTTATAGGAAATATGAGTTGGAAGTTTTTCTGAAATTTTCTGGAAACTCAATTTCAAATATTGAGTTATTTGGGTTTTATTCAAATTATTTTTCTCCAAAAAGAAACTGCATGGAAAATAGGGTAACATGATTCCCTATAGCAGAAAATTGGAGATAAATGAATTTGAATTCTTTTGGAATTTTAAAAGTGATTTTTATTGGATTTTATTTGCAACAGTAGGACCTTTTTATTTATTAGATTTTTTTGGGCATTTTGTTTGGCAGTAGTAAAATGTTCATGTTGTAGGGCTTATTTTTCTGCAAATTTTGATATATTATATGCCTATAGTTTATTTTATTTTATTTTGTTCTTTTAGTTTCTCTGTCTATTAAAAAAAATGTTTAAAAAAATAAAAAAAATAAAAAACCTCGCCGAACTGGGCCGGCCCAGCACCCGAGCCAGGCCCAGCCCAGCCGCCCCGTCGCCCTTCGTCCCCGGGACAGACTCCCGCCGCCACCGCCATGGGAAACATTGCCGCCCCGGACTCTCCTCCCTTGCCCCTCCTCCACGCCATGCAGCCGCTCCCCACCCCCTATAAAGCTGCGACGCCGTCGCCCCTCTCTCCCCGCTGCCCTCGCATCTCCGCCGCCACGCACTTCCGCTGCCGCCGCCGCATCGCCTTAGCCACCGCCGCCGCCCCGCGTTCGCTGCTGCTGCCGCCCGCAGCCGCGCAGCCGAACTGCCGCCGCCACCCCGCGCGCCCCACGCCACGCCCACTCGCTCACCGGAGCTGCACCGCCACCGCCAGCCTCGCCGGAGCTGCCGGAGCAAGCCGCCGCGCCCGATCCGCCCCGGTTCGCCTGAACCGCATCGGTCCGGCCCGAACCGCCGGTTTGCTCCCCAAGACCGCTAGGTATAAAGAAAACCCTCGTTTTCTGTTAAAAAAAATTTTGGTTTTGTTTTAGATCTATTTATCCAGTGAACGTTCTTTAGTTAGAGTTAGAAAACGAGCGTTCGCTCGATAGTTTCTTTTCCTTTTTCTTTTATTTTCGGCCAGGGACTTATCTGTGAAGTTATTTTACAGATTAGCCCCTAAACTTCAAACGGCTCTAACTTTTTACTCGTTGGTCCAAATCCAACGAAACCAATGCCCACGTCTTTGTTACGAAGCCCTCTTTCCAGTAATACAACTCAAACATGTTTTTGAAAATTTTAAAATTTGAATTCAACTAGTTTTAGATTCAAACTTCGTTTGATCATAACTTGAGTTTCGTGACTCCGTTTCAGTTGATTCTTTTTGCAAATCGAAGCTCTTGGCCTAAACTTTCTGATAAGGCCAAATTCACATAATTTTGGTACTGTTAGAAATTGTTTTATGTTTCAAGAGTCATTCGTTGTTTTCGAAGTTTTCCGAAGTGTTTATTCGTCTTGTCCGATCTTTCTGAGTGATTGCTTATGTGTGGTTACCATTGCTTGCTTACGATAGATTGACCGGAGTGTGACGAGTAGATCTACCCAGAGTTTTGAGTGCGAATCATCTTCATCAACTTTGCAGGCAAGTAACACTTTGATCATGCTTTCCAATTACCTAGTTTTCATTGCATTAGACAAACCCTCACACATTGCATCAGTAGGACCAATTAACTTGTGGGATTGGGAAGTAGATTGAGGTAGTACCTATTACCTGCATTACATTCAATCCTTTGGGAGTTACTTCTACGTTTGCTGTTAGGACATGCTATGCTCGTAGACGTGGTTTGGGTTTGAGTGAAATCCAAGACAGATGTGAGTTGTTAATTAATGGTTCAACTTAAGGTGGCAACATTAATACACATCTGGGTGGATTGAGGCATCTGGGTATTCCAGGATTGCCTATTTTTCTTTTGGACCGCCACCCAGGCTCAAAGGGATCATGAGATTTTTCATACTAGAAACTTCCGTGTGCAGCCACATGCCAATATGGGCTCTGGCATAGTTGAGTAAGTTGTGGGAAACCTTTCCATGATGGGCTAGCAGATGTAGTTGGGTTTTGTAGGTGTACCGGCCTATCTATCTGGTTAAGGGGACCTCTTCGGAAAGACTGTGTCTCGATCATCCGTTTCTCAAACACCATGCAGTGCGAGAAACCAAACGGAGGCGATCGAGTCTTGTGGGGAAAGTGCACAAACCTCTACAGAGTGTACAAACTGATCATGATTAGCCGTGTCCCCGGTTATGGACGTCTTGAGTATTTAGTACTTGGATTTTCATGTGCATCTCAATATGTTACTTTAATTTAATTTTGTTGGGTTAATGATTACTTATTAATTGGGGTTGAGAGGATGTATATCTTCTCAACAATGTTTCAACTACCATGATAGTTAATTAAAATGCATTCTTTTGCAGTAGGGAAAAATTGGCTTTACGCAAAAACTTTAACCTTACAGCCTCCACCAGCCAAATATGCATGTAGTTGTAGGCTTTATTCATCATTATCATTAAAGTGTGAATTTGCCAGCATATTCCATGTGCTGACCCGTTTTCGGGCTGCAACATTTCATGTTGCAGGATTATCTTACGACGAGTAAGTGATGCGTTAGGGGTTACAATTTTCTGCACTCAACCTTGCCGTTGGTGTTGATGGGAATCCACAACCTTGTTGCTTCCGCTATGGTCGATTTGAGGTAATAGTATTTACGTTACTTAATACATGTGATTTACCTCTGTTATAAATCCTTTTTGTATTGTGTGTGTCAGCATACCGATCCAGGGATGACACAGAACACAGAGACTTCGGTCCATTCGGATCGTGGTCGCTACACCGGCGAGTTGAGGCGGAGTGGTGCGCCGTTGCCCGCGGGCGCCGTCTGAGCGACGTTCACAGCGCGGCGGGCGGCGCGAGCTCGGCGTGTGTCCACCATGGCTGTGGAGTAGGGTCGGTGACGAGAACGCAACGAGGTCGTCGGAGAGGCGAGATTTCGACACGCCCCCTACCTGGCGCGCCAAATGTCGTATTCAGGGCTTTGCAAAACCCGTTAAGTTCGAACACAGGGGCGTGAATGAAGATCTCTCCACTCACGTCTACCTAGCGCCTCGCTCTTGTCTTGGTGGAAGGATTCAAGCAAACAACAAACAAACACACAAGAGTTTATCCAGGTTCGGGCACCGCGAGGTGTAATACCCTACTCCCTGCTTTGGTGGATTGGCTCCGGGTGAGCTAGAGTATGAACTGGTACAAGGGTTCCTGAGCTCAGGAGCGGGCTCAAGAGGGTCAGGAGGCTAGTGTTCTTGCTCCTTGTGCGGTGGCCAAGTGTATGAGCCGATGATCCTCTCAGTGGGGATCCTAGCTACTTATATAGGTGGCCACGGTCCTCTTCCCTCGAAATGTTTAGGCGGGAAGGGATTCCACAACGGCCATTTTTGAGCGGGAACACAAGGACGTTCCTGCCCTGACAAAAGCAGTGTTCGCTTGCAAAAGGATCAGGCGGTGACACGGTGGTGGGCTCGACGGTGATATCCTCCTTATCATCCTTGCGGTCTTCGTTCTTATTGCACCGAAGAGGAAACCTTTGCCCTGCTCCTTGGGAACAAATGGCTGCGTTGTCTCCTTTGCACCGGAGTGGCAACTGTGCCGCTGGCAGACACTGGCACTCGCTGGCGCGGTGCGTCACTGCTGACATCACTGCCTCCTACTGAGGCAGGCTTGGCCTTGGATTCTCCGCCCCTCCGGAGCACCTTATCGAGGCTGCTCCCGAGGGGGTCTTGACGTCGTTCTCCTCGCGAGGCTTGGCCCCTCGCGAGGGTCTTGAGCAGCTGATCGATAAGCCGGGCTGTACCAGGCCTGCTTGAGGGAGCGCGTCGCGGCCCGCAGATAGGCAAGTCTGGGTACCCTGGTTCCCAGGACGCCGACAGTAGTTTCGAGCTAGTTTACTTTCCTTGTAGTAGTAACTAAAAGAAAACCCAAAAAGATTTCCCGTTCTTCTTTTGCTTGTTGGGAGCTTTCCCATGTAAATAGTTTATTTTCTTTTCTTTGGGGATTAAGAGTAGAAGACCATGAATGAAATTGCTTAGTGGCTCTCATATGCTTAATTGTTGATTTAACCTTGAGCCATATTACCTTGTCTTCTCTCTTGTATTAAATGTCTATAGATTCCAGCTTATTCCAATGCATGTGCACTATTATTATTATCCACACCATTTGATCGTGCGAGTAAATGGCAATAAGGGTGATATATGATGAACTAATTGAGATGAGAAAAGATGTTATGAACTCGACCTCTCTTGTTTTTGTAAATATGATAGCTCATCATTCCTGATTCAGCTTGTTATGAATGAAACATGCTTGCAATGACAATTAGAGATCATAGCTGCTTATGCCATGCTTAATTAGCTGAGAGTTTATAATGGTCTATCTTGCGTGCCAACATGATATTAAAATGGTTGTGATGTGGTATGATGGGGTGATATCCTCCTTTGAACGATTCAAGTGGTCTGACTTGGGACATGTTAACGCATGTAGTTGAAACAAATCAACATAGCCTCCAAGGTATTTATGTTCATGGTGATTTATATCCTACTCATGCTTGCATTCATTGTTGATTAATTTTAATGCATGTTCACGATCGTTGTTGCTCTCTAGCTGGTCGCTTCCCAGTCTCTCTCTAGCCTTCACCTGTACTAAGCGGGAATACTGCTTGTGCATCCACTTCCATAAACCCCAAAGTTATCCCACATGAGTCCACTATACCTTCCTATTTGCGGTATTTACCTGCCGTTCCAAGTAAATTTGTATGTGCCAAACTCTAAACCTTCAAATGAAATTCTGTTTTGTATGCTCGAATAGCTCATGTATCAAGTAGGGCGGTCTATATCTTCCATGCTAGGTGGGTTATTCTCACGATGAGTGGACTCCACTCATCATTCACAACAAAATGGCTGGTAACCGGGATGCCCAGTCCCATGCTGCTAGGTGGCTTCTCACCCCTCGTTGGTTACCCCAAGTGGAAGGTTTGAGATGCAGTGTAGCAGAAGTTTTCCCTTGGCAATACCAAGGATCGTTTTCCCTGAGACTCCCAGTTTCAACAAGAAGGTGTCAACTGCTAACGGCGCCAGATATTAGCAATCAACGTGGACCTGCACACAGATACAAATAACTTTGCTCCCAACGAGTACAGAGAGGTTGTCAATCCCTCCGGCCTTGTAGTTTACAAAGGATCAAACGCAAGTGATAATAGTGATAGATATATTGCAATAGTAAATAAAATGTGGAAAATAAATAGCGGATGTGATCAATGATGGTAATATGGACCGGAGTCTCATGATGTTCACTAGTGATGTCTCTCTCCCAAAAGACGATAAAACAGCTATGTGAGGTAAACGAATTACAGCTGGGCAATTGACAGGACAATGTGCGCAAACCAATGCTGACTACATTGCAAGAAAGGTTGAGGCTCAAAGCATGGGCGGTACGCCGAGGTAAGTAGACCGAAATCCATCTGCATCTACTACTAATCATCCACCTTGAGATATCTATCCAGAACATATCGCTGGTATTAAGTTGCGAGTCCCACCAATAGTGTAAACTCAAAGCAACAGACAACTGCATTAAAAGAACTTTGCGTAAAGTAAACAATCCTTGCACCCGCGGGCACAAGCACCGTTGTTTTCCCCCTTGTGGCAACAGCACATCCCCTAGACTCATGTTTCTGTCACTCAAGCTAGTCATCGAGGGGCATGAACCCACAATCAAGCATAACGTTCCCTCTTGGAGTCACTACCTACTACTTGGCCAAAGCAATAAGTAACAACGGAGAACATGCAAGAATTACTTACGAACATAAATATAAAAGAGGTGAGTCAAATATATTACTCAAACACAATCTGAACATAATCTCATAATCCATCGGATCCCAGCAAACTCATCATAGCAACAGCATAAGGATTACATATGTGCCTCGATCATGTAGGGCAGCTCACGAGGACTAATTAGTGAAGCACAAGAACGGGAGGAGAACATCACATAGCTACTGGTCATGGACCCATGGTCCAAGGGAGACTACTCACAACTCATCCGGGAGGCGTCCATGGTGGTGGAGAAGCTCCCGGTGGTGATCCTCCCCTCCGGCAGGGTGCCGGGAAGAGTTCTCCTGGTGCTCCCGATCTTGGAAGCGGCGGCGGCGGAACAGAGATGAGATCGCGAAAAAGAGTTCCCGTCTCGAGGGTTTCGGGAGACGCTTTAAATATATGCCAAAGGGGGGCATCAGTGGAGCCTCGGGGGGCCTAGGCACCCCCCCGGCGCGGCCCAGGGGGGTCGCGCCGCCAGGGCGCCTGGAGCCCTGGTGCCCCCCCCCCCCCGGCTGTACTTAGGGCGCACGGTAGCTTCTGGAACGCTGATTTTTTATATAATTTTTCTGGATTTTTTCTGGCAGTTCTCGTAATGTGAAAACCTGAAATACAAAAACAGCCGAAAACTGAAACTGGCACTGGGGTGCACTGAGTTAATAGGTTAGTCCAAATATGATCAAAAGTGTATGGAAGTGTATAAATATCATAGCAATATCACCCAAAAGAGGCATGGAGCAAGCAGAAATTGTAGATACGTTTTGGACGTATCAACATGCCCAAGCTTAATTCCTGCTCGTCCTCGAGTAGGTAAATGATAACAAGAATAATTTTTGTGGTGACATGCTATTAACCATATAGGACTTACTCATAGTCATATGACAAAAGCTTACTGAGACAATGAATCTGTAGTAGTTAAGTTGCCTCATGAGAAAATCACAAAGGACTGAAAGTTTTACAATATGATATTGAAACATCAAATAGATTTGTAATGAACATGATGTGCAAATATGATAAAGTGACATCTAGCTTGCCCCCTTTAGTGAAGCAAAACATAAATGCAGGGGCACCTCCAAGGTTCAAGTGATGACTAGATACAATGATTTCAAAATAAACGATATCACAATCATGCAAAAGACAATGCTACTTTGGGACAATGCACATTACACTCAGAATGACAATCATGCTCTCAGTAGTTGGTGCTTTAAAAGAAGGTGGAGACTCTCGAACCGTGGCTTTTGTTGGCAAGGTTGAAAACCCGTAATCGGAAACAAAGACAAAACATGTACCAGAGCTCTTGGTTTTAAAACAGAGGTAATAATTTATTTTTAGATCATGCATGTTTCGTCAACGAATGCTAGCAGATAACTCAATCACTTCTTGAGATGGACAAGTTTTGAGGAACGGCTCCCGAATGAGGACGATCACATCCTCTTAATCTCCTTTGTTTATCACTGCCAAAGTTTTCTGATTTCTCATGAACAAAGCGTGATGGAGGGTTTGTTTGTTATATTAATTTTGAGCCGGGCGCACTCAATGCCAGTTCCTTCTCGTATTATGGGTTTGCACATTATATATGCAATCCCGGGGTGAAGCTTGTCCAACTTAAAAAGATCATGAATTAACCACTACTCCCTCATGAACTTACAACAGAGGCACAAAATAAGAATGCTTTCTCTTTGAATAATTTCAAGATGGCACATGCAAGCCTCCGTTAGGAATGGCAGGTAAATACCATGTAGGAAGATATGGTGGACTCATATGGCATAACTGGATTAAAAGGATGTGGATGCACAAGCAGTCAGTCCGCTTAGTACAGGCGAAGGTTAGCAAAAGACTGGGAGCGACCAACTAAGAGAGCAATGACGGTCATAATCATGCAGAGCGACAAAGCAACATTGAATCAGACATGGAAGTTATATCGCTACTCAGAAATAAAAGATCATCAAGGCTTGATAGACTTTCTTTACAGTCTTAAATATGCGTGAGCATACACCAAGTCAATCAAAATAAATTCTTGAAGGAAGATATTACTAAACCATACCACATCATAGGCAAACAAATCATGTTGGTACTCCAATAACACATTGGGAACCCCCCAGCTATTTGAGACTAACCATAAGAAAACATGAACTACTAAGCGCCATCGTGCATGTAGCTTCTTTATCATAGACATATCAACCAATGCAACGGAAGCAAACTCTCTTAAGAAGATAAGCATGATAACTAAAGAGAGTTCAAGCAACCAACTGAACAAAAGCTCTTTGAAAAGATAAGCATGAAAACTGAGAGCTGAACATGATAGTAGCTATTAAAAGACAAAGAACACACACATCAAAGATAGACATGAAAATTCTATGTTATGTTCTAGGTAGAAGTGGAGCGTGTTTCTCTCCCACATAAAGAAAGCTGAGTTCCGACTCGTTATGAAAAGCTAAAGAAAACTAAAAACAAGACGCTCCAAGCATAGCACATAACACATGAAGTGATTAAAATATAGTGGAACGAAAGACGAACTGATAATGTTGATGGAGAAGGGGATGCACGTGGGCATCCCCAAGCTTAGACGCTTGAGTCTCCTTGAATATTTCTTGGGGTGCATGAGGGCATCCCCAAGCTTGAGCGTTTGACACTCCAGGATCTTTTTATCATCTTCCCTCGCACACTTGAAAACTCCCTTCATACATAACTCATCATAATCTGATTAGCGAGGTTAGTACCCATAATAAAATAATTGTACCTTGCTGTAAATAAGGATATTCTTGAAGGTCTACTGTTTCTTAAGAATGCCAAAAGGTTTTTGCAAAGAAAAAGCAAGCTCTAGGTTTGCAAAATGAAGGAAAGGCAAAACAGGACAGAATCTGTGAAAAACAGAACAGCAGGTAGTAAATGATTTGTTCGGGGTACTTCTGCAACTCTAATCAAAAAACTCAGAACAGATGCACAAAAGACAATTATATAGAACACGCTGTCGAAAAAATTCAGACCAAAAAGATGATCTGGTGATTTTATACGAATTTTTCTATCCAAGGACAGAATCTGTTTCCTGGACAGCACCTCACAACTTTTGAATTTCTTGCAATCAGAGGCTATACTTGGCACAAAATTGAAAAGCAAAGATACAATGATGATGCTACAGTAGTAACAAACATCAAGACCACTAAAGCTGAAAGAACAAACTGAAAGCAAAGATAACAAGGGTTGTCTCCCTAGAGCTCTTTCTTTATAGCCATAAAGATAGGCTTAAGACTTTAATGATGCTCTCGTAGGAATAAGAGTTGAAGAACAAAAGAGAGCATCAAGAAGCAAATACCAAACACATTTAAGCCTAACATGCTTCCTATGCATAGGAATTTTGCAAGAAAATAAATTATTGAAGCATAAAGCAACTAGCATAGGAAGGCAAAACAAGCATAACTTCAAAACCTTCAACATAAAGAGAGGGAACTTAATATTATTGAAATATCTATAAGCATATGTTCCCATCTCATAATAATTTTCAGTGGGATCACGAATAAACTCAACAATATAAGCATCACATAAAGCATTGTTACCATGATCCACATGCAAAGAGGTACTCTTACTCTCCACATAAGCATCATGAAGAGGATAAAACTTAGTATAAAAGAGAGACATAAGCTCTTGCCAATCAAGCAAGTGCGAGTTATCGAGAAGCTTATACCAATCTGAAGCTTTATCTATAAGTGATACGGCGAACAATGTCCTCATGACAAACTCCCTTGATACACCTGCAAGCTTAAATAATGAACATAATTGTGACAGATATAGCAAGTGTTCACCGGGATGTCTGTCTCCTGCATAACGATTAGCCAAAACATAATTGATAATACCAACTGGTATTTTATAGGGAACAATTTCAGTAGGGGGAGGAGCAACCACCACAGGTGTGGGGCGTCTTCCCACAAGCAACGATCCAATAGCAAGGTTGTCCACAAGCATAACTAGTGAAAAGACATAAAGAAAACTGAAAGGTAAACTAACAAGACTAAAAAGCAAAGGTAAAAGATAGCGTGCAACTCCCCTATCCTGAAGAGTGGAGTCCCCGGCAACGGCACCAGAAATTGCTTTGCTAGGTGCCTTCTCACCCCTCGTTGGTTACCCCAAGTGGAAGGTTTGAGATGCAGTGTAGCAGAAGTTTTCCCTTGGCAATACCAAGGATCGTTTTCCCTGAGACTCCCAGTTTCAACAAGAAGGTGTCAACTGCTAACGGCGCCAGATATTAGCAATCAACGTGGACCTGCACACAGATACAAATAACTTTGCTCCCAACGAGTACAGAGAGGTTGTCAATCCCGCCTGCCTTGTAGTTTACAAAGGATCAAACGCAAGTGATAATAGTGATAGATATAATTGCAATAGTAAATAAAATGCGGAAAATAAATAGCGGATGTGATCAATGATGGTAATATGGACCGGAGTCTCATGATGTTCACTAGTGATGTCTCTCTCCCAAAAGACGATAAAACAACTATGTGAGGTAAACGAATTACAGCTGGGCAATTGACAGGACCATGTGCGCAAACCAATGCTGACTACATTGCAAGAAAGGTTGAGGCTCAAAGCATGGGCGGTACGCCGAGGTAAGTAGACCGAAATCCATCTGCATCTACTACTAATCATCCACCTTGAGATATCTATCCAGAACATCTCGCTGGTATTAAGTTGCGAGTCCCACCCATAGTGTAAACTCAAAGCAACAGACAACTGCATTAAAAGAACTTTGCGTAAAGTAAACAATCCTTGCACCCGTGGGCACAAGCACCGTTGTTTTCCCCCTTGTGGCAACAGCACATCCCCTAGACTCATGTTTCTGTCACTAAAGCTAGTCATCGAGGGGCATGAACCCACAATCAAGCATAACGTTCCCTCTTGGAGTCACTACCTACTACTTGGCCAAAGCAATAAGTAACAACGGAGAACATGCAAGAATTACTTATGAACATAAATATAAAAGAGGTGAGTCAAATATATTACTCAAACACAATCTGAACATAATCTCATAATCCATCGGATCCCACCAAACTCATCATAGCAACAGCATAAGGATTACATATGTGCCTCGATCATGTAGGGCAGCTCATGAGGACTAATTAGTGAAGCACAAGAACGGGAGGAGAACATCACATAGCTACTGGTCATGGACCCATGGTCCAAGGGAGACTACTCACAACTCATCTGGGAGGCGTCCATGGTGGTGGAGAAGCTCCCGGTGGTGATCCTCCCCTCCGGCAGGGTGCCGGGAAGAGTTCTCCTGGTGCTCCCGATCTTGGAAGCGGCGGCGGCGGCGGAACAGAGATGAGATCGCGAAAAAGAGTTCCCGTCTCGAGGGTTTCGGGAGACGCTTTAAATATATGCCAAAGGGGGGCATCAGCGGAGCCTCGGGGGGCCCAGGCGCCCCCCCGACGCGGCCCAGGGGGGGCGCGCCGCCAGGGCGCCTGGAGCCCTGGTGCCCCCCCCCCGGCTGTACTTCGGGCGCACGGTAGCTTCTGGAACGCTGATTTTTTATATAATTTTTCTGGATTTTTCCTGGCAGTTCTCGTAATGTGAAAACCTGAAATACAAAAACAGCCAAAAACAGAAACTGGCACTGGGGTGCACTGAGTAAATAGGTTAGTCCAAATATGATCAAAAGTGTATGGAAGTGTATAAATATCATAGCAATATCACCCAAAATAGGCATGGAGCAAGCAGAAATTATAGATACGTTTTGGACGTATCACATGCTCGAAATCATAATAATTAAACAAAACTCCCCGAGGGCTGTTGCTGGTTTGGACAGTACCCGTTGTTTCGGGCTAGCCGTGGAGTGTGCTTGTTGGTGGTTGGGGAGTATAATCTTTACCATTCTGTTTGCAAACTGCCTATAATGTGCATAGCATGGGAGATATCGAGATTCTTGGTTGTTATGTTGACAATGAAAGTATACCGCTCAAAATGTTATTCATCTCTATTTAAAAATCGACCTTTGGCACCTCTACAAATCCCTGCTTCCCTCTGCGAAGGGCCTATCTATTTAGTTTTATGCAGAGTCATCATCCTCTTATAAAAGAGCACCAGTAGGAGAGCACCTCTGTCATTTGCATGTATTACTATTAATTTGCATTGAGTATGATCATGACTGGATCTCTTTTACCATGAACTACAATGTCTAGTCAGTCCTTGATCTTTAAAGGTTCTCTGCATTTATGTTTTACGGTCTCAGAAAGGGCTAGCGAGATACCATCTTGTTATATCATATCATGATTGTTTTGAGAAAGTGTTGTCATCCGAGGTTTATTATTATTGCTCGCTAGTTAAGTATGCCATTGATATGAGTAGACTTGAGACCTGAAAGTTATTGTGAATGTGGTTAGTTCATGATCTTGCTGAAAACCTGAATGCTGGCTAACATATTTACAACAACAAGAGCAAACAGAGTTTTTCAAAGTTTTTCTTTATCACTTTCAGTTTATCAACTGAATTGCTTGAGGACAAGCAAAGTTTTAAGCTTGGGGGAGTTGATACGTCTCCAACGTATCTACTTTTCCAAAGCCTTTTGCCCTTGTTTTGGACTCTAACTTGCATGATTTGAATGGAACTAACCCGAACTAACGCTGTTTTCAGCAGAATTACCATGGTGTTGTTTTTGTGCAGAAATAAAAATTTCTGGGAATGACCTAAAAATCCAAGGAGAATTATTTTAGAAAATATAAAAAATACCTGGAAGAAGATCCAGACCAGAGGCCCACACCCTGTCAACGAGGGTGGGGGGCGCCCCCTGGTGCTCCACCGACGTATCCCCAGATCCTATATATTCACTTTCGGGGAGAAAAAATCAGAGAGGAAGAATTATCGCGTTTTACGATACGGAGCCGCCGCCAAGCCCTAATCTCTCTCGGGAGGGCTGATCTTGAGTCCGTTCGGGGCTCCTGAGAGTAGAGATCATCACCATCGTCATCATCAACCTTCCTCCATCACCAATTCCATGATTCTCACCGCCGTGCATGAGTAATTCCATCTTAGGCTTGCTGGACGGTGATGGGTTGGATGGGATATATCATGTAATCGAGTTAGTTTTGTTAGGGTTTGATCCCTAGTATCCACTGTGTTCTGAGATTGATGTTGCTATGACTTTGCTATGCTTAATGCTTGTCACTAGGGCCCGAGTGCCATGATTTCAGATCTGAACCTATTATGTTTTCATGAATATATGTGTGTTCTTGATCCTATCTTGCAAGTCCATAGTCACCTACTATGTGTTATGATCCGGCAACCCCGAAGTGACAATAATCGGGACCACTCCCGGTAATGACCGTATTTTGAGGAGTTCATGTATTCACTATGTCTGAATGCTTTAGTCCGGTACTCTATTAAAAGGAGGCCTTGATATCCCTTAGTTTCCAATAGGACCCCGCTGCCACGGGAGGGTAGGACAAAAGATTTCATGCAAGTTCTTTTCCATAACCACGTATGACTATATTTGGAATACATGCCTACATTGCATTGATGATCTAGAGCTAGTTCTGTGTCACCCTAGGTTATAACTTATACATGATGAGTTGCATCCAACATAATTCCCCATCACCGATCCAATGCCTACGAGCTTTTCACATAATATTGCTTGTTGCTTATTTACTTTTTCGTTGCTACTATCACAAAAACTACAAAAACACTACCATTACTTTTATTGCTGCTACATCCACTATCATATTACTTTGCTACTAAACTATCTTGCTGCAGATACTAAGTTTCTAGGTGTGGTTGAATTGACAACTCAACTGCTAATACTTAAGATTATTCTTTGGCTCCCCTTGTGTCAAATCAACAAATTTGGGTTGTCCCTGGGAGCATGCGTTGAATACTTTGTTTTGATAACTCGTAGATTTTTGCAATAAGTATATGAGTTCTTTATGACTAATATTGAGTCCATGGATTATACGCACTCTCACCCTTCAACCATTCCTAGCCTCTCTTGTACCACGCAACTTTCGCCGGTACCATACACCCACCATATACCTTCCTCAAAACAGCCACCATACCTACCTATCATGGCATTTCCATAGCCATTCCGAGATATATTACCATGCAACTTTCCACCATTCCGTTCATATGACACACTTTATATTGTCATATTGACATGCATGATCATGTATCTGACATCGTATCTGTGGCAAGGCCACCATTCACAATTCATTCATACATGTCACTCTTGATTCATTGCACATCCCGGTACACCGCCGGAGGCATTCACATAGAGTCATATTTTGTTCTAGCTTCGAGTTGTAATCTTTGAGTTGTAAGTAAATAAAAGTGTGATGATCTTCATTATTAGAGCATTGTCCCGTGTGAGGAAATAAAAAAAAAGGAAAGGCCAAAAAAAGAGATGGCCCAAAAAAAGGAGGGGGCTGAAAAAAAGGGAGAGAAGCCCCCTCCGTAGCCCATTGATACGCCTAGTCGATGTGAGACTATCTTCCTCTTTTGTCTTCTCCACAACCACCACTCTATTCCACCTATAGTGCTATATCCATGGCTCACGCTCATGTATTGCGTGAAAGTTGAAAAGTTTGAAAAAAAATTAAGTATGAAACAATTGCTTGGCTGAAATCGTGGTTGTGCATGATTTGGGTATTTTGTGTGATGAAGATGGAGCATAGCCAAACTATATGATTTTGTAGGGATGAACTTTCTTTGGCCATGTTATTTTGAGAAGACATCATTGCTTTGCTAGTATGCTTGAAGTATTATTATTTTTATGTCAATATTAATCTTTTGTCTTGAATCTTATGGATATGAACATTCATGCCACAATAAAGAAAATTTCATTGATAAATATGTTAGGTAGCATTCCACATCAAAAATTCTGTTTTTATCATTTACCTACTCGAGGACGAGCAGGAATTAAGCTTGGGGATGATTGATACGTCTCCAACGTATCTATAATTTTTGATTGTTCCATGCTATTATATTATCCATCTAGGATGTTTTATATGCATTTATATGATATTTTATATGATTTTTGGCACTAACCTATTAACCTAGAGCCCAGTGTCAGTTTCTGTTTTTCCTTGTTTTTGAGTTTTACAGAAAAGGAATACGAAACGGAGTCCAATCGACGTGCCAATTTTTGATGATTTTTTATGGACCAAAAGAAGCCCCCAGAGTAAAAGAGTTGGGCCAGAAGAGTCCCAGGCTGCCCATGAGGGTGGGGGGCGCGCCCATCCCCCTGGGCGCGCCCCCCTATCTCGTGGACAGCCCGGAGACCCCCTTTACTTGCCCCTGACTCCAACACCTCCTATATATACTGAAACCTCCGGAAAGTAACCTAGATCGGGATTTCCACTGCCAAAAGCCTCAGTTGCCACCGAAAACCAGTCTAGACCCGTTCTGGCACCCTGTCGGAGGGGGGATCCCTCTTCGATGGCCATCTTCATCATCCCGGCGCTCTCCATGATGAAGAGGGAGTAGTCCACCTTCGGGGCTGAGGGTATGTACCAGTAGCTATCTGTTTGATCTCTCTCTCTCTCTTGTGTTCTTGAGATGGCACGATTTTGATGCATCGCGAGCTTTGCTATTATAGTTGGATCTTATGAAGTTTATCCCCCTCAACTCTCTTGTGATGAATTGATTTTTCCCTTTGAAGTTATCTTATCGGATTGAGTCTTTAAGGATTTGAGAACACTTGATGTACGTCTTGCATGTGCTTATCTGTGGTGACAATGGGATATCACGTGATCTACTTGATGTATGTTTTGGTGATCAACTTGCGGGTTCCGTGACCTTGGAAATCTATACATAGGGGTTGACACACGTTTTTGTCTTGACTCTCCGGTAGAAACTTTGGGGCACTCTTTGAAGTTCTTTGTGTTGGTTGAATAGATGAATCTGAGATTGTGTGATGCATATCGTATAATCATGCCCATGGATACTTGAGGTGACAATGGAGTATCTAGGTGACATTAGGGTTTTGGTTGATTTGTATCTTAAGGTGTTATTCTAGTACGAACTCTATGATAGATCGAAAGGAAAGAATAGCTTCGTGTTATTTTACTACGGACACTTGAATAGATCGATCAGAAAGAATAACTTTGAGGTGGTTTCATACCCTACCATAATCTCTTCGTTTGTTCTCCGCTATTAGTTACTTTGGAGTGACTCTTTGTTGCATGTTGAGGGATAGTTATATGATCCAATTATGTTATTATTGTTGAGAGAACTTGCACTAGTGAAAATATGAACCCTAGGCCTTGTTTCCTAGCATTGCATTACTTTTTATGCTCACTTTTACCACTTGCTACCTTGCTGTTTTTATATTTTCAGTTTACAAAAACCTATATATACCATCCATATTGCACTTGTATCACCATCTCTTCGCCGAACTAGTGCACCTATACAATTTACCATTGTATTGGGTCTGTTGGGGACACAAGAGACTCTTTGTTATTTGGTTGCAGGGTTGCTTGAGAGAGACCATCTTCATCCTATGCCTCCCACGGATTGATAAACCTTAGGGATTCCACTTGAAGGAAATTTGCTACTGCATACAAACCTCTGCACTTGGAGGCCCAACAACGTCAACAAGAAGAAGGTTGCATAGTAGACATCATACCCTATGATCAGTTACTGCCTACCAAGCCCTTCTGCGGAGTGACTGACGGCTCCACCCCCCCCC
>LR738713.1:478877772-478899912 GCA_902687465.1 Secale cereale
CCGGTGGGGCAGGTCCGCCTGCCAGTCAGCTTCGCAAGCTCGACAACTACCACACTAAGCTCATCGACTTCGGTGTCGCCCACATCCATCTCCCTTACAACGCTATCCTCGGGTACCCAGCCCTGGCCAAGTTCATGCCAGTGACTCACCACGGCTACAATGTCCTCATGATGCCGGGGAGCGGCAGCGTCATCACCATCACTTGTGAAGAGAAGGATGCAGTGTGCTCACTCGAGCGCGCTTACCAGGCGGCAGCAGTCGAGGATCCAGACAATGACAGCATCATCTACCCTCCTAAGGTCGTTCCCAAGAAGAAGAAGCAGTTGCTCGCCTTGGAGCCGCATGAGGTTGCGGTACCTAGTGGCAGCACCTCAGTGCCTACACCTAGGGAGGGCCCGCCTCCCTACCTCGCATAGGAAGGCACGAACGGCGCCCCCCTCAGGCTGGGCTCGGGGGCTCTCCTCTTGAGGGCCTCTGACTTAGCCAATGTCACGAGGGAGGCACTCGGGCACCATGCGGAGGAGTGCTACGCCGCACGCTTCCCTCCGGAGGCCTCAAGGCGTGTGGCACCAAGCGCTTAGGAGTTCATCAACCAGACCATTTAAGACCTACAGGTGCCAAGGGCAATGCGGGGCAAGCGCCACCCTGCGCCTCGGAGTGCAGCTGTCGCCCCAAGCTCAGGTGACGGGCTGCGAGTCTGCGTCAACATCCCCGCACTCAACAAGATCGTATCTCAGGAGCTCTAATGGCCTTCCCAGGTGGGCCGGTGCGAGGGTCCCCCTCACTGCTACGTTCACATGCCTTTCGGTCTGCCGGACCAAGCGACCCTACACCAACGCCATATGCGTGGGGTCCTGGCGACTTGCGAGGCCAGGCATCAGGGGATCCAGACGGAGTTGGACTCGGTTCTCCGTGAGATCTCGGATGTCCCGGAGCCTCGCAGTGCGCCGGAGCCAGGCGGCGCATGAGGAGCAGCGTCTGCATCAAGCATCTTCAGCTACACCAACGCTACTTCATCAACTATGCCACGTGACATTTTCCGATTTTGTTCAGCTGGCACAGTTGCTGAAGTAGCCTTGGTGTAGCTGAAGATGCTTGATGCAGACGCTGCTCCTCATGCGACGCCTGGCTCCGACGCACCGCGAGGCTCAGTTGCTAAAGTCTGCTCATCTCGCAACGGGGGCTGCATACGTTGGCACGACGCTTGTGCTCGGGTATGTCCCTGCAACGCTGACAAACCTAAGGGACCGAGCTCTGACCCATGGCACGCTCCGCAAGCGTCACCTCACCAGGTCCTCGGTGCCCTCGTCTTCCTGCAGAATTATCAGAAGCCCAGTGGTAGGCGCAGTCCTAAGTTGTGCTGCTACAGGCTAACCCGCAGGATTCTCAGGAGCACGGTGACAGGCGGTCCGCCGGTCTCCCCTCCTCACGTAATTCCCTTGCGCGTTAAAGGGGGGCCTCTGAGCATCACGTCTCAGGAGCTCTTATCGACTCTCCAGCCCTCACCCCTTGGCCTTGACCACGGCATCGCGACCTGGCATACCAAGGGCGGCTGAGCTTCGCTCGAGGGTCGGGACCCGAGGATGCAGAGCATCAAGAAGGATGGGAGAAGGGGATGCCGACTCAGAGAGCTCAGGCCTGTTCGTACATCAAGGGGGACCCTTGGGCATCGTGACCCAAGGGCCTAACTGGTCCCGTAGCCCCTCCTCCCTGGTCTTGTCCTGGTGTTCCGGTCAAGCCAGCGGCGGCTGAGGTACGCGCGGGGCCGGGCCCTGCCGACGTAGAACATCAAGGCCTAAGTCTACCATTCCCTTTATCAGAGCTATTCGTACATCAAGGGGGACCCTTGGGCATCGCAACCCATGGGCCTAACTGGTCCCGTAGCCCCTCACTCCCTGGCATTGTCCTGGTGTTCCGGTCAAGCCAGCGGCGGCTGAGGTACGCGCGGGGCCGGGCCCTGCCGACGCAGAACACGAAAGCCCTGCCTAGCGCTTCCTACCTAGGACTGTTTGCACGTCAATGGGGACCCCTGAGCATCGCGACTGAGGAGCCTAACTAGCCACGTAGCCCCTCACTCCCTGGTCTTGTCCCGGTGGTCCGGACAAGCCAGCGGCGGCTGAGGTACGCGCGGGGCCGGGCTCTACCGATGTAGAGCGACAAACAGGAAGGGAACCGCGAATATCTAACAATTATTACAAGCCAAATTGTCCTTCAAGCATCAAACAGAAGTTTTAACGCCTCCACGAGGCCCGTAACATGTCGCAGGAAAACGAAGATAGGGAGGAGCACCGTCACTCACCAGCAGGCCCTTCCTTCAGCCTTAGGCGTCGTCGCGAGGAAGAACTTCTTCGCCGAAGGCATCACCACGCCCTGAGGAGTCGGCCTTGGCGGCGGGATCGGTGGCGCCATCGGCTGGGGGTGAGGGGTCGATGGCGAGGAACTTATTTAACAAGGCCTCCACCTAGTCCTTCATAGCTAAAGCAGCGGCCTCACAGCGCTCCGCCTCCACGGGCTCGAGCAGTGCCCCAAGGTCGGCGTTGGGATCACGAAGGTGTAGGTGGCTAAGAACGCGCATCAGGGCAGAAGAAGAAAGCACGCGAGCTTCCTCCTCCGCCAGGGGGCGATCTTGCGGACGACACCCTCGAGCGCCAAGACAAGATAAGGAAGTAGCTGGGCGGGGCCTTCATCGTCCGTCACCAGCAGTTTCTCCAAGCCCTTCTCGTAGAGTGCCCTCGGCGCCTGGCGGGACCTCTCCTCAAGGGACTTGAAGGCCGCGCGGACTTCGGCCAGAACCTTCGCCTTAGTGTCCAGCTGGGTCTCCTTTGCTTCCGTCGCCTGCCTCAGCTCCTCCAGGCGACTGCGCTCTGCAGACAGCTCCTTCGTCAACTGCACCAACTCGGCGTCGCGGCTGGCTACGGCGTCTTCTCGGGCCTTCATCCTCTCCTCGTCCGCCTTGCACTTGTGTTGCATGGCCTGCAGCTTGTTCTCCGTCGACTGGCAGCGCTCCTTTCCGGCCTGCGCATCCTTCAGCGCCGCCTCGCGAGCGGCTGCGGCCTGGTCAACGGCCTGCTTGTCCTCTTCGGAAGCTGCCACGACTTGGCTCAGTGCGTCCCAGACAGACGCGTTGGAGTTCAGCCAGCCAGAAACCAGCTCCAAACACCCAGCCACTAGACAATGATCGGCGCCTTGAAAGTCATCCTGGAGCCGTGTCAGCATGGAGAAAGCCTCCTTCAAGGCGTTGGGCGAAGCCGGGGGACCACGAGCCAGCAGCATGATTGCAGTAGGGGGCTGAGGCATGGTCAAGACCGCTTGAGTCCTGGCATCGCCAGCAAAGGAGCTGACGGTGGGTGCCTCCGGAGCCCGCTCAGTGAAGGACGTGACCCCCACCCGAGGGTCGTCGACTGGGCCTTGTGACGGCGACCGAGCAGCAGAAGCAGGGGCTCCTCCGCCACCTGTGTGCGTCAAAGGGGGTGAAGTCACGCCAGGCCGCTGGGCCTCTAATGCGGCCACCTCCTTCCTCTTCTTCTTCGCCGACGGCGCTGGCCTAGCAATATAGGAAAGATGTCTGGAATCAACAACGGAATCAAGAACGAAGACAAAACCAGGCCAAGGTACTCACTGGTCCACGGCGGCGAAACCTCGAGGCCTCTTCAGAACCATGGAGCCTAGGGGCCCCGCAGCCTGCGCCGCAGGAGCGCGAGCCCCCAGAGCAGTCGAAGCTGTATCAGCTGGCACAACAATAGCACCAGGCGGCCTCACAACAAGAGCATTGCCTCGGGAGATCGACGCCGACCTGCTCTTCGTCGGGACCCCAGCCGGTGGCTTCTTCGAGGGGGTGAGCTTGGACCTCGTGACAACCCCGGCCAGGGGTGCCGCCTCCTTCACTGGGTGGTCGTCGACGTCGTCGTCATCAGGCAAGGCGCGAAGGAGGTCGGCCTTGCATGGAGGGGAGGACACCCCGGTCCCCGCTGCAGTCGCCTCTGAGTCATCTTCCCCGCTGGAGTTGCCCGAAGACAGCTCCACCGGTTCTGCTGTCACTTGAGCTTCAGGAGGCGCCGGAGGCACGAGCTCGCGCCCGTCGAAGGTGGGCATCGAGGCCACCACCGTCACCCCGTCCTGGTGACGGTACAAGGGGACATGGGTAGCAGGCGGATATCCCAGATCATCCCCAACCAGGAGACGGAGAGCTACCCCAAGCTGCTCGGCGGACAATGCATCACGGCGCAGTCGGAGGTTGTCCGCCTCGTCCCCGAGTGTCCACATGGGGCGCGAGCGTGCATGAAGTGGAGCCACGCGGAGTGCCAAGAATTCCTTGATGATCATGGCCCCCATCAGCTTCGCCGCCTCGGGGTCATCAGGCTTCAGGTCTGCAGTCATCTTCTCCAACACCTTCTGTGCCCGGGGGTCGGTGAGCTTCACGCTAAGCCACCTATCGCTCGACTCGGGCATCGCTGTCGATAGCACCAGCCAAGGATGGGAGCACTTTGGCGTCCACGAGGACCCACTTGTCCCTAAAGTTCTCGGCCTTCTTCCCGGACTTCGAGATCGCGTTGGCCCCGATCATCACGACGAAATTGGCACTCCCAGAACAAAGTGTGCCCTTGTTCCTGAGGTAGAAGAAGTGGCAAAGCAGCGTTACAGATGGCATCACCCCAACAAATGCCTCTCAATACAAGGCATGGATCGACAGGAGGAGGGTGGAATAGGGATGAAGATGAAGGGCATGTAGCTTATAGTGGCTGAGGACGGAGAAAAAGAAATCTGAGAAAGGAGGGACAACCCACGCAACAACACTACTCATAAAGAGGGAACAAAAGGTACTCTTGGAATCCTTTGGCTCGATGGAGGCGGCTCGGATTGCGGTCTTCCCCTTCTCATTGGTGTCCTCTGCCGTCATCAGGACCAAGGCGGCATGGTTCATCTCAAAGACTATGGGCGCCCATAAGGCCGGCTCGTACTAGGCGAGCGGAGCAGTAGCCTTCGACTTGCTGGATGCCATCAGCTGCGAGCTCGGAGGAGAGACGGCAGAGATCTGGAGTCTTGTAGAAGAGAGAAGCAAGAAAGGGATCTGGAGCAAGGCAATGGCTATCAATGAAGGCATAGCAGCACGCACTTGCCTTTTTGTCAGCCGTGTAGTTGTCGAGGCGGCGTGGGGAGTTGATAACCCTCAACCGTAAGGGATCGAGATAGTCTTCGCGGGTAAGAATAACCCAATTTATTGATTCGACACACGGGGAGCCAAAGAGTATTTATAAGCTTTAACAGTTGAGTTGTCAATTCAACTACACCTGAAATATACTAACTTGCAACAAAAGATAAGTGGTAACAGTGATATGATAGTGATGATAGTAATAGTAAAAGTAAACAGCAAAAGTAAATAGCAGTAGTAAATGGCAGAAGTAGCAACTAGTGACAGGCAAGGTTTAAAATACTGTAGGCTAGGGAGATGGATGGTTGGGCGTTGCATGGATGAGATAGATTCTAACTTGGGGCACGGCACACGGAAAAGTAATGATCATCTAGGCAAATATCAAACATTAGGCATGTATCTCGTAGGTAGTTGTACGTGCTTGCAATAAGAACTTGCACAACATCTTTTGTCCTACCATCCCGCTACGAACGGGGCCAAAAGGAACTAATGGATATTAAGGTGCTCCGGTCAAAGAGCACCGGAACAAAGCAATGAACTCAATGGATACATGTAATCCTCAAACTACGGACCATCCCCTTTGGTGTCCCAAGCTGTCACTTTTGGGATCGCCGGTTCCGAACCGTAACAGGTGCATACAACTCATAGATAGGATCAAGAACACAAATATATTCATGCAAACACATATGGTTCAGATCTGAAATCATGGCACTCGGGCCCTAAGTGTCAAGCATTAAGAATAACAAGTTGTAGCAAAGATGATAAACACCATACTAGATGATAGGCAACATGCCCCCAACAATCTGACGAACTATTACATGACCTAACTCATCCAATCTCTACCATCCCCTTCGCCTACAGCAAGGGAATTACTCACACATGAAGGGGGAAGTCATGGAGGGATGATGGATTGGTGATGATGATGACGATGGCGACGATCTCCCCTCTCCGGAGGCCAAATCAGCCTCCAGATTAGCCCTCCCGAAGAAGAACATAGGGTGGCGGCGGCTCCGCGACGAAAAACAGCGAAAGAACTTCCGATCTGGGATTTTCTCGTCGGGAGGAAAAATACGGACTAAAGTAGGGCACCAGGGGGTGTGGGGCCCACCCAGGCGCCCCCCCCCCCCCGGCGCGGCCCAGGGGGGGCGCGCCCACAGGGCGCCTGGACACCCCCTGGCCCCCCTCTGGTCCCACTTCTGGCATTTGGTTTCCTCGGGTGCGTGGATTTTTCGTGTTTTTTCGTGGATTTTTCTGAGATGCTTAAAAATCCGTTTTCCTGCACACAAATAAACCATACAGGCAGCTCTGCTGAAAACAGCGTCAGTCCGGGTTAGTTTAGTCCAAAAAATGCAAGAATGAGGTCAAAACAATATCAAAAGTGTTTGGAAAAGTAGATACGTTTGAGACGTATCAACTCCCCCAAGCTTAGCATATTGCTTGTCCTCAAGCAATTCAGTTCAACGAACTGGACGCGACAAAGAAAACTTTGACAAACTCATTTGCTTCATTAGATGTATATAAGCATGTACTACGAAAAGAGTTCAGCGAGTATTAAAACAGTACTTATGAGAACAATGCAAGGAGCAATCCTTCTTTCAAGTGACCGGTCACAAATAATTAAGAGTAAACAATATATTACTGAAAATCAAGACAAGATCACATTGCACATAGCTTGAGCATATTAAGGTGGTATCTCGCTAGCCTCCATGAGTGAAGCAAAACATAAATGCAGAGACTCCTCCAGAGTTTTAAAGGAGACTAGAACTAAGAATTCAGAATAAATCATATCACAAATATGCAGAAGACAATGTAATACTTTGGGACAATGCACATTACACTCAGAATGACAATTATGCTCTCCTAGTCAGTGCTTTGAAGAAGGAAGATGAGACTCTCGAACCGTGGCTTTTATTGGCAAAGTTGAAAACCCGTGATCGGAAACAAAAACTAAACATGTACCAGAGCTCTTGGTTTTAAAAACAGAAGTAAATGTGTTTTTGAGAGGTGCATATTTCGTCAACGAATGCTAGCAGATAACTCAATCACTTTTTAAGCCAGACAAGTCTCGAGGAACGGCTCCCGCATGAGGACGATCACATCCTCTTAATCTCCTTTGTTTATCACTGCCAAAGTTTTCTGATTTCTCATGAACAAAGCGTGAAGGAGGGTTCGTTTGTTATATTATCTTTTCGAGCCGGGCGCACTCAATGCCAGTTCCTTTTCATATTAGGGGTTCGCACATTATACATGCAATCCAGGGGTGAAACTTGTCCAACTTAAAGAGATCATGAATTAACTACTACTTCCTCATGAGCTAAAACATAGGCACAAAAAGAGAAATGCTTTTGATTAATTTCGAGATGGTACATGAAAGTCTTCGTTAGGAATGGCAGGTAAATACCATGTATAGGAAGGTATAGTGGACTCACATGGCATAACAGGTTTAAAGGTTTTGGATGCACAAGCAGTCATTCCGCTTAGTACGGGTGGAGGTTTAGCAAAAGACTGGGAAGCGACCAACTAGAGAGCAATAACGGTCATAATCATGCAGAGCGACAAAGCAACATTGAATCAGGCATGAAAGTGATATAACTATTCTAAAACTCAAAGATCATAAAGGCAAAGTAGACTTTTTAGTCTTAAACATGTGTAAGCATGTGCCAAGTCAATCCAAAAGTTCTCTAAAGGGAAATACCACCTTAGTATACCAGACTATGAACAGTGCGATGCATGTAGATCATTTCAATAACACATTATATACTCTAGTTATTGGAGACTAGCCACAAGGAAAGCATGAACCACTAGAAGAGCATTGTAAACATAGCACTATGTCGCTACAAGCTGGTCTCTAGATCATAAGTACAGGCATATGTACAAAAGTAGGAACAATAAGAGTTCATACCGGTCTTCCTTGTTGCTTCCTTTCAGTCGATCTTCTTCATTACTGCTTGTCACTTGCACGATCGAACGTAGGAAATATAATCAAATGCCATCACGGACTCGAGCTGATCTCTGAAAACAAAGCAAACTAAAGAGAGAAAGGAAATATTTTTGGGTTTTTCAAGAGTTGAATAAAAAGCAGAAGAAAGAGAAAATCTTTTTGTTGTTTTTGCAAATAGAGGAATAAAGAAGAACGGGTAAAAACTTCGAAAAGATCAAAGTGAATAAGGCGGATAATACAATGAAAAAGTGAGAAGGGCACATACTCCCCCAAGCTTAGGCTTTTGGCCTAAGTTGGTAGCAGCTACTGCCCCCAGGAGCCTCCTGCTCCAGGGGTATGGTGGTGAGACCAAGGGTCGTAGAAGGATGATGGCGCGTACACCGAACTCCTCGGAGTCTCCCACAAGGAAGGTTCCGAGCGCCAAACAGAGGAAGACCCTTTACCAAACTCGGTGGCGGTCTCATCCTGAAAATGTGGTATCTCACCGTGCCTCTCCTCGCCGGGCACAACCCCCTCCATGGGGTTATGGAACTGATGCTGGACCATGAACTCATCGAACTGGACAACATCAAAGGACCATCCGTTCCTGCGAGAATAATCAAACAAAAGAGGTGCAGGTAGACGGATCTCGCGTTCCGCGGTAGTTCCGAAACGCAAGATATAAACAAGGTTATCAAGTTCAGAACCCATGGTAACAAACTTATGCCTTTTCATAGCAGCAAGATCAAAGCTTAAATAAGTAAAAGGAGTATCATCAGGGTGTGGGGTGCCTCCAAGATGCTCTAAGATAAGCGTGGCATAAATGCCACCATATAAGTCCCCCTTGTTACCGTTCATAGCAAGGCGTCGAGCAATTAAGGTACCAATATTATAATCAGACCTCCCTGAGAGGGCTGCTGCCAGGATAGCAATATCCGGAGCAGAAATGTTGCTCGTGTTGTCACGAGCTAACACCCCTCTAGCAATATAATATGCAAAATACCTGAGGTGAGGAAACAAGATACTGGAGATCTTCGACCGATGAATATCCCTCGTACCCATGCTGCAAAGAGAGTTGATGACGGTTTTCAGCTCGGAGGGCTGAGTGGCCATCCTTGCCGTCCTCCCAACGTTCGGCACACCTATTACTTCACAAAAATTTCCCAAAGTCATGGGGATAACATCATTATAAATTTTAAACTCAATAGCACCTGATTCAGGATTATATCTACAACTGTTAATGAAAATGGAGGTGAGTTTTTGATACTGAGTAACACGGCTGGTGACGAGCCGTGTCAAACCTGCATTAGCACAAAGATTATAAAACTCATCCTTGATTCCCGCAGCTTCCATGAATACGTCACATGGGTATGTCATCGCACGTGCTGGACTTGTGTCTTCCAACAACTCCAAGGGCACATGATCCTCATTATAGCTCACCCTGGCAGTCGTTGGTGAAGCTGCGGCCCTAGTGACTCGATCGGAGTGTGCGGGCCTCCTCTTCTCAAGCCATCCTTTTGCCCTTCCTAACAAACTCATTTCTGAAAAAAAAATACAATTCACAAAAACGAGGATTAAAACAAAGTGAGCTAAGGCTAACTACTCAACTCACTTGCCCAAGGCATAAACTTGCATCAAAACTTGGAAAACAACTTTCTACACATGCATGCAAGCTCATCTCTACAGCACCAAGAACTACTAAATACTCACAAATGAGGCCACCAATCAAAAATCTAATTGGATGGGTGGAGGAGTCACATACCAGGGAGTATTTGCTCAAAATTTCAGCTCAAATGATGGGCTGTAGAGAGAGATCGAAGAATCGCCCCCAAGAACAGCAAGAACAAGAAGAACACGACCAGAACTCGGGTTTCTGGAAAAAGAGGGAGAGAGGGGAAGAAGTACCTGGAGGGGGGTCCCGTGGGCCCCAGGCGCCCTGTGGGCGCGGCCAGGGGCTGGGCCGCGCCAGCTGGCCGCCTGGGCCACTGGTGGCCCCCTGGCTGGCCCCAGGACTTTCCGGGTCTCTCCCGTTGTGGAAATTTTTAATATAATTTTTCTGGAATTTTTCTGAAAACTTCACTGTTGAAATTTTTTCGAAGTTCAAAAAGCTGCGAAACTCTCTGAAAACTTGAAGTAGTTAGTAGTATTGTGAAGCTTCAAAAACATAGATACTTGGTACAGCAAGTATGACAACACTAAAAACAAATAAATACATAGAAAGCTCAACTTTTTATCTGTATATAACACGTTCACTAGTAAGGTTGATCAAGTCTTACCAACAAACAAGCGGTATATAGAACAAAAAGTCTCACCTCCTACGAAGTAATCACTGAACTTTTACCTTGATGGACATTGTCCCTACCATGATAGTTTTGTATTTGTGAGGCACATGTAGTGGACAGTCCCATTCTCCAATTTTCACGGTCTCGATATTCTCTATAGAGTTGAGGGCATGCCTCCTGTCGGTCTTCTTCGGAAAATATATCGTGTGTTCTTTATCATTCACATGAAAGGTAACCTTCCCTTTGTTGCAATCAATAATAGCACCTGCGGTGTTAAGGAAAGGTCTACCAAGAATAATGGACATGCTCCCATCCTCGGGCATGTCAAGCACAACAAAATCAGTAAGAATTAAACAATTAGCAACTTCAACTGGAACATCCTCACAAATACCTATCGGAACAGCGGTTGACTTGTCAGCCATCTGAAGGGAGATATCTGTAGGAATTAGTTTCTCTAAACAAAGCCTCTCGTAAAGAGAGAGAGGCATAACACTCACTCCCGCTCCAAGATCACAGAAAGCAGTTTTAACATAATTATTCTTTATGGAGCAAGGGATGGTGGGTATACCTGGATCACCGAGCTTCTCAGGAATCTTTCCACTGAAAGAATAGTTAGCAAGCATAGTAGATATTGCATCATTAGGAACTTTTCTTTTGTTAGTGACAATATCTTTCATATATTTTGAACAAGGGAGTAACTTAATAGCATCAGTCAAAGGAATTTGAAGAAAAAGAGGTTTAATCCATTCACAAAACTTATTGTAATGCTCTTCTTCTTTAGATTTGATGGACTTACCTAGAAAGGGCATGGGTTTCTGTACCCATGGTTCTTTCTCCTTCCCATGTTTTCTTGCGATGAAGTCTTCTTTAGTGTACCTCTTACGTTTGTCAGGTGCTTCTTCTTCTCGAACTTCAGGTGGATCATTCTTCTCATTATTATTACCTTCAGGTTCAGCACCGTCTTCAGTCTCAGCATCGGAAATAGATACACTGTTGGGATCAATAGCCGGCTCTTCATCTGCAATAGGATCATTAGAATTGTCAGTCTCTTTATGTTTCTTCTTCTTATTTGGAGAGACAACAATTTCTTCTTCCTGCATTTGAGAATCTTGCTCGATTCTCTTTGGATGTCCCTCTGGATAAAGAGGGTCTTGAGTACTAGTTCCTCCTCGGGTCTTAATCCCAAAAGCCTGCAATTTATCTTGTTTGGCATTGTTAGCAAGCAAATCTCTTTGCACATTAGAAATTTGATCAAGCTGAGTTTGAACCATATGAAAATGCTTCACAAGACATTGAACATCATTAACTGTTCTATCTAAAACACCAAGCAACTTTTTGATAGCAAGGGAACTATCATGCAACTGACTTTCTATCCTCTTATTAAAATGATTCTGTTTCATAATAAAATTATCAAACTCATCTAAACATTGATCAGGAGGCTTACCATGAGGGATGTCACTTGCGTTGAAATCTAAAAGAGAGTTTACCTCTACCATAGGAGGGTGAGTGGTAGGCTCACACAACTTCTCAATAGGGGGTAGATTCTTCACGTCTTCAGTTTCAATACCTTTCTCTTTGATAGACTTCTTTGCTTCTCGCATATCTTCGGGGCTTAGAACAAACATGCCCCTCTTCTTTGTTGGTGGAGGTGGTTCAGGGACGGACCAATCTTCATGGTTTTTGGCAATCCTGCCCATTAAGTCTTCCGCGTCGTCCGGTGTTCTTTTCCTGAAAACACAACCAGCACAACTGTCCAGATAGGACCTAGATTCATCAGTTAGACCAGCATAGAATATATCAATTAATTCATTCTTAGGAACTCCATGTCCTGGTCTAGCCTGAATCAAACCGTAGTACCTCCCCCAAGCTTTAGGGAGGGACTCATCCTACAACTGTTTAAAATTATAAATTCTTTGTAAAGCAGCATGTTGCATATGAGCAGGAAAGTATTTATCAACAAAAGAGTGAGCTAAGTCCTGAGGACTCTTAATAGAACCGCATGGGAGTGAATCATACCATGCTTTAGCACCTTCCTTCAAGGAGAAAGGAAGAAGCTTGGTCACATAAAAGTAGCGTATCTTCTCATCGGTGGTAAACAGGCTACCTAGTTCACCAAGTTTAGTTAGGTGTGCAATAGCATCATCATTTTCTCTGCCATAAAAGGGGTCAGCTTCAACCATAGGTATAAGTGAAAGATCAACAGAGAAATCAAAGTCAGGATCATCAATGCATATAGGAGATGTAGCAAACTCAGGATTAGGAACGGTTTTGTTTTTCAAAGAGTGTTTTTCAAATATTTTCTTAATAGTTTCAGGGTCAGAGCCGGCAAACTCTGTCAGTTCCCTGCATAAATCCTCATCAAGTATATAGTAATCATCATCAAGAAGCCTCTCCTGGAGTTTACTCAAATCAGGAAAATCATAAGTTTCACCAATGGGGTAGCGAGTAACAGGAAGTTCAATTCCATGTTTTTCAGCAGCAGCAGTAATTTGTTTCTCAAGAGCATAACCAAGCGAACTAATATCATCATCAAAAGTAGTAGAAGCATCATCAAGAGTATCAGACATAGTAACAGATTCAGTAGGAGCATCATGTGGTGGTGGTGACGCAAACTTACTCATAACAGAAGGTGAATCAAGCGTAGCACTAGTGCTTAGAGCAGTACCTCTTCTTGTAGTGGATCGTAAGATCGGAACCTTGGGGTCACCTTTCTTACCCATAGTGAATAAAGTGCAGCAGGTAGGATACCTCAAGTAGACTTGTAAATATTGCTATGCTCCCCGGCAACGGCACCAGAAACCGGTACTTGATAACCCTCAACCGTAAGGGATCGAGATAGTCTTCGCGGGTAAGAATAACCCAATTTATTGATTCGACACACGGGGAGCCAAAGAGTATTTATAAGCTTTAACAGTTGAGTTGTCAATTCAACCGCACCTGAAATATACTAACTTGCAACAAAAGATAAGTGGTAACAGTGATATGATAGTGATGATAGTAATAGTAAAAGTAAACAGCAAAAGTAAATAGCAGTAGTAAATGGCAGAAGTAGCAACTAGTGACAGGCAAGGTTTAAAATACAGTAGGCTAGGGAGATGGATGGTTGGCCGTTGCATGGATGAGATAGATTCTAACTTGGGGCACGGCACACGGGAAAGTAATGATCATCTAGGCAAATATCAAACATTAGGCATGTATCCCGTAGGTAGTTGTACGTGCTTGCAATAAGAACTTGCACAACATCTTTTGTCCTACCATCCCGCTACGAACGGGGCCAAAAGGAACTAATGGATATTAAGGTGCTCCGGTCAAAGAGCACCGGAACAAAGCAATGAACTCAATGGATACATGTAATCCTCAAACTACGGACCATCCCCTTTGGTGTCCCAAGCTGTCACTTTTGGGATCGCCGGTTCCGAACCGTAACAGGTGCATACAACTCATAGATAGGATCAAGAACACAAATATATTCATGCAAACACATATGGTTCAGATCTGAAATCGTGGCACTCAGGCCCTAAGTGTCAAGCATTAAGAATAACAAGTTGTAGCAAAGATGATAAACACCATATTAGATGATAGGCAACATGCCCCCAACAATCTGACGAACTATTACATGATCTAACTCATCCAATCCCTACCATCCCCTTCGCCTACAGCAAGGGAATTACTCACACATGAAGGGGGGAAGTCATGGAGGGATGATGGAGTGGTGATGATGATGACGATGGCGACGATCTCCCCTCTCCGGAGGCCAAATCAGCCTCCAGAATAGCCCTCCCGAAGAAGAACAGAGGGTGGCGGCGGCTCGGCGACGAAAAACAGCGAAAGAACTTCCGATCTGGGATTTTCTCGTCGGGAGGAAAAATACGGACTAAAGTAGGGCACCAGGGGGTGTGGGGCCCACCCAGGCGCCCCCCCGGTGCGGCCCAGGGGGGGCGCGCCCACAGGGCGCCTGGGCACCCCCTGGCCCCCCTCTGGTCCCACTTCTGGCATTTGGTTTCCTCGGGTGCGTGGATTTTTCGTGATTTTTCGTGGATTTTTCTGAGATGCTTAAAAATCCGTTTTCCTGCACACAAATAAACCATACATGCAGCTCTGCTGAAAACAGCGTCAGTCCGGGTTAGTTTAGTCCAAAACATGCAAGAATGAGGTCAAAACAATATCAAAAGTGTTTGGAAAAGTAGATACGTTTGAGACGTATCAGGAGTGCAGACGCCCATGTCCAATCAATCACCACGCGTCAGTCAAAGCAACGGGCTTTTGGGGCCCGCGGCGCTCCGCACTAGGCCCTTGGCTTCGCCGCGAAGCCAAGTCCGAGCGCACCTTGGGCCCGGGGGCTACTGTCGGCGTTCTAGGAACGGGGGTACCCAGACTTTCCTGCCTGCGGCCCAGGGTGTGGTTCATCAGGCGGCCTGGTCTAGCCCAATCTCTTCAGCAACCACTCAAGACCATCACGAAGTGCCGAGCCTCGCGTGGCGGACGATGCATGACCTCCCCTGGGGCGGCCTCACTAGGCTGGCTCCTGAGGAGCGGAAATATCAAGGCAAGGGGCACCTCGCGAGGTCCTCGTGACGTGAGAAGTGACGACCAAGGCCAGGCTGGCGCCAGCGGGCGCAGAGCGCCAGTTTCCTCTTTCGTGCTAAAGGAGCAGGTGCAGGCGAGGAGTCCCGTGGCATCAGCCAAAGGTTTCCATATCGGTGTAACAAGACCAAGACCAGTAGGACGGCAGAGCGGAGGTCATCACGGAGCCCACGACGGCGTCACCACCAGAGCCTTTGGCAGGCGAAGACCACCTTTTGTCAGGATAACATGTACTAGTCGCCCCCCTTCAAATTTGGCCGTTGTGGAATCCCTTCCCGCTCAATATCTGGGAAGAGGACCCGGGCCACTATAAATAGAACTAGCCACCACCACCATTGGGGGGATCAGATCTTGAGTTGATCGGATAGAAGGCCACACACTCAGAAACTCGCTCGAGCACAAGAACACCTCTCCTCAGGACGCAGTTAACTCCATGTACTAGTCCTTCCTCAGCCTATAAGGCAATCCACCACACCACACTGGATTAGGGTATTACACCACAATGATGTCCCAATCCAGTATAAACCTTGTGTCCCTTGTTCTTCCGATCTGACAAGCTAGGTCTAGGGATTGGCGAGTAGACGAGCTAGGGCGAGAGGAGAGATCTTCGTGCGCACCCCAGAGTTCGAACCACAAGGGTTTTGCCAGAACCCAAGATCCGACAAATTTGTCAGTGCCGGTGCACGCATCAAGAGACATAGATTCCCAAGCCTTGATCAAGACTTGATCTTCCAACTGCATGTAGTTCTTTGACCTTGTATGCAGTTTTGCTTGCGCTTGGTCCAACACTCCTCTTCTTCCTCACTATGACCGTCCACACGACCATCTATCTCCTTGTAGCTGTAATCACCAATCGGTGTTTGATCAGTGTCGATGGTGTTGTCCTCCAATATGTGCACAAACTCGGCAGTCGCATCATGCATAGCAGACCTATAGTTTTGCTCCAATAGTCACGAACAATTACAATGAAAAAAATTGAAAACAACTGGAAGAAAAATGAAGTTCCATACCTTGCGCGGATTCCGTCGAACACCTCGGGGCAGTGGCAATAATGTCATCGACAGGTGTCCTTGGGGAAGCTCTTCTGCTGGCGGTAGAAGGTGGTGGTGGCGCGGTGCTCATAGTACCTTTTTTGGCCGCCATCTTGCGTTTCACCCCAGCCACCTTGCACATCTTCACCGCGGGGTGGGGATGGTTTGGACTGGATTCACAGTGGCGATGGTGACGGCTGGCGCACATGCCTTCTCGGCAGCGGTTGCCGGAGCGCCGCTGATACGTCCAAAACGTATCTATAATTTCTGCTTGCTCCATGCCTCTTTTGGGTGATATTGCTATGATATTTATACACTTCCATACACTTTTGATCATATTTGGACTAACCTATTAACTCAGTGCACCCCAGTGCTAGTTTCTGTTTTCGGATGTTTTTGTATTTCAGGTTTTCACATTACGAGAAGTGCCAGGAAAAATCCAGAAAAATTATATAAAAAATCAGCGTTCCAGAAACTACCGTGCGCCCGAAGGACAGCCGGGGGGCACCAAGGCTCCAGGCGCCCTGGCGGCGCGCCCCCCCTGGGCCGCGCCGGGGGGGGGGCGCCTGGGCCCCCCGAGGCTCCTTTGATGCCCCCCTTTGGCATATATTTAAAGCGTCTCCCGAAACCCTTCAGGGAGGAACTCTTTTTCGCGATCTCATCTCTGTTCCGCTGCCGCCGCCGCTTCCAAGATCGGGAGCACCAGGAGAACTCTTCCCGGCACCCTGCCGGAGGGGAGGATCACCACCGGGAGCCTCTCCACCACCATGGTCGCCTCCCGGATGAGTTGTGAGTAGTCTCCCTTGGACCATGAGTCCAGGACTAGGCACATATGTAATCCTTATGTTGTTGCTATGATGAGTTTGCTGGGATCCGATGGATTATGAGATTATGTTCAGATTGTGCTTGAGTAATATATTTGATCTACCTCTTTTATATTTATGTTCGTAAGTAATTCTTGCATGTTCTCCATTGTTATTTGTTGCTTTGGCCAAGTAATAGGTAGTGACTCCAAGAGGGAACGTTATGCTCGATTGTGGGTTCATGCCCCTCGATGACTAGTTTGAGTGACAGAAACATGAGTCTAGGGGATGTGTTGTTGCCACAAGGGGGAAAACAACGGTGTTTGTGCCCGCGGGTGCAAGGATTGTCTACTTTACGCAAAGTTCTTTTAATGTAGTTGTCTGTTGCATTGAGTTTACACTATGGGTGGGACTCGCAACTTAATACCAGCGAGATGTTCTGGATAGATATCTCAAGGTGGATGATTAGTAGTAGATATTGATGGATTTCGGTCTACTTACTTTGGCGTACCGCCCATGCTTTGAACCTCAACCTTTCTTGCAATGTAGTCAGCATTGGTTTGCGTTCGTGGTCCTGTCAATTGCCCAGCTGTAATTTGTTTACCTCACATAGCTGTTTTATCATCTTTTGGGAGCGAGACATCACTAGTGAACATCATGAGACTCTGGTCCATATCACATCCGCTATTTACTTTTCGCTTTACTTACTATTGCAAACATTATCTATCACTACTATCACTTGCGTTTAATCCTTTGTGAACTACAAGGCCGGAGGGATTGACAACCTCTCTGTACTCGTTGGGAGCAAAGTTATTTGTATCTGTGTGCAGGTCCACATTGATTGCTAATATCTGGCGCCGTAGCAGTTGACACCTTCTTGTTGAACCTAGGAGTCTCTAGGGATTCGATCCTTGGTATCTTTGCCAAGGGAAAAACTTCCGCAACACTACATCTCACACCTTCCACTTGGGGTAACCAACGAGGGGCGAGAAGCCTAGCAAGAGTTTTTCTGGCGCCGTTGTCGGGGACTCCACTCTTCGGGATAGGGGAGTTGCACGCTATCTTTTACCTTTGCTTTTAGTCTTGTCAGTTTACCTTTCAGTTTTCTTTATGTCTTTTCACTAGTTATGCTTATGGACAACCTTTCTATTGGATCATTGCTTGCGGGAAGACGCCCCACACCTGTGGTGGTTGCTCCTCCCCCTACTGAAATTGTGCCCTATAAAATACCAGCTGGTATTATCGATTATGTCTTGGCTAATCGTTATGCAGGAGACAGACATCCCGGTGAACACTTGCTATATCTGTCACAATTATGTTCATTATTTAAGCTTGCAGGTGTATCAAGGGATTTTTGTCATGAGGAAATTGTTCGCCGTATCACTTATAAACAAGGCTTCAGATTGGTATAAGCTTCTCGATAACTCGCACTTGCTTGATTGGCAAGAGCTTATGTCTCTCTTTTATACTAAGTTTTATCCTCTTCATGAAGTTCATCGAGATAGGAACTATATCTATAACTTTAGGTCTCATGACGGAGAGAGCGTAGCTCAAGTTTGGGGGAGACTGAAAACGTTAATGCTAAAAAGTCCTAACCATGGGCTCCCCAAAGATGCTTATGTGGAGAGTAAGAGTACCTTTTTGCATGTGGATCATGGTAACAATGCTTTATGTGATGCTTATATTGTTGAGTTTATTCGTGATCCCACTGAAAATTACTATGAGAAGGGAACATATGCTTATAGATATTTCAATAATATCAAGTTCCCTCTCTTTATGGTGAATATTTTGAAGTTATGCTTGTTCTGCCTTCCTATGCTAGTTGCTTTATGCTTCAATGAATTATTCTATTGCAATATACCTATGCATAGGAAGCATGTTAGGCTTAAATGTATTTGGTATTTGCTTCTTGATGCTCTCTTTTGTTCTTCAACTCTTATTCCTACGAGAGCATCATTAAAGTCTTATGCCTAGCTTAAAGGCATAAAAGAAAGCGCTTTTGGGAGGCAGCCCACATGAATAAATTTTATTTTGCTTTTGTTGTGTCTTGATGTTGTTTACTACAGTAGCATCATCATTGTATCTTTACTTTTCAATTTTGTGCCAAGTATAGTCTCTGATTGCTAGAAAGTTCAAAAGTTGTGAGGTGCTGTCCAGGAAACAGATTCTGTCCTTGGATAGAAAAATTCGTATAAAATCACCAGGTCATCTTTTTAGTCTGAATTTTTTTTCGACAGCGTGCTCTATATAATTGTCTTTCGTGCGTCTGTTCTGAGTTTTTTTATTAGAGTTTCAGAAGTGCCCCGAACAAATCATTTACTACCTGCTGTTCTGTTTTTCACAGATTCTGTCCTGTTTTGCCTTTCCTTCATTTTGCAAATCTAGAGCTTGTTTTTTCTTTGCAAAAACCTTTTGGCAATCTTGAGAAACAGTAGAACTTCAAGAATATCTTTATTTCCAGCAAGGTACAATTATTTTAGTATGGGCACTAACCTCGCTAATCAGATTTTGATGAGTTATGTATGAAGGGAGTTTTCAAGTGTGCGAGGGAAGATGATAAAAAGATTCAGGGGTGTCAAGCGCTCAAGCTTGGGGATGCCCCCGTGCACCCCCAAGAAATATTCAAGGAGACTCAAGCGTCTAAGCTTGGGGATGCCCCCGTGCATCCACTTCTCCATCAACATTATCAGTTCGTCTTTCGTTCCACTATATTTTAATCACTTCATGTGTTATGTGCTATGCTTGGAGCGTCTTGTTTTTAGTTTTCTTTAGCTTTTCATAACGAGTCGGAACTCAACTTTCTTTATGTGGGAGAGAAACACGCTCCACTTCTACCTAGAACATAACATAGAATTTTCATGTCTATCTTTGCTGTGTGTGTTCTCTGTCTTTTAATAGCTACTATCATGTTCAGCTCTTAGTATTCATGCATATCTTTTCAAAGAGCTTTTGTTTAGTTGGTTGCTTGAACTCTCTTTAATTAGCATGCTCACCTTATTAAGAGAGTTTGCTTCCGTTGCATTGGTTGATATGTCTATGATAAAGATGCTACGTGCATAATGGCGCTTAGTAGTTCAGGTTTTCTTATGGTTAATCTCAAATAGCTGGGGGGTTCCCAATGTGTTATTGGAGTACCAACATGATTTGTTTGCCTATGATGTGGTATGGTTTAGTAATATCTTCCTTCAAGAATTTATTTTGATTGACTTGGCGTATGCTCACGCATATTTAAGACTGTAAAGAAAGTATGTCAAGCCTTGATGATCTTTTGTTTCTGAGTAGCGATATAACTTCCATGCCTGATTCAATGTTGCTTTGTCGCTCTGCATGATTATGACCGTCATTGCTCTCTTAGTTGGTCGCTCCCAGTCTTTTGCTAACCTTCGCCTGTACTAAGCGGACTGACTGCTTGTGCATCCACATCCTTTTAAACCAGTTATGCCATATGAGTCCACCATACCTACCTATATGTGGTATTTCGCCGCCACTCCAAGTAAATTTACATGTGCTAACTTTAAAACCTTCAGTTCTTGCAATACATAGCTCATGGGAAAGTAGCTTAAAAACTATTGTGGTAAAGAATATGTCGCTTATGTATCTTATTTCTTATAAGTTGCTTGCTGAGCGGTATCCATGTTTCTGGGGACGCCATCAACTGTTACACTTTTGTTGAATATCATGTGAGTTGCTATGCATGTTCGTCTTGTCTGAAGTAAGGGTGATTTGCCATGGGTTGGTTTGAGTATGCATATTGTTAGAGAAGAACATTGGGCCGCCAACCAAAGCCATGTATCATGGTGGAAGTTTTAACTTGGACATTAATCCTCAATCTCTTATAAGAATTTGCTTAAGCATTAAAGAGGAGTCCATTATCTATTTTCTATGTTGTCCCAGTATGGATGTCCTCAAGTTGAGATCTATCAAAAACGAGAAATCAAATGCGATCTATCTCCTTGGACCTTTGTACAGGTGACATAGAGGTACCCCTTTGTGACACTTGGTTGAAACATATGTAATGCAATGATAATTGATGGGCCTCTAACCCCTCGTTGGTTACCCCAAGTGGAAGGTGTGAGATGCAGTGTTGTGGAAGTTTTTCCCTTAGCAAAGATGCCAAGGATCGAATCCCCAGAGACTCCTAGGTTCAACAAGTATGTGTCAACTGCTAACGGCGCCAGATATTAGCAATCAACATGGACCTGCACACAGATACAAATAACTTTGCTCCCAGCGAGTACATAGAGGTTGTCAATCCCTCCGGCCTTGTAGTTCACAAAGGATTAAACACAAATGATAGTAGTGATAGATAATGTTTGCAATAGTAAGTAATAACGAAAAGTAAATAGCGTATGTGATCAATGATGGTAATATGGACCGGAGTCTCATGATGTTCACTAGTGATGTCTCTCTCCCAAAAGACGATAAAACAGCTATGTGAGGTAAACGAATTACAGCTGGGCAATTGACAGGACCACGAACGCAAACCAATGCTGACTACATTGCAAGAAAGGTTGAGGTTCAAAGCATGGGCGGTACGCCAAAGTAAGTAGACCGAAATCCATCAATATCTACTATTAATCATCCACCTTGAGATATCTATCCAAAACATCTCGCTGGTATTAAGTTGCGAGCCCCACCCATAGTGTAAACTCAAAGCAACAGACAACTGCATTAAAAGAACTTTGCGTAAAGTAAACAATCCTTGCACCCGCGGGCACAAGCACCATTGTTTTCTCCCTTGTGGCAACAGCACATCCCCTAGACTCATGTTTCTGTCACTCAAGCTAGTCATCGAGGGGCATGAACCCACAATCGAGCATAACGTTCCCTCTTGGAGTCACTACGTATTACTTGGCCAAAGCAATAAATAACAATGGAGGACATGCAAGAATTACTTATGAACATAAATATAAAAGAGGTAGATCAAATATATTACTCAATCACAATCTGAACATAATCTCATAATCCATCGGATCCCAGCAAACTCAACATAGCAACAGCATAAGGATTACATATGTGCCTCGATCATGTAGGGCAGCTCACGAGGACTAATTAGTGAAGCACAAGAACGGGAGGAGAACATCACATAGCTACTGGTCATGGACTCATGGTCCAAGGGAGACTACTCACAACTCATCCGGGAGGCGTCCATGGTGGTGGAGAGGCTCCCGGTGGTGATCCTCCCCTCCGGCAGGGTGCCGGGAAGAGTTCTCCTGGTGCTCCCGATCTTGGAAGCGGCGGCGGCGGCGGAACAGAGATGAGATCGCGAAAAATATTTCCTCCCTCAAGGGTTTCGGGAGACGCTTTAAATATATGCCAAAGGGGGGCATCGGAGGAGCCTAGGGGGGGCCAGGCGCCCCCCCCCCCCCCC
>LR738713.1:478900209-478961804 GCA_902687465.1 Secale cereale
CCTTCGGGCGCAAGGTAGGTTATGGAACGCTGATTTTTTATATAATTTTTTTGGATTTTTCCTGGCAGTTCTCGTAATGTGAAAACCTGAAATACAAAAACAGCCGAAAACAGAAACTGGCACTGGGGTGCACTGAGTTAGTAGGTTAGTCCAAATATGATCAAAAGTGTATGGAAGTGTATAAATATCATAGCAATATCACCCAAAAGTGGCATGGAGCAAGCAGAAATTATAGATACGTTTTGGATGTATCAACATCCCCAAGCTTAATTCCTGCTCGTCCTCGAGTAGGTAAATGATAACAAGAATAATTTCTGTGGTGACATGCTATTAACCATATAGGACTTTTTATAGTCATATGACAAAAGCTTACTGAGACAATGATTCTATAGTAATTAAGTTGCCTCATGAGAAAATCACAAATGACTGAAAGTTTTACAATATGAAACTGAAACATCAAAAAGATTTGCAATGAACATGGTGTGCAAATATGATAAAGTGATATCTAGCTTGCCCCCTTTAGTGAAGCAAAACATAAATGCAGGGGCACCTTCAAGGTTTAAGTGATGACTAGATACAATGATTTCAAAATAAACGATATCACAATCATGCAAAAGACAATGCTACTTAGGAACAATGCACATTACACTTAGAATGACAATCATGCTCTCAGTAGTTGGTGCTTGAAGAAAGAAGGTGGAGACTCAAAAAGTAAAAGAATGTTTATGTGCTAGAGCTTTTTTATTTTGAAAACATGGAAGCAATTTTGTCAACGGTAGTAGTACTTCATATGTGTCATGCATAAGACTTCCTATAAGTTGCAAGCCTCATGCATCGAATACCAATAGTGCTTGCACCTTGTCCTAATTAGCTCGGATTTCCATGGGTTGTCATTGCATTACATATGTTTCAACCAAGTGTCACAAAGGGGTACCTCTATGCCACCTGTACAAAGGTCCAAGGAGATAGATCGCATTTGATTTCTCGTTTTTGATAGATCTCAACTTGAGGACATCCATACCGGGACAACATAGAAAATAGATAATGGACTCCACTTCAATGCATAAGCATATTCTCATAAGAGATTGAGGATTAATGTCCAAGCTAAAACTTCCACCATGATACATGGCTTTGGTTGGCGGCCCAATGTTCTTCTCTAACAATATGCATACTCATTCAACCCATGGCAAATCACCCTTACTTCAGACAAGACGAACATGCATAGAAACTCACATGATATTCAACAAAAGTGTGACAGTTGATGGTGTCCCCAGAAACATGGTTACCGCTCAGCAAGCAACTTATAAGAAATAAGATACATAAGCAACATATTCTTTACCACAATAGTTTTTAAGCTACTTTCCCATGAGCTATGTATTGCAAAGTTAGTTCGCTTAGTACAGGTGGAGGTTAGCAAAAGACTGGGAGCGACCAACTAAGAGAGAAATGACGGTCATAATCATGCAGAGCGACAAAGCAACATTGAATCAGGCATGGAAGTTATATCGCTACTCAGAAATAAAAGATCATCAAGGCTTGACAGACTTTCTTTACAGTCTTAAATATGCGTGAGCATACGCCTAGTCAATCAAAATAAAATCTCGAAAGAAGATGTTACTAAACCATAACACATCATAGGCAAACAAACCATGTTGGTACTCCAATAACACATTGGGAACCCCCCAGCTATTTGAGACTAACCATAAGAAAACCTGAACTACTAAGCGCCATCATGCACGTAGCATCTTTATCATAGACATATTAACCAATGCAACGGAAGCAAACTCTCTTAATAAGGTGAGCATGGTAATTAAAGAGAGTTCAAGCAACCAACTAAACAAAATCTCTTTGAAAAGATAAGCATGAATACTAAGAGCAGAGCATGATAGTAGCTATTAAAAGACAAAGAACACACACAGCAAAGATAGACATGAAAATTCTATGTTATGTTCTAGGTAGAAGTGGAGAGTGTTTTTCTCCCACATAAAGAACGTTGAGTTCCGACTCGTTATGAAAAACTAAAAAGAAAACTAAAAGCAAGACGCTCCAAGCATAGCACATAACACATGAAGTGATAAAAATATAGTGGAACGAAAGACGAACTGATAATGTTGATGGAGAAGGGGATGCATGGGGGCATCCCCAAGCTTAGACGCTTGAGTCTCCTTGAATATTTCTTGGGGGTGCACGGGGGCATCCCCAAGCTTGAGCGCTTGACACTCCTGAATCTTTTTATCATCTTCCCTCGCACACTTGAAAACTCCCTTCATACATAACTCATCATAATCTGATTAGCGAGGTTAGTACCCTTAATAAAATAATTGCACCTTGCTGGAAATAAAGATATTCTTGAAGGTCTACTGTTTCTCAAGATTGCCAAAAGGTTTTTGCAAAGAAAAAGCAAGCACTTGGTTTGCATAATGAAGGAAAGGCAAAACAGGACATAATTTGTGAAAAACATAACATCAGGTAGTAAATGATTTGTTCGGGGTACTTGTGCAACTCAAATCAAAAAACTCAGAACAGACGCACGAAAGACAATTATATAGAGAACGCTGTCGAAAAAATTCAGACCAAAAAGATGATCTGGTGATTTTATACGAAGTTTTCTATCCAAGGACAGAATCTGTTTCCTGGACAGCACCTCACAACTTTTGAACTTTCTAGCAATCAGAGACTATACTTGGCACAAATATGAAAAGCAAAGATACAATGATGATGCTACTGTAGTAAACAACATCAAGACACAACAAAAGCAAAATTTATTCATGTGGGCTGCCTCCCAAAAGCGCTTTCTTTTATGCCTTTAAGCTAGGCATAATGCATATAGGTCAAGTTGTATCAATTGAACCATCATCAAGATCATCAAAAAGCTCTTCAATAATACAACTAGTCTTAAGAGGACTTTCAAACAAATGCCTCGTAGAGATACTTCTAGGTAGAAGACCAAAAGGATAAAAGTCAAGGGAAGATTCATTTATAAATTCATCAAAGACAGGTGTTTCTTCCAAAGTCTTTACAGTTTCAACCCCTTTGGCAATAGGTGGATTACTTTTAGAGCGGGGAGCCTTTGGAACGTGAACGAACTTAGGCTCCTTCTTTGCCGGAGTTTCTACCTTTTTGGTTTTGATTGAGGAGAAGGTGGTTCCTAGAGTATTAAAGATATCCTCAATCTTGTCTATCCTAGAAGAGTCCAAATCATGGAATTTGACGGTCTCCAAAATTTTGAAAATTTTATGCATGGAGCTATCAAGCCTATTCAAATTCCCTTGGATCTTACGATCCAACTCATTCATCTTATTAATGCTTGGCATCTCTAGCTCTATCCTTTCAAGTTTTTTCATAATGTGAGCTAGGATGATGTCCTCTCGAATGCTAACAACAGGGAGATTCCCAACAAGATTTTCAATAATACTGAGGGACTCCCAAACTGGGGCCTCTAGGAAATTCCCATTGATAGCAGTATCTAGAATAAACCTATTCCAAGAAGTAATTCCAACGTAAAAATTTCTAAGCAGGATAGTAGTAGGTTGCTTCTTGGTGGCTCTTTTTTGTGAATCATTAATTCTATACCAAGCATCTTTCAAACTTTCCCCACCTCTTTGTTTAAAGGTGAGAACTTCTGCCTCATCAAAGACAAAAGGACCCGACATAATGACAACTAAAGAACGATATAACTATTTTTGTGATTTTTGATAAAAAGGTACTAAAGCAAAAACTGAAAGGTAAACTAACAAGACTAAAAAGCAAAGGTAAAAGATAGCATGCAACTCCCCTATCCTGAAGAGTGGAGTCCCCGGCAACGGCGCCAGAAAAACTCCTTGATGGGCCTCTAACCCCTCGTTGGTTACCCCAAGTGGAAGGTGTGAGATGCAGTGTTGTGGAAGTGTTTCCCTTAGCGAAGATGCCAAGGATCGAATCCCAGAGGCTCCTAGGTTCAACAACTAGGTGTCAACTGCTAACGGCGCCAGATATTAGCAATCAACGTGGACCTGCACACAGATACAAATAACTTTGCTCCCAATGAGTACACAGAGGTTGTCAATCCCTCCGGCCTTGTAGTTCACAAAGGATTAAACGCAAATGATAGTAGTGATAGATAATGTTTGCAATAGTAAGTAATAACGAAAAGTAAATAGCGGATGTGATCAATGATGGTAATATGGACCGGAGTCTCATGATGTTCATTAGTGATGTCTCTCTCCCAAAAGACGATAAAACAGCTATGTGAGGTAAACGAATTACAGCTGGGCAATTGACAGGACCACGAACGCAAACCAATGCTGACTACATTGCAAGAAAGGTTGAGGTTCAAAGCATGGGCGGTACGCCAAAGTAAGTAGACCGAAATCCATCAATATCTACTACTAATCATCCACCTTGAGATATCTATCCAGAACATCTCGCTGGTATTAAGTTGCGAGCCCCACCCATAGTGTAAACTCAAAGCAACAGACAACTGCATTAAAAGAACTTTGCGTAAAGTAAACAATCCTTGCACCTGCGGGCACAAGCACTGTTGTTTTCCCCCTTGTGGCAACAGCACATCCCCTAGACTCATGTTTCTGTCACTCAAGCTAGTCATCGAGGGGCATGAACCCACAATCGAGCATAACGTTCCCTCTTGGAGTCACTACATATTACTTGGCCAAAGCAATAAATAACAACGGAGAACATGCAAGAATTACTTATGAACATAAATATAAAAGAGGTAGATCAAATATATTACTCAATCACAATCTGAACATAATCTCATAATCCATCGGATCCCAGCAAACTCAACATAGCAACAGCATAAGGATTACATATGTGCCTCGATCATGTAGGGCAGCTTACGAGAACTAATTAGTGAAGCACAAGAACGGGAGGAGAACATCACATAGCTACTGGTCATGGACTCATGGTCCAAGGGAGACTACTCACAACTCATCCGGGAGGCGTCCATGGTGGTGGAGAGGTTCCCGGTGGTGATCCTCCCCTTCGGCAGGGTGCCGGGAAGAGTTCTCCTGGTGCTCCCGATCTTGGAAGCGGCGGCGGCGGCGGAACAGAGATGAGATCGCGAAAAAGAGTTCTCGTCCCCAGGATTTCGAAGAACGCTCTAAATATATGCCAAAGGGGGGCACCAGACGGGGCTCGGGGGGCCCAGGCACCCCCCCGGCGCGGCCCAGGGGGGCGCGCCGCCAGGGCGCCTGGGGCCCTGGTGCCCCCCCCCTGCTGTCCTTCGGGCGCAAGGTAGGTTCTGGAAGGCTGATTTTTTATATAATTTTTCTGGATTTTTCCTGGCAGTTCTCGTAATGTGAAAACCTGAAATACAAAAACAGCCGAAAACAGAAACTGGCACTGGGGTGCACTGAGTTAGTAGGTTAGTCCAAATATGATCAAAAGTGTATGGAAGTGTATAAATATCATAGCAATATCACCCAAAAGTGGCATGGAGCAAGCAGAAATTATAGATACGTTTTGGACGTATCAATAATCCATGGAAATTCGAGCTAATTAGGACAAGGTGCGAGCACTATTGGTATTCGATGCATGAGGCTTGCAACTTATAGGATGTCTAATGCATAACACATATGAAGTACTACTACCGTTGACAAAATTGCTTCTATGTTTTCAAAATAAAAAGCTCTAGCACATGAGTAATCCCTGCTTCCCTCTGCGAAGGGCCATTCTTTTACTTTTATGTTGAGTCTCCACCTTCTTTTAAAAGCACCAACTACTGAGAGCATGATTGTCATTCTGAGTGTAATGTGCATTGTCCCAAAGTAGCATTGTCTTTTGCATGATTGTGATATCGTTTATTTTGAAATCATTGTATCTAGTCATCACTTAAACCTTGAAGGTGCCCCTGCATTTATGTTTTGCTTCACTAAAGGGGGCAAGCTAGATACCACTTTATCATATTTGCACACTATGTTCATTACAAATCTATTTGATGTTTCAATATCATATTGTAAAACTTTCAGTTCTTTGTGATTTTCTCATGAGGCAACTTAATTACTATAGATTCATTATCTCAGTAAGCTTTTGTCATATGACTATGAAAAAGTCCTATATGGTTAATAGCATGTCACCACAGAAATTATTCTTGTTATCATTTACCTACTCGAGGACGAGCAGGAATTAAGCTTGGGGATGTTGATACGTCCAAAACGTATCTATAATTTCTACTTGCTCCATGCCTCTTTTGGGTGATATTGCTATGATATTTATACACTTCCATACACTTTTGATCATATTTGGACTAACCTATTAACTCAGTGCACCCCAATGCCAGTTTCTGTTTTCGGCTGTTTTTGTATTTCAGGTTTTCACATTACGAGAACTGCCAGGAAAAATCCAAAAAAATTATATAAAAAATCAGCGTTCCAGAAACTACCGTGCACCCGAAGGACAGCCGGGGGGGCCACCAGGGCTCCAGGCGCCCTGGCGGCACCCTCCCCCCCTGGGCCGCGCCGGGGGGGCGCCTGGGCCCCCCGAGGCTCCTCCGATGCCCCCCTTTGGCATATATTTAAAGCGTCTCCCGAAACCCTTGAGGGAGGAACTCTTTTTCGCGATCTCATCTCTATTCCGCCGCCGCCGCCGCTTCCAAGATCGGGAGCACCAGGAGAACTCTTCCCGGCACCCTGCCGGAGGGGAGGATCACCACCGGGAGCCTCTCCACCACCATGGACGCCTCCCGGATGAGTTGTGAGTAGTCTCCCTTGGACCATGAGTCCATGACCAGTAGCTATGTGATGTTCTCCTTCCGTTCTTGTGCTTCACTAATTAGTCCTCGTGAGCTGCCCTACATGATCGAGGCACATATGTAATCCTTATGCTGTTGCTATGATGAGTTTGCTGGGATCCGATGGATTATGAGATTATGTTCAGATTGTGCTTGAGTAATATATTTGATCTACCTCTTTTATATTTATGTTCGTAAGTAATTCTTGCATGTTCTCCGTTGTTATTTGTTGCTTTGGCCAAGTAATAGGTAGTGACTCCAAGAGGGAACGTTATGCTCGATTGTGGGTTCATGCCCCTCGATGACTAGTTTGAGTGACAGAAACATGAGTCTAGGGGATGTGCTGTTGCCACAAGGGGGAAAACAACGGTGCTTGTGTCCGCGGGTGCAAGGATTGTTTACTTTACGCAAAGTTCTTTTAATGCAGTTGTCTGTTGCATTGAGTTTACACTATGGGTGGGACTCGCAACTTAATACCAGCAAGATGTTCTGGATAGATATCTCAAGGTGGATGATTAGTAGTAGATATTGATGGATTTCGGTCTACTTACTTTGGCGTACCGCCCATGCTTTGAACCTCAACCTTTCTTGCAATGTAGTCAGCATTGGTTTGCGTTCGTGGTCCTGTCAATTGCCCAGCTGTAATTTGTTTACCTCACATAGATGTTTTATCGTCTTTTGGGAGAGAGCCATCACTAGTGAACATCATGAGACTCCGGTCCATATTACCATCATTGATCACATCCGCTATTTACTTTTCGCTTTACTTACTATTGCAAACATTATCTATCACTACTATCACTTGCGTTTAATCCGTTGTGAACTACAAGGCCGGAGGGATTGACAACCTCTCTGTACTCGTTGGGAGCAAAGTTATTTGTATCTGTGTGCAGGTCCATGTTGATTGCTAATATCTGGCGCCGTAGCAGTTGACACCTTCTTGTTGAACCTAGGAGTCTCTGGGGATTCGATCCTTGGTATCTTTGCCAAGGGAAAAACTTCGGCAACACTACATCTCACACCTTCCACTTGGGGTAACCAACGAGGGCGAGAAGCCTAGCAGCCGCTCGAGACAACCCCGGTGCTTGCAGGGATGGGCGGTGGAGGATTGAACGACGAAGGGCGTGACACGGCCGGTGACGAGATCTGCTTGAGGGGTTGGGGCATCCATAACTTCCACGGCGACGGGCGATGGCTGGAAAGAGTCCATGGTGGCACTACAGAGCCGGGGAAGGTTGTCCAAAGCGGGCGCAGGAAGATGAATGGCGGTCGAGGGAAGGGAGAGCGGGGACTACTGCATGAAAATATCCCTCCCGCCAAATCTCACTAGCGATAGGGGTCACCCTCGGGTCAGCCTCCTGCCCTGTGTTTCTGAAGGTTGAGGGGGAGAATTTGCCGCGGCCCGCAAGCACCAGGGTTATTTTGTTCGGGCCGCAGTCCGATACTTTATTTGTCGGGGCACTTTTTTCACACAAAACTGTAAATTGGTGTTTATTTTGCAGTTCGACGCGATATAAGGGGTTTGCTAGAGATGCTCTAACTTCATTTTTTGTCATGGTTCACTTAGTGGAAATATAAGGTACATATAGGTGTCGTGTTGATTTTTTTTTTATGATCATTGTACAAACGCCGATGCTAACATACACACATACACTCACTCCAAAGAACATACGCAAGCACACCATACTCCTATGAACAACTCCAAGAGAGTGAGCCGGCGCAACATCTTGAGATTGAAGAAATCACCAAACGCGTCATGCCAAGTATAGGACGTGAACCCTGGCAGGTTGGTTTCACCACAAGGAATTTGACCATCTGATCAAGGCTCAGTTCAGATTCATCCTTTTCATTGAGATAATCAAACACAAGGCATATACATTTCGAGCATGAACTCCTTGATCCCTTTCAAGGAGCATCTTCAACCAGAGCCCTTCCTAAGAGCATCAACAATTGTACTTGGCAAACCCCCATCTCTCTCTGAACGTCTGCGGCGCGTCCGGCCCGCCCAACTACGATCCCACTTTCAAAACCTCAAATGCATGCAAACACAAGCATGTCAATAATTTACATGTAAACAATGGGTATCATACACACTAAAATTTATTCGTATGTACAACTACCTAGTATAAACATAAAATGCATTCATAGTGCATAACTAAAACATTAAAATCATTAATTTCCAGCTTGGATCCACATATACTCCACAAGCTCAGAACGTAGTTCCATGTGCACATGCTGATCTCAAAGTTGTCGATGAATATCTAGAAAGTTCACAACATGCTCTGCATCTTGCTCTAAGAGGTGGACCGGGACTCAGGATTCTCAATATCATGTGTGCAAGCTGCCACTTCGCCTTCATCCTGCACAGTCATGTTGTGCAAGATTACACAACATGTCATCAACTGCCAAAGTGTTTCTGGTTCCAACACCATTGTAGTTTCATGAACAATACCCCAACGAGATGGAACAGTCTAAATGCCCTGTCCACATCCTTTCTAGCACATTCTCGCATGCAAAGAGACATTATTTGTTACCGCAGGCTCGGATATAGTCTTCACAAACGCCGCCCACGGGATAGATACATCAGCATGGTAGACCTGATTTTATAGATGTTCCCTCTCGCGCATTAGTTGCATGCTGGAGCATCCCATCACAAAGTCTCTTGAACAAAAGCGATTGCTGGAGCACATTGATGTCATTGTTAGAACTAGGAGTGCCAAAGAAAGTATGACAAATCTACAAGTCATTCGATGCAACTACTTCAAGCATGATCATGGCATCTTTGGTGTGATTGTACTGTCTGTGCAAACTATTCACACAGTTCTTCATTTCCAGTGCATGCAATAAACTAAGCCAATAATACCTAGGGATTATCTTGATGCTCCAGTTGCCAATAATTTTTCTGTGTCCCCCACAATTGGTTCTCTCAGGTACTCTAGTTCAAAACCTTCATCATGGTGTTTGCAAATTTCACCGTGCTCTGCAATCATATGCCCCCCATTCATATTTTAGCATCAATGGCATCTACGACTTTACCATAAGCAAGCAGTCATGCATTTTTGCCGATGGGAGACGGAAAGTTCTATGCACCGAGCCTTCCTCAGCTTGAAGTAGTCATCAACCTCCTCCATGATATTCACTACCCACAAGAACAAATGTTTGCTCATCTGAAAGTGACATAAAAAAACTTTGTGTTATGTGCTTGTTCTCCCGTAGGAGTTGTTGGGTAAGCCCCAAGTGTAAGGGTGATGTAATAGCAATAAGTATTTCCCTAAATTGAGAACCATGAATGGTCCTCCCTTAATTCAATGAACTATAAGAATTCCTTTTTTAGTTTTTTTCTTTTTGGTTCTCATAAGTCCTTAATATACTAGTAGAAACTCAATACTTGACCAACTGCATCACAGTGCTCACATAAAGTGGCAGTGGTGGAAAGTGAGCAGTGTCATATTTATATTAACTATTATGATCATTCATGGCACAATCTCGTATAGGCATTACATCCATGATATGTAGACCGTTAATCCAGTTGCATCTCAAGGTATTACGTTCATAACAAATAGAGCATGATGACATAATGTAGACGGTAAAACTATCATCCAAGTGTGATGAAGAAACCATCATTTTGTCGTTAGTAGAAACAATACAATATGGGTCTTGTCCTTATTGTCACTAGTATATAGCACACCGCAGGATAAACCACTACCATACACAACTTCCTTTGAAGATTTACGCACCAAACATGGCCAAAGAACAAAACATTGATCGGAAAGCATATCCGACTACTTAATTATGCAGCAAAGAAATCATAGGTAAGTCAATCTGATTCATGAATAATCTGGTAATAAAGTAACAATTTAGCATTTCCCAGCAAACACAAAACCGGTTAAATCATATGGATCTCGATTATGTGAGGCGGCTCACGGGAACTTTGTATTCAATCACAAGGGAGAGAGGATGCCATTTAGCTACTACGATGGACCCAAGGTCCTAAGGAACCAACTCACCAATGGTCATGGTGGTAGCAACGTTGATGAAGATGGCTCCGTTGATGGATCCCCCCTTCGGCAGCACGTTGGAACACATCTCTAAATCTGATCTCCCTGGAACAGGAACTTGCGGCAGTGGAAAAAATTGCGAAAAATTGTTATAGAGGGTTTCGGGAATTGTGTGATTTATATGCAAAAAATGGGTGAGGCGGTGCGAGGGGTGCCAGATGAACCCACCACGTGGGATATTTTCCCAATGAGGTTTTTATTTTGTTTGTATGAATATTTTATTTTCCATTTTTCGAGTGCCCAAAATATTTGTTGCAAAATTGACCAAATGTTTTTTTCTAAAATTTTAAGCCATATTTAATGTACAATTAACCAAATGGTTTGGTGTCAAAAGCTTTTGATCCACCTCTCATGAAAAAGAAAAAATTTCATCGATTCAGGAGGAAGCGGGTCAAATTTGAACAATAGCTGCCTCATAGTTTTCTCTTTATTTTTTCCAAAAATCACTTCTGGGTCCATAAGTATCTATTTAATCAGAGATACTCCAACAAGTTTGCAAGATTCAACTCCTAGCTATGAACGGTCATGCCCGCCATTTTAACCGCATTTTAAAATGGGCATAAGAAATTCCAAAAAAAAACCTTCTCACATGTCAGCTATTTTCCAGGGAAAATAACAAACTTGGACTACGACAAATGTCTTAAAAAGTGTTCTCAGTAACGAGCTATCATGTATGAACAACCATGGCTTTCAGGGCAAATGGCCAATGTTATGGCAACATGTTAGAGTTTTGTTCAAATGATCTCACATTGTGCACAAGTTTGCATCTTGGAAAGGCAAACAATGTTGCCTAAGGAAGAATTCATTTTCTTTGTACGAAAAATTCATTTTCCATTTTTCGAGTGCCCAAAAGGAGTTTTTTGTGAAGGACCTAGCAAATATTTGTTACAAAATTAGACAAAATTATTTCTCTAGAATTTTATGTCACATTTAATTTACAATTGACCAAATAGTTTGGTGTCAAAAGCTTTTGATCCACCTCTTGTGAAAAAGACAAATTTTCGTCGATTCAGAAGGAAGCAGGTCAAATTTGAACTACAATTGCCTCATAGTTTTCTCTTTATTTTTTCCAAAAGTCATTTGTAGGTCTGTAATTTCCTATTTAATCACAGATACTCCATAAGTTTTGCATGATTCAACCCCTAGCTACGAACGGTCATACCCGCCATTTTGACGCATTTTAAAACGGGCATAATAAATTCAAAATAAATCAAAAAATTGAAACCCTTAGCATTGTGTATGTGGCCTATTTTCCAGGAAAAATAACAAACTTGGACTACGACAAATGTCTTAAAAAAGTGTTCTCGGAAGGGAGCTATCGTGTATGAAAATCTATGGCTTTCAAGGCAAATGGCCAAGGTTATGGCAGCATTCATGGCATAGTTTTGCTCAAATGATCTCACATTGTGCACATATTTGCATCTTGAATGATATAGAATGTTGCCTAAGGAAATTTTCATTTTCTTCGCACAAAAATTACATTTCCCATTTTCCGAGTGCCCAAAATGAGTATTTTTTGAACGACCTACCAAATATTTGTTGCAAAATTGGACCAAATCATTTTTATAAAATTTTAAGCCATATTTAATGTACAATTGACCAAATGGTTTGGTGTCAAAAGTTTTTGACCCACCTCTCGTGAAAAACATAAATTTCCATCGATTTAGTAGGATGCGGGTCAAATTTGAACTACAACTACCTCAGAATTTTCTATTTATTTTTTGCAAAAGTCATTTCTAGGTCCATAAGTGTCTATTTAATTAAAGATACTCCAAAAGTTTTGTTATAATCAACCCCTAGCTATGAATGGTCATCCCGCTATTTTGAAACGGGCATACGAAATTCAAAAAAATCAAAACAATGAAAGCCTTCACACTATGTCATTATATGTGACCTATTTTCCAAGAAAAATAACAAACTTGTACTATGATAAATGTCTTTAAAAAGTGTTCTCAGAAACGAGTTATCATGTATGAAGATCCATGGCTTTCAGGGCAAATGGCCAATGTTATGGCGACATTCATGGCATAGTTTTGTCCAAATGATCTGACATTGTGCACAAGTTTGCATCTTGGAATGACAAAAAATGTTGCCTAAGGAAGTTTTCATCTTCTTTGCATGAAAATTTCACTTTCCATGTTTCGAGTACCCAAAATGAGTTTTTTTTTGCGAAGGTCCTACCAAATATTTTTTTGCAAAAGTGGACCAAATATTTTTTTTCTAAAATTTTAAGCCATATTTAATGTACAATTGACCAAATGGTTTGGTGTCAAAAGCTTTTGATCCGCCACTTCAGACAAAAAAAACAAATTTCCTTCAATTTAGTAGGAAGCAAGTCAAATTTGAACTACAACTCCCTCATAGTTTTCTCTTTATTTTTTCCAAAAATCATTTCTAGGTCCGCAAGTATCTATTTAATCAGAGATACTCCAAAAGTTTTGCAAGATTCAACCCCTAGCTATGAACGGTCTTGCCTGATGTTTTGACCGCATTTTGAAACGGGCATAAAAAATAAAACAAAATTTTGAAAACCTTCGCATTATGTCATTATATGTGACCTGTTTTCCAGGAAAGGTAGCAAACTTGGACTATGGAAAATGTCTTAAAAAAAGTTCAACCGTCCATGGTGGAGGGGACGTGGTCTGCTCGCGGACGCGGCTACCATGGCATGAGGAGGAAGAAAGAGGAGGGGGAAAGGGTGCGTGTGAACGAAGGGGAGTGTGGGCGACACTTTAGATATGGTGTGGTGGCGAGATGTCGAGGTTTGGACATGGCCGAGGGCCCCGACTTGTAAGTGCATCTAGTGCCCCTTAGTGATTTTGGTGTATTGAAGACTTACAGGTTAAGGGGCTAATGTGTTTATGAGTACACATGTCGTATAAGTCTTTGAGGAGTTTGATATATCCGAAGAAAGTTGACCCCTAAAAATGAATGTCTTCATCTGGAGACTTTGGTTTTCTTGAAGACTTTGAAAATGAAGAAGTTGGTGTGACCTTGAAGATATTGATGCGAGGACTATGAAGCATAAGGAGTTTTGTTTTCATAGTTTCATTTCCTTCTTTTGAGTCATAGGAAACACCGTACTATTAAAGGGGGTCGAGGTAATACTAAGGAAAAAATTCAAGTGCTACTCATCTAGAAGCCTACATATACCCAATCCTTCCACTAAAGTCTTTTGAAATCTCTTGCACTTCGGTCAAGTTCTTCAGAATAGAGATGATGATCTTGTGGTCTCCGAGGAATTTGTTCTGACTGAGGAGTTAGGATTTTGCCAGTGCGAAATGCCTATAGTGAGGATCATGATAGCCCTGAGGAATTTGAGAGCTCAAATTTCCGATATTTCATGTGCTTCATGCCAGCTGTCCCAAATATCTTATCCATCCAACGGTAATATCATTAGGGGCATTTTTGTAATATCATGTCGGGCTACTCCCTCGCTATAAATAGCCGCCCCCTCAACCACTAGCTAGTTGGCTGCTCCGAGAGAAACTGACACTTGTCATTTAGAGCATCCCATCCTCCGAGGACTTTGAGAGAAAATCATCAATGAAGAAAACCCCAAAAACCCAAAACCCAAACACCTAAAATTCCAAAGTGATAAAGCATCACTAAAGAGATTGTTCCTGTGTGGAACCGGCGCTTGTTACGTTTGGAGACTATGCATCTTACAAACAGTTAGGCGTCATGGCCTAGAGCATCCAAGAGGAATTATGGATCGCCAGGTGACCAAGTATGTGAAGATTTGGAAGTCACCTTGAAGGCTTACCACGAGTGATTGGGCAAGGACTGTGTGACCTTAGCTCAAGGAGAATAGGGTAAGGACAGTGTGTCCTGGGACTGTGTGTCCTTTGGTTTAAATACCAAGCTGCTCCAACCAGATGTACAACTATCACAACAGTTGGAACTGGTCTACCAAATCACTATTTTCACCAAGCCGCTGGTTCTATTTCCTCAACCCTTTCATTTCATTGCTTACTTGTTGATGCAATTGATCGTTACTGTTTGAAGACTTTGACTAAAGACTTTCTCAATTTCCTCAATCATGTTTCTTCAGCCATTCAGTCTTCTACCTGCCTATCATGTTTACACGCTACCTGTGCTCTGCGTATGTTTCATTTCATCATGATGACTATGCTACTATCTTGTTATGCATGCACTTGAGTACTTTATCCTCTGCTTGTATTTCATCACTTAGCAAATTCCTCAAGAAATATTTCCTCAGTGACAAATTTGTAAAAATTGCCTATGCACCCCCCTCTAGTTGATATAACGCACTTTCAAAACTCCATAGTGCTGATACACTCCAATGTGCCTATAATTTTTTATTGTTCCATGCTATTATATTATCAACTTTGGATGTTTTATATGCATTAATATGCTATTTTATATTATCTTTGGGACTAACTTATTAACCTAGTGCCCAGTGCAAGTTTCCGTCTTTTTCCTTGTTTTTGACTTTTGCAAAAAAGGAATATCAAACGGAGTCCAAATGGGATAAAACTTTACGATAATTTTTCTTAGACCAGAAGAGACCTATGCGACTTGGAGAAGGGTCAAAAGACCCACGAGGAGACGGCAAGCCATAGGGGCGCACCCTAGGGGGGCGCACCTGGGTTTCTGAGCCCGTCAGGAGTCCCCTGCATTGCCTCTGAGTTCTATAAATAGCCAAATATTCCAAAAACCCTAAAGGAGTCGCCAAAAATACATTTCCACCGTCGCAAGTTTCTGTTCCCAAGCCTTTTCCGGTACTCCGTCGAAGGGGGATTCGATCACGGTGGGGATCTACATCAACCTTGCTTCCCCTCCGATGATGCGTGAGTAGTTTACCACAGACCTACAGGTCCATATCTAGTAGCAAGATGGCTTCTTCTCTCTCTTTGATCTTCAATACAATGTTCTCCTCGATGTTCTTGGAGATTTATTTGATGTAATCTTCTTTTGCAATGTGTTTGTTGAGATCTGATGAATTATGGATTTGTGATCAGATCATCTATCAATATTATTTGAGTCTTCTCTTAACTATTGTATGCATAATTAAGATAGCTTTGTATTTCTCTCTGATCTATCAATTTGGTTTGGCCAACTAGATTGTTTTTTTCTTGCAATGGGAGAGGTGCTTTGTGATGGGTTCAATCTTGAGGTGTTCTCACCCAGTGACAGAAAGGGTAGCGAGGCACGTATTATATTTTTGCCATTAATGGTAAAAAGATGGGGTTTATATCATATTGCTTGAGTTTATCCCTCTACATCATGTCATCTTGCTTAAGGCGTTACTCTGTTTTTATGATCTTAATACTCTAGATGCATGCTGGATAGCGGTCGATGAGTGGAGTAATAGTAGTAGATGCAGGCAGGAGTCGGTCTACTTGTCATGAACGTGTTGCCTATATTCATGATCATTGCCTTAGATGTCATCATAACTTTGTGCTTTTCTATCAATTGCTCAGCAGTAATTTGTTTACCCACTGTATGCTTTCTTTGAGATAGAAGCCTCTAGTGAACCATCAAAACCGACGGATCTCGGGTAGGGGGTGTCAAGTTATGGATCTAGGATCAATGGGGAATAATGGACAATGAACACGGTCTTTACCCAGGTGCGGGCCCTCTAGAAGAGGTAATACCCTACATCCTGCTTGATTGTATTGGATGTATAATATGGTTCCATAGTAGATATGAGCTAAACCCTAAGTCGATGAGGTGACGAATGTAGCTCTCTCCCTAAGGACTAAAACCCTCCAGTTTATATAGGCACCGGTAGGGTTAGGATTACATGGGATCGGTTACAAGGAAATAAAGATCCTGCCTAATCTTGGCTTGGAGGGCACACCACAACACTTAAGATTCCTTATCCGGCCATGGATCCGTGCTCGGGCTTAGCCCCATAGTAGCCCATCAATCCGGCCCAAATACAACAGGCCAGTAGCCCGAGGACCCCTTAATCCACGACTCCCTCAGTATCCCCCGAACTTGCCTCCAATGCCAAGATTTGTGTCCGTCATCCGCACACCACGTAGTCTTCGGCTTGCAAGGCGAGTTCTTCAGTGTGTCATGTACATACTCGGGGTCGATTGGTGTTCGAAATATGAAACATCCATTTTACTTAGCCTTGAAGGAAAAATTCATTCAAGTGTGAATAGTGCTCTCATCTGACAACTTTTTTTCTTTTTAACCAGGGGTCGCGACCGGCCAAAACTCCGAGTGGCTCACAGTTCTCGATGCGCGGCTCGAGGCCGACCCCTTATTGGCAGGTCTCATCAAGGTAGAGATCGTTCCCCATTTTTTGGGGGATATGATCAATGATTTAGATTGCACACCCAAAAATAAAGTTGCGAGAGTATCGGGAAGTGGAGAAGCCCACGGCGTGAGAAAAGGAACCCCTGACTCACGGCCTATAAAGAGGGGACTGCTACAGTTAGCATCTTACGCCTTCTTCCACCTCCCTATGTTGCTTACGCTGTCCTTCAGAGCTCCAGCGCCCTATCTTTCTGCTCCATGGTGAATCCCATCCCACTCTCCCAAGCCAACCGGATCCGGTGCAAACGGCAAGTGGGACGCCTCCATCATCACTAACAACGACATCTTGGAGCTGAAGCGGGTCGGCTACCTGTCGGCCAACTTCGCTCATCGGGCCCCTGAAGAAGGCCAGATCATCCCCATGCCCAAGCTGGGCGAGAGGGTTGTATTACTCCACCATTTCATCCGGGGGCTTGGATTTCCTATACACCCCTTCGTGAGGGGGGTTATGTTCTTCTACAGACTAGATTTCCATGATCTAGCCCCCAACTCTCTCCTCCACATCTCGGCTTTATTTTTGTCTGCGAGGCCCTCCTCTAAGTCCAGCCGCACTTCGGCCTATGGATGAAGGTGTTCAACGTCAAGCCCAAGGTGGTTGGCGGTTCCAAGGCGGACTACGGCGGGGGGATGATTAGCAAGCTGATGCGGGTCCAGTGGCCGAAGGGCAGGTTCATCAACATTGTCAAGGTGTGGCAAAAAGAGTGGTTCTATATCACCGAACCAAAGGATGATGCCTGGACGGCGGCTCCCACATTTAGATCCGAACCCCCGGTTAGATTGGCCTCATGGACTACAAAAAGTCTGGACTGGGGTCCACTACCGATGTGAAGGCCATGTAGAAGCGCATCATCAATGTGATGAAGACTGGCGCCAAGTTGACCAACGTGGTCCAAATTATGCTAAAACGTCGATTCCTCCCTTTCCAGAAAAGGGCAAAACCGATGTGGGCGTACGAGCCAGAAGACCCGACCACCAAGCAGTACCTCTTCGGCACAACACACGACATGGTGTGGGGTCTGCTGTTCAAGCCTCAAGAGGAGTGGCAGGCCGAGGGGGAGGACATCAGCCTCGACGCAGCGAACCCCCCGGGCGAGGTGAGTGGTCTTTTGCCTGAAATGTGTTCGGATAGTCATAGCGCGCATGATTTTATCTAAGCCTCCCTTTGCGGATTTTTGCAGGGCTGACTCGGAAAGGCTGAGAAGATCAGCGGTCCGGTGCCACTGCCCAAAGGGCCCCGATCGACCCAGCTAAAGAGTTTGTTGGTCGTGGTGCCTTACAAGGCGCCCGACAAGAAGGACAAAAAGAAGAAGGATGTACTAGAGGCTAGGGAGGGCCTCCGCCGCAGAGCTCGTCCGGACACCTGGTTCGGAGATGTTGCAGCCCCGTCCACTCAGGACAGAGATAAGGACGAGGACAAGGAGGAAATCGCCTCATCGCACTCTAAGAAGAGGGCGGTGGCCGACGACGTCGAGAAGGTGCAACCCCCTCAGGCCCCAAAGAGGCAGTGTCGGCCTAAGCTGAACCTTCCTGACAGCTCGGACTCTGATGAGGGTCTGAAGAGGTTCCGGAGAGGGAATTTAGGGTCCATCCCCCCGCTGACAGGTGCGTATTTTGGCATTTTTAGTTGCCTTATTTTGAACAACCTAATTTCTTAAAAGTGCGCGTGCACTAAACTGATGACTCGAACACACACGGCAACAGTCATTGATCCTTCGCGATCCAAGCACGACCAGGCACAGGTGTAACCTGGTGGGGGCGAGTCCGGGCGGGCTGTGTCACGTCGCGTGGCGTCTCGCGTGGGGGTGGGGCCCAGGTGGATTATCGTCTGAGACGAAACGACTTGCCTGGGTTGGGCCTGCCATTATCCATCTACCCTCAAACGGCACTCTTCATCATTCGGCGGAGTGGGCGGATTCTTCTTCCCCTCTCGCTCGCCGAAATCGCCCCCAAATCGACGCCTCGCTGCTGGCCAAATTCGCCTTGCCATAGTCCCGATCGGTGCTCTCGAGAGGGGGTTCAGAGTCGCGGATGGTCGGCGGTTGGAGTTGCTCTCTCGCGCGGCACGCTGGCTACGGGGAGCGGCTCTCGCTCATGAGCTCGGTGACCGCGTAGTGCTCGGCTCGCGGGGTGGAGGACGGTTTTGAAGTGAGTTTGCCCTCGCGTTTTGTGCGGTGGTGAAGGAAGGAGACGGTACGTCGACACAAAGGTAACCCCGCTCATATCTCCACATTGATGGCGGTGGGAGTTTCTCGCGTTCATCTTGTTCTGTCTTGGGCACGTAGTGCTTCCATCCATTTGCTAGTCGATCCTATGGTCGAGGTAGGTTTTATCATAGATTAAGAGATTTTGGGCAACGACGATGGTTAGGTTAGGTACTGGGGTATCAAATCTCCATATCCGTCGATGTATGTTCATGCAAGCGGTGGATTCGTGTGATTTCGTGGTCGAACTAGTTTGAGGGTTCGTGTCCTCCCTCACCCTCCCATTTTACCCCGTGCAGATGCATTTGTAGCGTTTTGCTGGTGATTTTTATTTGTAGTTGGCAAGTTTATCATCACTATCAGGCAATCATGGCACGGGGTGTTAGTAGGTTTTTCTATGACCGGGCAAGTTCATGCCAACCGTCAGGCAACTTATGGCACACTGGTGTTTTTTAGTGTTTCCTGGGACCAGGCAAGTTCATGCCAACCATCAGGCAACTTATATGCACGCGGTTGTTTTATTTTAGTGTTTCCTGGGACCATGCAAGTTCATGCCAACCATCATGCAACTTATGGCATGGGTTTTTGGGTGGAGTAGTTTTTTGCTTTTTTGTTGATGTTGGAGTGTTATTACGCACCACGCAAGTACATGCTCAATATCAGGCAAGCTATGGGAATGATTGGTTGTAGTCTTGAGTTTTATCAGTAGGTGGCACGCACAGCCATGTTTCAACAAATGTTATATCATCGGTGTAGGCATCAATGTGTGTCATGAGACAATGTTCGATTTTTCTCGGCAAATCTACCTATATGATCTTTTTTGCATGGGTTGATATGAGTGCTAATAATCAGGCAATTTCATGTTGATAATCAGCAAATTTCTACATAACCAGGCATTTTCATCCTGATAATCAGGCAATTTGCATGCTGATAATCAGCAAATTGCTACATAACCAGGCATTTTTATCAGGCAATCTGCATACTGATAATCAGACATTTTTGCATGACATTTTTTGTACTTTGTATTGTATGCTGATAATCAGGCTTTTTTCATGGTGATAATGTTTTGGTAGGAATTTGTTGCGTTGTATCTAACTGCTTTTTTAAACTGCTTTTTTAAATGTAGAGATGACTAGACCAAGTAAAAAGTGTGATCAACAGCAGTCAACAGAGTCACCGCTTGACTCGGTTCCACCTGCCACTTCCAAAGCTAAGGGGGGGGGTATTCCTTCTGATTTTTTCTACGTACATAGCACTTGCTTTGGTCTATACATTTTTTTGTTAAGAAAATGGTGATTTCATTGCAGGCACCTACATCAGAGGAGCAAGGTGTTTCAACAAGAAATGTTTAGAAACGCAAGCGCCAGAAGTTGGTCATAAACCGGGGGAAGCGGCCAATGGATATTGGAAGTAACGAATAAGAACTAGTAGGAGATGACAATGAAGTTGGTATTACACAAGATGCACAACCAAAGAAAAAACTATGGAAAGTGACTGAAAAGGAGATATCCCTCCCCCCTACCCCCCCCCCTCCTCCCACGACCATATAAACTACAAACTCTTTGTTTTCTCAGCAGCATTTTAACTTTATGTTTGTCAATTTTTTCAAGGTCCTAGGAACAGGTCATCACCTAGGAGGATTTTTAAGTTGAACAAGGATCTTGTTGAAGAACAAAAAACTCTGATCAGAGGCATAGAATTTGGGGGCTTGTTGGATATCACAGCTACAAGCATGCCTGGGTATCTCAGCCAGTGTATCATGAATGACTACAACCCAGAAAAGTCTCAAATAGTTATACCAGATAGAGGGAAAATACCAGTAGATGTAGAAGGTGGCAGGAAAGTATGTTTTTAAATGAATCCAGATGTTATAAGGGAATTCAACAGTATTTTCAAGATCGAGGGGAAAATGCCCCTACATTGACTTCATGGTGTAAAATGATTGTGAAGATGACTGGAGCGTGCGACGACAATTTCCTTCGTGCTTGGTTGGCTGTGGCATTCTCCTGCTTCCTTGCCCCAACCACAAGCTTGAGCATCTCGCCAAGGTGCTACACTGCTATTCTGCACACAAGTGCTATAAAAGACACCAAGATATGCGACTTTGTTGTTGATCAACTAAGATTGGCATTCATGGGTTTTGGTGAGAAGAAGAAGGTTGTTTGCTGCTGTGTTTTCCATCTAGTTGTAAGTAAAAACATATTATGAGGAAACTCATTTCTAATATGTTTTCTTTTTCCATGGTTTTTCCTTTTCAATTTAAGCGCGAAAGAGCCATGTGTTTCCTGATAGTTTTTGCAATTGAAAACTTTTACAGATTTTGTATCTAGATTCATTGGATGTTGATGAAACAATACCTGCTACACTTCCAAGGGCACCCATTTGGAATGATGATCTAATAACCAAAGTCATGAAGAAAGACAAGAAGGGTCCAGGAGTGTATGGCAAGCTGCGAGTAAGTTCTTTTCGTTCAAGAATTATTTAATGTTGAAACTCACATTAATTTACAAAAATCAACTTAGGTTAAAAACAGTAACATTTTTAATACAATTATGCCAACCACATATTTACAAGTCAAGGCAAGTCATACTATTAGGACTAACACAACTTGCCTGTGGAAGAAACATATGATTGTGTGTAAAGGTTTTTGTAATAGTTTTCCTTTCTAAGCAGACAATAGTGAGAAATTGTAGTAAACATCCTGACAAAGTTACACTATAATGACTACCATAACTTGCCAGGTGATTGGGGCAAATGACTATGCGGATAGAATTTTCAATGGGAAACTGCTATTAGTTTCCTAATTGCACTTTTTAATTCAGGTTGAAACACTAGCATTTTTATATAGTTCATTCTGTCAGTTTTTCTGGTCCAAAATAGGGCAACCTTCATAATGTACTACTCTTTTTCATCGAACCATGGCAAATCCAGGGCAAGTTATACTATAAGCATATGCAACTATGTAGTTTTCATGAAAAAATGTAGCAAAACAATTTTTGCCATAGTACAATGCACTATTGTGTTCTTAGCAGTTTTTCCCCACTGCACTACTCTGACCTATATGGTGTTCGTTCATTTTTTGTCGTGTTTTTGGTTTTGATGGAAACAGCTCAAGACTGAATTTTCACGGTGTGCGAATGACAGTTTGTTTGGAAGCTTGGACCACGTTTCAAAATTTGTTGCAGCTAGGTTGCCTGAAAGTTATGACATCTATGTAAGTTCCAATAGCAAGAAAGTCCTTTATATGTTTTCTCACTACAATCTTTACTTCTGGTCCCAATGAGTTTACTATCTGACACACATTTTTGTTTTTTTGTTTTTGGTGTGCAGAAGCAAAACACGATAACAAGAATGGTTCATGAGATGTGTACTAAAATGTCACATGCTATTGGGAAGCTCGTGGCGGACATAGGGAAGCTTGACAAGGGGGAACCTGGCTCAAGCAAGAACGTAGACAATAACCCACAGGCAAGTGAAGATTACAGTTCTCAAAGGAAGCGAGCAACACCTAGAGTGACTGAACACAGCTCAAGTGAGGATGAGGAGTCATTCAAGTCATACGAAGAGAGCGAGGATGAGGACGACAACATAGACAATGATGGCAGCGAAGATGATGTTTCTGATGATGATGATGACAACACCAGTCATGGAGGCAATGTCAGACACAATTATGCGGAGGATGATGTTGATGAGGATAGTGAGGAGTCACATGAATCAACAGAAAACAAGGACGGCAGTGGAAAGGATGGCGACAACGTGCAAGGTGGGAACGACAGTGGCACCCAAGTTGAAGAGGAAGAGGTAAACAAGGTCGATGTGCGGGGAAGCGAGGCAGCTAAAGATGACGAGACCGAGAAAGTTGATGAAGATGAGAACAACGAAGACCAAGTCGAGAAGGGAAGTGGCAAGAGAAACAATGATGGAAATGGAGATGACGAGGACCATGGCGGAGGAGCCAATACAGGAGGATGCAGTAGGACCAATAATTTTGATGGAGATGAAGGAGGAGTAAGCTCAAGCAGCAGCAAGGATGGCGAATCTGTATCAAATTTCTTTATCAAGCTGAATGACAGCAAACAACAAGGAGGAGATGCTGTAGAGACAATTTGCATGGTAGATTTTGTTAGGATGGAGTTCAAGAAGCAGTGAGACCCTTTTGGAATGGAACTTCAAGTGCCACGGGTTTTTGAAGGGCGGAAACTTCACTCATATGCAAACGTATTATCGGAATAGATATTTGATAACGGTGAGCAAAAAGAAGTAGGCATCAAATTCAATCCATATGAGTTATGCCCCCCCCCCCCAAAGACAGAATGAACTCATGGAAGCAATTGGTGGAAAAAAACTGCCGGAAGCAACTTCTAGAGAATCTTATAAGAAAGATTTACCCCCAATTGCACCAAGGAAGCAAAAGAGAGTGTCATTTAACCTGAATCTGAACCATGTTGCAGCTGCAGAAAGTATGCAACCCAAGGCACTGACATCATCACTCAAACATAGTGGGCAAACTGAAAAACTATAACATGCAACTAAGTTGGCTAACAAGGCAAGTCAAGCAAAATTTCAGGCAACTTGCGGTGCTCAATAGGCAGTTCAGCAAGAATGCAAAGTTGGCATTAATCATTTTTACAAGATTACCAGATCATCTCACCCATTGACTTTGGCTGAGAATATCAAGCAAGCAAGTTCAATGGGAAACTTGCCCACCACAAGAGTCAAGTTGCTTGATGGGAACCCACATCTTGAGAGCTTTCCAGACTCTGGTACAAAACAACAAGGCCAAGTGGAGGTGTTGCCTAGGTCTGTTGTTAAGTTGGTTGCAAAGAGTCCTCATGTTGCTACTCTGCAAAGGAATGATGCAAAACAAGCAGTGCCTTTCGAGAAGTTTCCCAACACTATTATTGAGTTGCCTGCAAGGAGCCAGCAACTTGTCACTTCATACATGACTAGTGAAAAAACAGTGTTAGAGGAGAAGTTGCCTAGACCTGTTGCTATTTTGGCTGCAAGGACCCCTCAGCTTGCCAATTTACCTAAGATGGCTGGGAAACAAATAGTGCCAATGCCAAACCAAAACTTGCTGAATACTATTTCTACCTTGCCAGCAAGGAACCACCAACCTGCCACTTTAGCTATGACCGATGGAAAAAAACAGTGCCAAAGGACAAGCTGGATAGCACATAAGAGATCATGCCCGCAGGGACTGACGTAAGACATGTAGGACCAGTAGCAAAGTTACTGAAGACTAATCTGAGTTTGCCTCCAACACACCTCCAAGGTGATGCAATCAAGGAGAACTGGCCACCGGTACCACACAAGCAGCAAACTGTTGATATAGCCAAAATAAATGAAATTCTAGATAAGTGTGTTGCTCCAACAAATGCTCCCATCCACATCCCACCACAGACAATAGTTGAAGAGCTAGCCAACGAACTCAAGAGTAGAAGGGTGTTTCGTATGTGCAATGACTACTGCCTAACTCCAAGTTTTGGAGCGATTTTGGATAAGTTGGAACCTGTCCTTGAAGAAGGAAATAAGGATATCAACAATTTGCATGAACTTCATCACATGAAAAATTAGGATATTGCAACAACAAGCATAAGAGAAGTAATAAACCTTGACGATGATGTATGGGATCTAGAGGAAGTAGAGGCAGCGTGTGCTGAAGCAGAGCGAGGGGGGGGGGAAGAATCTGTTACTTGTGCTATGTTCAGTACACCAGAGAAAGTCATCAATGAAACAGATGTGGGATCAGGTGGTAAGTTTTCTAGCAGTAGCAGTTCAGGGGAGGTAATTACCAACAAATTTGAGAGGAGGCTCATTAAGCCATCAGCATCTTTGAGAACACCTTTCACAGACATTGACAATAAAAAGGAATTCTATTGCAAACCCGAAGTCAACCGTTTATATGCATCTGTTATTTTGCACGCAAGGCTGAGTCAAGAAGAATCACCCGATACAGATATCAGTTATCTACCATCACCGTTTTCATCTTTGGTTTTTTCAGGCAGCTGCAATACTCATGTATAGGCAAGTTCATTTTTTTCATGGTTATATGTCCCGTGCAAAATTATTTTACAGCCCAAGACTCATCGAGTTCAATTGATATTTTGTAACTATGAGGGAGCTCGCAGAGTCCATGAAGTGTGGTGGATTCATCATTTCACATGTTTTCCAAGTTGGGTTACAGTCTATAATTTACAACTTGCCTGCAGACTCAAAGAAGGTTATCATGCCAGTTAAATTCTCGGTAAGAGATGCACCCTATCGTGTCTTTTTTGCCCTTTTTCCTTTTCATGGTGATTTGTACTACAACCATTGGAAATTTCATCATTTGTTTTGTTGTCTATGTGTTTTTCCAGATTAGGTTACAACAGATGATCTGGAATACGAAAGTGATTACTGCTAGGTACAATAAGTCAAATCACTTGGACCGAAAAGACACGGTGAGTACACTAATTTTCTAGAATTTTCTCAAAACTTGTAGCTTTTTTAATTCAAACTACTTGCTTAAAATAGAAGTTAACAAGTTGCGACTATTTTGCGTGTAATTACCTAAACCACTAGTTGCCTCATCATTTGCAAGTACTTGCCTCCTCATCTTGCAATTTATTGCCTCAAATTTAGTTGCCAAGCTGTTTATCTTCTTTTTCTAGAACTACAAGTCTACCTCAATTTTTTTTTTATTCAAACTACTTGCTTCCAACTATAATTGTAAATTTAGAGAATCACAAATTTTAACCTTTTTATTCGATGCACCTTGCTTCAAGACAAAACTTTGTAACCTGAAACTTAGGAAAACCACAATTTTCCCGCGATGAAGCATGTAGTTGCCTCAATTATAGCTACTTAAGCTATAGTTGTCCCTTTTGTAGGACCAAAATTTGCCTCCCTTTTCACAAGTACTCACTGTAACCGTATGTACCAAGTTGTACGACCACTAGTTTTTCCCGAGTTATTTTTGCTCAACATATATTTTAGAAACGATGCCTACATTATTTTTTTAAACACGAGTAGCATCCTTTTTCTAGTGGTAACTACTAGTACTAGTTACTACTGTGTGTGGCACACATTTCACATGTTGCCTATATTCAGATGATCACAAGATGCCTAGTTTTATCCAAAGTACTTGCTCCAACTGAAATTACCTAGTTGCTTTTTACAAACAAAAGTGGCCGCCCTCTTTCTTTCAGAGTACTTTCTTGTCAAATGGCCTCATCTATTTTCCGGCATCTCATATTTTTTAAATGTTTCTCTCTCCAGATTATGTTTCCTATCTTAGAGAACATTGATGCAACAAAACCAATAACGGGGAATCATTATTGGGTCTTCAATCTGAACATAAGACACAAGAGGTTTTAAGTGCTTGATTCATGGAGGACATTAGATAATCCTGTCTTGGACAAGAATGCTAGGTTGATAGCACCAACTGTTCGTAGTTTGTGGGAGCACCATTATGGCCACTCATGTGTTGTGTTGGATAAGTATCCCCTAGTCAACATCGATGTCCCGAGGCAGAACAATGGTTAAGCAACTTTTCCCAATATCAACTATTCCAAAATCAGTTTTTACTTATGTTCATTTTCTTAAACCGGCTTTTTTTTATGTGCTTACAACAGCACTGACTGTGGCATTTACGGGCTGACGAACACCAACAAATGGGTTGCTACGGCTGTTCCAAAATATGAACCAAGTGATATTCCAAATATCAGGAAGCAGCTGACGAGCATCTAGGTTTCATCTATTCACAACAAACCTCTTTGGAAGGAAATCCTGGAATTACCGTAGGTATGTTCACCACACCTTCCTTTTTTTGCATTCATTCCCTGAATTTTGCTTCTTTTGAATAGCAACTACCTAGGGAACTGATACGTCTCCAGCGTATCTATAATTTTTTATTGTTCCATGTTGTTATGTTATCATTCTTGGATGTTTTACAATCATTTTATAGTCATTTTATATCATTTTTTGGTACTAACCTATTGACATAGTGCCAAGTGCCAATTGCTGTTTTCTGCATGTTTTTTACATCGCAGGAAATCAATATCAAACGGAGCCCAAACACCGCGAAACTTTTTGGAGATTTTTTTTGTGCCAAAAGACACCTGATGGGCCAACGCAGCACCTGGGAGTGCCCCGAGGGGGCACAACCCACCAGGGCACGCCAGGCCCCCCTGGCGCGCCCAGGTGGGTTGTGCCCACCTTGGTGGCCTCCCGCACCACCTCTTTGCTCTATAAATACCACAATATTCCAGAAACCCTAGGGGAATCGACGAAATATTCATCTAGTCGCCGCAGAGTCCAGTAACACCATATCCAATCTAGACACCATCACGGAGGGGTTCACCACTTCCATTGGTGCCTCTCCGATGATGCGTGAGTAGTTCCTTGTAAACCTACTGGTCCGTAGTTAGCAGCTAGATGGCTTCCCCTCTCTCTTTTGATTTTCAATACAATGGTCTCATGGAGATCCATATGATGTATCTCTTTTTGCGGTGTGTTTGTTGGAATCCGATGAACTTTGAGTTTATGATCAGATCTATCTTTTCATATCGATGAAAGTTATTTGAGTTTCTTTGATCTCTTATATGCATGATCTCTTATAGCCTTGTATTTCTTCTCTGATATTGGGTTTTGTTTGGCCAACTTGATCTCTTTATCTTGCAATGGGAAGAGGTGCCCGGTAGTGGGTTCGATCTTATGGTGCTTGATCCCCGTGACAGAAGGGGAACCGGCACGTATGTACCATTGCCACTAAGGATAAAACGACGAGATCCATATCTAACACAAAAGATAAACAGATCTTGTCTACGTCATGTCATCGTTCTTAATGCATTACTCCGTTTTTCCATGAACTTAATACACTAGATGAGTGCTGGATAACGGTCGATATGTGGAGTAATAGTAGTAGATGCACACACGAGTCGGTCTACTAATCTTGGACGTGATGCCTATGTAATGATCATTGCCTAGATATTGTCATGATTATTTGAAGTTCTATAAATTGCCCAATAGTAATTTGTGTACCCATTGTTTGCTATTTTTCTCGAGAGACGCCACTAGTGAAACCTACGGCCCCCGGGTCTTCTTTCTCATATAATTGCCTTTGTGATCTATTTGCCTTTGCTTTTATTTTTAGATCTACTAAACCAAAAACCCAAAAATACCTTGCTGCAGTTTATCTTATTTTTTAACCAATCTACCAATATTTATATCTCTCTCAGGTTTGTTACCCAAAAGGGATTGAAAACCCCTTTAACACGTCGAGTTGCGAGGTGTTGTTATTTGTGTGCAGGTGTTGTTTATGTTGTGTTGCTTGGTTCTCCTACTGGTTCGATAACCTTGGTTTCACATCTGAGGGAAATACCTACCGCCATTGTGCTGCATCATCCCTTCCTCTTTGGGGAAAAAATCGACGTAGCTTTAAGCGACATCAGTAACATAGTTCATGAACTTGGCCAAAGTTGGAAGGCAATAAATAGTTTGAAACTAGGGAACTAATTATAGAAGAGTAGACAGGTAGTTATAGAAATGCTGGCAAATAGTGCCTCCCTTTTGTGCAAATGTACCCAACTACTACTTGCGTAAGCAAGGAAAAAAACATATATATGGTCGCAGCAAGGACAATAAAAAATCCACACCAAGTATCATCCACACCACAAATCAATCCGAAGTTGCCCAAATTGTCAGTACAGTTTCATGATGTTTCTCATTGAAGAATGACAGAAAAATGTCAGATTGTTTTTAGCTCCATCGTATTGGCTCCCATTGTCCAGTGTTCCACCATTTTTTCGCTTCCTTCTTTGGCCTTCACACCAACCTTGCCTCGCAGCTTGCTACATTGTGGTCAAAAGAACCACATAAACTACATTTTTTTTCTTCCTTTTGGGTGTAGTTCCAGCGCTGGTTCAATTCGTTTATACTTTGCTCTCCCTTTTGTGCTAGACTTCAGTGGGTCCCTTGGAATAGATGGAGTAGGTGTAGAACCACCAGGGGTGTCAGGCTACAGTGGAAAAGGAGCACCTGAGCCTCCAGCACCCTCTGGAGGCGGCGGCGGCGGAGGAGCACCAGTAGTTGTTTGTGTTTTCCCACGAGGAGCTGGAGCAAGTGCACGCACCGAAAACAGTGGTGGCTGAGGAGGAGCAGTTGTTGTTTCTGGCTGAGTGCGTCTGGCACGCATAGCCACTGGAGATTTCTTTTTCTTGGTCAATTTTAGGCGCCGAAGATCTGTCCGAGTTGAACGCATATGCTTCTTCAGAACTTCTGCAGCAGCATATCACATGCACATGCAACTTTGGCCGAGCTTGCAAAATCCATCTGCAAGTTTGTATGTCGCATTTGCCCCTTTGACAAAGGGGGCATTTCATTAGCTTGTTCTTGAACAGTGGGGGCGCATCGGGAACTGCTAGGGGAGTCCACCTCCGAAGAATGTATTACGCTGGTATTTCATCCACTCCAAGGTGGGTAAATAACTTCAAGATATGGCAGCAGATTATACCATCTCTGTCCATCTTGCACCACTCACAAGTTTAGTTGCATGCATCACTTTCCACCGACACAAAGTAGTTCGTGTCCCCATATTTAGCAACTCATTCCTGATTAGGTTCAAGCTCATATAAATGTACACCCCGGGGGCGTACATTGTACCTCCCAATCATTTCAAACTCATTATGAAACTTCTTGTACAAGTCTCTAGTGTATGCTTCATACTCCTGCTTCTCAATGGGAAAAGGTGACCACAAATCAGTTTGCAAGTGTTATGTCCTATAATCTTGCGCACCCTCCCGGACAAGCACATGTGTTTGAATCTTCTCATACTGCTTCACAAAGTTTAGGATAGAGCCATGTGGGTTCACTTATCGCTTGAGGATGGCATTGAACCCCTCACTTCTTTGTGTCGATTGCAGGAATGGGAAGAACCGATGCTTGAAGTAGCACGGCACCCATGTTGCACGGTACTTGTAGAGTTTGTCAAAGTGTGTGCTAATAGCATCCTGATATTTCATCATTAGAGCAGCCCAATTTGCCTCAAATTCTTCTGATGTGAAGCTAAAGTCTATACATTTGTTGAAATCCTTTGACAATACAGGGTTCCTACCCAACATTGACCCAAGCTTCTCTTGAGCTTTCTTCATGATGTGCCAATGACAACCCCAATGCACACTTGAAGGGAAAATGTTCTTAATTGATTCAGCCATTGCAATATCTTTGTCGGTCATGATGTTGTCAGGTGCTAGACCATTCATTGCTTCAAGAAATGCCCCAAACAACCAATCGAAGCTTGTTTCCAACTCTTGCCTAACAAACCCACACCACCAACATGATCGACTGTCCATGGTGATTGATACCAATGAATGGCGCAAATGGCATGTTATACATGTTTGTCATGTATATTGTGTCAAAAGAGACACAATCATGATAAGCCTCAGCATACGCCCTAGATGCTGCTCCATCAACCCAGAATGCATTGACAACCCTATCCTCCTCATCATATTTGACCTTGTAGAAAAAATCAGGGTCATTTTGTTGTTGATCCTTCAAGTAGGTAATTGTCTCAATCATATTTCCCTCCTTTGTGTCAAACTTATTCAAGACTAATTTCATATTTGATATCGCTTTACTTGTGTAAGGCACAAATAGCTGTGAATCATAAAATTCAGACATGATGTTCATCATACGACCTGCAAGAAAAGGCAGCCACAAAAAAATCATGCTTGAATTCACAACTAAACACAAGCTAGTTATTCAAACTAGTTGCTTCAACAGAAGTTGTCAAGTTGGCAGTGTTAGATAAGCAAAAGTTGCCACCATCTTTTACAAGAACTTGTCTGAACTCTACTTTTTGCTAAGATGTTGTTTTTTATACAGAACCACACCTTTTGGTCCCCTTTTTGGCAACTAATTGTTGCAGCATTAGTTGCCAAGTTGCATGTCTAATACGACCACAGGTTGGTAAATCCTCATAATGCCCGTGCTCACAATCATTGCTTTTTTAACTCTACTTGTTGATGTTGCTTTTTTTCAATACAACCACGCGTGGCCTCCCTCATTACAACTACTCATTGCAGATGTACTTTCCATGTTGTCTATCTAGTAGAACCACAAGTTGCTCAAGTTGCCTACACAACTTGCTTGACCTACAATTGTTAGGTTGCCTGCATTTTTTGTTTGCGACTAGTCGATGCCGTTGTGCTTTCCAAGTTTTCTATCTAGTAGAACCAGAAGTTGCTCAAGTTGCCTATATGTCTCGCTTGACCTATAGTTGTCAGGTTGCCTATATTTTTTGTAGAACTATAGGGCTTCTTCCTTGTTTACTACTACAAAAAATATAACCGTAAATTACCAAGTTCCAAAGGTGACTATGTTGGAGCACTAAAACAAGTGTAGTAAACTAGTAATGCATAGTGCATTTTTTGCATGAAACGTAAACGCAGATTTGGAATGCTAATGTAGTAATGCAGAGTGTATTTTTGACTGTGCACACACCTGTGGTCAAATTACAATTATGAAGATTTTTCAAGAATAATTTCTCTTCTGGAGGGATCCCTTGGTGTGATCAAAGGTACTTAGTTAGTGATGATTGTCTACCAATGCATGATTGTGTTCAGCAATAAAGAAAACCACCTCCCACCAACCATCCTTTAGCTTCACAACCATCCTTGCTCCGCACCCTGTCTGCACTATTGTATATCACTTTCTTTTCTTGGACTTTTTTTCTACACTCATCATCAAGGAAGACAATCTCATCATCTGCACCATCTTTTGCATCTCCATTATTATCTTCAATCACATCTAGGGCAGGGGCAGTTTCTGCACCTCCATCCTCAAATTTTGGTTTTTAGAACTTGCTGCAAACAAATTGTTGCTTTTCCAACAGACCAGTAATTGTGGATTTCCTAGAAGTGTTCATCTTGATTGAAAACCCAAGTCGGAGGGCATAGCCATTGTAGTATTCTTGAGCACACTCGAGAGCATCAAACCTCATGTCGATGAAAGGCTCTCTTGGTTGAGACCAAGCTTCATTGTCATTATCATTTCCCACAACCCCTTGTCCAATAGTTCCACATGTTTCAGCAAACGTTGTTGTGTCATCAAAAGTGCCGCCTTCTATCTGCATAGCTTCTTCACGCGCATCAGGAGCATGTTGGGTACTCATGGGATTAGGCGATTCCCCTACAACCTCATTGTAGCCTCCACCAGGTTGTGGGGCATTAGGCTGCGTGCAGTACACGGGGTCTTCAACTCCAACCCCACTCGTAAAACACACTTCAGAGTGACCATAATCAAGCAATTTGTTTAAGTCAATCATCGCCAACCTTTTGGAAAAAAGCAAATAATGATTTCTAGGCAACTAATAAAAAAATGAAGGCAAATTGGGTTGAAGAATGCAAATGTACAGCACAAATCTCATAAAATGATCAATGTTCATTTTTTGGCTTGCATTAATATCCTTTAATGTCCTTCATTCTCCAACAGTGATTCTTTTAAAAAAATTGTTTTTATCCTTGTTATTTATCAGGAATTGTGAAAAAGTGAAGACATGGCTTATGATTCTTCATTTTCTTCATTTCTGCTAAAGTTACAGCTGCAAATAGATCTTCACTTTCAAATGTACAATATGAAGAAGGCAGAAGAATACTATGTAGTTTTTTTTCTTTTTCGTTAGCATTTTGTGGTGGCGTGGACCATATGTGTTATGTTTCAAACAGTTCTGCTTGGATATGACACACCTTTGTATCACTCGTTTGCAGAACATCCTTTACTACTATGTTGTTCACTTGCCTAATGTCTCATAGCTTTTTGCTTCATTTTTGCCAAAGTTCTATCAGGTTTGCCAGAAGTTTTGTATAATCTCAAGAAACAAACCTCCTTTTAACAGGTTTTGTATACAAGTTTTACAAGGCCTAAGTAGCATTTTTATTCGTAGTAGGGATATGAAGCTGGGAAAGAAGTCCAAAAGAAGGCAACTAATTAGGTACTTCTTCTACCTATCTTTTTGCATTACTGAATACAGAAAATTTATATTTACAGCACTTGCCTGCAGTAGAACAGGACTTGCCTACATTATATTACAGTACTTGCCCACATTTTATATCACAATACTTGCCTGCAAATAGGACATCACTTGCCTACATTATACTCCCTCCGACCTGAAATACTTGTTAGGGAAATGGATATATCTAGACGTACATCTCTTCAACAAGTATTTTGGGACGGAGGGAGTACTACACTACTTGCATACAACACAATTTTTCTATGTTTACAGATATCAAATTTTGAACTTTGTATGCAAATCTATATGAAACTTGCTTATATACATTTGCTTTTTTGCCTAGGGTGTACATCCAATCAAACTTGCATACAAATTGTAGGAAATTTGTGCTACCTCTTCAGCATGCATTGTTTTTTCCTTGAAGAGGAAAGGGTGATGCAGCAAAGTAGCGTAAGTATTTCCCTCAGTTTTTTAGAACCAAGGTATCAATCCAGTAGGAGACTACACGCAAATCCCTAGTACCTGCACAAACAATTAAGAACCTTGCAACCAACGCGATAAAGGGGTTGTCAATCCCTTCACGGCCACATGCAAAAGTGAGTTCTGATAGAGATAATAAGATAAATATTTTTGGTATTTTTGTTGTGTAGATTGAAAAGTAAAGATAGCAAAATAAAAGAACAATAAAGATAGCTAGTTGGCGGAAGATTAATATGATGGAAAATAGATCTGAGGGCCATAGGTTTCACTAGTGGCTTCTCTCAAGATAGCAAATCTTACGGTGGGTGAACAAATTACTGTCGAGCAATTGATAGAAAAGTGCATAGTTATGAGAATATCTAGGCAGGATCATGTATATAGGCATCACGTATGTGACAAGTAGACCGAAACGATTCTGCATCTACTACTATTACTCCACACATCGACCGCTATCCAGCATTCATCTAGAGTATTAAATTCATATGAACAGAGTAACGCATTAAGCAAGATGACATGATGTAGAGGGATAAACTCATGCAATATGACATAAACCCCATCTTTTTATCCTCGATGGCAACAATACAATACGTGCCTTGCTGCCCCTGCTGTCACTGGGAAAGGACACCGCAAGATTGAACCCAAAACTCATGCAGTATGACATAAACCCCATCTTGAAGCCCATCATTGGAATATACAAGCCAAGTTCTATAATGAAAATTCCCACTAGTATATGAAGATGATGAAACAAGAGACTCTCTATCATGAAGATCACGGTGCTACTTTGAAGCACAAGTGTGGAAAAAGGATAGTAGCATTGCCCCTTCTCTCTTTATCTCTCATTTTTTTAGGCATTTTCTATATTTTTTCCTCTTGTTTATGGCCTCTTTTTTTCTCTTCTTTTTTTGTCCGGAGTCTCATCCCAACTTGTGGGGGAATCCTAGTCTCCATCATCCTTTCCTCACTGGGACAATGCTCTAATAATGAAGATCATCACACTTTTATTTACCATACGGACCCCATCAGCCATCCGCTCCTAAGCCCCGAGGCCCTTGAAAGTGCAAGTTCCTTCTTCCAACGGGGAAGGGGTTGGGGGCTCGATGCCCGCACCGAACACCTGCAACTGGGCGGCGGCGGGCTGGTCGGACGTGCTAGAGGAGTTGTTGAACAACTCTGTCATCATCGATGGGCATTGCACTCTTATGGGTGCGGTCATGAAGGGTGTTCGGTCCATCCAATCCGGACTGAACGACGTTGTCCAAGGCCTGCTAAGAGGCTTTGAGGTAAGTCAAGTAATACTCTTTTCCCATAAAGTGGTTTTAGCCCTTAGTTTTGATGTTTGAGTAGGCCATATATAATAGCCCCCGAGACTCTGCAAGAATTACAAAGAAACTTGTAGAGGGTCCAATTTTGTAGGCCAATATTTAAAGTGGTGTGAACTTTTTGATGTCACAAGCATCTTCCTAGGCCGCGGCTGCTAATGCCGCGACGCTAGAGGAGATGGATTGGCAACTCAAGCGCTCAAATGGCGCGCTTGACCTTGTCAACAAACGACTTGAAGAAGCACAAGGTAAGACCATGTTAAGATGTGTCATTGCTTATTGCCGGATACTTATGCTCCGGACTGCATGTTAATCATATAATGTGATGGTATTGCAGCTGCCGCCGCTGAAGTCGAGGGCTTGAAGGAGGCCCTGAAGAAGGCTGAGGCTGAGGCGGCTGCAAACAAAGTGGCTGCTGAAAAGGCAGAGGCCGAGCTTGAGAAGGCCAAGCTCACTGGTGAGAAGCATGAGATGTAGGTGGAGCTCAAGGATGCCGTAAATAAGCTCGAGGCCTTTGAGAAGGAGCAGAAGGATCAGTCTTCCAAGCTGTCCAAGGTAGAGAAGGAACTCCAAGAGGCGAGGACTGAAATGCGAGGTGTCCGGGAGGAGCTCCGCCAAGTGGGAAAATTGCATATGGTAAGAAATACTTACTGCATAGTGTGTTGGGAGGCAATAGATTTGCCTTGCTGACGCGGGTCTGGCGCTCCGCAGGCGTCTTCACCGAACTTCCGGGGAGTGTGGCGGCCGTGGCGTAGCACTATGCTATTCATGAGGACTCCGAGCAGCGGCTCTTCTGGTCGCAGTTCCTGGCCTCTGAGCATCCTCCGCTCCTTAGCAACCAAATGAAGTTGCTGATGGAGCTGCATCGGATGTATGAGCCAGCCTTGAAAGATCTCTGTGTCCAGTTGTGGCCCGCTGAGCCGATTTCGGACAGCTACTTCGGCCTGGTGCAGAAGCTGCGGGAGGTGTCGCCCTGGATTGATGCTGTGAAGCGCTCTGCTTGCCTTGAGGGGGCTAGGCTAGCGTTTGCACAGATCATGGTTTGTTGGCCTAAGATTAAGCCAATGCATATGGCCACTGGTCCTTCGCCGGCTGGAAAGGAGCATCACCACACTGAGCTGTAGTTTGCGTAGGTTATGAATGGCTCTCGAGCGATAGAGGGTCAGAGCTCAAAAGATGTAATCATTGAATGAGTGTACTAAGTTGTTAATTGGACCTTATTTTTTTATATTGCAACATATTTGCGTGCTTTAGAATGCGATGGTTTTATTTTGACTCTTGTGCAGTCGTGTGTTTATTCTAAAAGTTACCAGTCGTCGGCTTCAGCCCCCAAGTGAATGTCACCTGGGGTGTTTCGTCTCCGTGCTGTCACCCTTAGCCGACGTCTCGGTACTCAAAGGCGGTAGTGCGTGAGAGAGACTAGGCAATCAGACTATTCGGCTTTATTACTTTCACTTAGCCATAGGAGCTTGACGATGGGAGCTATTGACTAGCCCCCGGTATTTGTGTGTGCTACTTCTTGAGCTTGTGTTGCTTTTTCCCTTGAAGAGGAAAGGGTGATGCAGCAAAGTAGAGATAAGTATTTCCCTCGGTTTGAGAACCAAGGTATCAATCTAGTAGGATACTAAAACACAAATCACCAATACCTGCACAAATAATCAAACAACTTGCACCCAACGCGATAAAGGCATTATCATTCCCTTCACGGTTATTTGCAAAAGTGAGATCTGGCAGAGATAGACAAAAGGTAAAATATTTTTAGGTTTTTTGGTTTATAGATTGGAAAGTAAAAGATTGCAAAATAGTAGATCGGAAAATAATATGATGAAAAATAGACCCAGGGGCCATAGGTTTCACGAGAGGCTTCTCTCTTGAAGGCAAATAATAAGGTGGGTGAACAAATTACTGTCGAGCAACTGATAGAAAAGTGCAAATCCAATTCGGCGGCTAGGCTCATCAGCTCTCGCTCAGAAAAAAATAAAAAATAATACTAGAATTTTTTTAAAAAATTCCATTTTTTGTGGGATATATAATTTGTCGCGTGAGGTCTGTACCAAATTTCAACTCATTTGGACATGTGAGTAGCTCTCAGAAAAAAAAGACAAATCGGGTCAGAACAGTGCATGAATAGTAAACACTTTTACAAACCCTGATTTTGTCTTTTTTTGCCGAGAGCTGCTCAGTTGTTCCAATGAGTTGAAATTTGAAGCGGACCTCACGCATCAAATTATATACCACCCAAAAAACATTTGGATTTTTTTGAATTTTTCTAGTATTTGTTTTGATTTTTTTCTAAGCCCGGGTGCAGATGAGCTCGGGAGCAGAAACTCTGCAGATATCTAAGGCAATGATTACGCAAATAGGCATCATGTCCGTATCAAGTAGACCGACTCCTGCATGCATCTACTACTATTACTCCACACATCGACCGACTCCTGCCTGCATCTAGAGTATTGAGTTCATGAAGAACAGAGTAACGTTTTAAGTAAGATGACATGATGTAGAGGAATTAACTCAAGCAATACGATGAAAACCCCATCTTGTTATCCTCGATGGCAACAATACAATACGTGCCTCGCTACCCCTTCTGTCACTGGCTAAGGACACCGTAAGACTGAACCAAAAGCAAAGCACTTCTCCCATTGCAAGAAAAACCAATCCAGTTGGCCAAACCAAACAGATAGTTCGAAGAGAATTACTAAGATAGAAAATCATGCATACAAGAATTCAGAGAAGATTCAAATAATATTCATAGATAAGCTAATCATAAATCTACAATTCATTGGATCTCGACAAACACACCGCAAAAGAAGATTACATCGGATAGATCTCCAAGAACTTTGAGGAGAACATGGTATTGAGAATCAAAGACAGAGAAGAAGCCATTTAGCTACTAGCTATGGACCCGTAGGTCTGTGGTAAACTACTCATGCTTCATCGGAAGGGCAATGGTGTTGATGTGGAAGCCCTCCGTGGTTAAATCCCCCTTCGACAGAGTATCGGAAAAGACCTCCAGATGGGATCTCACGAGTACAAAAGGTTACGGTGGTGAAAAAGTGGTTTCGTTTCCCCCTCTGATGCTTCTAGAATATATGAAAATATATAGGCGGAAGAATTAGGTCAGGGGAGCTGCGAGGGGCCCACAAGGGTGGGGGCGCGCCCTCCCCCCTTGTGGCCGCCTCGTGGCTCCTCTACCTTGATCTCCAAGTCTCGGGGGTGTCTTCGGGTCCAAGAAAAATCATCGTGAAGGTTTTATTCCGTTTGGACTCCGTTTGGTATTCCTTTTCTGCGAAACTCGAAAACGAGGAAAAAAATGAAATGGCACTGGGCTCTAGGTTAATATGTTAGTCCAAAAAATAATATAAAATAGCATATTAATGCCTATAAAACATCCAAAACAGATAATATAATAGCATGGAACAATCAAAAATTATAGATACGTTAGAGACGTATCAGTGTGATATACTTGGAAGTCGAGGCCTACCTTGTGATCACATGGTTTGTGCTAAGACAAACCCTGCATGTGACACGGAGAAATCGCCAATGATTTTTGAGTCTAATGCTCATCATTGGATCGCCGATCAGTTCTCGCTTACTATGACAGACAGTTGTCAGCTTTCTCCTCCTAAGGTAATTAACTGGACTAGCTAGAAGTACAATCGTAGGGGTTCTCCCTTTACCTTTTTAGCCAAACGTGTGGAACGTAAGAAGGTAAGCACATGAGCCGGGCAACCCAACAATTGACCCAGGACATAGTTTGGAACTGATGCACATAGTGCAATATCCAAGACGTCGAACACTCAGCGGAAAGTGGTGCCGGCCTTGGTACGTGGAGCTGATGAGGAAATCAGGCTCTTAGTTAATTACCCGGTTTATATTTACTACATCATATTTTTATGCCAGGCTGTTCGAAGAGCCAAAAAAGAAATGGAATGGGAGGGGGATGCACAATATAGATATCCGAACACCATAAAGGATTATTATTATTATTTTACATAAGCTCGGGACGTCTAAGCATACAATTCGAACTGTGAGGACGTTTATTGTAAGTAAAAGGAAGAAAAGAAAAAAAATTACGGAGTAAAGGTTTACATAGGGCCTTAATGTGTGGATCAAAACCTCAACTATGCCATGATGCACGTATGTGCCTTTGCATCTGTGAGGAGGGGGAATGGGGCCTTCAATGGAACCTTGACGGGTGGCCCTGCTGATGCAGCTTGATGCTGGGGGAGTCCAGCGTTGTACCCCGCGCTGTCCGAAGACATGGTAATTTCACAGTTCGGTCTAACCGAACACATGGTGTTGCTTTATTTATATAGGCCTCACGGCTGCCCATGGTATCTTGAGCGTGAAGTTGTGTTGATGAGGCACATGGAGCGCGGCTGTGTTGGGCATGCCATGGGGCACGTGGCCCTTTTAGCGGTGAACGCAGGCGGGTTCCCATGATGGGGAGCGGGTTCGGACCCCTTTACTATTGTCACGGGCCTTTATGGCGGGCTGATATCTGAGCCCGTAGGCGCCGGTTTGGTCTTCGGCTGCCAGGGCCGCAGTGTGTTCCTCGGTCCGGAGTGAGCGTTCTATGTTGTTATTGATTGTTATGACGCACAAGGGATCGGACATCTTCAGCTTGAGGTACGCATAATGCGGGATGGCGTTCAATTTGGCGAACTCCGTTCGGCCGAGGAGGGCATGGTAACCACCGCGAAAAGGGGCAATATGGAACATCAAGTCTTCACTTCAGAAGTTGTCTGGTGAGCCGAATACTACTTCGAGAGTCATCGTGCCTGTGCAGCGGGCACCTACTCTTGGAATAACCCCCTTGAAGGTTGTGTTACTAGGTTTGATCCTTGATGGGTCGATCCCCATCGTCGTCACTGTGTCTTGGTATATCCGATTGAGGCTGCTGCCTTCATCCATCAGGACTCTCGTCAGGTGGAATCCATCGATAATGAGGTCGAGTACTAGGGCCACCAATCCTCCATGACGGATACTCCTTGGGTGGTCCCTGCGGTCGAAGGTGATCAAGCAAGCCGACCATGGGTTTAACTTCGGCGCTATGGGCTTGGCAGCGTATACGTCCCGAAGTGCTCGCTTCCTCTCCTTCCTTTGTATATGGGTGGCGTAGATCATGTTCACCATCTTGACTTTGGAAGGGAAAGGCTTTTGGCCTCCACTATTCGGCATGTTGGGCTCCTCGTCGTCCTTGCTTCGAGGGCTTTTGCCAGAGTCTACGGCTCTGAGCTTGCTGGCCTATTTTACCACCCAACAGTTACGGTTGGAGTGGTTGGCGGGCTTCTATGATGTGTCGTGGATCTGGCAGGACCTGTCCAGGATTGCGTCTAGCTTGGACGAACCGTCATTGTTGCCTTCAGAAGGCTTCTTCTGGGATCCAGACTTCGGATTGAGGAATCCGGCATTTATTGCCGTCTCCTCATCATCATCATCGTTGTGGCGACGCTTATTTTTGTTGTGTCGCGGCTTCCCGTTTTTGTCCTGGACTTCAGAGGTACCTGGTGTCTCAGATTTGGTGCTTTTACGAGCAAGCCAATTGCCTTCTCCTGCGCAAAAGCGGGTCATCGGGGAGGTAAGTGATGCCATCATCCTCGGTTTGTCCTGGCCGAGCTGTCGTGCAAGACATTCATCCTTGACACTATGTTTGAAAGTGGCTAAGGCTTCGGCGTCCGGACAGTCGATAATATGGTTCTTCTTGGTCAGGAATCAATTCCAGAATTGCCGGGCAGATTCTCCGGGCTGTTGTGTGATGTGGCTTAAGTCATCGGCGTCTGGAGGCTGGACATAGGTGCCCTGGAACTTCGCTCAAAAAGCATCCTCGATCTCTACCCAAAAACTTATAGAGTCTTCGAGAAGGCTATTCAACCAGTGTCTAGCTTGTCCTTTGAGCTTTAGTGGCAAGTACTTGATGGCGTGAAGGTGATCTCCTCGCGCCATGTGAATGTGGAGCAAGAAATCCTTTATCTATACGGCGGGGTCTTTTGTTCTGTCGTATGGTTCAATGTTCACGGGTTTGAAGCCCTCCGTGAATGGTGTTGCATTACCCTATCTATGAAACATAGAGGGTGTGCGGCACCTCGAACTCGGGCTATGTCGCGTTGGAGGTCCTCGGCCATCCGATCCTGTTGATGTTCCCGAATTCTATTGTTTCGGTTCCGCCAAGCGTAGTGTCCCTCTTGGCTAGCGGGTGGGTTTTCCTTGCATCCGTAGATGGACCTTGTATGGCCTCATTGAGCATCCAGGTCATGGCGGAGGTCATATTCGTAGGTAGGCCGCACTGTATCCTTATCGTGATGGCGAGGTGAGGTGGCGCGGTATTCGGCCTCATCATCTCTTTTGTCCCGCCCTCGAGGGGGGCGGTCCGGCTGTTCGGCATAGGTGTGTGTTGGACGTGTTGGCTCGACGGCCTCGTTGTCGAATTGCGGCAGTAATCTTTGCTTTGGCTAGCTTTTAGTCTGCCGTTCGTGACCACACCCCTCCTCGGCAGCTAGGACTTTGGTCCATTGGTCATTGAGGTTGTCTTGTTTGGCCTTTATTCTCGGTTTTTGCTTCTTCAGGCTGCGCCTGGTGGCAATGAGCTGCCGTTTGAACCGCTCCTGCTCCAGCGGGTCTTCGGGGACGATGAAATCCTCATCCCCTAGACTGACCTCCTCTTCGGAGAGCGGGAGGTAATTGATGTCTTCGGAGTCCTTGAGGTCTTCTAGGTTGAGCGGATCCTCATGCTCCTTGGGGTCATCTTGTTGATGATCATCGGCGGCGGCTCCGGCGAGGTAGTCCATGTTACCAGGGTGCTGTTTTCCGCAAAGTCCATGTTACTTGCAAGGCTTCGGTGTGCCTTAGAGCGACGGCGCTATCTGCGGTGTTTCGGCGGCTCATCTCTGGGTTTGTTGTCATCCTGTTCCAGCGTGCCATCGCCATCTTTGGGGGTATCCACCATGTAGATGTCATAGGTGGACATGGCTGACCAGCGGCCGGTGACGGGGGGGACGATGTCGCTGTTGACCATGGCTCCGCTATCCTCATCCATGTATTCAGTATTTTCCGAGGTGTAATCCAGCATGTCGGTTAAATCTTCTACAGTGGATACTAAGTGGGTGGTGGGTGGGTCGTAAAATTCCCCATGATATGCCTCGATGGGTTGCTGAACGCGAGCTGAGGGCAGGTCCTCCGAAATAGCCATTTTCTGGATTCGGTCCAGCACCTCGTTTAATAGGGTGATGATCGCTGAGCTTAACGGCACCGGGAGTTCCAGGCCGGACTCCATCGTAGCGGGGTGATGGATAATCTATGCCCTAACCAGGTTTTGGTTTTCAAGGACCGAGTTGAGCCCAGGGCTCGGGACCATATCATCGTCGGAGATTGACGATGGGCCCTGGTCCTTGAGCGTAGTTTCCATTTTGAGGCTCGAGCCCGAGTTGATTCGGACTAGGAGTAATTCCTGGCTACCGATCGTCGACTCGTCGCAAGGTCTCAAGGTCGAAGGCGTGTCGTGAGAAAAGGGTTCAGCTGAGAGTGACTCTCGGCGTCCGAATCCTACTTTCGCATCGAGGCCCGAAGATGGGTCTTCGACGGATATTGTGAGCGTGGCCGAAGGCGATTCCTGGCCTTCGCTCGAAGTGGAGCCCTCTGGGCTCGAGGCTAGCTGGAGGAACGGGGTCGATCCGTAGATTGAATCGAAGAGGGGCTCCAGAGCGGGCACGACGAGGCCCATGGGGGTGCGGGGGGAGGTCGTGAATCCGGCAAAGACCAGATCGCCTCATACGTCTGCAACGTACTCCAAATTGCCGAATCGAATCCGGCGCTCAATGGCGAAGTTGTCGATCTGGTCTAGATGACCAGTTGGGTTGGTGTGCAACACGATGTTGCCGAACGCGAAGAGTTGTCCGGGGACGAAGAGGTCCCCGGAGCTGACACCCTCTCCGATGATCAGGCGAGCCATCAATCCTTGGGCGACCCGACGGTAGAAATCTCCATGAAAGCACCAATGTCTGTGTCAAAACCAGCGGATCTAGGGTACGAGGCCCCGAGCTGTGGATCTAGGATCAATGGGGAACAAGGGACAATGAACAGGGTGTTTACCCAGGTTTGGGCCCTCTCGAAGAGGTAATACCCTACGTCCTGCTTGATTGTATTGGATGTATACTATGGTTACAAAGTAGATCTACCTCGAGATCAGATGAGCTAAACCCTAAGTCGATGAGGTGATGAATGTAGGTCTCTCCCTAAGGACTAAAACCCTCTGATTTATATAAGCACTGGTAGGGTTAGGGTTACATGCGATTTGTTACAAGGAAAGAAAGATCCTCCCTAATCTTAGCTTGGAGGGCACACCATGACTCCGAAGATTCCTTATTCGGCCATGGATCCGTGCTTGGGCTTGGCCCCAAAGTAGCCCATCAATCCGAGCCAAACACAACAGGCTGGCAGCCCGAGGACCCCTTAATCTAGGACTCGCTCACCCGGGTCTATTTTCTATCATATATTTTCGGATATATAAAACCAAAAACCCAAAAATACCTTGCTGCAATCATTTAGTGTTCACTTTATTTTGCCTTTTAATTTTATTTTAAATCTATCTCTATCATATCTCACTCTTGCAAGTGACCGTGAAGGGATTGACAACCCCTTTTTCGCGTTGTGTGCAAGTGTTTGTTAGTTTGTGAAGGTGCATATATTGGGGACTTGCTTGTGCCTCCTACTGGATTTATAACTTGGTTCTTAACTGAGGGAAATACTTATCTCTACTTTGCTGCATCACCATTTCCTCTTCAAGGGAAAAATCAACGCAAGCTCAAGAAGTAGCAGGAAGAATTTCTGGTGCCGTTGCCGGGGAGGTTCTACATCAAGCCTACTAAGTACTTGTCATAACCTCACATCTCTCGCACTTACATTATTTTCCATTAGCCTCTCGTTTTCATCTCTCCCACTTCTAAAATGTTTTCAATAAAACACAAAAATATTTGCCTTTATGTCTTACTTGGCTTGTTTGCTCGTTTGCTTGGCATAATTATGTGTTTATTGTAATTCAGAAGCAAAGAAAAGGAAAATGAAAAATTATGGATCCTCATCCACTTGCTAATCTTCTTACAAGATCCAACTATGATGAACCAATTGCTAGTGAATTGAGTGCACTAGATTATCATTATGAAGTTTTGCTTGAAATTCGTGAATCTGGCAATTGTGATGAAGTGCTAAAAGAATAAATTTATGAAGTGAGTCACGATAGCTCCTTGAATGAAAAGCATGATTGCAATGATGTTATTATAAATTCTATTAATTTCAATTGTTCTAATGATATGCAAAACACCGGGCTTGGGGATGCTAATTGGCTATGTCCACTACTTGTTGCAATGATCATGATTGGGGTGATTCTTCTTATGATGTTAAAAATTTAATTAATCCCCATGATGAACATGAGATTCATAATAGTGTTTGAAAGTGGTTTTGGAAGAGTTTCAACTCTAGGTAATAATGATCCCACTACTTTGGAGATTGAACAAACTTATGAATTTTTTGATAAAGGTGGGTTTGGAGAGGTCATGGCTTTATCTGATGATAATCCCATTATTCTGGAAGAGTGTCAACTTTGCATGCATGTGGATCATATAGATAATATGTTATGTGATAGCTATATTATTCAATTTGAATATCATCCCACATATAATTATTATGAGAGAGGAAAATATGGTTGTAGAAATTTTTATGTTACTAAATTACCTCTCTTCGTGTTGAGATTGTCAATGTTTTATTATTCTTCCTTGCATATTCTAGTTTTTGCTTGCCGTGCTAATTTGTACGTTTATAAAATGCATATGCATAGGAAGTATGTTAGAATTAGATGTGTTTTTCGCATGTTTTACTATGCTCTCTTTGTGCTTCAATTCTTGTCTTTCACATGAACATCATTAAAATTATCAATGCCTAGCTAAAAGGCTTGAAAGAAAATCACTTGTTGGGAGACAACCCAATATTTTTATTTTCTGTTTTCCAATAAATATACCTTCTAGCCTCTGGTTAGATGTGTTTTCATATTTTAATTAAGACCTTTGGGATGGTTTGGAAAATTGTTGATTTGATTTTGCTGAAAAACAGAAACTTTTCTGTCTAGTATAGAAAATTCTATAATTTACTCGAGCGTGATAATTTTCTAACGTTTTTACACATGATTTATGTACAAATTTCCCGCGTTTTCCTAACTTTTCAGAATATTTAGAGTTGCAGAAGTATACGGATTTTTCATATTGCTACAGACTGTTCTATTTTTGACATATTCTGTTTTCAGTATGTTGTTTGCCAATTTCGATGAATCTATGGGTACTATCGGGGGTATGAACCATGGACAAGTTGGAATACAGTAGATATAACACCAATATAAAATTATGATGAGTTCACAAAAGTACCTAAAGTGATTATTTGATTTATTATAGTTACGGATCTCACGAGTTTTCTGTTGAGTTTTGTGTTGTGAAGTTTTCAAATTTTGGGTAAAGGTTTGATGGACTACGGAATAAGGAGTGGCAAGAGACTAATCTTGGGGATGCCCAAGGCACCCGAAGGTAATATTCAAGGACAACCAAGCATCTAAGCTTGGGGATGCCCCGGATGGCATCCCCTCTTTTGTCTTCAACCCATAGCTAAATTTACTTGAGGCTATATTTTTATTCACCACATGATATGTGTTTTGCTTGGAGCGTCTTGTATGATTTGAGTCTTTTCTTTTTAGTTTACCACAATCATCCTTGCTGTAATTTTTTTTGAGAGGGGCACACATTGATCGTGAATTTATTAGAATACTCTATGTGCTTCATTTATATCTTTTGAGCTAAGTAGTTGCTCTAGTGCTTAACTTATACCTTTTTAGCATGGCGGTGATGTTATTTTGAAGAAATTGATGAACCCTCATGCTTTACTTATATTATTTTGATAATGTAATAACAGCATGGTCATTTGCTTGGGTTATGAATTTAGTCCTAATATGATAGGCATCCAAGGGGGATATAAGAAAAAAATTCATGAAGAGCATTGAATATGTGAGAAGTTTGATTCCTTGCAATTGTTTTGAGATATGAAGATGGTAATACTAGAGTCATGCTAGTAATGAATTGTGGAATAAAAGAAATACTTGTGTTAAGGTTTGTGATTCCTGTAGCATGCACGTATGGTCTTCTAGTTATGTGATGAAGTTGGAGCGCAATTTATTCTTGATTGTCCTCCTTTGTGTGAAACTCGGGAGCGCGCGATGGTTAACTCCTACCAACCTCTCCCCTAGGAGCATGCATAGTAGTACTTCGCTTCGAGTGCTAATAAACTTTCTGCAATAAGTATGTGAGTTATTTATGACTAATGTTGAGTCCATGGATTATACGCACTGTCACCCTTCCACCTTTGCTAGCCACTCTAGTACCGCGTAACTTTCACTGGTGCATTAAACCCACCTTATACCCTTCCTCAAAATAGCCACCATACATACCTATTATGGCATTTTCATGGCCATTCCGAGATATACTGCCATGTAACTCCACCATTCCGTCATTATGAGTTTTTTCCTTGAGTTGTAATTTTGAGTTGCAAGTAAATAAAAGTGTGATGGTCATCATTATTAGAACATTGTCCCATGTTAGGTTAAAAGTAAATAAAAAATAGGCCAAAGAATCCCAAATAAAAAAGAGGCCAAAGAGCCCAAATAAAAAATAAATAAATAAGGCGAAAGAGCCCAAAATAAAAAAAGGAGATAAAAGGAGAGAAGGGACAATGTTACTATCCTTTTCCACACTTGTGCTTCAAAGTAGCACCATGTTCTTCATGATAAAGAGTCTCCTATTTTGACACTTTCATATATTACTAGTGGGAATATTTCGTTATAGAACTTGGCTTCTATATTCCAATAATGGTTTTCTCAAATTGCCCTAGGTTGCACACCCACTTAGTTTTCTTTTGAGCTTTCATACACTTATAGCTCTAGTGCATCTGTTACATGGCAATCCCTACTCACTCGCATTGATATCAATTGATGGACATCTCTATAGTCCATTAATTTCCTAGTTGATGTGAGACTTTCTCCCTTCTTTTGTCTACTACCACCTTCTATTCCACCTATAGTGCTATGTCCATGGCTCACGCTCATGTATTGCTTAAAGAGTTGAAAAAGTTGAAGCGCGTTAAAAGGTATGAACCAATTGCTCGGCTGACACCGGGGTAGTACATGATCTATACTTTGGGTTGAGAAGACGGAGAATAACAAGACTATGATTTTGTAGGGATAAATTTATTTAGCCATGTCATTTTTGAAGTTTCGTGATTTTGCTTTTTAGTATGCTTGAAATATTTTGTTTTTATGTCAATAAACTTTTGTTTTGAATCATATTGATCTGAACATTCATGCCAAGATAACAAGAAATATATTGATAAATATGTTAGGTAGCATTCCATGTCAAAAATTATGTTTTTATCATTTACCTACTTGAGGAGGAGCAGGAATTAAGCTTGGGATGCTTGATACGTCTCCAACGTATCTATAATATTTGATTGTCCCATGCTATTATATTACCAAATTTGGATGTTTTATATGCATTAATATGCTATTTTATATTATTTTTGGGACTAACTTATTAACCCAGTGCCCAGTCTCTTTTTTTCCTTGTTTTTGGCTTTTGGAGAAAAGGAATATCAAACGGAGTCCAAACGGAATAAAACTGTACGATGATTTTTCTTGGACCAGAAGACACCTATAAGACTTGGAGAGTGGGCCATAAGACCCACGAGGAGACAAGACAAGCTGTAGGGGTGCGCCCTAGAGGCGCCCCTGAGCTTGTGGGCCCCTCGGGACTCCCCTGCACCACCTCTGAGTTCTATAAATACCCAAATTGTAACGCATCGGACACACTCGTCAGTGGTCGTTACTCCTTGCAGGATCTAGGCTGGCCCCACATGTCAATACTAGTCTTTTCTGCGCACTTTGTCCTCACTCATGCGCACCCCGGGAGCAACTTCCCACTCGGTCACCCATCCTGAAATTACTCCAAGCTGAGCACGCTTAACTTTGGAGTTCTGTCCGAATAGGCTCCCCGAAAATAAGGAATTTCTTATTGATATGAGTAGTCTATCATCCCTATTAAGCCAGGCTATCACATACACCCACACTCAGAAGAACCGACGTCCTCGTCGAGCCATAGGAACGTTCCCTCTCGGCACATACGTCTATGCATCCGGTCCGGCACATGTGCCATGCCATGTGCCACGACGGATCACAAATGTCATGCACAACATGACCGCACACATGTCCGCAAACATACATGTAACCGCGAGGGTCAGCTCTAATACCAACTTGTAACGCCCTGGACACACTCGTCGGTGATCGTTACTCTTTGCAAGATCTAGACCGGCCCCACACATCAATACTAGTCTTTTCTGCCCACTTTGTCCTAACTCATGCGCACCCGGTAAAAACTTCCCAGTCGGTCACCCATCCTGAAATTAGTCCAAGCTGAGCACGCTTAACTTTGGAGTTCTGTCCGAATAGGCTCCCGGAAAAGAAGGAATTCCTTATTGTTATGAGTAGTCTATCATCCCTATTAAGCCAGGCTATCACACAAATATTCTAGAAACACTAGGGGAGTCGCCAACAATACTTTTCCACCGCCGCAAGTTTCTATTCCCGTGAGATCCCATCTTGGGGCCTTTTTCGGTACTCCTCCGAAGGGGGATTCGATCACGGAGGGCATCTACATCAACCTTGTTGCCACTTCGATAATACGTGAGTTGTTTACCACAGACCTATGGGTCCATAACTAGTAGCTAGATGGCTTATTCTCGCTCTTTGAACTTTAATACAATGTTCTCCTCAATGTTCTTAGAGATCTATTCGATGTAATCTTCTTTTGCGGTGTGTTTGTTGAGATCCTATGAATTGTGGATTTATGATCAGACCATCTATGAATATTATTTGAGTCTGCTCTGAACTCTTTTACGTGTGATTACGATAGCTTTGTGTTTCTCTCCGATATATCGATTTGGTTTGGCCAACTAGGTTGGCTTTTCCTGCAATGGGAGAGGTGCTTTGTGATGGGTTCAATTTTGCAGTGTCCTCACCCAGTGACAGAAAGGGTAGCGAGGCACGTCTTGTATTGTTGCCATTAAGGAAAAAAATATGGGGTTTATAGTTTATCCCTCTACACCATGTCATCTTGCTTAAGGCGTTACTCTGTTTTTATGAATTTAATACTCTAGATGCATGCTGGATAGCGGTCGATGGGTAGAGTAATAGTAGTAGATGCAGGCAGGAGTCGGTCTACTTGTCACGGACGTGATGCATATATTCATGATCATTGCCTTAGATGTCTTAATAACTTTGCGCTTTTCTATAAATTGCTCAATATTAATTTGTTTACCCATCATATGCTTTCTTTGAGAGAGAAGCCTCTAGTGAAACCTATGGCTCCCGGATCTATTTTCTATCATATATTTTCAGATCTATAAATCCAAAAACCCAAAAATACCTTGTTGTAATCATTTTGTGTTCACTTTATTTTGCCTTTTACTTTTATTTTAAATCTACCTATAGCAGATCTCACTCTTGCAAGTGTACGTGAAGGGATTGACAACCCCTTTTTCGCGTTGTGTGCAAGTGTTTGTTAGTTTGTGATGGTGCATATATTGTTAACTTGCTTGTGCCTCCTACTGAATTGATACCTTGGTTCTTAACTGAGGGAAATACTTATCTCAACTTTGCTGCATCACCATTTCCTCTTCAAGGGAAAAATCAACGCAAGCTCGAGATGTAGCAAGCGCGTAAACTCGCATGCCAGCCGTGTGGTCACCGCATTATTGTGGCATTGCTACACGTTCTGGGCAGCCTAGGCATGTCTGGTGGGTTGGGCACTCCCCAGTAGGTGTTAGGAAGAAGAATACAAGAGAAGAATCTCAAGAGGAGACTGAACTATGCTCAAACATGAATTAGCAGCCAAGTGTTTGATTAGTGGTATGGAAAATGCACACGAACAATGGGCCTGAGTTTTGTTGAGGATGATCATCTTCTGAGGAGACTGTCTTGGAAAATTTGCATCTCAAATGGAGGAACCTAGGTGGCACTTGCTTTGCAAAATACCACACTGGACAGAAATATGAATGTTGAAGCTTGGCTCAAATTAATGAATGGATTGAGCTGAAATTTGGTGGAGGATGGTCATTTGGGCATAGGAAGGCACTATAAAAATTTGATACCATTTGGACATGGCAAAGTGGTACTTCCTTGACAATGCTCTTCTTTGGACAGAAACTTGGGAAAATTACTGAAAGAAATTTGTCGAATGAAATGAGCTCAAATTTGGTGGAGGGAAGTTATATGGTTGGGTCATGTCGTGGTAAACTTTCAGCAATAATGAAGCAATATAAAATATAGTTGCTTCACAAAATTAAAATATGACCAGAATAAAAGATTGGATGATGAGCTCACATGGATTGCTGGATAGAGCTCAAATTTTGTGGAGAGTGATGATTTGAGCATATGGAAGATTTTGAAAAATCTCAGATCATTTGGATAAGACTAGCCGGTACTTCCTTCACAAAGCTTCTCTCTAGATAGAAACTTCAAAATTTGCTGAGCAATATTTACTAGGCAATGATTTGGATATGTAAGAGTGCCCAAAAAGTTTGAGGGTAATTTAAAAAATATAAATATCACTTCCCTCACAAAAGTGTTATTCTGGACATAATAGGAAAAATGAATATTTTTGAATTATTTTTGAACTAGGCAAGGAAGGGATTTGACATATTTGTGAAATAGATGATCGAAAGAATTTATAAGAATTTTGTGGGAATTTTGGGGATGACAGAAATAAAGGTTGCTTCACAACCTAAGGCAAAAAATGACACATGGACATGACACATAGGCAAAAGTTGACACATCAACATGACACATAGGCAAAACAGATGAGGTGGCGCCTGTCATAGCAATGCACCACAATTTACAAGGCTACGACCATCTATATTGGTTGCAAGCAGATCGAAATAAGGTCGTCGGACAGTGTTGTTCGCTTTACGACCATTTCGTGTAAGGCAATTACGACTTTTTTTACCAGTATGGTCGTTATGGTTTAGGATTTTGGCCCTCCCAAATAGCTTACGACCAATTGGGTCTAAATGGTTGTAGAATTATGACCATTTCTTCGAAGGTCGCTAACAAAAGGTTATAAGTTGACATATTTCTTGTAGTGAATGGCTTGAGACTAACAAACACGACATGCAATGGTCAGTTCATTGCATACAATGCTATTAATTAGCAAATAAATATTAAGTTCTCTTATTTTTCCCTCCGCCTTAGTCCCGGTGCACAATCTAATTTGACTTATGCACCTAGACGGAGCGAGTAGTGAAGATGCAACACTTACTGTAGATTGTTTCCATGCGCTGTGTAATTAATGCTCTAATTTGATGTGGCTTATCTCCCTGTTTTTGGCCCCTTCTATTCTCTCCACACAACTAAGCCACAAGGCTGAGATGCAAATATGATCCATTAAACAATTAAATGCAATATGACTTATACGACACCTTAGTGACAATGCATAATGTTGATTGTCCTATTCCACTAACTATCGTAATGCATTAGGACTGCCCTTACGCACCACCACAAATGTAAATTTTTTTTTAAGATTACCAGTAGTCTTCGGTACTAAAATAAATCAAAGAGTACATCAGTTCTATGCAAGCCCAGTGAACTAATAATAGTCTCTCTTTTTGCAGGTAATTTTTTTAGAATCCTTTACGGGCAACTAATAATAGTCAGGCGAACGCTACAAAAAGGCTTGCAACGCATGGTAGAGCTTCAATCCAGTGTAACGGAGACACAATTTCAGACATTGCCGACACGGGTGAAAGCCCCTTGCAATTAAGCACCGCACCCCCGGTGCATATCCGGCAGATGCATCGCTTCCTTTCACGCCCTCCCCTCAACAAAAGACATACTAAAAGCTAAACCCAACTATAGAACAGTGTGTAAGCAGTGCGGTGGTATTATTATGCGGGGACTACGAGCAGTCCGAGGGATGTGTGCATCCTCCGGCCACCAGATGTTTCTACTTATGTAATAAGAATTATTAATCAGACAAATGTGCATTGCGAAGATGATGATAGTAATAATAATAAAAAGAAGAAGAAACCGACATTCATTCATTCATTCATCGGTAGACATGTGCGCAAACACAGGAAAGGCTCCCCGTTCGTTATCACCGTATTCGGACGAGACTGTAGAACGCCGACCCGGTCAGTCCCGACCCATGAGGGGCACTGAATCCCCACACGCATCCAATCCGAAAGCGAGACGAGGAGGAAGGAAAAAAGAAAAACCCATCCAGGAGAGAGAGAAGGGAGAACAAGAAGCCTGTCCCTCCGGCCGGCGAGGCTCTCCCTGTCATGAGCTCCCCCCATAAAAAAGGGTGCAGTGCTCTACCTACAAGCCCTGGGGTCATGGGGGGAAAAGAATCCCAGGCGCACGAGCTCTCACAGCCTTTTCAGTCCAACAAAACAAAATCAGATCCATCAGTCTTCTCTTCTTCCTTCCCCTACAATATACTACTACAACCATCCTACACGCATGTAATAGTACAGTTAATCCCATTTTCTAGTGCGTGTCAATTATAGTACAGTGCTGTATTATTAGTATTTCTCTGTGCGTGTGTGTGCTGCTTTTTTAGAAGTTGTGGTGTATTTTATGAAGGAGTAATACACGTAGAAACAAAAGCGTGCCTCCTTTGACTCCCTCCCCTATCTATCCGTCCAGTAGTACCACGGCGCGGCGGTCTCCTAAGTGTCATTTTCTCAGACTTGGTGATGCCTGCCCCTCCTAATTAAACAAGCGAGATAATAACCTCACATTCTCCCTCTGCCTCTCTCACTTCAGTTTCTCTCTCTACCTTTTTATACAAGCAAGAGCAATAAGGAAGGACAGCACAAGAAACCAATTCATCCCTGGTGTCTCTCATGCTAGGAGGTTGAGAGAGAGCGAGAAGTGGTAGTAACTCCAGTGCTAGAGACAGATACAAAAGGAGACATCACACCACCCCCCAGCCCCAGCCCCCAGCCCCAGCCAAAGCGCAAGCATTCCGAAGCAACGCAACACACGGCCGGCCGGCCTCTCTCCCAAGAACGCCAAGAACCTTCCTCCGATCCTCCCCTTCCCGCCCCACCAATCCGACCTAGGTGTCCGTGCGCGCGTCCGATCGGGGCGCGCTGGTGGCGGGGACATGGAGGCGAGCTCGGCTGCGTCGCCGGACCTCTCGCTGCACATCAGCCTGCCCAGCACTGGCCCGCCGACGGGCCCGGGGGGCGGCGTCGGCGGGCGCGGACCTGCGGGCGGCGGAGGCGGGGATCCCTGGAGGAGGCTGAACGGGTCCACGGCGTCCACGGAGCTGTCCTTGTCCCCGCCCCTGCTGGCCGCCGACCAGGACGGCGCCGCGCTGCCGTGGCGGCACAGGCCGTCGTCGTCGGCTGCGGCGTCCTCGGCCGCCACCACGTCTGCCGGGCCCGCGCTCATGACCATGCCGATGCTGCAGCCGCTGGACGCGGGTGTCGGCGGCGCGTCGGCGGCGCCGCCAATCCGGGGGATACCTATCTACAACGGCGCCGGGGGCTTCCCGTTCCTGCCGCCGGCGCCCGGGGGAGGAGAAGGGCACCACCTCCCGAAGGTCGGCTTCTACAGCTACCACCATCCGGCGACGTGGCCCTCCTCCCTGGGATCGACGTCGCCGTCCTCTCTCGGGCCGGGGCCGGCGCCACCCGCGAATTCCTTCGACCCCACGACGGCGTTCCTGTCCTCGGCCGCGCACCATCGGATGCTGTCGGCCTCCGGAAGGCTAAACGGCATGCTCTCCGACACCCTCCGCAGCTACGGCGCCCCCGGCGGCGGCGTCGGCATGGGCCTCGGCGGACACCATCATCATCTCCACGGCGCGCAGCCCTTCGGGCTGGGATCCCGGTTCATGCCCAAGCTCCCCGCCAAGCGCAGCATGCGCGCGCCCCGCATGCGCTGGACCAGCACCCTCCACGCCCGCTTCGTCCACGCCGTCGAGCTCCTCGGCGGCCACGAGAGTACGTACCACGCCAAACCAATCTCTCTCTCTCCCTCTGACGCCGACGCCGACGCCGACGCCGAGGCACGTAAGCACGTCGCGATATCTTGTGCTGATCAAAATCTAACCTCTGGCAGGGGCGACGCCCAAGTCGGTCCTCGAGCTCATGGACGTGAAGGATCTGACGCTAGCGCATGTCAAGAGCCATCTCCAGGTATTCTCTACCAGCAATTCCGAAGCCGATCCTTCCTCTCCCTCCCAACCCCAAACCCCAACCCCGCACTCTCGCGTCTCGTTGCTGCTCGTCCCGTTCTTGTTTGGGTCAGACAGGAAAGCCAATGCAGTAACTCCTGAGTTAGTGAAGAAACTGCCATTCTTGGAGGTAGTGAGAGAGTGAGGCCAGTGTTTGGGGATGTGTGTGCGAGGGAGAGAGAAAGTTGCCATCATTACTCAATAATGCAATGTATGTGCATCTGTGCGCGCCTGCCCACCTCGAGCTAGCGTATGTGTTTGCGTCTCGTCTGTGCGCACGGCCCGAAGCGCTCACCTCCACGAAGAAAGAGAAGAGAAGCACTGCACAGGGCCATGACCCGGCCACACCAGAGAGAGAGAGAGAAGAACAAGAGAGAGAGAGAGAGAATGAGGGAGGAGAGAGAAAGCTGCTGGCTGGCTAGGAAGGCTCCAAGGCGAGGGCATTGGCATCATAGTATTTCTCCTTGTCCACTTCCCGGTGTTGCCTTGCGCGCCGATCCATCTGCTGATCCATTTGCTTGTCTTCTTCTCATCTCATATCAGTCCTCCTAAACCGCACTGCAATCCTTCTTTGTTTTCTTGCTTGTGATTTTTTGCCGTTTCTTCTCACTCTGATGCATGCCTCTTTCAGATGTATCGGACCGTCAAGAGCACAGACAAGCCCGCGGCCTCAGGTAATTCGCATTGCCATCCGTCGCCTCATGCCGTCCGTCGTCAAGAACTGCATCCATTGCATCGCTCTTGTCTACACCTCGTCTCTGCTTACTGGTAATCAATGGAGTGGTGGTACTAATCTATGACGCTCTCCTTGGGTGCATGGCTGGCTCTGTGACTTCATTCAGGCCCGACCGACGGCGGCTCCGGCGACGACGACTTCCCCAGCGCCGGTGGCCAGGCCGGGTCCGGCGGCGACAACAACATGTGCCCGAGGCCGTTCCCGGAGCACCGGTCCACCTCCGAGGGCGCGGCGAGCTCCGTCGGCGGCGGCGACATGGACCAGTCCTCGGCAGGGAACGCCAGCACCAGGTGGAGCAACTCCTCCAGGTACCGTACCACAGCTCAAGTCACATGACAGCGTACATGTGAATGTTGTGCACACATCATCAGTTTCATCACACATACCCCTCCATCGTTTGTTGTTTCACGCCTTTTGATCTGCTTTTACACATACTATCTGTTGGTAACAACGTAGTATCACTTGATAATTAATAAGTAATGTGTTTGGTTTAGGTTTTGTCGTGCTTAATTGCTCGCTTAATCCCGAAGAAACACCACCAAACAAACTTTTGTTTGTATGGATTGACACCTGAAAAAGCTGGGAATATTTAACCAGGCTAACATTTGTACTAGTAGTAGATCATCTGCTGATGGCAAAAGCTTAAAAGAATGTTTTGGGGGCACACACACACCTGGACGGGAAGGTACACACAGGGCTGCCTACATCTATAGGCGGCCAATGTTGTGTCACGGAAACGACCAAAAAATCACAACCCCCAAGACCACCATTGACCTCAGCAGCAACAGCTTCTGCTCTGCGTTTGGTCTATGTGGAACTAAGATATCACCCGCAAAAATAAATAAATGTAGAACTAAGATATGAATATATACTACATAAATGTATACTGGTACGTTTATTCACATTTTTATACACACATACTATATAGTACTATATAAATATATAAACATGTTGTGTGAGTTTTTCTGTGCGTAGGTTCTTGGGTATTGTCCATTGTCCTCTTCTCTGAGTGTCTCTCTCTCCCCCGTCAATCCTAGGGAGGTGGCTAGGTAGCTCCATTATCTTTTCTTATCAATGCATGGCTCTGATTCCAGGGTGGGTGGGGCTTTGACCTGACATGCCCTATTGCCTAGGAATATGTAACCAAGGACTTGCTGCATTCTTGGTTCTTTCCACCTCCCTCCTCCGGTCACTTCAATGCCTTTTTTACTCCTATTTCTTGGCCAATTGTTACTAACACGCCACTCAGTTTTATCCCTAGTAGTGGAGATAGTATACCAGTAGAGCCATGAGTATTCTCTTGGGGAGAATCATATCTATTTAATCTTCATTGCCATCTTTTTTCGCCCTTTTCCAGCCATTTCATGTAACTTCCCGTGTAAAAATCAATGTAGCCATGCTATTACAAGCTATTCTATCTTTTTTTTTACAAAATGAACTTGCAAATGCTATAGATCTATACTCCATGGTATGAAAGTAGGTGTAAAATATTATCTAATTAACTATCATTCCATTTATTTTACTATTTCCTTGCTTGTCGAGAACTTCAGAAACTGGCGTTAGTTTAAATTTCAGGAGAATCGTAAATTAATGTCTTTTATGTTTCTATAAGCCAAAGACTCTCACAGTGCATAGGTTTTTCAGTATGCTTCTGACAAAATTATTTCATGGTGATCAAGAGATCATGCATGCAATTATTTTCCATAGAGAAAGTTGGATAGATATCACTGCAAAGTTTGTGATTTTGAATGTGCTATTGACCACGAGAACGACTAACTTGTGTTGTGTCCTTTGCATTTTAGACTCTTGATCGAATTAATGCTCCTTATATTTCTTATGTTAATTTCGTTATGTAGTCAGGCATGTAAAAATGTGTACTTGTCTCATGAGAACGGTAAAACACAAATGTAGTACAGTATATGCATATTTATCTGTTTAGTAAAGTATAAACTATAGCATGCACGATCGAACTTTGTCTGATGTTCCCACCATCTAGAACAACTTCCAAAATGATGTTGTGCTTGATCAGAACTGATCCGGACGTATATAAGTAGGTATATATGTAAAGTAGTGTATCTATGATTGATATTATTGACATGCAAAGTCTGCCGGTCCCTCAATGTTAACAGTATATGTTTGTTCCTATCAAGACAAAAGCACTTTAGAACGGTTTGGTACTGAGTTGTTGTTATATGTTTATAGAGTAGTGATAAAGGAAGGACACTTTCCTTCCTTGATGGGCCTAAATCATGTGTACACTGAGAAGAAAAGAACTGTCAAATTTGTGATCTCCAACATGTGGGTCATATATAGTCATACACAAACTCTCTCTCTCCCTCCCTCCCTCTCTCTCTGTGTGTCTGCATGCTCATGTAGTGTGCACTGTACAAGATACAGGCATACATACAACTCTACAATTGCACTGTAGAAAAAAAAACTCCAATCATTAGATTTGTGCAATGCACCAATTTTAATTGTCAATGTATAAAGAGTCCTTTATATAAAAGCCAAGAGCACTATTACTGAGTGTGTTACTTAAGTACACGGAGTAGCATTAGATTCTTTGCTTGTGTGTGTCTCTCTTTACCTTAAAATTCTTCCCCGCAGCAGCAGCAGCAGCCTAGCTTGCTGATGACGATGGGCTCGCCTGTACATGCCATTGCACTGCACGACTGAACCAAAACCGGAACATCTTTTAAGAGCTTTTGTTGCCTAGAAAGAAGCTATATGTGTAACGAACCGATCAGGAAGAGCAACTGTTGTTACCCCCTTTAGCCAAAGCTAACTATATTTATATATATACTGGGCAAGTATTGTGCATCCATGGTATGACATGTTCCTATCTGCAGTGGTAAACTTGCCATACACATATATAGAGATACAGGCATGCCCAGTTGTAGCAAGCACTTTGAGAGACCTACTTTTACTATTTGGTCAGCCTCTTGATATGGAAAGCTGCTGGTAACTGATCATCAACTTTGCTAATTTGGAAACTCGTTCTCCTTGTGCATGCAGGGACCCATGGCTGTCATCCAATTCTTGCAACATGGATGCTCATCGCTCCGTTGGACTGTCTTCTCCAATGGAGGTACGTATGTATACATGCACATTCTTCTTCTAGTGCGTCAAAGTGCATGCATGTACACATTTTGCATTGGTTGCTGATCCATGCATGTGTGTTGTGTGTCTGTTACAACAGAACATGGAGCCCTGCAGATCAACCGGCTCGCAAGTTTCGAACCACGAGCTGAGCAGCCCGAGCCTGGAGTTCACGCTGGGGAGACCGGACTGGCATGGCGCGGATCATGACTAGCCATGCATTGAGTCATCAGATCGACAAGAAAAACCTAGCAACGCTAATTTTCGGTCCAAGATAGTACACCGGTACTGATCATCTCCATCTTTTAGTTGAGTTTGCCCCGGCCCTCCGCTCCCGGGAAGAGATCGACGGCGGCAACTTGAGATACATCGCTCCGCCGGAAAAGGAGGAGCACCCAGCATGGTCGGGAAAAGCTATATACATACCGGATTGATATCTGTTAGTTTAAATTCGAGGTTTCTTTCTTGGTTTCTATATATGTTTTGCCGGCCCATGCGTGCATGCCTTCTTCTAGCTAGCTAGCTAGACATAGTAGTTTTATCATCTTCTCCCGGGCCTCTTTGATGATTAGTTGTGTTCCCTTCTTGTGTGGCGAGATTATAATTGCCTGGCCTGTTGTGAGTTACCGGCCGGGTGGTCGGTGTGAGTGGCGTTGGTGCAAGTGTACCGTGTGAAAGGAGGCGCGTACAATGAGCACATGGAAAGTTGGAAAGGCCGAGGGAGGAAAAAAGAATGAGTTCTGGTGAAGCAATCTATGCCTCGCACTGGTGGTGTGCATGACGGAATGATTTGATCAACGATCCCTTTTGCGCATGTTTCTTTCTTTCTCCTTTAATTAAATCCCTGCAGGTGCTTGCTTGCTTGCTTGCTTTAGTCTTTTCTTTCTTCCTTTCGCCTCCCACTTGGTCGTGTCAGCTGATCAGCAAGCCACGGACATTGCCTGGCTGCTTGCTCTTTAACTGCTTGACCGCACCGCATCAGCTTAATGAATTATTAACTAGCCGCATTAGCGCACATGCATCATCAAAAGCCGATTAAGATTGCAAAGCAATCGATCGTCGTCGTCGCCTTGGATCGGCCCCGGGTGCCTGATGCGGTGATGCCTCTCTCCATCATCGATTGCTCCCTGGACTGGCACCGTGGTGGTCCTGGTCCGGCAACTGCGAGAGAACCGGCCATGGCCCATGGGCATCGCCGCAGGGCAGCGCATTGATCGGCCCAAGTACGACGACGCGCCATGAAACCCGCCGCGCGCGACGGGGACGTTTCGCGCAACCAACCGCGCATCCATCCCTCCCTTTCCCAGCTAGCCAAAGCCACCACATGCCGAAATGCGCATCAGTAATGGCTGGGCCACGACACGCAGCATCTGGTCACTGCTGCCGCAGGCGACGGCATGAATACGTACGTACTTGATCATGACAGCAACAACGGCCGGGGAGGGTTGGGACCTTGGGGGTAGCAGGGGCAGCTAAGCTAGCGCATAGCAAGGCCTTTACGTGATCAAGGGGACGCGTCTGGTGCCAACTCGGACGTCGATGTATTGCTAGCGGCCGGCCCAGTGCGTCGCGTGATTGGTGAGAGGATGCATGGCGGAGACGTCGCCGTTGACAGATCCTGTAGCAGGCTAGCTACCTAGCCCTGATTCCGGTTGAGCCGCACCGGGCGTGAAGGGCGGGCGGGCGGCCTGGGGTGGAAAGGATCGGCATCGGCATCGGCGTCGGCCGTGCGCCTTCCTTGGCAAGCACGTACGACGAGCTTGACAGGTTTTCAAAGTTGTTGATTAGTGCTGGGAGAGAGAACTTGTTCCAGGTGCGCGGAGCAAAAGGGAGGAGGAAATCCCGCCACACTATACAGGTTCAGTAGAACAAGCTGGCCGTCTAATCAGATGAGATGGGGCATAAGCATATGCTTGCATTGCATGCATTGTCAGTCACCGACAGGTAGGGCGGCCAGGGCTTTGCCAGTTCCAGGGAGGAAAGTCGGTGTTCATACCACTTACTACCTGAGGACGCTAGCTAGATCGATCGATAGGGAGGCTAATCTTAGGTAAAGTGGCCACCAGACAGACAGGACCGGTACTAATCGTTCCTCCTTCCTGCAACGCGAGGCACTTTTGATTTGACAACCATGGGACGGACGGACTCACACTCACTGACGGACTGATTGACCCAAATGTTTTAATGTGCAGGTAGGAGGAGTACCAGTAAGCCTCAAGCCACTGCAATCTCCCACTCCCAGTACGTACGAACGAGCACCACGCCAGGCTACGATCTCGAGCAATCTTCGCCCACACATTTGCGAGGAGGATAGAAAGAGGGAAATTCTTTTGGAGCAAGCGAGGGAGGGAAGGGAAAAGATCAAAAGGAAGGTCCCCTACTACACTAGTAATAGTACTGGCCGAGAAGAGAGAGATGTGGGGGAAAAGAAAGAAAGAAGGAAAGGGCGGGGAGGAAACGGGAAAAGGGGGGGAGAGCCCAATCATAAAGCAATGGATTGCAAAATCATTTTTCCCAGTCCCCCCATGTTTCTCTGTCTCCTCATTCAAGTCATTCTATTGTTCCCTCCTCCTCTGTCGGCCCTTTTGCCCAGCGTCTGACAACAGCGACCCGCTGAGGGGTGAGAGAGATGGTAGAGAGAAAATGAAAATGAAAATACAGAGGGCTTGGGAGGGATAGAAAAGGGGAAGCAGGCAGGCTGCGGCACAAAGGAAAAATAAAGAGCGGCCCTGCATCTCTGTCCGTTTTAAATGCCCCGTCCTCGCGCTCGATGAAAACCTCTCTTTCGCTCGCGCTTCACGCTGCAACAGTGCGCCTCGCTCTCACGTAGTAGAGCTGTGGTGGGGGGCCGGGGGGAGACGTGGTTGAGTTCCTGATGCACTGTGGCGGAGAGAGATGGGGGGAGAGAGAAGGGAGAGACGGGCAGTGGGACTTGGAACTGGGCATTAATTTGCATGGGGCCTTTTGGCCCCGTGCAGATGGGGGGTTGCTGCGGCCCTCGCTGCTGTGGACCACGGCGCGCACTGTGCCGCATTCATCACCGTATGACCTGTACATGTGGAGTGGACTTTCATTGGACGAGCCACGTACGTACGTGTCCTCGTCCGATGCTGCTTTCTCCCGAATCACGCCGCGAATTCAACGTCTCCGGTGTACAAGCGGGCCTGCATTATATCTAAATGAAAATCACCTAGAGGACTCCATTGGGATCTTCGGACACATAAAAATCAACCCAACGAGCCGACTCAATAGAAACGCGTCCGCTTTTCGTGTGCCTGCCGACCCTTTCCTGACCCAAATTTGGGCCTCATTTGCATCGGCCAGCTTTGCCCATCCCACCCCGTCGCCGCCGCCCCTGTTCCGGTG
>LR738713.1:478961956-479077716 GCA_902687465.1 Secale cereale
GCCACCTCCTACGTTGCCGCCGCCACCGCCTCGCCGTCGGGCCACCACAGCTTCCCCCATCCCGATGTCGCTGCCTGGCCACCACGGCTTCCTCCCATCCCGACGTCGTCGCAAGTATGAAGTCACCCCCCTCCCCGGCGCCACCGGCCAGCTCCTTCGTTTGACGCCCCCACGCTCCTTGGACACCGCCAACTAGCTACCTGGTCCAGGGGAGGCGTGTGTTTCTTCGTCGGCCAGCTTCTTCGACGACGCCCGCAAGTTGTTGACAGTTTGCCCTAGAGGTACAAATGGACTCCGCCGGCGAGTTCTTTTTCCACAAGTTCCTCTGCGACTCCGATGATTACTCATCTGATGATGAGGAGACGGTGGCAGCCGTGTTGGTCGTCCATGACCAACTTATTAGGCAGTGGCCATTGTTCCGGGGCTCGATCCCGGGGCACACTCCAGCATTGAATCGCAACCGAGAGTGCGGCAATTTCTTCTTTGCAAGGACTACTTTGAGACACCCAAACCGCTCTTCAAACATCACCAATTCCGGTGTCGTTTCCGCTTGGCTAGGCATGTTTTCAACCGTATTTGGGAGTGGGTGGTCAGATATTATAAGTATTTCGAGTGCAAGGAGGATCCCCTTGGAAAGATTGGCTTCTCCTCTTATAAGAAATGCACAACATCTATAGTAGAAGAGATGCCCTTCTGCTTGGCAGGGGCAATATAGAGGCCATGTCAGGGCTTGCACTACCATACTTGAGGCCGTGGCCTCACTAGATCTCTGGATCTGACACTCTTTCTTTGGCATGGCCAGATCGCACAATGGTATCAACGTGCTTCAACGCTCTCTGATGTTTGCAAGGCTTGCCAAAGGCAACTACCCACTGATGAATGTTAACATCAACGTCCACAACTACAACAAAGGATACTACCTAGTTGATGGTATCTATGCTCAATGGACTACTATTGTGAAGACAATCTCCAACCCTATAGGAAAGAAGAGGAGGAGATTTGCCCAAGAGCAAAAGAGTGCTAGGAAGGATGTGGAGCGTGCCTTCGGCGTTCTCCAATCTCGGCGGGGCATCATTCGATATCTTGCTAGAGCTTGGAGCACCAAGAAGTTGTGGGAGGTGATGACTGCTTGTGTGATCATGCACAATATGATCGTAGAGGATGAGCGCCCGTAACGTATCAATGATCAAGGGTTTCAGTTCCAAGGCGACAATGTTGTGCCCGAGCATGGAGGAGCGGCGAAGTTTGTACAGTTCACTCAATTTCATCATCATATGTGTGATCGAGAAACTCACATTCAGCTGCAAGATGATTTGGTTGAGCATATGTGGGCTCATGATGGCAACCAATAGATTTATCTTTTTTCAAAATGTATTTGAGACAATCTAAATCTTATTCAGCTTGTAAACTATGATATATTTATTTGGGTTGTGGAACTATGCTATATTTGTTTGCTTGTGAAACTATTCAAAATGTGTGTTGCAAAACGACGGCAAGACGGCCAAGCGGGCAAATATGGGGTCGGCGCGTTGGGCGCACTGCCGACCCAAATCAAAAACACTGCGGACGCCGAGCGGGCGGCCGACCCAAACGGATCAAAAGCGTACAAAGCATGCGTCTGTTGGGGTCGGCGCATTGGATTTGCTCTTATTTGGTAAGAATTTATTGGCTTGCCAAATAAAATATGTTCTATTTGGGAAGTCAATAAAATGTGGGATAGTAAAGAGCGTTTTCAAAAAATCAAGGAAAACCCAGAAATAGGATGGTGAAAGCAGCACTAATTTTTGAAGTAAAAATAGAGATAATTAGCATCAACAACATATAAAGCAGGATGAGCAACTCCCCACCTCTACATATCTACGATAGACACAACCAAAACTAAGAATCTGAACTGTAAATAAAAATGACATATTGACAACAATAAAGTCGTATGACACCGAAACTATGCATATGTCAAAGTAGGTGGTATTCCGATCTGTAGTGTTGCCATCCATGTGAAGTAAAAACCTTCCCGACCACTTGCTCCAACTGCATACACACTATCATGAACAACAGATGGTACTCCGTTCGGTCTTGCATTGATCATATGCGAAGTCAATGCGCACACTTGTAGATAACCAGCATGGGAGAAGATATTTTTCTATTAAAAACAAAATTATCTCTATATAGATAAAGTGACCATAATAAGGCACACACTCCTACCTTTAATTGTTGGCTGTTTATATGCTCTACTTGAGGAGAATTGTTACCAAACGACTTTTGCCCTGTCGTGTCTAGCGATTTGGTAATAGGGCTTGTTATACTAATGTTTTTCTTTATTTATTAAACACCAAGCCTCCTCGCCAATTCCCATTGAGAAGCCGCCACAAGTTTTACAAACCCAGAACAAAACAGAAAACTAAAAACAAGCAACAATTCAAACCTCATCGGTTAGCACCATCCGCCGCAACAAACTCGGACACCACAACTACTTTGCACGTAACAAAACTCAAGCAAATATGCAATCACCATGATGATAACTCAAAATATGATAATTTTCCATGGGTATTTTGCTTGGTTGTGCGTTTTTTTGGCAATTATCAGTTATCCACTAGCGATAATCCTTCATAAAAGAAGAAACCTTGTTGGCTTGCTTGTTGTGTAAGACTATCTACTTTAGTAAGTAACAATTGTGATATCAAGCTTACTGAGGAGGAAATGGACAACTTCTATGTTAAGAAGAAATCCATTCGACGAGTCCAGAATAGAAGACGATGTGTGGTATGAGTGTGAGCGCTCCTACCCACGGTCCTTCCAATCGCCACTGCCTACCTCTCGTCTATACAATATAATACACTTTTGTGTTGACGACCAAGGAGAGGATGAACATAATGCCACAAAAACAGAACAAGAACAGAGGAGAAGAGATCTAGAGGAGAAGCACTTCACTTAGATCCATTATGACCTCCTCTGAATCGCAGTCCCTTATTCATTCATCGACAATACTTTCATAGTGAGAAATTCCAACTTATAATGCTAGTGTTTGTTACTCTATTCATGCGTGATCCAGAGACCCACATCGGTTTAATCATTTGTTTTATTATGGTGAACAACGGTATATTTGAGATGATTACCCCTTGCATAATATATGTGATTCGTTGTTATCCTTTCCTCATGCGTGAGTAACTCTCCATAGGTGTGGGAGATCTATTGGGTTGGCGAGATTCATTTGTGCCTAATATGTATGTCATTATTTGTGAAACTACCGCTATGATTAATTTTTAGGTTGATTATTTGTGTTAGTGTAATGCTTGTTGTCCAATTTAAGGGCATGGACAATATGATATGAAGGCCTACACAGGTAAGCACGTACTATTCATTAACTTTGTGATCTTAAGGCCGGAAAAATGAAAAATAGAAATAAACAATCCTGGTTGGAGGAGTTTGGCTATTCAAGGGTGACTCGCCTACCCAACATAGAATACAAGAGGCAATATCACATGAATATGTGACTATACACCACCATCGCAGTGTCACATTTGATATTTACCATGACTTGAATTTCCCTACGCCTAACCTATCATTTGCAGATAATTGCAGTTAGTTTACGTAATTTGCTTTTATGTTATGGATCTGCTTGTTATTTTAACTTCTCCTCCTCCACCACCATAATCCTTGCAGATACCAAAACAGTTAATTCACATAAGACTAGTGACAACTTGTGTGCGATAGAAACACTCGTCTCCAGCTCTTCATGGGGAACGTTGTTATACTGGGATACTTACACGAAAATGATACACTGATCATTTGTCTCTTCCATGCTATCAAGCATTTTTTGGATGCTTAGCTCCCCGATATTGGCGCCAAAATTAGAGGCTATGCACATTTAGGGAGGCAGTATTTAGGACGTTTCACTGGAAGGTTTTTGACTCCGGTACAACTCTAAGTTACAGGAAAACTTAAGAAGTATAATATTGTCGACATTAGTTCATTTTCGCAGATATGGCTATAAGTCCAAAGAAGTGGGAAAACTCTGAGGGGGTATGGTACCCCATCGGGCATTTTCAATAAATCATGTATTCTTTTTCCCACCAACTATGCTAGTTTAGCATTGATACATATATTATCCTCGAATTGCAAGATAAAAGCTTTTTAGGATATGAAGTTGAAGACCCCTACACACATCTAACAACTTATGAGTCTCTTTGTGGTACTTTCAAACTAAAGGTCATGTCTAGAGATTTTTCCCTAGCGAAACTTTAAGGTGGTCTTTCAAAAACAAAGCTAAATATTGGTTCAAAATTTCCTTATAATTGCACAACTAGCTACTAGGCTTGTGCTGACAAGTTCATCAAGATATTTTTTCCCTTTTCCAAGATATCTAGACTCTGAAAGGAATGATCATCCTCTACACAAAATCTGGGAGAATGCATATCAAAATCTTGGGAGCTAATTTTTAAACCTATAAACCTTTGTTTGAATCATGACTTTGATGAGCATGTTATAATTCATATATTTTATAACGAGTTAAATGATGAAGCTAAATATATTCTTGATAGAAATGCAGGTGGAGTATTCATGTCCTTAACATTGGAAGTAGGAGAATATCTCATACAAAATATAGTGACTCTGCGAGAGCAAAGTATAACAACAAACACATTGAGTTCACTAAAAGGAAGGTATACCATGTAGAACATACGGAAGAGTTCAATGAGGTAATGAAAGAAAAGGGTAAGCATACCGAACAACTTAAAAATGGAAATATAGAACTTTTTCGTCTCTATCAGTAGGAAGATGAGCTTAATGAGTTACTCGACAAATTTAGTTATTTATCTAAAAAAACAAAGTCAAATATTATCTACAAGGTTTCAAGAAGGATCATAATAGATGCCTCCATCAAAATGAAAAAAAAATATATCTCACCTTCCTAAAGGGTTAAGTGGACTTCATGCCTTGAAAAATCTTTATAAACATTCTCGCATGATTGAAATCGTTGTGAACAAATTGTTGAAGCTCAGTCCTTGATACTCACTCAGCTTGACAACAAATATTGTTTCTTCTAATAAAATTACTACTAGAAGTGGTAAAAGTATGCAGGACCTGATAGTACTGGCTTGGTATGGAGAAGAACATACGTGAAGGAGAAAATAAAGTCAACAACAAAGTCAGGAAGAGGAAGATCTACTAGACAAAAGAATTGAGGAGAAAGAATACTCACATGGTGGTCATCAAGAATACTTCTCTAGGGCTTCTGTAGAAAATATGTATGGTTTCATTTCATTATGGAACCTACTATTGGCAAAAGTTACCTTTTAAGTTTTACCAGGTCATACATCGTACATTCTATGGTGTTATGTTAACATCGTTGTATCTCCTCTATAGGTAAGTCACACTAGATTTTCCATCCCACATAGCAACAGTGAATAATAAGTATAGTTGCCATGGTGATCAATCCATGTCACACACAAATCATTACCCTACATGTGGTTTAGCGAATCTTGTATTCTAACACTCGGCCATCCTCACAAGCACTACTAAATTCTATCTCTCGTCTATGAGTGCCCTGGTGCACGGTTGTTCTCAGCGCGGCGACAGAACGCCTCTTCCTAGGCCTCGCGACTCGCGAAGTGATGATTAGCGGCTTGCCGGTGGGCGAGCGCGATCTCATCGGCCTGGTGATCTGGCGCCAACAGGTACTCCTCCTAGTTGTAAGTGTGCACCAATCGACACGCCGTAGGGAGTAGATGAGGCGCATGGATCCGGCTCCACTCAGGGCTTTGGCCCGGACATTCTCCGCCACACACACGACCCTTGCATGAGCCTTCTGCCAAAGAGCGAATTGCCTGACTCACTCAAAGGCAACATAGGCCTGCCAGGCCGCATCCCTCGTGGCATGCTTCTCTTCCTCGACCTTCTTCTTTGCCTCTCTTTGGCGCGCTCCGCTGGAGGCAAAGCCTCCCTACTCATTGAATTATGTAAGCATGGCATGACTCCACCTTCATCGCATAAATATAAATCAAGAGCACCCCGGTGTCAAACCAAGCAATTGGATCATACTTTTTAACATGCTTCAACATTTTCAACTTCACTGAATACATGAGCATGAGCCACGGATATTAGCGGTACGATGGAATAGAGTGCAGTGATAGAGATATATAGGAGAAGTAAAAAAGGAATGAATGCTCGCATCAACTCGACGGATTGTTAGGGAATTGAGATGCCTTACAAGCGATACCATTGCGAGGATTAGGAATTGCCATGCAATAGATGCACTAGAGCTATAAGTGTATGGAAGCTCAACTGAAACTAAGTGGGTGTGCATCCAACTTCTTGCTCATGAAGACCTCAGGCATTTGAGGAAGCCCATCATCGGAATATACAAGCAAAGTTCTATAATGAAAAAATCACACTAATATATGAAAGTGATAACTTAGGAGATTCTCTATATGGATAACATGGTGCTACTTTGAAGCACGAGTGTGGTAAAAGGGTAATAACATTGCCCCTTCTCTCTTTTTCTCTCATTTTTTGTTAGGCTCTTTTTGTCCTCTTTTTTTATTAAGTCCAGAAAATCATCCCGGCTTGTGGGGGATTCATTATATCCATCATACTTTTCCTCACTAGGACAATGCTCTAATAATGATGATCATCATACTTTTATTTACTTACAACTTCATATTACAACTCGATAAATGTATAAGAAATGACTTTATATGAATGCCTTTGGAAGTGTATCAGGATGTGCAATGATCTAGCATAACATGTATAACAATGGTGAACGGTGGCTTTGCCACAAATATCATGTCAGCTCTATATGATCATGCAAAGCAATATAATGATGAACACACATGTCATTAGACAGAACGGTGGAAGTTGCTTGGGAATATATCTTGGAATGGCTATGGAAATACACTATAAAAAATACACTTCGTGATGATACGTGTTTGTCACAGTAGGTCACGTTTTCTGTCATGCATGTACATCCATGACAAATTTATGATAGAATCAAGATAGTCATACTTGTGCTGTCGTAGAAGTGTTCCATAACATTACCAAAATTATCATCACGGAAGTGTCCACTTCCATGACGATAAATCGCGGGTCACAGAAGTTCTTTCGTCAAGGGTGACCGACACGTGGCATCCTCCGTAACGGAACACTGTTAAGCTATCGGGTCCGGTTTTGTATCCGATAACCCGTTAACAGCCCCGACCAATGGGGATTTTCCACGTGTAAAATCATCATTGGATGTAGGAAACACATGTCGGCTCACCGTTGGGATAGATGTCATCCACTCATTGGACCCAAAGCACCTATGATACGTCGACACGTGGCATGGCCCAACAAAGGCACATTCCTGTGAAAAGGCCGGCCCATTTGACTTGGTCAAAAGGTGGTGGGTCGGCCCATGGCAAGCCTGTTAATGACTTGTTCGCATATAGCCCATTTACAGCCCGCTAACCCAAGGCCCATTTACGGTCTATCCGAATTAGGCCCAGTAGTGTCATCTGGGCCGCCCAATATAATTCCAGTCCATTGTAACTTTCGTCCCATGTATGGCCCATGACGTCTTTCGGCCCATATGAGGCCCTTATTACTCTCGGCCCATTAATGGCGCGTGGTAAAACTAGCCCGCAATGAACAATATATCACTTTATACCCATTAACGGCACATTATTCCGTTGGGCCGTTTCCAGCCCATGTTATCTTTAGGCCTTCTCAGGGCCCATTTATTCTTGGGCTCATTTCCAGCATTCGTTTACTTTCGGCCCGTTACTGTCATTTTCTACTTGTGGGCCAAATATAGCCCGTGGTTACAGTCGGCCCATTTGTGGCCCGTTAATACGTTGGGCCGTTTTCATAGCGTCATCAAATACGGCTCATTTATTCTTGGGCTCATTTCCAGCATTCGTTTACTTTCGGCCCGTTACTGTCATTTTCTGCTTGTGGGCCAAATACAGCCCATAGTTACAGTCGGCTCGTTTGTGGCCCGTTAATTTGTTGGGCTGTTTTCATAGTGTCATCAAATACGGCCTATTAACGATGGCCCGTTATGGTTGGCCCATGAACGGACGATTTCAACTCTAGCCCACTTACGGCCATAATGTGGTCTGTTATTGGCCCATGTTTGGCCAACCGATCATACGGCTCGTAGAAGGCCCATTGATCATACGACCCAGAGAAGGCCCATTGTGTCAACGACCTTTAGAAGGCCCATTGTGTCAACGACCTTTAGAAGGCCCATCGTTTCTACGACCCGTAGGAGGCCCATGTTAACTACAGTAAATATGTAGCCCATTGTTAATGTGGCCTAGTTTTAAAAAATAGGTTATTCCGGCCACTAGCAAACCGCGGAAAAAGAACTACACTGACTACAAGAAAACAAATAAACAAGACAATAACGAAATACATAAGCAAGCAATTAACACTAGCTTATTACCGCTATTACACATATTACATCCACTGGGCTTCAAAGTTCGCCACCAGTGCAAATATAGGGAATAAAGCAGCATATTACATACACTGGCCATCAAAATTGGCCACCAGTGCAAATAAACACGGCAGCAAAACATGAGCATAACTGAAACAACTTCAGAAGAGCTCAAGAAACGTGGTATCCACCATGCTGGCAATAAGCTTAGCAAGCTTATTAGCTTTGTCCTGTTTGGCACTAAAATCCTCCAACGCTTGTTGTTGCACCACAAAGTATGCATCTGAATGCTCCAGGGACTTCCACAGTCCTTCCGCTTCTTGTCGCCGCACAGATGATCGATGTCTTTCAGCTTGTAGTTGAGACTCAAGAAACCGAACTGATTCAGACAGTGAGTTTGAATAGCTTGTGCAAGCGGTAGTGGCCAGTAACTCCAACACTAAACCAAGACAGGACTTTGAGGTTGGCTCACTGTCTTCGAGATAGTCTTCCTTAGCTGTTTTATCAGCTTTGTTGGAGACCAACAAGGATGTGTCACTATCCTGAACCTTATCTGCATTACTTCCTTTACCATTGCTTAATAAGGCACTCTTCCCCAATATTCTGTTAGCATTCTAAAAGAAGAAACAAGCAGACACATAACAGTTTAGCATGTACTAGTATATGAAACTCATTTCGGTGAACCAGTTCATTAGTAAGGTGGACAGGGTTAAACTACCAAGTCTTCTATTGGCAAGTACTAGTACATAATAAAAACATCAAACAAACATATATCTATGTCCTATGGTCACTGCATTGTCTTTCCAAATCAAAATAGAGACACGGTTCAAATCACATCAGTTCAAGACAAAGCAGCAGTGAAAGAATACAAAGCGTGGGAAACTACACGGCACAACAAGTTTTCAGATGGGTACCACGGGTCTACATGTACAACAACACTATTTGCTTTGTTGTGATGCTAGTAATGTGCATGATATGAGAAGTCAATTGTATACACAATTGAAATTGAAATCAACAGAGCTATTGATAAGAGCAAACCTGTTAAAGAAACATGCGTGAACATACCTGTTGTGCCATTGGAGTTTCGATTGGATCCTTCAATTTAAAGATAAGTTTGTATGAGTAAATGCAAAGCAGTATGCACGATAGCAATCATAGTTAAAAAAGGCGCGCCTAAGCGAGCGCGCCTAGGCTCTAGGCGTTGGCGAAACGCTGCACATAACTACACTTAATCTGTGCATAACTACGCATAAGCATGCGCTTTGGTCAGTAAAGCGCAAGGTGGTGGCAAAACACACAATTAACGCTTAGCGCTTTTTGGAACTATGATAGCAATGGAATCTTAAATTAGAATAGTTGTTCTTCAGGTTTAGGCACGTGTTCTACATGAACAGAGTACAGTAAGACGCCAGAATATAGTACTTAAAAATAGAAAATGAGCTCATAGACCTTACCACATTCTTGGTTCGGGACCAGTACAGAACAAGGCATTCCCAGTCATCGTCCAGTAAATGTGTCTCAAGAGAACGTAAGGGAATTTAATGAGTTTTTTTGCCGGTGAAGTACGTTTTCTTCAGGTAATTCCGATACTGCCACCAAGCATTCTTGAATATAGCAGAGGTATTAGCACAGGTTACCTCATCCCGAGTTTCCAAATCGGTCATTCTCTATAGAGAAAAACGGGAAAATTTGCTGTATTATAACCATCATGGAGGTAGGATGTATGGGACAGAGCAAAGTAATTGCCATGAATAACATTACTTACACATAACTCCTAGATAAACACCTGCAACTGGCATTTTCCTTCATCTTCAGTATAATATTTCCAAGATGGGAAGATACGCACATACGGTTTAACAACATCAAATGCGATAGATGCTAAAGTACGACTAGCTGGTTGTGCTTCCACCACAGGAATAGGCGTACTAACTGGTGGAGTTGGGGTTCGCCGTGGTAGTACTGGCCCTTTGGGCACTAGAGCTGCCTTACTAACTGCTCTTGTTTGGGAGCTCTGCGGTGGAGATGGTGTTGTGTCAACATGAACTGGGTTACTATCTGCTCGGGTTGGGGTTAGATTGGGTGAAGCTGGTTCTCTGTCCATCGCAGTAGGGGTACAATCTGCGAGAGTTTGGGTTATGTGTGGTAGGGCTGGTTCTCGTGCCTGTACAACCAGGGTGTTATCTCCACCAAGAGGTAGCACTGTTTTATTTGAAGACCGTGTTTTTTGTCCGCTAGATGCTGGCATCACCCGCTCCAATTCAAATGGCTGATAAACATGAAACATAGTTGAATGTACAGACATTGTATGAGAGACATATACAATACATAGTGTGGAAAAAAGAGGACATGAAATAGTTGACATGTATATTTGTTTAACTAAAACAGATAGCATGACATAATTTCACATATATGATGTCTATCTAAACAGGATAGCATAGCATAAAATAATTCAAATATGTGATGAATAACTAAAATGCCGTGCCAAGTTAGAGAATACACCTCGGTGGGGGGATAGGACTGGTCATCTGTCTCTGAATCCATCTCTGAGGAGCTATCGGGACCCAACAAGAGATCTGCTTCGACAGGTAGCACTGTCTGCTCCGAAGGCCTTGTTTTCACTCCATATTTTTCAATCTCCCACCCAAATGGTTGATTCACAGGAAGAGTAGTTTAATGTACAAACATTGTCGACAAATGGAAATGTAATGAAGAAATGGATGGGCAAGATATCATTCAAATATATGATGCCTGGTTAAACAGGATGGCATTGCACACATATATTATGGCTGGCTAAAAGACATGAGACTGCATAATTCCCATATATGATATAGAAACTAAACAGGCGGCGACAGAACATGTCTAAACTAAGCAGATGACATATATGATGTCAAAAGTAGGCACCGCAAGGCAACATATGCATGATATGACTAAAATCATCATGCCAAGGTAGAGCAAACACCTTGGGGGGTTAGGAGTGGTCAGCGGCGTCTGAATTCGCCTCAGAACAAATATCTTCCTCTGGATTAGAATCTGGAGAGGGGTGGGGAGGGTTTGCCATTGAACCCACCATGGAGCGATGTCTGCATGACATTGTATTGCCATGCAAAACTCTTCTCTTTTTCTCTACATGTTCAGCATGACTGTGTACAATATCTGACATGCATACGAAAAAAATATGGTGAGATTATGTAAGGAGAGCATGCAAAAATTTAGAGTGATGGTAACAACCTGTGGATGGATCCAAAGATAATGATAGCAGGCTGATGATTGCTTTAATTTAATTAAAACACAGATGATGATTGCTTTACTATTTGTTTCCAACACAAGATGAACAACATAGGCATACCCTAGGTGAACCAGATATTAGACAGAGATACTATTCATTACTTCCTCGATATGTGCCCCACAACTAATTTAGAACTCAAGTTTGATTATTAATTTGGACCTGATTGGAGTCCAAGAGGTGAACAGGACGATAAAGTAGCAGGTAATTTTAAGCAATGCATAACATAAGCAGAATCAAAAGAGTGCGACCTCTATTGTGGACTCGTGTACTCCTCAGGTTCATCTGCTTAGTCGATGATGGTGATGCCGTTGCGGTGGGTGTCGGCGGCAGGGAAGGAGATCTGAGGCGGCGAAAGACGGTCAGGAGTCGTGATGTCTGGTTTGGTGGATGTTTTTGTTGATGGAGCACCTCAGGTGAGGTGGACGACGTCGCGGCAGGAGCAGGACAAACCACACAAAGTTCCCTTCAACACCTACCTGTAACTGAAGTAATTATGTAAGGGCTCATTTGGCTTGCATGATTCTAAAAACGCAGGGATAGGAAAACCACCGGAATAGGATAGGAATGCACATGGTAAACATAGCATTTGAAAACACAAGATTCTGTCAACTTGGGTGTTTGGTTCACAGGAATTGGAAGATCAGAGGAATGCAAAGAAACATGGCCAAAATAAAGTGAAACCATATGAAAGCGTGTATAGTTAGCATGTTATTCTGCCACTAATGCACTTGGTCTTGTTTTCATGCATAGGATTTTGAAAAGTAGGTCCAGGTGGATGTTTTGCTTCATTCCTTTCAACAAAATGCATGAATAATTGAATAGTAGAGTGCCATTGGAAAATTCCCTGTTGCTATGTTTTTCCGTCGAACCAAAATAGCCCTAATGGATCGACATGAATGTATAGTAATAAGTGATGCAACAAGTGTACAACCTCTTTGCCGTAGCCGTGTCGACCTCATCATCATTGGGTTGGTCGCTGAAGCAGTTGAGGCAGAGGTGGCTATCGGAGGTGTGGAGGATGATCTGAGGAATCTGTAGATGGCGTCCAGGGCACTGCTCTGTTGTGATGGTTCGTTCTGTCGTTGAAGCAGCCCCGGTGAGCCGTAAGACGTCAAGGCTGAAGCAGCACAAGACACACATCGTTAATCTCAAGTGGAATTCTAATAGCATCTCCAATAGATGATGTAAAATAGATGTAAAATTTACATCACCAAAAACCACCTGACTACAACAGATGAGGTAAAAACTGTTGACTCTGAACTTAACAGTCGAAACTGAAATTTACGGTGGAATCTGAATGTTACTGTTGAAACTGAACGCAATGGTAGCAGAGAGGCACTTGACATGTAGTTTAGGGAGGGCCTGCAGTTCATCTTCAACATGCACCCCCCCTGAGCCGCCAGCCACCACCGGCCGAACCGCCGGCCCCAACGCCACCTCACCGCCCCGAAACAACTCCCCACCGCCGGCCCACCGCCGCCCCGGCCAGCCCTATAGGCCCTCCGCCCCCACCCTGAACCCTAAGATAGATAGTGGGGTACCTCTCCGGCGAGCCCCCGTCCCCGCTGCGGGTGGTTCTTCCTTAACTCCGGCGAGCCCCCCCACCCCCTGAAAATTGATTGACCCAAAAGTCGATTCAGTCGACTGAAGTGTAGCTAAATCGGAACAGAGCAGCAGCACGAGCGAGGGGGAGAGCAGCAGCAGCAACAGCGCGAGCGAGCGATCGAGCGAGAGCCGGAGCAGCAGCAGCAGCGCGAGCGAACAAGCGAGAGCCGAAGCAGCAGCAGCAGCAGATCCGGCTGGTATGGACGCCACCGCCGAAGGGGCCTCACACTGGGAGAGCCGCCATGGAGATGTCGCCCGCGGCGCCGGCTTCAAGGTAGCCGCTCCATGGGGGTGCGGGATGGAGCACCGTCTGCGCCGGGAGGTCGAGCTAAGGAGAAGGTGCGATGCAATGAGTGTACAACCTCTTTGGTGGCGCCAAGTAGGCCTCGGCTTCGTTCGAGGTGTCGGTGAGGATGATGCGGTTTCGGTGGAGCAGGTTAAGGCAGCGCTGTGGGGATGGAGCAGCAGCGATAGAGGAGGCGATCGTCGGAGCAGCTCCTTGGAGGTGGAGGACGGGGCGGCTGAACCGGTGGGACGACGAGATGGACGACAGATCCTCATCTGGGGAGGTGGACGAGGGACGTCAAGCTGTTGCGGTGCAGGACGTCGTCGGGGAAGAGGCTCCGGCGGGGCAGCGGTGTGGTGGCGGACGGAGGAGGGTGGAGTTTCGAGGCTGGAGCGGAGAGGTTATGGCGGCCTGGGATTTCGAATGGCAAGAAGGAGGCGATGGAGACGCGCTTGTCCAAAATGTAGGGTGTGTTACAAAAGTACCCCCCACCGATTTGAACTAGCGGAACTTTCGGCTCAGGGTTAGAAGGGGGATTTTGCGTGTCGGGATTTGGCAGCTGGAGGGAGTTTTTGCGCGCTTGTAATTTCGGGATAGCAAGGCATGGGTTGTGAATGCGCTAGTTTTGGGAGCATGATATCTAAATATTCGGGATATAACAAGGCGCGGGTTGAATTTTAGGGACAAGCCTAACGTGTAATATTGTACTTGTACGTACCAAATCAATTCGCACTTCCCTCAACCAAAAAGAAAACGAAAAAAATAAAATTATTTACACCACACAAAGAGAGAGTCTTGCCCCGTTTTACTGTAAAAATGCTATTTAAAGCTACTCATACCAACAATTTAGTGCAATTAAATGCTTTTCGGTAGTATGAATCCATGTTATGTCCAATTAAAATTTTTTCGCTTGCTGTATAATGCATGTAACCTACTAATACCAACATTTTAGTGCATTCCAAATGTCTATACTACCGCTGCAATTCGAACTGAATTTGAATTCATTTCTCTATTTCAATAACAATCTACAATCATGATTGTTGCCAACTTCAACCATCATTCGTGTATTACCTTAATAACACACCACATGGTTACTATAGAGATAGATATGAACTATGTGTACTACATGAACTCGAATTCTATTTTTTGAATACACTTAATGTTGATTCCAAATAATAGTACATTTGGTGTACTAACTATATATTCATAATCTAAACCATGTTCCATACGTGTACACCGTGTTTATCACACATAGTATAGTGCCCTTCCCCCTACATTATGACAAGTATTTAGACCTGAGCTGCAAAAGCCACACATTAGCCCAAATTATGATCAATGTTCTATATGTTATATGTAGTACTAGCAAGATGGCCATGCGTTCCACAGAACATCAACATGATCAAGGGAGGCCTAATTTGCAAATATGGAGAGGGGTGTGGGTATCTTTTTTTAAAATTGCCATAGTTTCCTTCCTATCCGTTAGATATAAATCGGACGGCCTATATTGCAGGATGGAACCATCATCAACAACTCCGTTTTTTATAAGAGTAGAGATAAAATATATTATATGTAGTATAACATGTTCATAACCACACCATGTGTATCACCGTTATATATATTCACACATGCGTCGGTTTAAAACACTATAATAAATTCTTCAAATATCCGAATTCGCCTTTTATAATGAAGTATGATCTCTATTCGTCTTTTACACCCACACAATCCTCTTATCTTTGTAGCTAGCTAGCGCTAACTTTCTCTCGTGCATGCAGATGCCCGCATCCCTCTCACCCTCCCTCAGCATTCTCTAGCTCCATCGCGCAAATTCGTCTTTTCACTTTAGGTCGTTCACCCACGGTGTGTGTAGGCCCCCCCAGCTCCTTCTTTACGGCACACATCGATCGATATGCCTCTCTAGCCAGGTGTGCCTAGCACAAAACACAAGCTTCCCCTCTTCTCTTATCATCGTCCATGCCTCACTCCCACCACTCTCTTCATCGATCTCGTACTCGCACACTCCTCCCTCCTCGATATAGTATGACTCTCACACCACCTCCTAGATGCATCCCTCTCTCTCTATCCTTCTCCCCGTACTCCACTACCACCCCCTCCAACACTCTAGCTCTATCTCTCTCCCAACCTTATTCCTCTCCTACACATATGCATGGATGCCGATCGATCTCCCTTAATACATGAGGTAGATCGATCTCCCTTAATACACGAGGTAGGCCTCTCTCCTCCTCCACACATATACCAGCCATTGTACCTCTATAGTTAATTAGGCCTCCCTTCCCCCGCCACCACACATCGATAGTCGAGCGCTGTAGGTAGGTATCCATGCGACATAGACAAACTGCACCTGTCCCCTCTCACGTTCCAGTAGGCCAGCCACTCTATATCTTTGACGTGGGCACACACAAATTCGATGACACTCTTTATCGATCGCGCGCGCGCACACACACATCATCCCTCTCTTGGATTCTATGGACACCTCAAGCTGATAATACCTTGCTAGGCTTCTCGCCCCTCGTTGGTTACCCCAAGTGGAAGGTGTGATATGTAGTGTTGCGGAAGTTTTTCCCTTGGCAAAGATACCAAGGATCGAATCCCCAGAGACTCCTAGGTTCAACAAGAAGGTGTCAACTGCTACGGCGCCAGATATTAGCAATCAACGTGGACCTGCACACAGATACAAATAACTTTGCTCCCAGCCAGTACAAAGAGGTTGTCAATCCCTCCGGCCTTGTAGTTCACAAAGGATTAAACGCAAGTGATAGTAGTGATAGATATAATTGCAATAGTAAATAAAAGCGAAAAGTAAATAGCGGATGTGATCAATGATGGTAATATGGACCGGAGTCTCATGATGTTCACTAGTGATGTCTCTCTCCCAAAAGACGATAAAACAGCTATGTGAGGTAAACGAATTACAGTTGAGCAATTGACAGGACCATGTGCGCAAACCAATGCTGATTACATTGCAAGAAAGGTTGAGGTTCAAAGCATGGGCGGTACGCCAAAGTAAGTAGACCAAAATCATCAATATCTACTACTAATCATCCACCTTGAGATATCTATCCAGAACATCTCGCTGGTATTAAGTTGCGAGTCCCACCCATAGTGTAAACTCAATGCAACAGACAACTGCATTAAAAGAACTTTGCGTAAAGTAAACAATCCTTGCACCCGCGGGCACAAGCACCGTTGTTTTCCCCCTTGTGGCAATAGCACATCCCCTAGACTCATGTTTCTGTCACTCAAACTAGTCATCGAGGGGCATGAACCCACAATCAAGCATAACGTTCCCTCTTGGAGTCACTACCTATTACTTGGTCAAAGCAATAAATAACAACGGAGAACATGCAAGAATTACTTACGAACATAAATATAAAAGAGGTAGATCAAATATATTACTCAAGCACAATCTAAACATAATCTCATAATCCATCGGATCCCAGCAAACTCATCATAGCAACAGCATAAGGATTACATATGTGCCTCGATCATGTAGGGCAGCTCACGAGGGCTAATTAGTGAAGCACAAGAACGGGAGGAGAACATCACATAGCTACTGGTCATGGACTCATGGTCCAAGGGAGACTACTCACAACTCATCCGGGAGGCGTCCATGGTGGTGGAGAGGCTCCCGGTGGTGATCCTCCCCTCCGGCAGGGTGCCGGGAGGAGTTCTCCTGGTGCTCCCGATCTTGGAAGCGGCGGCGGCGGCGGAACAGAGATGAGATCGCGAAAAGAGTTCCTCCCTCAAGGGTTTCGGGAGACGCTTTAAATATATGCCAAAGGGGGGCATCGGAGGAGCCTCGGGGGGCCCAGGCGCCCCCCCGGCGCGGCCCAGGGGGGGCACGCCGCCAGGGCGCCTGGAGCCCTGGTGCCCCCCCCCCGGCTGTCCTTCGGGCGCACGGTAGTTTCTGGAACACTGATTTTTTATATAATTTTTCTGGATTTTTCCTGGCAGTTCTCGTAATGTGAAAACCTGAAATACAAAAACAGCCGAAAACAGAAACTGGCGCTGGGGTGCACTGAGTTAATAGGTTAGTCCAAATATGATCAAAAGTGTATGGAAGTGTATAAATATCATAGCAATATCACCCAAAAGAGGCATGGAGCAAGCAGAAATTATAGATACGTTTTGGACGTATCAACATCCCCAAGCTTAATTCCTGCTCGTCCTCGAGTAGGTAAATGATAACAAGAATAATTTCTGTGGTGACATGCTATTAACCATATAGGACTTTTTCATAGTCATATGACAAAAGCTTATTGAGACAATGAATCTATAGTAATTAAGGTGCCTCATGAGAAAATCACAAAGGACTGAAAGTTTTACAATATGATACTGAAACATCAAATAGATTTGCAATGAACATGATGTGCAAATATGATAAAGTGATATCTAGCTTGCCCCCTTTAGTGAAGCAAAACATAAATGCAGGGGCACCTCCAAGGTTTAAGTGATGACTAGATACAATGATTTCAGAATAAACGATATCACAATTATGCAAAAGACAATGCTACTTTGGGACACTGCACATTACACTCAGAATGACAATCATGCTCTCAGTAGTTGGTGCTTTTAAAAGAAGGTGGAGACTCTCGAACTGTGGCTTTTGTTGGCAAGGTTGAAAACCCGTAGTCGGAAACAAAGACAAAACATGTACCAGAGCTCTTGGCTTTAAAACAGAGGTAATAATTTATTTTAGATCATGCATGTTTCGTCAACGAATGCTAGCAGATAACTCAATCACTTTTCGAGATGGACAAGTTTCGAGGAACGGCCCCTGAATGAGGACGATCACATCCTCTTAATCTCCTTTGTTTATCACTGCCAAAGTTTTCTGATTTCTCATGGACAAAGCGTGAAGGAGGGTTTGTTTGTTATATTATCTTATTGAGCCGGGCGCACTCAATGCCAGTTCCTTCTCGTATTATGGGTTTGCACATTATACATGCAATCCCGGGGTGAAGCTTGTCCAACTTAAAAAGGTCATGAATTAACCACTACTTCCTCATGAACTTACAACAGAGGCACAAAATAAGAATGCTTTTTCTTTGAATAATTTCGAGATGGCACATGCAAGTCTCCGTTAGGAATGGCAGGTAAATACCATGTAGGAAGGTATGGTGGACTCATATGGCATAACTGGATTAAAGGATATGGATGCACAAGCAGTCAGTCCGCTTAGTACAGGTGAAGGTTAGCAAAAGACTGGGAGCGACCAACTAAGAGAGCAATGACGGTCATAATCATGCAGAGCGACAAAGCAACATTGAAATAGGCATGGTAGTTATATCGCTACTCAGAAACAAAAGATCATCAAGGCTTGACAGACTTTCTTTACAGTCTTAAATATGCGTGAGCATACGCCAAGTCAATCAAAATAAATTCTCGAAGGAAGATATTACTAAACCATACCACATCATAGGCAAACAAATCATGTTGGTATTCCAATAACACATTGGGAACCCCCCCAGCTATTTGAGACTAACCATAAGAAAACATGAACTACTAAGCGCCATCATGCACATAGCATCTTTATCATAGACATATCAACCAATGCAATGGAAGCAAACTCTCTTAATAAGGTGAGCATGGTAATTAAAGAGAGTTCAAGCAACCAACTAAACAAAATCTCTTTGAAAAGATAAGCATGAAAGCTAAGAGCTGAACATGATAGTAGCTATTAAAAGACAAAGAACACACACAGCAAGGATAGACATGAAAATTCTATGTTATGTTCTAGGAGAAGTGGAGTGTGTTTCTCTCCCACATAAAGAAAGCTGAGTTCCGACTCGTTATGAAAAACTAAAGAAAACTAAAAGCAAGACGCTCCAAGCATAGCACATAACACATGAAGTGATTAAAATATAGTGGAACGAAAGACGAACTGATAATGTTGATGGAGAAGGGGATGCACGGGGGCATCCCCAAGCTTAGACGCTTGAGTCTCCTTGAATATTTCTTGGGGTGCATGGGGGCATCCCCAAGCTTGAGCGCTTGACACTCCTGAATCTTTTTATCATCTTCCCTCGCACACTTGAAAACTCCCTTCATACATAACTCATCATAATCTGATTAGCGAGGTTAGTACCCATAATAAAATAATTGTACCTTGCTGGAAATAATGGTATTCTTGAAGGTCTAATGTTTCTCAAGATTGCCAAAAGGTTTTTGCAAAGAAAAAGCAAGCTCTTGGTTTGCAAAATGAAGGAAAAGCAAAACAGGACAGAATCTGTGAAAAACAGAACAGCAGGTAGTAATTGATTTGTTAGGGGCACTTCTGCAACTCTAATAAAAAAACTCAGAACAGTCGCACGAAAGACAATTATATAGAGCATGCTGTTGAAAAAATTCAGACCAAAAAGATGATCTGGTGATTTTATACGAATTTTTCTATCCAAGGACAGAATCTGTTTCCTGGACAGCACCTCACAACTTTTGAACTTTCTAGCAATCAGAGGCTACACTTGGCACAAAATTGAAAAGTAAAGATACAATGATGATGTTACTGTAGTAACAACATCAAGACACAACAAAAGCAAAATAAATTTATTCATGTGGGCTGCCTCCCAAAAGCGCTTTCTTTTATGCCTTTAAGCTAGGCATAATGCATAGAGGAATCAATAACCATCGTAATAATCAGAGCTATAAATTGCTTCAAATGGTTCCTCAACAAGTTCATTCTTGTTCCTTCTAGGAAAGGGGTACTCACCTTTTGCCTTTCCGCGCAAGCGGATTTGTCCCTTACCTATATCAATGAAGCCTTTAACTGCTCGGAGGAAGTCCCTTCCAAGCACTATATTTCCTTGGTTTGGCTCCATGATGAAGAAATCAATCATTGCAATCCCTTGAAGGAATTTAACTGGCACGTCTTTTATTCTTCCCTGGATTTCAGAAATATCTCCATTAGTGTGTTCATGATAAGATGGTAATCTATCCATGTTAAATTTTAAAGAATCATGAACAATTTTTGGCATAGTAGAAACCATAGATCCAATATCACAATAAGCAAGGAAGTCCTGATTAGAGATGCTAATCCTAACGAAAGGCTCCCAATCATTGTCTATTTCCAAAATGTCTTTCTTATTGGGTTTAGGTTTCTCTACCTTCATCAAGTCTAGAGCATCCATTCTCTTTTCAATAGTAGCAAGTCTATCTATGACAGTATCAAAGTTATGATCATAAACAAAGTAACTAGATAGACCATGTACAATTTCAAGAGCTCTAGCTTCATCACACTCTAGGAAATCTCCCTTGGCTATAATATCAAGGGAGTGTTTACACCATTTAAAAAGACCATGGTAAAAATTTCTAAGCACAATTTTTATAGGTATCCAAGGCATAATTCTCCTATGTGCATCAGAAATTCTGTCCCATGCCTTCTTCATATTTTCTCCATCCCTTTGATGGTAATCTAGAACTTCTGATTCCCTCAAAGCACCAAATCCTAACATGTTTAGCTAAACAGAAAGGACTACTAACTGGAAAGCAAAATAATTTGTTTTTTGTAATTTTTTATAAAGGATACTAAAGCAAAAACTGAAAGGTAAACTAACAAGACTAAAAGCAAAGGTAAAAGATAGCATGCAACTCCCCTATCTTGAAGAGTGGAGTCCCTGGCAACGGCGCCAGAAAAACTCTTGCTAAGCTTCTCGCCCCTCGTTGGTTACCCCAAGTGGAAGGTGTGAGATGTAGTGTTGCGGAAGTTTTTCCCTTGGCAAAGATACCAAGGATCGAATCCCCAGAGACTCCTAGGTTCAACAAGAAGGTGTCAACTGCTACGGCGCCAGATATTAGCAATCAACGTGGACCTGCACACAGATACAAATAACTTTGATCCCAACGAGTACAAAGAGGTTGTCAATCCCTCCGGCCTTGTAGTTCACAAAGGATTAAACGCAAGTGATAGTAGTGATAGATATAATTGCAATAGTAAATAAAAGCGAAAAGTAAATAGCGGATGTGATCAATGATGGTAATATGGACCGGAGTCTCATGATGTTCACTAGTGATGTCTCTCTCCCAAAAGACGATAAAACAGCTATGTGAGGTAAACGAATTACAGCTGGGCAATTGACAGGACCATGTGCGCAAACCAATGCTGATTACATTGCAAGAAAGGTTGAGGCTCAAAGCATGGGCGGTATGCCAAAGTAAGTAGACCGAAATCATCAATATCTACTACTTATCCAGAACATCTCGCTGGTATTAAGTTGCGAGTCCCACCCATAGTGTAAACTCAATGCAACAGACAACTGCATTAAAAGAACTTTGCATAAAGTAAACAATCCTTGCACCCGCGGGCACAAGCATCATTGTTTTCCCCCTTGTGGCAACAACACATCCCCTAGACTCATGTTTCTGTCACTCAAACTAGTCATCGAGGGGCATGAACCCACAATCAAGCATAACATTCCCTCTTGGAGTCACTACCTATTACTTGGCCAAAGCAATAAATAACAACGGAGAACATGCAAGAATTACTTACGAACATAAATATAAAAGAGGTAGATCAAATATATTACTCAAGCACAATCTGAACATAATCTCATAATCCATCGGATCCCAGCAAACTCATCATAGCAACAGCATAAGGATTACATATGTGCCTCGATCATGTAGGGCAGCTCACGAGGGCTAATTAGTGAAGCATAAGAACGGGAGGAGAACATCACATAGCTACTGGTCATGGACTCATGGTCCAAGGGAGACTACTCACAACTCATCCGGGAGGCGTCCATGGTGGTGATCCTCCCCTCCGGCAGGGTGCCGGGAGGAGTTCTCCTGGTGCTCCCGATCTTGGAAGCGGCGGCGGCGGAACAGAGATGAGATCGCGAAAAGAGTTCCTCCCTCAAGGGTTTCGGGAGACGCTTTAAATATATGCCAAAGGGGGGCATCGGAGGAGCCTCGGGGGGCCCAGGCGCCCCCCCGGCGCGGCCCAGGGGGGGGGGCGCCGCCAGGGCGCCTGGAGCCCTGGTGGCCCCCCCCCCGGCTGTCCTTCGGGCGCACGGTAGTTTCTGGAACGCTGATTTTTTATATAATTTTTCTGGATTTTTCCTGGCAGTTCTCGTAACGTGAAAACCTGAAATACAAAAACAGCCGAAAACAGAAACTGGCACTAGGGTGCACTGAGTTAATAGGTTAGTCCAAATATGCTCAAAATTGTATGGAAGTGTATAAATATCATAGCAATATCACCCAAAAGAGGCATGGAGCAAGCAGAAATTATAGATACGTTTTGGACGTATCATACCTCCACTCTCTTCTCGTGGATCGCCCCCTCTATATATGACATATCCAGGACTCTATTTCACACACATTGGATATGTTACATTTTTTGATTGACCCCACCCCCCAGAAAAAACTCCCACGAACCCACACACTATATCTCTCTACGTTTGTATCTCTCTCACACAACCCACGTAGGTGGTGTACATATACAAGAAGAGAATAGGTGCACCGTGCATGTACTCACGCTTTGTGCCCAGCCACACCCACGCGGGTACACGGTGGAGCTCATTTATGTACGAAATGGCAGCCCATGTGCTAATTTGAAGGCGTGTAGCGGTTGTTTACCTACGGAGGTCGTGTACCACGCGTGCACGAAACAAAGTTCGACTTGATGCGTCGGCGCGTTATTTTTAAATAAAGTTATATCGCTCAATGGCACGTACAGAGAATATAAAACGATTTTTATGGAGAAAAAGGTAGTCTGCTCCACTATATACAATGGAGCATGCCTGCCTGGTTTGTCTCTCTTCAAAGTACTCACACAAGGCTGCGGTGGCCTCTCTCTCTCTCTCTCTCTCTCACCGTTGGTCACTGATCCGGCCGCATCCCGTCCGCCGGCGGCGAAAGGGAGGACGTGCATCGTTTCTCTGTTCGACGATGATAACCCACAAGTGTAGGGGATCACAAAAGTTTTAAAGGGTAAAGTATTCAACCCAAATTTATTGATTCGACACAAGGCGAGCCAAAGAATACTCTTAAGTATTAGCAGCTGAGTTGTCAATTCAACCACACCTAGAAACTTAGTATCTGCAGCAAGATAGTTTAGTAGCAAAGTAATATGATAGTAGCGGTAGCGACAATAAAAGTAGCGGTAGTGTTTTTGTAGTTTTTGTAATAGTAGCAACGGGAAAGTAAATAAGCAACAAACAATATGGGAAAAGCTCGTAGGCATTGGATCGGTGATGGGAAATTATGTCAGATGCAATTCATCATGTAAAAGTTATAACCTAGGGTGACACGGAACTAGTTCCAGTTCATCAATGTAATGTAGGCATGTATTCCGAATATAGTCATACGTGCTTATGGAAAAGAACTTGCATGACATCTTTTGTCCTACCCTCACATGGCAGCGGTGTCCTATTGGAAACTAAGGGATATTAAGGCCTCCTTTTAATAGAGTACCGGACCAAAGCATTAACCCATAGTGAATACATGAACTCCTCAAACTACGGTCATCACCGGGAGTGGTCCCGATTATTGTCACTTCGGGGTTGCCGGGTCATAACACATAGTAGGTGACTATAGACTTGCAAGATAGGATCAAGAACACACATATATTCATGAAAACATAATAGGTTCAGATCTGAAATCATGGCACTCGGGCCCTAGTGACAAGCATTAAGCATACAAAGTCATAGCAACATCAATCTCAGAACATAGTGGATACTAGGGATCGAACCCTAACAAAACTAACTTGATTACATGATATATCCCATCCAACCCATCACCGTCCAGCCAGCCTATGATGGAATTACTCACGCACGGCGGTGAGCATCATGGAATTGGTGATGGAGGAAGATTGATGATGACGATGGCGACGATCTCCACTCTCCGAAGCACCGAACGGCCTCCAGATCAGCCCTCCCGAGAGAGATTAGGGCTTGGCGGCGGCTCCATGTCGTAAAACACGATAATTCTTCCTCTCTGATTTTTTTTCTCCCCGAAAGTGAATATATGGGGTCCGGAGATACGTCGGTGTAGCGTTAGGGGGCCCACGAGGCAGGGGGCGCGCCCAGGGGAGGGGGCGCCCCCCCACCCTCGTGGACAGGGTGTGGGCCCCCTGGTCTGGATCTTTCCGCAGGTATTTTTCATATTTTCCAAAATAATTCTCCGTGAATTTTTAGGTCATTCCAAGAACTTTTTATTTCTACACAAAAACAACACCATGTCATTTCTGCTGAAAACAACGTCAATCCGGGTTAGTTCCATTCAAATCATAGAGTCCAAAACAAGGGCAAAAGGGTTTGGAAAAGTAGATACGTTGGAGATGCATCAACCCCCCCAAGCTTAAACATTTGCTTGTCCTCAAGCAATTCAGTTGATAAACTGAAAGTGATAAAGAAAAACTTTGACAAACTCTGTTTGCTCTTGTTGTTGTAAATATGTAAGCCAGCATTCAGGTTTTCAGCAATGATCATGAACTAACCACATTCACAATAACTTTCAGGTCTCATTTCTACTCACATCAATGGCATCATCAACTAGCGAGCAATAATAATAAACCTCGGATGACAACACTTTCTCAAAACAATCATGGTATGATATAACAAGATGGTATCTCTCTAGCTCTTTCTGAGACCGCAAAACATAAATGCAGAGCACCTTTAAAGATCAAGGACTGACTAGACATTGTAATTCATGGTAAAAGAGATCTAGTCATGATCATACTCAATGCAAATTAATAGTAATACATGCAAATGACAGAGGTGCTCTCCTACTGGTGCTCTTTTATAAGAGGATGATGACTCTGCATAAAAGTAAATAGATAGGCCCTTCGCAGAGGGAAGCAGGGATTTGTAGAGGTGTCAGAGCTCAATTTTTAAATAGAGATGAATAACATTTGAGCGGTATACTTTCATTGTCAACATAACAACCAATAATCTTGATATCTCCTATGCTACGCACATTATAGGTGGTTCCCACACAGAATGGAAAAGTTTATACTCCCCCAACCACCGACAAGCACACTCCACGGCCATCCGAATCACGGGGTACCGTCCGAACAAGCAACAGCCCTGGGGGAGTTTTGTTTAATTATTATGATTTGAGCATGGGACTGGGCATCCTGGTTACCAGCCATTTTCTCATGAATGATGAGCGGACTCCACTCATCGTGGGAATAACCCATCTAGCATGTAAGATATAGACATCCCTAGTTGATACATGAGCTGTTCGAGCATACAAAACATAATTTCACTTGAAGGTTTAGAGTTTGGCACATACAAATTTACTTAGAAAGGCAGGTAAATACCGCATATAGGAAGGTATGGTGGACTCATGTGGAATAACTTTGGGGTTTATGGAAGTGGATGCACAAGCAGTATTCCCGCTTAGTACAGGTGAAGGCTAGAAAGAGACTGGGAAGCGACCAGCTAGAGAGCGACAACGGTCAAGAACATGCATTAAGATTAATCAACCATGAATGCAAGCATGAGTAGGATATAAATCACCATGAACATACATATCGTGGGGGCTATGTTGATTTTGTTTCAACTACATGCATGAACATGTGCCAAGTCAGACCACTTGAATCGTTCAAAGGAGGATACCACCCCATCATACTACATCATAACCATTTTAATATCATGTTGGCATGCAAGATAGACCATTATAAACTCTCAGCTAATTAAGCATGGCATAAGCAGCTATGATCTCTAATTGTCATTGCAAGCATGTTTCATTCATAACAAGCTGAATCAGGAAAGATGAACTATCATATTTACAAAACAAGAGAGGTCGAGTTCATACCAGCTTTTCTCATCTCAGTTAGTTCATCATATATCATCATTATTGCCTTTCACTCGCACGACCGAACGGTGTGGATAATAATAATAGTGCACGTGCATTGGACTAAGCTGGAATCTATGAGCATTTAATACAAGAGAGAAGACAAGGTAATATGGCTCAAGGTTAAACCAACAATAAAGCATATGAGAGCCACTAAGCATTTTAATCATGGTCTTCTACTCTTTACCCCCAAAGAAAAGGAAAAGAAACTATTTACACGGGAAAGCTCCCAACAAGTAAAAGAAGAACGAGAAATCTTTTTGGGTTTTCTTTTAATTATTACTACTATAAGCAAGGAAAGTAAACTAGCTAAAAGCTACAACTAATATATTTTTTGTTTTTCTTAAGTTTTTTCTAACACACAAGAAAAATACTAAGAAAAAAGAATTGAAACTAACATGGATGGTACAATGAAAGAGTGTGAGCACCGACAACTAGAATGAGTGTGTGAACATGAATGTAATGTCGGTGAGAAGCACGTACTCCACCAACCTTAGGCTTTTGGCCTAAGCTGGTCTATGCCCAGTATTGGCCTGACGGATATACATAGTCGTAGTTGGGGTTATACTTAGATGCAGCAGCTACTGCCTGCTGAGCTGCAGCTCGAAGGCGGACTGCTTCCGTCATATTATGATACTCATTTGCCTCCTCCCTCGTTATAGTGTATCTCCCCTTTGCCTGAAAGTCAAACAAAGTAGGGGCGGGACGAATAATAGGGATGACATGACGCATGTTAAAGATTAGTCGATATTTGAGGGATTGTTCATCCCTCCCTATAAACCGGTGACTAGTCATGGCATTGTAATCCAAATGCGCAGGCGGTAAAGGTTCTTCATTTTCATGTACAGACACACCAAGACGGCGGGCTATGCGAGTGGCATAAATTCCACCAAATAAACCCCATTGCAAACCATTATGATGTAGCCTACGTGCAACAATGGCTCCCAAGTTATATTGTCTATCACCTAATACATCACTCTTGAGAACACTAAGATCAGGGACGCACATGTGGCAAGCCTCATCCTTACCGTTTATGCATCTACCAATAAAGAGAGCAAAGTAATGAATAGCGGGCAAATGAATGCTCCCTATGGTAGCCTGTGTGATTTCTCTAGATTCCCCCACAGTGATACTAGCAAGGAAATTTCTATATTCATATTTGCGAGGATCACCCATACTGCCCCACTGCGGGAGCTTACAAGCATCATTAAAGTCCTCTAAGTCCATGGTATAAGATTTATCATAAAGGTCAAACATGACAGTGTGAGAATTACGTGAAGATGAAAATTTAAACTTTCTCACAAAGGTATCAGTTAAGCCACAGTATTGAGGGCACTTATCTTGTATGAATCCCTCGAGGTCAGCGTTGCGCACATATGCGTAAAATTCCTCCTTGATGCCAACCTGATCCATAAAGTCATCTGATGGCCATTCACAAGGCTGCACTTCCGCTTCCCTCGGTAGTTCATCGTCCGGCTCACGAAACGCGAGCCTCGGTTCTTACTTCCTTGAAGAACCACCTTGGAAGATTTTCCTATGCTTTTTTCTGAAATTTTCTGAAAATTTTAGTAACTCAAAAATAAAAGTTAACCAAACTCAACAAGATTGATAGCAACAACTCCTACTAGTGCCTAGGGACTATATCATGCATTAGAACTACTTGGGACCAAAGAAATTCGACATGCAAGGTCAAGAACAAGGTCACCACAATAGCAAAAATTTGCAATAAAAAAAGCACTAGAACAAAAACTAATTGGACCAATGGAAGAGTCATATACCAAGGAACAATCACCCCAAACAGTTTGGTGAATGGTGCTTTGAGCTAAGAGATCGAAAATGGCGGCAAGATGAGCTAGAACTCGTGCTTGAGCTGGTTGGTGATTTTTTTGGGAGGAAGAAGAAGGGAATGGGTGCAGGAATAAGTGGAGGGGGGCCACGTGGGGCCCAAGAGGCAGGGGGCGCGCCCTGGACCCTCGTGGCCAGGTGCTGGCTCCCCTCGCTATGTGTTCTCTGCCATATATTCTCAAATATTCCAGAAAAAATCATATTAAATTTTCAGGGCATTTGGAGAACATTTAATTTCGGGGTATTTTTTATTGCACAGATAAGTCTGGAAACAGACAGAAAATACTATTTTTGCTTTATTTATTCTAATTAACAGAAAGTAAGAGGAGGGTACAGAGGGTGGTGCTATCTAGATTCACCTATCTCATGCTCATCAAGAGGAGCCCATTAACAAGGTTGATCAGGTCTTGTTAATAAACTCTTCCCGAGTAACATGAAACCGGAGAATTTTCGAATAACACTAGGTTACCTCAATGGGGATATGTATGTCCCCAACAATAAGAATGTCATAGGTCTTCTTGATAGTAGGGAGAGGAAATTCAAAACCTCCAATAGTAATAGTTGAAATTTTTCCAAGAAAATTGATACCGTGGACCTGAGGTTGTTTCCTCGGAAAGTGTACCATATGCTCATTACCATTGACATGAAAAGTGACATTGCCTTTGTTGCAATCAATAACAGCCTCTGCAGTATTAAAGGGTCAACCAAGGATAATAGACATACTATCGTCCTCGGGAATATCAAGTATAACAAAGTCCGTTAGAATAGTAACATTTGCAACCACAACAGGCACATCCTCACAAATACCGATAGGTATAGCAGTTGATTTATCAGCTATTTGCAAGTATATTTCAGTAGGTGTCAACTTACTCAAATCAAGTCTACGATATAGAGAGAGAGGCATAACACTAACACCGGCTCCAAGATCACATAAAGCAGTTTTAACATAGTTTCTTTTAATGGAGCAAGGTATAGTAGGTACTCCTGGATCTCCTAGTTTATTAGGTATTCCACCTTGAAAAGTGTAATTGGCAAGCATGGTGGAAATTTCTACTTTAGGTATCTTTCTTTTATTTGTAATAATATCCTTCATATATTTAGCATAAGGATTTGTTTTGAGCACATCAGTCAAACGCATACGCAAAAAGATAGGTCTAATCATTTCAGCAAAGCGCTCAAAATCCTCATCATCCTTTTTCTTGGATGGTTTAGGAGGAAAAGGCATGGGTTTCTAAACCCATGGTTCTCTTTCACAACCGTGCTTCCTAGCAACAGAGTCTCTCTTATCATAACTTTGATTCTTCGATTGTGGGTTATCAAGATCAACCGCAGGTTCAGTCTCTACATCATTATCTTTTGCTAGGTTGAGCATCATCATGAACATCATCATTAATATTATCACTAGGTTCATGTTCATTACCATATTGTGTGTCAGCATCAGGAGCAGATATATCATTAGGATTCTCAGGTGTGTCATCTACAGATTCACTAGAAGCATGCAAAGTCCTATCATTTTTCTTTTTCTTTTTCTTAGAAGAACTAGGTGCATCTAAATTAGCTCTCTGACAATCTTGCTCAATTCTTTTAGGGTGGCCTTCAGGATACAGAGGTTCCTGAGTCATTCTGCCCCCTCTAGTCACAACTCTAATGGCATTATCATTATTCTTACTATTTAATTCATTGAGCAAATCATTCTGAGGCTTAAGTACTTGTTCTACTTGAGTGGTAACCATGGAAGCATGTTTACTAATGAGTTTCAATTCACCTTTAACTCTAGACAGATAATCACTCAAGCGTTCAATCATATAAGCACTATGTTGCAATTGTCTACCAATATAAGCATTGAAGTTTTCTTGTTTCACAATAAAATTGTCAAACTCGTCTTAGCATTGGCTAGCAGACTTATAACGAGGAATATCACCTTCATCAAATCTATAAATAGAATTTACCTTTACTACCTGTGTCAGGTTATCAAGACCATGTATTTCTTCAATAGGCAGTAAATTCTTAACATCTTCAACTTTAATACCCTTTTCTTTCATAGATTTATTTGCCTCTGGCATATCTTCAGGACTGAGAAATAGAACACCTCTTTTCTTCGAAGTTGGCTTAGGGGCTGGTTCAGGAAGGGTCCAATTATTTTCATTGGCCAGCATATTATTCAATAGTAATTCTGCTTGATCAACTGATCTTTCCCTGAAAACACAACCAACACAAATATCCAGGTGGTCTCTGGAAGCATCGATTAGTCCATTATAAAATACATCAAGTATATTGTTCCTCTCAAGAGGATGATCATGCAAAGCATTAAGTAACTGGAAAAGCCTCCCCCAAGATTGTGGGAGACTCTCTTCTTCAATTTGCACAAAATAATATATTTCCCGTAAGGCAGCTTATTTCTTATGAGCGGGGAAATATTTAGCAGAGAACTAATACATCATATCCTGGGGACTACGCTCACAACCAGGATCAAGAGAATTAAACCAAGTCTTAGCATCACCCTTTAACAAGAACGGAAACAACTTAAGGATATAGTAGTAACGAATCTTTTCATCATTGGTAAACAGGGTGGCTATATCATTCAACTTAGTAAAGATGTGCCACAACAGTTTCAGATTCATAACCATGGAAAGGATCAGATTCAACCAATCTAATTAACTCAGGATCAACAGAGAATTCATAATCCTTATCAGTAACACAGATAGGTGAAGTAGCAAAAGCAGGGTCATGTTTCATTCTAGCATTCAAGGACTTTTCTTTCAGCTTAGCTAATAATTTCTTAAGATCATATCTATCGTTGCAAGCAAGAATGTCTCTAGCAGTTTCTTCATCCATAACATAACCCTCAGGAACTACACGCAGTTCATATCTATTGGGAGAAGCTTCATCATCACTTTCATAAATATTATCAGTTTCAATATTTGCATTCTCCCTAACCTTAGCAATTTGTTCATCTAGAAATTCACCTAGTGGCACAGTATTATCAAGCATAGAAATAGTTTCATCATACATAGCAGAAGTGGCATCATCAAGAACATACGACATATCAGATTCAATAGCAGGAGTAGGTGTCGCAAATTTACCCATAACAGATGGTGAATCAAGTGCAGAGCTAGATGGCAGTTCCTTACCTCCCCTCGTAGTTGAGGGTAAGATCCTGGTTTTTGCGTCCTTCAAGTTCTTCATAGTGATCGACATATATAAATCTCACATGACTTAAAGAGTAGAGCTATGCTCCCCGGCAACGGCGCCGGAAAATAGTCTTGATAACCCACAAGTGTAGGGGATAACAATAGTTTTCGAGGGTAAAGTATTCAACCCAAATTTATTGATTCGACACAGGGGAGCCAAAGAATACTCTTAAGTATTAGCAGCTGAGTTGTCAATTCAACCACACCTGGAAACTTAGTATCTGCAGCAAGATAGTTTAGTAGCAAAGTAATATGATAGTAGCGGTAGCGGCAATAAAAGTAACGGTAGTGTTTTTGTAGTTTTTGTAATAGTAGCAACGGGAAAGTAAATAAGCAACAAGCAATACAGGAAAATCTCATAGGCATTGGATCGGTGATGGGAAATTATGTCAGATGCAATTCATCATGTAAAAGTTATAACCTAGGGTGACACATAACTAGCTCCAGTTTATCAATGTAATGTAGGCATGCATTCCGAATATAGTCATACGTGCTTATGGAAAAGAACTTGCATGACATCTTTTGTCCTACCCTCTCGTGGCAGTGGAGTCCTATTGGAAACTAAGGGATATTAAGGCCTCCTTTTAATAGAGTACCGGACCAAAGCATTAACACATAGTGAATACATGAACTCCTCAAACTATGGTCATCACCGGGAGTGGTCCCGATTATTGTCACTTCGGGGTTGCCGGATCATAACACATAGTAGGTGACTCTAGACATCCAAGATAGGATCAAGAACACACATATATTCATGAAAACATAATAGGTTAAGATCTGAAATCATGGCACTCGGGCCCTAGTGACAAGCATTAAGCATAGCAAAGTCATAGCAACATCAGTCTCAGAACATAGTGGATACTAGGGACCAAACCCTAACAAAACGAACTCGATTACATGATACCAACCCATCACCGTCCAGCAAGCCTACGATGGAATTACTCACGAACGGCGGTGAGCATCATGGAATTGGTGATGAAAGAATGTTGATGATGACGATGGTGATGATCTCCACTCTCCGGAGCCCCGAACGGACTCCAGATCAGCCCTCCCGACAGAGAGTAGGGCTTGGCGGCGGCTTCGTATCGTAAAACGCTATAATTCTTCCTCTCTGATTTTTTTCTCCCCGAAAGTGAATATATGGGGTCCGGAGATACGTTGGTGGAGCGTCAGGGGGCCCACGAGGCAGGGGGCGCGCCCAGGGGGAGGGGGCGTGCCCACCACCCTCGTGGACAGGGTGTAGGCCCCCTGGTCTGGATCTTTCCACATGTACTTTTTATATTTTCCAAAATAATTCTCCGTGAATTTTCAGGTCATTCCAAGAACTTTTTATTTATGCACAAAAACAACACCATGGCAATTCTGTTGAAAACAACGTCAGTCCGGGTTAGTTCCATTCAAATCATGCAAGTTAAAGTCCAAAACAAGGGCAAAAGGGTTTGGAAAAGTAGATACGTTGGAGACGTATCAGACGGCGCCGAGGCAGCACGTCCCGATCTGCGTTACATACCGTTCTCTCTGACCAAGCTCTGGCGTGGTAGGGCCTACGCCACCTGCTCGCTGCCGCAGTATGGGCAGATTCCGCCCGCCGCCGCTCACCTAGTTACATCCCGACGACCTCCAGGTATCCCCTCCGGCCTTGCTCCACTGCCCGTCTTCCCACGTCGCTGCATGTGGATCTTCCATAGTTCTTTGCCCAAAACGTAGCTCGTTCTGCGTACTTTCCATATTGCAATCTCGTGCTCACACCGTTTTAGACAAACACAACCGTGTTATTATCTTCCCTTAGGACAAGGAATATGCTTCTTTTTTGTCGTCGCATGTGTCATCAACTGTTATTGGCCAGTAATTGTTTCCTTTTGTCGGTGTACTAGAGTAGGGGTACGCTAGTATCCCGAACTTGTGCACGGGCAGTCGCAGCACCCCGCGGCAAGGCTTGCCGGGTGACCGCCAAGGTCCTCCGTGGTTCCTTTGGAGCCATTCAAGAACAAAGTATTTAAGCCAAGGAGACAAGGCCCCGGCAAGAGGAGCTTGCCGGGAAGGCCAACCAAGGCATCTCAAGGAACTTGCCGCGACACGCCACGCGTCCCGGCAAGGCTCGGTGAGCGACAAGCTCCCGGACGCGACAAGACAACGACCGCGGCAAGGCGCTTGCCGCGGCAAGCTACCACTCTGTACCCGCGCTCCAGCGCATCCACCAATGTGTCGCTCTGGGACCTTTCCAGGCGCACGTGGCGGGAGGCTGTGCAGCAAGCGGTGAGCGGTGGCAAGCGGCGCTAACAAGATCGCCATCGTGGCGAGCGGTGGCGTCCCTGACGGTCCCTTTTTGCACTGTTTGGGCGACGCAGACGGGCATTTAATGCCCTTGTCCCCTGCCGTCAGGGTTAGGTATGATACACTGAACAGGTAGTTGTACCAACCACAACACCTTTCCATTTTTACCCTTGTCTACGTTGCCACCTATCGGTGACCCCTTGAGCATATAAAAGGAGGCCCATGCGCAACGTAGAAGGGGGTTCGAACAGAAGAGAACACTCACGCTCGGTCTCGTTAGCTGCTGGTGTGCACTGTAGCACTCAACGCTCCCGAGCAAGAACTCAATACAAACCACAAAGCAGGAGTAGGGTTTTACGCATCCATGCGGCCCGAACCTGGGTAAACTGCTCGTGTGCTTCGCCTCGACCTGCTCTTCGTGCGATCTCCGCCCCTGCCGAACCGAAAGGGACTCGGTTCGCCGGCCCCATAGGTGTTCATGGATCAGTTTCCCCGACATCTTTGGCGCACCAGGTAGGGGGCGTCGAGGTTGTGTGAACCTGATCCGGCGTTTACACGAGCTAGATCTTCATCATCTTCATCGACATGCCGCCGAAGAAGAAGGCTTCGGAGGCGGCTGCTCCGTCCGCGTCGATCCCACCACCGCCGGAGGAAACGGCTGGTGGGGTAGACGCCGGCGGAAGAACGGGCGTCGACGAGGGAGCTCATGGTGCTGCTAGGTCCAAGGACAAGGCTGCGCTGCCCATCGGCAGCGTAGTCGACTCCCACAACGACCGGGCGCACTCCAAGACCTCGGCGTCCGTACATGCATCGCGCCCATCTCAGGAGGCGCGGGACCGGCAGCGTCATGGTACTCACGGTACCATACGATTGCTGGACCAAGATCGAGCTGGTGGATCTCGGAATGCTCAAGACCGGCATGCACGCCAACATGCTGGCACGAGCGAGGCACGGTTGCCTGGACGGGATACTGCTCCTTCTAACATAGTTAGAAGTCCGAGCATATCCCGCTCCTCACACCGTTCGCCACCGCTACCCGCCACTCTAGCAGAAACTTTGGCGCGAGCTCAACTGCTCCTGGACTACCCTCCAACAGTAGACAAGATCGACGACTCGAGGGCCGCCATTCAGAGTCTCATTAGCTTCGCCAATGGCGACACTCCACGGCAGCCGAATACATCGCAGCCGCGGCAAGTCAGCCAGGCACGAGCCGGTGGCGACAAGACCGGTGGGGGTGCAACCACCATGCACTCTCCACCCCGAAGGCCAAGATCGCCGACTCGCCGGGTCCACCTTGACAGCGACTCCACCGCGTCATCAGATCCGCGAGCTCGTCGCGATCAGCGCCAAGTTCTTCACGAACGACAGCAAGAAGACGCTCGTACTCGCAACGAGCGCCGAAGAGAAGCGCGGCGTCAATCAGACCAGCGCGCTAGGCCCCCTGTCGACATGCATGCGCCAGGGGAACCAGGCGACTTGCCGTACGCGGTAGGTTGCCCTGCGTTTACTCGTGAGCCGCGGCAAGTCCAGTGGACCAGCACGAAGAATTTCAAGCCAGACGTACCAGAGAAGTACGACGGCAAGACGCATCCGCCGGAGTTCCTCAGCATCTACACCATCGCGGTGCAAGCTGCCGGGGGACGGGACGACAAGATCCTTGCCAACTACTTCCCGCTGGTGCTCAAGCCCAACGTCAGGTCCTGGCTCATGCACTTGCCGGACAACTCCATATCCTCCTGGGCAGACCTATGCCATCAGTTTGTCGGCGCCTTTACAGGCGGCCACAAACCTCATGGCCAAGAGAGTGACCTTCATCTGCTAGCCCAGAAGGAAGGAGAGCCCCTGCGCAAGTATATTCAGAGATTCAGCCGTGTACAGCATAACATCCCAGATGTCCACCCTGCCGCGGTCATCAGCGTGTTCCATCAGAACATGCGTAACCGCAGGATGCGGGAGGAGATGGCGATGTGCAAGATAAGGGATGTTAGTGAGCTGTATGCCCTGGCCGACAAGTGTGCATGTGCTGAGGAAGGGAGGAAACTCCCTGGAGAGGATATAGGAGCAGGAGGATCTGATAGTGAGGATGCTGCCCCGGCAAAGAAAAACCGGCGGCGGAACAACAGGAAGAAGAAAGGCAAAGATGTGCTAGTCGTTGAGCAGTCTGGCAACGAAGGTTGCGCCAAGAAAGCCAAAGTTGGTAGCTCCAGCAAGGAGATTGCCGCATGCACCAACTGTCAGGCTGTGGCGGCCACCGACAAGCAGGACGACACCGACAAGCAGTACTGCAAGATCCACCGCACCAAGGGTCATGACCTCCAGAACTGCAAGAGGGTCGAGCAGCTTGTCGAGCAGCAAAAGGCTGAATACGAGCGACGCGACAAGGAGAAGGCCCAAGGAGGTGCTGGAGGATCCGACACGAAGCGCCCCAGCCGGGGAGGACGCCGCGGCAAGGCCAAGTAGCGGCAAGGAGACAGACCTCCCCGCGGCCGCGACAAGGATGAAGATGACGACGACGACGAAGACATGGATGATGTCGAGACCAGTGAGCAGGAGTTCCAGAAAGCCACAGAGGTCTTGTGCGTTGACGGTGGTGCTTCTCTACATACTTCACACCGCCAACTCAAGCAGTGGGTGCGGGAAGTCAATGCGGCAGAACCACCTGTCGAATCACACAAGCTTCTGAAATGGTCCAGCACGCCTATCATCTTTGATATTGAGGACCACCCTGACCGCACAACTGCGGTCGGGTGCTTGCCGATGTTGGTTTCACCAACTATCCGCAACCTCAAGGTCACTAAGATGCTAGTTGACGGCGGGGCCGGCTTGAATCTGATCTCCTCTTCTGTACTCCAGAAACTCCAGATCCCTGACAACGAGCTTGAAGAGACCGGCACATTCCAAGGAATCAACCCGGGAAGGAGCAAGCCGAAGGGGAAAATCACGTTGCCAGTGACATTTGGCAGCGAGTTGAACTTCAGGACTGAGAGGGTCACTTTTGACATTGCCGATTTTCCATTGCCTTACAATGGGATACTCGGCCGTCCAGCACTCGCCAAGTTCATGGCAGCCTCTCACTACGCATACAACATGCTGAAGATGCCAGGCCCGATAAGTGTCATCTCTGTCCCTGGCGACAAGAAGGATGCTCTTATCTGCGCCGACAAGATCTACCGGGAAGCAGCAGCCGCAACAGATCGTAAGACACCTGCCGTTGAAGCTCCCGGGGAGAAGAAGAAGACCAAGTCCGGCAAGAGTTCTGATGCCCACTCCGGCAAGCGCACCTCTTCGGAGTGCTGCGCTACCATCGAGGACGCACCATCAAGCTCCACCGGCAAGTGTAAGAAGACAATGGCAGCTCCGCCAGAGACCAAGAGAGTGTCCGCCAAGGAGGACGACACTGGTGGTACCTTCACCATCAGTGCCACTCTTGACCCTAAATAGGAAAGCGCGCTCATTGCTTTCCTGCGGGCGAACGTCGACGTGTTTGCATGGCAGCCATCTGACATCCCCGGTGTTCCCAGGAAAGTAATTGAGCACCATCTTGCCGTCTGTCCTCATGCGCGGCCCGTCAAACAGAAAGCCAGGAAGCAAGCAGTGGAGCGCCAAGAATTCATCGCAGAAGAAATCAAGAAGTTGGAAGCAGCAGGCCTTGTCAGAGGAGTGCTCCATCCTACGTGGTTGGCCAATCCTGTAGTCGTGCGCAAGGCAAACGGGAAATGGAGGCTTTGTATCGACTTTACCGATGTCAATAAAGCTTGTCCCAAAGACCCATTTCCCTTGCCGCGCATTGACCAGATTGTTGACTCCACGGCCGGATGTGACTTGCTTTCATTTCTTGACGCATACTCAGGATACCATCAGATCTTCATGGCAGAAGAGGATGAGGAGAAGACCGCATTCATCACTCCATGTGGCACGTACTGTTTCAAACGGATGCCCTTCGGTTTGAAGAATGCTGGTTCAACATTTGCAAGGGTAGTCCATGTCGCTCTTGAGCCACAAATACACAGAAATGTGGAAGCCTACATGGATGACATAGTGGTCAAGAGCAAGGACAAGGCAACTCTGATCCAGGATTTAGACGAGACCTTTGCAAATCTGCGCAAGATCAGCCTCAAGCTCAACCCCGAGAAGTGTGTGTTTGGAGTCCCTTCCGGCAAGCTTCTCGGGTTCTTCGTGTCTCAGCGGGGAATTGAAGCCAATCCCGACAAGATCAAGGCCATCGAGCAGATTGAAGCACCAAAGCGCGTCAAGGATGTACGAAGACTTGCCGGTTGCGTGGCTGCTCTCAGCAGGTTTATCTCTAAGTCTGCTGAGCGCGCCCTGCCGTTTTTCAAAATTTTGAAAAAGGCAGGTCCAATGAAATGGACTCCGGAAGCGGAGGCTGCGCTGCAAGACTTGAAGAGATACCTATCCTCCACTCCAACACTTGTCGCACCTCAGCCACAAGAGAAGTTGCTGCTGTATATAGCGGCAACAAATCAAGTGGCTAGTGCTGCGTTAGTAGCGGAGAGGGAGGCAGATGATGAGCCAGCAACCACGGCAGGCGCGTCCAGCGACAAGCAGGGGGCTTCCCCGACAAGCTCTGGTCCCGACGAAGATGGGTCTGCGCAGGCGTGCGAGGAGATACAAAAGAGATTGGTGCAGCGCCCAGTTTACTTTGTCAGTTCCCTTCTGCAGGGGGCTAGGTCAAGGTACTCTTGTGTGCAGAAATTGCTTTTCGGCCTTTGATGTCTACTACACGCTTCTATTCCTGTAGACAGTGTTGGGCCTCCAAGAGCAGAGGTTTGTAGGACAGCAGCAAATTTCCCTTAAGTGAGTAACCCAAGGTTTATTAAACTCAGGGAAGTGGAGGTTGAACGTACCCCTTTCAAGCAACCCTGCAATCAAGATACAAGAAGTCTCTTGTGTCCCCAACACACCTAATACACTTGTCAGATGTATAGGTGCACTAGTTCGGCGAATAGATGTTAAATGGCAAGTGATATGGATGGCAAAAGATGTATTTGTAAATCTGAAATAAAAAGTGCAGCAAGCAAACATGTGGTAAACGTGAGCACAAATGGTATTGCAATGGTGGAAACAAGGCCTAGGCTTCATACTTTCACTAGTGGCAACTCCCAACAACATTAACATAATCGAATCACATGATATTTCCCATAAAACATGCAACGGAGACGCACCCGGAGGTCATTCCTTTGTGGTCAAGAGAGGACGAGAGTTATGTAGGGCTACAAAAGCACACCTCTAAGTTCGTAGTTCTCAATCTATGGATTTCCCAATGTCACCTCGGCCATCCAAAGAGAGTACCACAATCACCACAACATATCTCAAGGATAGTCAAAGACAAGCACCAAGAGACTCTCAATCTTCAATCCACACACAAAAGAGGAAATCACTCATGAAAATATTCTTCTAATCCATGTCCAATAGACCGCTGTCACCTTGGTCTCGGAGATTATACTAGATAAAGACAAGTGAGTACATCAATCCAATACATAGAGGAAGGGGAAATATCATGGGATCACCCTAGATTAACATAGCCTATGATCACAACGAATATCACATCATGGGAGAGAGAATTGACCACATAGCTACTGGTAGAAAACCTCAGCCCCGAGGAGGAACTACTCCCGCATCATGGAGGGAGGAAGCAACGTCGATGGAGATGAATCCGGGGGCACTTCCCCGTCCCGACAGGGTGCCGGCACTGGAAATCTGGTCCCCCGAAACTTGGTGGCGATGGCGGCGGAGATCGGAATAGCTTCTAGAGAAAAGGGTTCCGGAATCGAGGGTTTCGGGACGCGATGTAAATATATGCCAAAGGGGGTCACCAGAGGCGGAGAGGGGTGCCCAGGCGGCCTGGCGAGGCGGCCAGAGGTGGGGCCGCCTGGGCAGGGTGCCTGGAGCCCTCCTGGCTCCCCTCTGGCCCCTCTTCTGGCGCGTGGAAGCTTCTGGAGCGCTGATTTTTTATATATTTTTCCCGGAATTTTTCTGGCAATTTAAGTAATGAGAAAACCTGAAATACAAAAACAGCAGAAAACAAAAACTGGCACTGGGGTGCACTGAGTTAATAGGTTAGTCCAAATATGATCAAAAGTGTATGGAAGTGCATAAATATCATAGCAATATCACACAAAAGAGGCATGGAGCAAGCAAAAATTATAGATACGTTTTGGACGTATCAACATCCCCAAGCTTAATTCCTGCTCGTCCTCGAGTAGGTAAATGATAACAAGCATAATTTCTGTGGTGACATGCTACCAACCATATAAGAACTTTTCACAGTCACATGACAAATGCTTACTGAGACAATGAATCTGTAGTAATTAAGTTGCCTCATGAGAATATCACAAAGAACTGAAAGTTTTACAATATGATACTGAAAACACCCAATTAGATTTGTAGTGAGCATGGTGTGCAAACATGACAAAGTGATACCTCGCTTGCCCCCTTTAGTGAAGCAAAACATAAATGCAGGAGCACCTCCGAAGTTTAAGTGACGACTAGATACAATGATTTCAGAATAAACGATATCATAATCATGCAGAAGACAATGGTACTTTGGGACAATGCACATTACACTCAGAATGACAATCATGCTCTCAATAGTTGGTGCTTTGAAGAAAGAAGGTGGAGACTCTCGAACTGTAGCTTTTGATGGCAAGGTTGAAAACCCATGGCTGGAAGCAACGACTAAACATGTACCAGAGCTCTTGGTTTTTAAAAACAGAGGTAAAAAATATTTTTGGGATATGCATATTTCGTCAACGAATGCTAGTAGATAACTCAATTACTTCTCGAGCTGGACAAGTTTCGAGGAACGGCTCCCGCACGGGGACGATCACATCCCCTTAATCTCCTTTGTTTATCAGTGCCAAAAGTTTTCTGATTTCTCATGAACAAAGCATGAAGGAGGGTCTGTTTGTTATATTTTTTATGAGCCGGGCGTACTCTTTGCCAGTTCCTTCTCGTATTAGGGGTTTGTAGATTAGACATGCAATCCCGGGGTGAAACTTGTCCAACTTAAAAAGATCATGAATTAACTACTACTTCCTCATGAGCTAAAACAGAGGCACAAAAGAGAAATGCTTTTGAATAATTTTGAGATGGTACACGAAAGTCTTCGTTAGGGATGGCAAGTAAATACCATGTATAGGAAGGTATGGTGGACTCATATGGCATAACTGGTTTAAAGGATTTTGGATGCACAAGCAGTCAGTCCGCTTAGTACAGGTGAAGGCTAGCAAAAGACTGGGAGCGACCAACTAAGAGAGCAATGACGGCCATAATCATGCAGAGCGACAAAGCAACATTGAATCGGGCATGGAAGTTATATCGCTACTCAGAAATTAAAGATCATCAAGGCTTGATAGACTTCCTTTACAGTCTTAAATATGGGTGAGCATATGCCAAGTCAATCAAAATAAATTCTTGGAGGAAGATATCACTAAACCATACCACATCATAGGCAAACAAATCATCTTGGTACTTCAATAACACATTGAGAACCCCCAGCTATTTGAGACTAACCATAAGAAAACATGAACTACTAAGCACCATTATGCAAATAGCATTTTTATCATAGACATATCAACCAATGCAACAGAAGCCAACTCTCTTAACAAGATAAGCATGATAACTCAAGAGAGTTCCAGAAGCAACCAACTAAACAAAAGCTCTTTAAAAAGAAAAGCATGAAAACTAAGAGCTAAACATGACAGTAGCTATTGAAAGACAAAGAACATACACAGCAAAGATAAACATGAAAATCCTATGTTGTGTTCTAGGTTGAAGTGGAGCGTGTTTCTCTCCCACACAAAAAAAGCTGGGTTCTAACTCGTTATGAACAGCAAGCAAAGCTAAAGAAAACTAAAAAGGAAACTAAAAGCAAGACGCTCCAAGCATAGCACATAACGCATGAAGTGATTAAAATATAGTGGAACGAAAGACGAACTGATAATTGTTGATGGAGAAGGGGATGCACGGGGGCATCCCCAAGCTTAGACGCTTGAGTCTTCTTGAATATTTCTTGGGGGTGCACGGGGGCATCCCCAAGCTTGAGCGTTTGACCCTCCTGGATCTTTTTATCATCTTCCCTCGCACACTTGAAAACTCCCTTCATACATATCTCATCATAATCTGATTAGCGAGGTTAGTACCCATAATAAAATAATTTTTCCTTGCTGGAAATAAGGATAATCTTGAAGGGCTACTGTTTCACAAGATTGCCAAAAGGTTTTTGCAAATAAAAAGCAAGCTCAAGGTTTGCAAAACGAAGAAGAGGCAAAACAGGACAGAATCTGTGAAAAACAGACCAGCAAGTAGTAAATAATTTTTTCGGGGCACTTGTGTAACTCAAATAAAAAAACTCAGAACAGACTCCCGAAAGCCAATTGTATAGAGCACGCTGTCACAAAAATTCAGACCAAAAAGATGATCTGGTTTTATATGAATTTTTCTGTCCAAGGACAGAATCTGTTTTCTGGACAGCACGTCACAGCTTTTGAACTTCCTTGCAATCAGAGGCTAAACTTGGCACAAAGCTGAAAAATAAAGATACAATGATGTTGCTACAGTAGTAACAAACATCAAGACCACTAAAAACTGAAAGCAAAGATAACAAGGGTTGTCTCCCTAGAGCTCTTTCTTTATAGCCATAAAGATAGGCTTAAGACTTTAATGATGCTCTCGTAGGAATAAGAATTGAAGAACAAAAGAGAGCATCAAGAAGCAAATACCAAACACATTTAAGCCTAACATGCTTCCTATGCATGGGAGTCTTGTAAGAAAATAAATTATTGAAGCATAAAGCAACTAGCATAGGAAGGCAAAACAAGTGCAGCTTCAAAACCTTCAACATAAAGAGAGGGAACTTGATATTATTGAAATATCTATAAGCATATGTTCCCTTCTCATAATAATTTTCAGTGGGATCACGAATAAACTCAACAATATAAGCATCACATAAAGCATTGTTACAATGATCCACATGCAAAAAGGTACTCTTACTCTCCACATAAGCATAATCTTTCTCATTGGTAATAGTGGGAGTAGGACTATCATAAACAACTTGAACACTATAGATTAATTGTGTATTAGGAAGATGGTGTTCAACAAGGGAGTAATTCCCTCCATGATTATGACAAGTTTCATAAGGATAATTTCTCCTTATGTCATAGGTACCTTTATAATCACTATAGATTGGAGTTATAACATCATCATAGTAGAGAAGAGCATTATCATTGCTAGCAACTATATTTGTAAGCATGTTGTCTTTATTCTTACTAGCAAAAGAATTATCAATTATCACATCACTAGTGGGTAAAGGATTTGCAATCCTATCATCCCCAAGCTTAGAGCTTTCCATATCATCACTTTCAGAGTTGGTACCAAAAAGATTTTCAAGATCATAAGTAGCATTATCATCATTTTCCCAATCACAATAAGTAACATGCATATCATAATGAAAATCATCTTCAACAGTACCTACGGACGTATCATCAAGATGATAATTAAGGCAATAAACTTCACCTTCTTCTTTAAACTTACAACCGTTAGGATAAAAGTTGATGGGAGGAATATGCTCAGGCCAGGTTGATACCCATTCTTCTTCCTTCTTGCTCCTCTTCCTCCTCCTCTTCTTTTTCTCCTTCTTCACCTTAGGAGGGAGTGGTCGGAGATGAAGCTTCTCCACATATCCTGGTTTATCATTAGAAACAATAGGGGAAACTTGGGAGAAACTCTCCTTTTTATTAGCAGAAATATAAGAGACATTTTTATACTTTGGTAAAGTTCCCTCCTTTCTAATCTTACTTATGTAATCATTTTCATGGCAATTAACAACACAATAGAGATGGCAATTTTGCAAAGTGTTTTTTATTCCTATGGCATTAACATCCAGCCAAGAAGTCTTTTCTGATAACTCTTCACACATCAAAAATAACATAAGCTCATCATAAAGATTAGAGGTGATCATGTTATCACACAACTGGTTAACAGTTATGTTTTGAAAGTGCATGCATTGAAAATTAAAGTGACCCTCTATACGGCAAAGTTCACAAGTAAAAGGATAAAGGTCACACAGTTCTCTAGCAATTTCATTTAAATCTTTGACCCAAGTGATTGTTCTTTCATGCTTATGTTGCTTACAATACTTCTCTTCTTCAATCATAGGCCTTTCACAAGGTCTATCCACTCCACAAAAATTAACATGCTTATATAAAACTTCATTTTTAGGAATTGGATCATGCATGTTGCAATCATCATGAACAATTTCATTTTCTTTGCAAATCTCTTTAAAAGGTTCATGATGCTTAATCCAATCCTCCTTAGGCATATTAAGATGTGAAGCAAAAGATTTGAGGAAATCAACAAGGAGTTGAGAATCAAGCCCAAACTTAGCACTAAACTTATTAAAACTTGTAGTTTCAACAAAGGACTTAATGCAATCATACTCATAAATTATACCTGACTCTTTACCTTTGTTGATCTCCCAATCTTCAGTGTTGCGTTGAATTCTTTCAAGGAGTTACCATTTAGCATCAATCTTTTCGTTTGTGAAAGAACCCATAGAGGAAGCATCGAGCAAATCTTTATCCTGTCGAGAGAGCCTCGCATAGAAATTAGTAATAATCATATCTTTGGGGAGCCCATGGTTAGGACATTTTAGCATTAACGTTTTCAGTCTCCCCCAAGCTTGAGCTATGCTCTCTCCGTCATGAGGATAGAAATTATAAACATAATTCCTATTCTCATGGACTTCATGAAGAGGATAAAACTTGGAGTAAAAGAGAGACTGGATCTCTTCCCAATCGAGTAGGTGAGAGTCATCTAGTAGCCTATACCATTCCAATGCTTTTCCTTTCAGTGACAAGGCAAATAATTTCCTCATGACTCCATCTCTTGTCAAACCTAAAATCTTAAACAACTCACAAAGTTCTGTAAGTTTCAACAAATGAATACTAGGATTGATCGTCCCATCATAACAATCATTCAAAATTATTTCAATTATCCCAAGTGGTATTTGGAACGTGATACATTCAGTAGGTGGAGGAGACTTCTCTACCACGGGTGTGGTAAAGCGGCCTTCCCCAAGCAGCGAACTAAGAGTGCGGTTTTCCATAAACATAACTAGTGAAACTAAAAACAAAAAACGAAAAGATTTAATTGCAAGATCTAGAGAAGGTACCTTCACTTACCTCACTTCCCCGGCAACGGCGCCAGAAATAGCTTGATGTCTACTACACGCTTCTATTCATGTAGACAGTGTTGGGCCTCCAAGAGCAGAGGTTTGTAGGACAGCAACAAATTTCCCTTAAGTGAGTAACCCAAGGTTTATCGAACTCAGGGAAGTGGAGGTTGAACGTAACCCTTTCAAGAAACCCTGCAATCAAGATACAAGAAGTCTCTTGTGTCCCCAACACACCTAATACACTTGTCAGATGTATAGGTGCACTAGTTCGGCGAAGAGATGTTAAATGGCAAGTGATATGGATGGCAAAAGATGTATTTGTAAATATGAAATAAAAAGTGCAGCCAGCAAACATGTGGTAAACGTGAGCACAAATGGTATTGCAATGGTGGAAACAAGGCCTAGGCTTCATACTTTCACTAGTGGCAACTCCCAACAACATTAACATAATCGAATCACATGATATTTCCCATAAAACATGCAACGGAGATGCACCCGGAGGTCATTCCTTTGTGGTCAAGAGAGGACGAGAGTTATGTAGGGCTACAAAAGCACACCTCTAAGTTCGTAGTTCTCAATCTATGGATTTCCCAATGTCACCTCGGCCATCCAAAGAGAGTACCACAATCACCACAACATATCTCAAGGATAGTCAAAGACAAGCACCAAGAGACTCTCAATCTTCAATCCACACACAAAAGAGGAAATCACTCATGAAAATATTCTTCTAATCCATGTCCAATAGACCGCTGTCACCTTGGTCTCGGAGATTATACTAGATAAAGACAAGTGAGTACATCAATCAAATACATAGAGGAAGGGGAAATATCATGGGATCACCCTAGATTAACATAGCCTATGATTACAACGAATATCACATCATGGGAGAGAGAATTGACCACATAGCTACTGGTAGAAAACCTCAGCCCCGAGGAGGAACTACTCCCGCATCATGGAGGGAGGAAGCAACGTCGATGGAGATGAATCCGGGGGCACTTCCCCGTCCCGGTAGGGTGCCGGCACAGGAAATCTGGTCCCCCGAAACTTGGTGGCGATGGCGGCGGAGATCGGAATAGCTTCTGGAGAAAAGGGTTCCGGAATCGAGGGTTTCGGGACGCGATGTAAATATATGCCAAAGGGGGTCACCAGAGGCGGAGAGGGGTGCCCAGGCGGCCTGGCGAGGCGGCCAGGGGTGGGGCCGCCTGGGCAGGGCGCCTGGAGCCCCCCTGGCTCCCCTCTGGCCCCTCTTCTGGCGCGTGGAAGCTTCTGGAGCGCTGATTTTTTATATATTTTTCCCGGAATTTTTCGGGCAATTTAAGTAATGGGAAAACCTGAAATACAAAAACAGCAGAAAACAAAAACTGGCACTGGGGTGCACTGAGTTAATAGGTTAGTCCAAATATGATCAAAAGTGTATGGAAGTGCATAAATATCATAGCAATATCACACAAAAGAGGCATGGAGCAAGCAGAAATTATAGATACGTTTTGGACGTATCAGCCTTCTCATGGCCTCGAGAAAGCTGCGTCGTTACTTCCAAGCACATGAGATCACAGTTGTCACTCGCTTTCCGCTGAAGAGGATACTGCAGAATCCGGAAGCAACAGGCAGGATTGTTGAGTGGGCACTGGAACTGTCAAGCTTTGGCCTCAAGTTTGAAAGCACTTCAACTATCCAAAGCAGAGCATTGGTATAATTCATAGCAGAGTGGACGCCAACACCAGATGAAGAAATTCCAGAAACGAGCATCCCCGTCAAGGAAGCAAGCAAAGAGTGGCTGATGTACTTCGATGGTGCCTTCTCGCTGCAAGGCGCCGGTGCTGGCGTGCAGCTTGTTGCACCCACCGGAGAGCACCTCAAGTACGTAGTCCAGATGCACTTTCCCAAGGAGCAAGCAACAAACAATACCGCAGAGTATGAAGGTTTGCTTGCCGGTCTCAGGATCGCGGCAGACCTTGGGATCAAGAAGCTCATTGTCAGGGGTGACTCACAGCTTGTTGTCCGCCAAGTGAACAAGAGTTATCACAGTCCGTTGATGGAAGCCTACGTTGATGAAGTGAGAAAGCTAGAAGAGCACTTTGACGGCCTACAGATGGAACATGTTCCAAGAGCTCGGAACGACATTGCCGACGGCCTGTCGAAGTGCGCCGCACTTAAGTTACCTGTGGAACCAGGGATCTTTGTGCTCAAGCTGACTCAACCATCTGTAACACCATCAACTGGACAGAGCAAGAAGAGGAAGTTGATTTCTGGTGACTATTTTCCGACAGAGCTTCCCGAAGCCGCCGCCAAGAAGGTCCCCAAAATCAACACCAAGAGTGTTGAGGAGCAGTCTGCTCCGGCAAGCCCCAGGGTTTGTTCCGTTGAAGCAGAGGCTCTCGACAAGTTTTGCTCCGACAAGCTTGCCGGGGAACGTCAAGCTCCGGCTGAGCCGCAGGTTCTCGCCGTAGAAGCGGATGTTCCCGCAACAGCAGATGTGCCTTTAGTCCTTGTTGTCGAGCCACAAGCTCCAGCATGGGCACAGCAGATTGTCCGTTTCCTTCAGACAGGAGAACTTCCCGAAGAACAAGAAGAAGCGGAAAGAGTAGCCCGGCAGTCAAGTATGTACCAGTTTGTTGACGACACACTGTATAGAAGAAGACTCAACGGTGTGAAACTGAAGTGTATTCACCGGGAAGACGGACAAAAGCTGTTGGCAGAGATACATGGAGGCATATGTGGTCACCACATTGGCGCAAGAGCACTTGCCGGCAAAGCATTCCGGCAAGGTTTCTTTTGGCCGACAGCCCTCCAGGATGCAACTGCACAAGTAACCAAGTGTGAAGCGTGCCAGTTCCATTCCAAGCAGATACACCAGCCAGCTCAAGCTCTCTAGACGATCGCTTTATCCTGGCCATTTTCGGTCTGGGGGCTCGACATCCCCGGCCCCTTTCCCCGCGCAGTCGGGGGATTTGAGTACTTGTACGTTGCAATCGACAAGTTCACAAAGTGGCCGGAAGTGGAAGCAGTGAGGAAGGTGACAGCACAGTCAGCAGTCAAGTTCTTCAGGTCGATTGTTTGCCGCTTTGGGATCCCTAACAGGATCATCACCGACAATGATACGCAATTCACGAGCCGCACCTTCATGCAGTACGTCCAAGATCTTGGCGCCAAGGTCTGCTTCGCCTCTGTTGCTCACCCGAGAAGCAACGGTCAAGCGGAGAGGGTGAATGCTGAAGTGCTGTGTGGACTCATGACCAGAACTTTCGACAGGCTGCACAAGTGCGGAAGAAACTGGATCGAGGAGCTGCCAGTGGTTCTTTGGTCGATCAGGACGACGCCAAATCGAGCCACTGGCCAGACACCTTTCGCTCTAGTCTATGGAGCAGAGGAAGTTCTCCCCACGAAACTCGTATACGGGTCACCTCGAGTGCTCGCTTATGATCAGCTTGAGCAAGAGCAGCTGCGACAAGATGACGCGCTGCTGCTTGAGGAAGACCGTCTTCAGGCTGCTGTACGAGCTGCTCGCTACCAGCAAGCTTTGCGCCGCTACCATAGCCGCAAAGTTAACGCCAGAAGTCTCGAGGAAGGCGACCTTGTTCTTCGGTGTGTTCAGTCCGCCAAGAATTCCAACAAGTTGACGCCGAAGTGGGAAGGCCCTTACCGGGTGAAACGAGTCACTAGGCCTGGCGCTGTCCGCCTTGAGAGCGAAGATGGCATTCCGGTGAGAAACTCCTGGAACATCGCGCATCTTCGTAAGTTTTACCCGTGAGGCGCGGTTGCCGGAACCCGTTCCGGCAACCACCTTTTGTACAAGTCTTGCCGCTGTTGCATATAAACCTTTGTACAAAGCCGGGCGCAGACCCCGTGCATAAGTAAAGCTCATGTGCCCCGCACATCTTGTCAATTTCATGCTTTCTATTTTTTGCATGTGTTATCTGACATTTTGTGCAGCACCTACCCCCGGTAAGCAATAACGAGCCATAAGGCTCCATATCTTTATTTTCTCTTCTTTCTTTTTCTCAAGGAAAGGAAGGTTCCCTCGCCCACAAGTTTGCCGGGGGGGAAGGAGAAGATAATGGTATGGACCAGGCGTCGTTCAAAGAAAGTTTCGCCTTGCTGGGAAGCAAACAACAGAAAAGCTAAGTTGCCAAAGTTTGAGCAATCAGATTTTTTAAAATTTTATGTTATCTTCCTTGAACGACCGCACTTTGTATGGAAAACCTGTGCGCGGAGGAACCAACTCGTAGCTAGTTGCGCCCTTACTTTGTTTCGAGTCCGCTCAACAACTTAAGTGAGCTGCGACTAGTTGCGACAAGGTTTCTTGTTGGTAACGGCACCGCCAGCAGGCTGCTGATGTCCCGCACTCAGCGCTCGCGGCTAAGGTGCCTGCGCCGGCAAGTTCCCTAAAAGCGTAGGGCAAAAACATACAAAGGAAGGAATCAAGTAAAGGAAATAACATAGCAATCATTAACCAAAATAGAGTTATATTACAAAGTAGCTTGTCGCGGCTCTAACAGACTGTTCTCATAACATGACCAGCAGCGACAAGAAAAGAAAAAAACGGCGGCCTAGTCTACGCGATCGCCCTCAACCCTCTTGATCCCGCTCACCTTGTCCACAATGGGTGCGACAAGGGCCTTGAGCGCTTCCAGATCAGCATCCGGCGGCAGGGACTTGAGGACGTTGGTGAGGTTGAGGCCTGGATTGCGGAAGGCTACCTTCACCAACACCTTTTGACGAGCTCCCGCGCAGATCTTGAGCGACTCGTCGGCCAGCCGCTTTGGAGTCGTCTCCCGGAGTCGCTGGAGGGTCGTCGCCACACCATTGAAGAACAAGGTGAGCTTGGCGCTGGGTTGGAGGTTCTCATCGGAGGAATACCCGAGATCCTCCATCCCTAGCTACACCAGCTCCCTGTCGATGTCCGCGGCAGCATTCACAAGACCCTCCGTCCAGTGCTCCATGGTCTCCCTGAAAGTGTTCTGGGCGGCGGCAGCACTCGCCAGCAGCGCCTCATCGGCCTTGATCTTCTTCTTCTTCAAGGCCGCCTCCTGCTCCCTGGCGCCGTCCAGCGTCTTGGTCAAAGTGGCCAGCTTCAACTCAAGATCTGCGTTGGAGTCCTTGGCGGCGCTAAGCTCCTTGCCCTTCTCGGAGAGACGGACCTGCAGCTCTCCAAAGCTGTGGGCGTCCTTCTCCCGTTCATGCTTGAGCGCGGCAAGCTCTTCACCGCTCGCCTTGAGATCGGCCTCCAGCCGCGTCACCTTCGTCTCCAGCTCCTTCTTGGCGGCCTCGGCAGCTGCGGCAGCATCTTCTACTTGCTTGAGGGCTCCGCCGAGTGATTGCTCGCGCGCGGCAAGCTCCTCCTCGTGGCTGTCGAGGTTGACCTTCCGCTGCGCCAGCTCGCCTTCCCGCGCGGATAGCTTCTCAGCGGCAAGCCGCTGTTGTTCTTCGACTTCAGCCTTCTCGAGGAAGAAGGCCGTTTGCTCCTCGGCAAGTTGCTCCCGCTCCTCTGCCAGGGACCGGAGAGCTGCCTGGTTAAGACCTCGGAGCTCCTCCGCGCGCTTCTCGATGTCCGCTCCCGCCTTCGCGACAAGCGCCTTGCGGGATTCCAGCTTGGCTTGCCGGGCGCGGTAGAGCGACAACAGCTTCCGCAGCAGCCGCTCCTCCTGAGGCTCGCCGCTGCTGCTGCTCGGCGCATCAACTAGCGTCAGCCCAGCGGAGGCGAGCACCTCTCCATCAAAGCTCTCTCCCTCGAACGGCGCCCTAGAGCTTGACGCCCAGGGGAGGTTGATGAAGACGCCATCGCCGGCCTTCAAGTAGACGCCTGGCTGGGGCTCTTCGGAGCCTGGCGCTGCGGCAGCGGCGGAGGGATCGGCGATCGGCGTAGCGCCTGGCGCTCCTGCGGCCTCAGGGCCGTCAGTGCGATCGCCAGACCCCTCGCCAGCTGCTGCGGCGGCAGCCTTGGCGGCCTCTTCACCGGCGGGGTCGTCAGCGCTAGCTGCTTCTTCGGTGGCAGCGGCGTCGTCGCCAGCAACCTCGGTCTCCATCGGCTCCGCAGCAGATGGATCTGACGGCCGGAAAAAGGAGAAAAGTCAAGCAAATATCCAAAAAGAAAATCAAAAGAAGAAGAACCCAAGGGAAGTTCTGAAGCGAGAGGATTAGCTGCACCGGGTTCTGCAGTCATGGCCTCCGCCGCCGGGGGGCCGCTGGTGCTGTCCCTTGCCGGAGAACTCTCCCATGCCGGAGACTTCTCCCTTGCCGGAGAGCTCTCCCTTGCCGGAAAATTCTCCCTTGCCGGAGAACTCTCCCTTGGCGGTGTAGTCGAAGCAGATGGCATGTCAGGGGCGGTCTCCGGGCGCTCCTAGTGGGGCTGCTCTGCTCCTACACAAACCAACAAACAGATATCAGCAAAGAAAGAGCATCCACGCGCGCCTAACAGCGGAAAGTGAACCATATACTTACGCTGGGGGCTGCGCTGGGGGCTGCTCTGAAGATTAGTTGCTGGGTCCGGCAAGGTGGTCTCGGTGGGTTCGTCCTCGACGATGATCACCTCCTCTCTCCTCGCCGGGACCTTGGCTCTCTTCGTCGCTCTCTGGGCCAGAGTCCTGAAAAGGAATAAGTCCGGAGTGAAGCGAATGAGATACAAGACAAAACATCAAGAATTTAAGAACTATAAGTACAACAAAGGGTCTTACTCTTCTTCTTCCTCGTCAGAGCTGAGCGCGGAGAAGTCGAAGTCCGGCTCTCCTCCGGCGCGAGGAGGCGGAGGAGTAGGCTGCCTTGGCCGCTTGGCGGGAGCAGTGGCGGTGGTCGGAGACGACCCCGCTCCGGCTGACGCCGCGGCGTGAGAAGCGGCAGGAGCAGAAGCGGTGGTCCGAGACGACCCCGCTCCAGTTGCCGCAGCAGCGCGAGGTGCTCCCGCGGCAACAGTGCTTGCCGCGGTGGAGCGTGTTGCGCGGCGCGGCGGCTATTGACTCGTCTGCCGCTCCGCTACGTCCCCGGCCTTGCGGAGACGCCTTCTTGGTGGAGCTGGGGGCTCGGCTTGCGGCGAGCTGTCTGAAGATGAGGAAGAAGAGGAGTCGATCTCCAACGAGCCGCTCGTATCCCCGGCGAGCTCGCTCGACTCGACGTCAGGCCCGGCAAGCTCTTCCTCGCCGGCAAACTCCTCTCGCTCGGCAAGGCTTGCCGCCTCCGCTGCCTCTGCCTGCTCCACGGTGAATCCAAACTCGCCCGCGGCTGCGGCTGCCGCCGCCTCTTCCAGCCTAGTGGTGATGCGCTTCATCTTCGCATCGGTGGTGTCGCGAGTGATGCCCTTCTTTTCGTCGGAGCGAACCGGCTTTTCTACCAAGCCGTCAAAGAACTCCTGCACGACGACATCTTCAGGCTCTTGCCAAGTTGGGACAATTCCATGCGAACCGCACAGCGGCATCATTGCACGGATGCGGTCGAGTGCGGAATTGTTGCACAGCGGAACGACGTCCTTCGGCAACCTGAACACTTCGGGATGTTGAGGGTCGTCCTTGAACAGCTCCTGGAGCATCGCGTTGAGCTCCAGAACAGTGAAGTTGAAGTTGAGGCCCGGACGCAGCCTCATGATATCCGCCGCATTCTTGAACTCCCAGGCGGGTCTCCTCCTCTCCTGCAGGGGGGCGATGCGGCGGCGAAGGAAATCTGCGCCAACGGCGCCTACAGTGAGCCCGGCAAGCCTGAGGCGTTGGATCCGGGTGACGGCAATCTTCAGCCTGTCATCTTCCGGGGCCATGTTGCTCCAATCGCTGCCGCGCGCTACTCGGACTTGGCGCCGGGCGGTAAACGGCTGCGGGTTCTCCTCGACAATCCATCACCAGTTTGCTCTCCATTCCTCCCACTTGCCACAGAGCTCTCCCTCCAGATAAGCATCCTTCTTGCCGGCCCTCGAGATCCAGGAGACTCCGTCGGATAAAGGCTCTCCTCTCTCAACTCGGGGCATAAAGAAGTGGCGAAAAAGGGCTACATTTGGATAGACTCCGACAAAGTTTTCGCAGAGATGTGCGAAAACTGCCATGGTCAGAACGGCGTTGGGGGTGAAGTCAAGGAGGCGGAACCCGTAGGTGTTCATAATATCGCAGAAGAACTCAGAGAAGGCGGGCAGAGCCCGCAGTAGAAGAACAAGGTGAAGAAAGGGTATCCATTTGAAGCCATTTTCCAAGCGACGGCTGGAAGTACCTTCGTGCACGGGTGCGCCCGCGTCTCCCCCGACCAGAAGAGGTAGTAGTACTCCCTCAGCTCCCTCGCGGCGAGCTTGGGGGGGAAGATTGCCCGCTCCTTTCACAGCGCCGCGAGCCGCTGCGCCTCGGCCGACTTCACGCCCTTCCCCTTCTTGGCTTTCGGAGCCATGGCGGAAGTGGTGAGGGAGGTCGACGGCGTTGGTGGTGCTGGTGGCGATGGGGGGCGGTACGCTGCTCTCTTTCAGCTTTGGGAAGAAGGGGAGCGGCGGAGGTTTTCGAGGTTGGAGTAGCAACTGGCGGATGGTCGAACTGCCCCTGTTTCCCCTACTTATAAGGAGGGAGGGGGCAGACGTTCCGCCTTTCCGAATAAAGAAGCCACCCACGATCTCTCCCACGACGCCGCATTCAACGCGTGCCGTTAGGGGAGGGCGCGGTGGATACGAAGAAAGATACGGCGTAACCCAGGTCGCGCGTGCCCGTGCCCTGTTTTTGGCCTGGCCCAACAGCGCTCGGCACCGTGTATGGCCCAGGCCCGGGGCTCCTGTCGGTGTACTAGAGTAGGGGTACCCTAGTATCCCGAACTTGTGCACGGGCAGTCGCAGCACCCCGCGGCAAGGCTTGCCGGGTGACCGCCAAGGTTCTCCGTGGTTCCTTTGGAGCCATTCAAGAACAAAGTATTTAAGCCAAGGAGACAAGGCCCCGGCAAGAGGAGCTTGCCGTGAAGGCCAACCAAGGCATCTCAAGGAACTTGCCGCGACGCGCCACGCGTCCCGGCAAGGCTCGGTGAGCGACAAGCTCCCGGACGCGACAAGACAACGACCGCGGCAAGGCGCTTGCCGCGGCAAGCTACCACTCTGTACCCGCGCTCCAGCGCATCCACCAACGTGTCGCTCTAGGACCTTTCCAGGCGCACGTGGCGGGAGGCTGTGCAGCCAGCGGTGAGCGGTGGCAAGCGGCGCTGACAAGATCGCCATCGTGGCGAGCGGTGGCGTCCCTGACGGTCCCTTTTTGCACTGTTTGGGCGACGCAGACGGGCATTTAATGCCCTTGTCCCCTGCCGTCAGGGTTAGGTATGATACACTGTACAGGTAGTTGTACCAACCACAACACCTTTCCATTTTTACCCTTGTCTACGTTGCCACCTGTCGGTGACCCCTTGAGCATATAAAAGGAGGCCCATGCGCAACGTAGAAGGGGGTTCGGACGGAAGAGAACACTCACGCTCGGTCTCGTTAGCTGCTGGTGTGCACTGTAGCACTCAACGCTCCCGAGCAAGAACTCAATACAAACCACAAAGCAGGAGTAGGGTTTTACGCATCCGTGCGGCCCGAACCTAGGTAAACTGCTCGTGTGCTTCGCCTCGACCTGCTCTTCGTGCGATCTCCGCCCCCGCCGAACCGAAAGGGACTCGGTCCGCCGGTCCCATAGGTGTTCCTGGATCAGTTTCCCCGACACCTTTCTACCTCTTTTTTGCAAACAGAGCTATCCATTTCACCTCGTTGCTATTGCGACCTTTTGGTGAACTACACAAATCACTTTTTTCTTAAGAGTGTTTTGTGCAGTTCTACCAAAATGTCACACGGGAAACGTCTCTACATTTTAGTGCGACTTTACAAAGGAAGATTGGTTTTGCTCTATCCTCCTCATCCAACTCCGAGCCTAATCTTCTCCAACTAGTTAGTCTTAAGATAGACTACAAAAGTGACCGACTTCTATTTGTGTGTTTATTGTTTCATCAACAGTCCTCTATTATCGTAATCACACTTAATATCTTTGGAACAGGGACGCTCGGCTCTATTTTAGTGGAACTGCACAAAATGATCAGAATGTTGCATGCTCTAGACAACTACTTTTTTCCCCAACATGCCTTGTTGATTTAGACAGAGCTGGGGGGACGTTGTTGCCAATGAAAGCATGGATAAATATTAGCTCTGATTAGCAAGGAAGTTAGTTTTTTATTGTTTCCGAAAGAGCATCGATGGCAAGACACACGGAATAAAAGCTGAAAGTTCACACCATTGTACAATTTCATGTCGCTGGAAAATTATTAGTATAGTACGTCAATTATGTAAACAAATGCTGGAAGCCTGATAGCATTGCCAGAAGCCTCTTCAGCATCCGGATCCTTGTGCCATGCACAAAATTATACTCCTTCGTTCCTAAATATTTGTCTTTTTACAAATTTCAAATGGGCATATTTTAGAGTGTAGATTCACTCATTTTGCTTCGTATGTGTACTCCCTCCGTTCCTAAATATTTGTCTTTCTAGAGATTTTAACAAGTGACTACATACGGAGCAAAATGAGTGAATCTACACTCTAAAACATGTCTATATACATTCATATGTAGTAGTCCATTTGAATCTCTAAAAAGACAAATATTTGAGTAGTCACTCGTTGAAATCTCTAGAAAGACAAATACTCCAGAGTATTTTTAAGAACCGAGGGGGTAGTGCACAGCCGCATGGGACACTCAGATCGGTCGTTGCGTCGCATTAATAGTGAGTAGTGAGCAGTCAGATCATAAGCCCCACCTTTCCCACTGTAAGTTTCTCGAATGAAGCAACCATCAATGCGCTCTTCTTTGAATCCGCTCATACTACTCCATCCGTCACTGTTTATAGAGCGCGCTTCAGAAAAAGAGAAAATCTCTGGGACCAAGGCGACTAGCGATCGGCCTGAAAAATAGCATTGGTAGTTATAGCACGACGTCTATTACTAGAGGAAATAATGCGTACACACATGCATGCAGTGCTTCCACCCCTGGTACACACATGCATGGACTTACTCCACTCCATAGTACTACATCGAGAGAAAATTGCAGTTACCACGCCCTAATTAATTGAGCATTAAACCAAACGCGTCTAAAGTCTCTCTGGTGGTGGAAATGCATTGAGAGAAATGCATCATAATGAAGCGCGCCCTGTAAACTGTGACGGAGAGAGGAGTATGAAGGTGCAAAACCAAGTACGCATACGGCCAGTTGGTCAACGCACCTCCTCTTGGCATATCGTTACTTCCATACTACTTTTCTACTAAATACTTTGCTGCAGATATTAAGTCTTCCAGGTGTGGTTGAATTGACAACTAAACTGCTAATACTTGAGAATATTATTTGGCCCCCCTTGTGTCAAATCAATAAATTTGGGTTGAATACTGTACCCTCGAAAACTGTTGCGATCCCCTATACTTGTGGGTTATCAAGACTATTTTCTGGCGCCGTTGCCGGGGAGCATATCTATATTCTTTGAGTCACTTGGGATTTATATATGTTGATCACTATGAAGAACTTGAGAGACGAAAAAACCAAGACCTTTCCCTCAACTACGAGGGAAGGTAAGGAACTGTCATCTAGCTCTACACTTGATTCACCCTATGTTATGAGTAAATTTGCGACACCTACACCTGCTATTGAATCTGATTTGTTGCATGTTCTTGATGATGCCACTTCTGCTATGCATGATACTTATGATGATACTACTTCTATGCTTGATAATACTGTGCCACTAGGTGAATTTCTTGAAGAACAACTTGCTAGGGCTAGAGAGAATGAAATTATTGAAACTAATAATATTGATGAAAGTGATGATGAAGATTCTCCCCCTAGATATGAATTGCCTGTTGTGCCTGAGGGTTATGTTATGGATGAAGAAAGTGCTAGAGATCTTTTAGCTTGCAAAGATAGATATGATCTTAAGAAACTTCTAGCTAAGCTGAAAGAAAAGTCTTCGAATGCTAGAATGAAATATGACCCTGCTTTTGCTACTTCACGTATCTTTATCTCTGATAAGGATTATGATTTCTCTGTCGATCCTGAGTTAATTACTTTGGTTGAATCTGATCCTTTCCATGGCTATGAACGTGAAACTGTTGTGGCACATCTTACTAAATTGAATGATATATCCACCCTATTCACCAATGAGGAAAAAATTCGTTACTACTATATCCTCAAGCTATTTCCGTTCTCCTTAAAGGGTGATGCTAAAACATGGTTTAATTCTCTTGATCCTGGTTGTGTGCATAATTCCCAGGATATGATTTATTACTTCTCTGCTAAATACTTCCGCGCTCATAAGAAACAAGCTGCCTTAAGGGAAATATATAATTTTGTGCAAATTGAAGAAGAGAGTCTCCCACAAGCTTGGGGGAGGTTTCTCCGATTACTTCATGCTTTGCTTGATCATCCTCTTAAGAAAAATGAAATACTTGATATCTTTTATAATGGACTAAGCGATGCTTCCAGAGACCACCTGGACAGTTGTGCTGGTTGTGTTTTCAGGGAAAGAATTGTTGATCAAGCTGAATTGCTATTAAATAATATGTTGAGTAATGAAAATAATTGGACACTTCCTGAACCAACTCCTAAGCCAACTCCGAAGAAAAGGGGTATTCTATTTCTCAGTCCTGAAGATATGCAAGAGGCAAAGAAATCTATGAAACAAAAAGGTATGAAAGCTGAAGATGTTAAGAATTTACCACCTATTGAAGAAATACATGGTCTTGATAACCCGACACATGTAGTAAAGGTAAATTCTCTCTATAGATTTGATGAAGGTGATATTCCTCACAATAAGTCTGCTAGCCAATGCTTAGATGAGTTTGACAATTTTATTGTTAAACAAGAACACTTCAATGCTTATGTTGGTAGACAATTGAAACGTAATGCTTATATGATTGAAAATTTGAGTGATTATATGTCTAGAGTTTATGATTGAAAATTTGAGTGATTATATGTCTAGAGTTTAAGGTGAACTTAAACTCATTAGTAAACATGCTTCTATGGTTACCACTCAGGTAGAACAAGTGCTTAACGCATAAAATGATTTGCTCAATGAATTAAATAGTAAGAAAAATGATAATGTTGTTAGAGTTATGACTAGAGGGGGTAGAATGACTTAGGAACCTTTGTATCCTAAGGGCCACCCTAAGCCAATTGAGCAAGATTCTAATAGAACTAATGTTCATGCACATAGTCCTTCTAAGAAGAAGAAAAAGAAAAATGATAGGACTTTGCATGCTTCTAGTGAACCTGTTGTTGACACACCTGAGAATCCCAACGATATTTCTATTTCTGATGCTGAAACACAATCTGGTAATGAACATGAACCTAGTGATAATGTTAATGATGATGTTCATGTTGATGCTCAACCTAGCAATAATGATGATGTAGAGATTGAGCCTGCTGTTGATCTAGATAACCCACAATCAAAGAATCAACATTATGACAAAAGAGACTTCGTTGCTAGGAAGCACGGTAAAGAAAGAGAACCATGGGTTCAGAAACCCATGCCTTTTCCTCCTAAACCATCCAAGAAAAAGGATGATGAGGATTTTGAGCGCTTTGCTGAAATGATTAGACCTATCCTTTTGCGTATGCGTTTGACTGATATGCTTAAAACAAATCCTTATGCTAAGTATATGAAAGATATTGTGACAAATAAAAGAAAGATACCTGAAGTTGACATTTCCACCATGCTTTCCAATTATACTTTTAAAGGTGGAATACCAAAGAAACTAGGAGATCCAGGAGTACCAACTATACCATGCCCCATTAAAAGAAACTATGTTAAAACTGCCTTATATGATCTTGGAGCCGATGTTAGTGTTATGCATCTCTCTTTATATCGTAGACTTGATTTGAATAAGTTGACACCTACTGAAATATCTTTGCAAATGGCCGATAAATCAACTGCTATACCTGTCGGTATTTGTTAGGATGTGCCTGTTGTGGTTGCAAACGTGACTATTTTAACCGACTTTGTTATTCTTGATATTCCCGAGGACGATAGTATGTCGATTATCCTTAATAGACCCTTTTTGAATACTGGAGGGGCTGTTATTGATTGCAACAAAGGCAATGTCACTTTTCTTGTTAATGGTAATGAGCATACGGTATGCTTTCCGAGGAAACGACCTCAGGTCCACAGTATCAATTCTATTGGAAAAATTTCAATGATTACTATTCGAGGTTTTGAATTCCCTCTTCCTACAGTCAAGAAGAAATATGATATTCTTATTGTTGGGGACATACATATCCCCGTTGCGGTAACCTAGTTTTATTCGAAAATTCTCCGGTTTCATGTTATTCGGAAAGAGTTTGTTAACAAGACTTGATCAACCTTGTTAGTGGATTCCTTTTGATGAGCATGAGATTGATGAAGTTAGAAAGCACAACTATCTGTACCCTCTTTTTACTTTCTTTTATTTAGATTAAATAAAGCAAAAATAGTATTTTCTGTCTGTTTTCTAAATTATCCTTGCAATAAAAAATACCCCCAAAATAAAAATTCTCCAAATGCCCCGAAAATGAAATATGATTTTTTGTAGAACATTTAAGAATATTTGGCACTGAGAACACATCAGGGGGCCACACCACCTGGCCACGAGGGTCCAGGGCGCGCCCCCTGCCTCGTGGGCCCCACGTGGCCCCCCTCCACTTATTCCAGCACCCACACACTTCATCTTCCTCCAGAAAAAATCTTCCCATAGCTCAAACTCACGTTCTAGCTCATCTTGCTGCCATTTTCGATCTCCTTGCTCAAACCTCCATTCACCAAAATATTTGGGAGGATTGTTCTTCGACATGTGACTCCTCCAATGGTCCAATTAGTTTTTGTTCTAGTGCTTTATTTATTGCAAAATTTTGCTGCTAAGGTGACCCTGTTCTTGAGCTTGCATGTCAAATTTATGTGGTCTCAAGTAGTTCTAATGCATGATATAGTCTCTAGGCACTTATGAGAGTAGTTACTATCAATCTTGTTGAGTCTGGTTCACTTTTATTTTGAGTCACTAAAAATTTCAGAAATTTTTCAGAGGAAGAAAATGTTGAGGAGATTATTGAGAGGCTCTTCGAGCCAAAGCTCAAAAGATAAGAAGAAGGAGGAGAATAATAAGCCCAAATACAATCTTCCTCGCATTGCAGAAGTTCGGCCATGTGAATGACCTTTTGATGAGTTCTTGAGAACCATCGGGATTTATGTAGAATTTTATTACTTGGCTGAGAATGCAGGCCTCACCAGCTTCCTCCACGAGCAGCGCGAACAGTATCTCTTACTCACTAATATTTTTGTGCAATTTTTTTACTTCCATGCTAAGAAATCACCACCTTCAGTGTAGTTTCACTTATACGATGAGTTTAAGGAGATGTCACTTTATGATTTTTGTCAAGTATGTAAGATAACATTTGCGGGTAGCTTAGAGGAACCACATCGTAAAGATGTGGAGGGGTTTATTGATACGATCGTTGTAGGGGAAACGAGAAAAGTTTCAGAGGCAAGAATTACTAGTATACATTTCCCTGTTCTACGCTACTTTGCGATATTTGCTAGTAGATGCTTAATTGGTCGCGGGAACAGTGGAAATCTTAGTGCCCCTGATATTGTCATTTTGCGCCATGTTTTGTTTCGCGATACCACTTTTAGATTGGGTTCTATTATTGCTAAACGATTAAGTCTGAATCGTACGAAGGGTCCCATCTTCGGAGGCATCTTTGCTGCACGCCTTGCTGAATACTTTAGGATACCTGTTAGGCATTATGAGAAGGAGGAGAAGTTGCTGCCCTTGTTTTTCTAGACTATAAGAGTATGGTAGCACATGATTTTATTGTTAAAGATAAGAAGAAGTTGCTTAAATATAAGTTGATATTTGATAACAAGTATTGTGAGATTATTACCTTGCCTGCAATCTCTTTGTTTGATATACTTTCAAGCACGTACCTCATCTTGCCAGATGCCGTTTATGCGTACTGGAGCCTGGCACAAGTTCCAGATTCTGAGCCGAAGTCACCACTTGACCCTCGGTGGGATCCAGAGGAGATTGCCAGCCAGTGGCACCCAGAGGACACTCCTCTGTACACCGGAGTGAGTAGCTTTGATCCGTGTCCATAGACCAACTTAGGCCAAAAGCCTAAGCTTGGCGGAGTACGTATTTCTCACCGACACTACATTCATGTTCACACACTCATTTTAGTTGTTGGTGCTCACACTTTTTCATTGTACTATCCATGCTAGTTTATTTTCTTTTCTAAGTCTTTTTCTTGTGTGTTAGAAAAACCATAAGAAAAACAAAAAAAATTAATTGTAGCTTTTAGCTAGTTTACTTTCCATGCCTGTAGTAGTAGTAATTAAAAGAAAACCCAAAAAGATTTCTCGTTCTTCTTTTGCTTGTTGGGAGCTGTCACGTGTAAATAGTTTTATTTTTTTTTCTTTTCTTTGGGGGTCGAGAGGAGAAGACCCTGATGAAAATGTTTAGTGGCTCTAATTTGCATTATTGTTGATTTAACCAAGAGCCCATATTACCTTGTCTTCTCCCTTGTATTAAATGCTTGCAGATTCCAGCTTAGTCCAATGCATGTGCACTATTATTATTATCCACACCGTTCGGTCGTGCGAGTGAAAGGCAATAATGACGATATATGATGAACTGATTGAGATGAGAGAAGCTGGTATGAACTTGACCTTTCTTGTTTTGTAAATATGAATAGTTCATCGTTCCTGATTCAGCCAATTATGAGTGAAACATGCTTGCAATGACAATTAGAGATTATAGTTGCTCATGCCATGCTTAATTAGCTAGGAGTTTATAATAGTTTACCTTGTGTGCCAACATGCTATTAAAATGGTTGTGATGTGGTATGATAGGGTGGTATCCTCCTTTGAACGATTCAAGTGGCTTGACTTGGCACATGTTCATGCATGTAATTGAAACAAAATCAACATAGCCTCCACGATATTTATGTTCATGGTGATTTATATCCTACTCATGCTTGCACTCATTGTTGATTAATCTTAATGCATGTTCATGACTGTTGTCGCTCTCTAGCTGGTCGCTTCCCAGTCTCTTTCTAGCCTTCACTTGTACTAAGCGGGAATACTACTTATGCATCCACTTCCATAAACCCCAAAGTTATTCCATATGAGTCCACCATACCTTCCTATATGCGGTATTTACCTGCCGTTCCAAGTAAATTTGTATGTGCCAAACTCTAAACCTTCAAATAAAATTCTGTTTTGTATGCTTGAACAACTCATGTATCAACTAGGGTTGTCTATATCTTCCATGCTAGGTGGGTTATTCTCACGATGAGTGGACTCCGCTCATCATTCACGAGAAAATGGCCGGTAACCGGGATGCCCAGTCACATGCTCAAATCAAATCAAAATAATTAAACAAAACTCCCCCAGGACTGTTGTTGGTATGGACGGTACCTGTTGTTTTGGGCCAGTCGTGGAGTGTGCTTGTTGGTGGTGGGGGAGTATAAACATTACCATTCGGTTTGGAAACCGCCTATAATGTGTGTAGCATAGAAGATATCGAGAACTCTTGGTTGGTATGATGACAAAGAAAGTATGCCACTGAAATTTTTATTTATCTTTATTTCAAAAACTCGAGCTCTGGTACCTCTGCAAATCCCTGCTTCCCTTTGTGAAGGGCTTATCGATTTACTTATATGTTGAGTCATCATCCTCTTATTAAAAAGCACTAGTTGGAGAGCATCGTTGTCATTTGTATGCATTGCTATTAATTTATATTGAGTATGACTGTGACTGGATCTCTTTTACCATGAATTACAATGTCTAGTCAGTCCTTGATCTTCAGAGGTGCTCTGCATTTATGTTTTGCGGTCTCAGAAAGGTCTAGCGAGATACCATCCTGTTATATCATATTCTGTGTTTTGAGAAAGTGTTGTCATCCAAGGTTTATTATTATTTCTCGCTAGTTGATTATGCCATTGATATGAGTGAACATGAGACCTAAATGTTATTGTGAATGTGGTTAGTTCATAATCTTTGCTGACAACTTGAATGCTGGCTTTACATATTTGCAACAACAAGAGCAAACAGAGGTTGTAAAAGGTTTTCTTTATCACTTTTAGTTTGTCAACTGAATTGGTTGAGGACAAGCAAAGGTTTAAGCTTGGGGGAGTTGATACGTCTCCAACGTATCTACTTTTCCAAACACGTTTGCCCTTGTTTTGAACTCTAACTTGCATGATTTGAATGGAACTAACCCGGACTGACGCTTTTTCAGCAGAATTGCCATGGTGTTATTTTTGCGCAGATATAAAAGTTCTCGGAATGACCTGAAAATCCACGGAAAATATTTTTGGAATATATAAAAAATACTAGCGAAAGAATCAAGACCAGGGGGCCCACACCCTGTCCACGAGGGTGGGGGCGCGCCTGCCCCCTGGGCACGCCCCTATCTCGTGGGCCCCCTAAGGCTCCACCGACCTCAACTCCAACTCCATATATTCACTTTCAGGGAGAAATAAATCATAGAGAAGGATTAATCGTGTTTTACGATACGGAGCCGCCGCCAAGCCCTAAACTCTCTGGGGAGGGCTGATCTGGAGTCCGTTCGGCGCTCCGAAGAGTGGAGATCGTCGCCGTCGTCATCATCAACCTTGCTCCATCACCAATTTCATGATGCTCACCGCCGTGCGTGAGTAATTCCATCATAGGCTTGCTGGACAGTGATGGGTTGGATGAGATTTACCATGTAATCGAGTTAGTTCTGTTACAGTTTGATCCCTAGTATCCATTATGTTCTAAGCTTGATGTTGCTATGACTTTGCCATTGTTAATGATTGTAACTAGGGCCTGAATGCCATGATTTCAGATCTGAACCTATTATGTTTTCATGAATACATGTGAGTTCTTGATCCTATCTTACAAGTCAATAGTCACCAACTATGTGTTATGATCCAGCAACCCCGAAGTGACAACAATCGAGACCACTCCCGGTGATGACCATATTTTGAGGAGTTCATGTTTTCACTAAGTGTTAATGCTTTGGTCCGGTACTCTATTAAAAGGAGGCCTTAATATCCCTTAGTTTCCAATAGGACCCCACTGCCACGGGAGGGTAGGACAAAAGATGTCATGCAAGTTCTTTTCTATAAGCACGTATGACTATATTTGGAATACATGCCTACATTACATTGATGAACTGGAGCTAGTTCTGTGTCACTCTATGTTACAACCATTGCATGAGGAATCACATCCGACATAATTACCCATCACTGATCCAATGCCTATGAGCTTTTCACATATTGATCTTCGCTTGGTTACTTTTCCGCTGCTACTATTACAATCACTACAAAACTGCTACTGTTACTTTTGCCACCGTTACCGTTACTTCCATACCACTTTGCTACTAAATACTTTGCTGCAGATATTAAGTCTTCCAGGTGTGGTTGAATTGACAACTCAACTGCTAATACTTGGGAATATTCTTTGGCTCTCCTTGTGTAAAATCAATAAATTTGGGTTGAATACTCTACCCTCAAAAACTGTTGCGATCCCCTATACTTGTGGGTTATCACATACAAGGGAGGATTACAAGAAGCATTTATGACAGCTAATTATTCACCAGGAAAGCTATCATCAATAGGTAGTGGGTCATCAAGAACATTTTTTAACCTAGACAAGTTATCTGCAACGGGGTTCTTAGCTCCTTTTCTATCAACAATATGCAAATCAAATTCTTATAGCAAGAGAACCCATCTAATAAGTCTAGGTTTAGCATCTTTCTTTTCCCTATGATATTTAATAGAAGCATGATCAATGTGAACAGTTGCTTTAGAATCAACACTATAAGATCTGAACTAATCACATGCAAAAACAACAACTAAGGATTCTTTTTCAGTAGTAGCAAAAAAATTTTGGGCACTGTCTAGATATTTACTAGCATAATGAATAACATTCAAATTTTTTATTAACTCTTTGTCCTAGAACAACACCATGATGTCTACTATGCAACTTTATTCTTGTAGACATGTGTTGGGCCTCCAAGCGCAGAGTTTTGTAGGACAGTAGCAATTTTCCCTCAAGTGGATGACCTAAGGTTTATCAATCCGTAGGAGGTGTAGGATGAAGATGGTCTCTCTCAAACAACCCTGCAACCAAATAATAAAAAGTCTCTTGTGTCCCCAACACACCAAATACAATGGGAAATTGTATAGGTGCACTAGTTCAGCAAAGAGATAGTGATACAAGTGTAATATTGATAGTAGATATTGATTTTTGTAGTGCGAACAAAAAAAACAGCAAGGTAGCAAGTAACAAAAGTGATCACAAACGGTATTGCAATGCTTGAAAACAAGGCCTAGGGTTCGTCCTTTTGCTAGTGCAATCTCTCAACAATGCTAATATAATTGGATCATATAACCAACCCTCAACGTGCGATGAAGAATCACTCCAAAGTTCCTATCTAGCGGAGAACATAAGAAGAAATTGTTGGTGGGGTACGAAACCACCTCAAAGATATTCTTTCCGATGAATCTTTCCAAGAGTTCGTACTAAAATAACACAAAGTGTAGGGGATTGCAACAGTTTTCGAGAGTAAAGTATTCAACCCAAATTTATTGATTCGACACAAGGGGAGCCAAAGAATACTCTTAAGTATAAGCATCCGAGTTGTCAATTCAACCACACATGGAAATTTAGTATCTGCAGCAAGGTAATTTAGTAGCAAAGTAATATGGAGATAGCGGTAACAACAATAAAAGTAACGGTAGTGTTTTCGTAGTTTTTGTAACAGTAGCAGCGGAAAAGTAAATAAGCAACAAGCAATATGTGAAAAGCTCGTAGGCATTGGATCGGTGATGGGGAATTATGTCGGATGCAATTTATCATGTAAACGTTATAACCTAGGGTGACACAGAACTAGCTCCAGTTCATCAATGTAATGTAGGCATGTATTCCGAATATAGTCATACATGCTTATGGAAAAGAACTTGCATGACATCTTTTGTCCTACCCTCCCGTGGCAGCGGGGTCCTAGTGGAAACTAAGGGATATTAAGGCCTCCTTTTAATAGAGTACCAGACCAAAGCATTAACACATAGTGAATACATGAACTCCTCAAACTACGGTAGTCACCGGGAGTGGTCCCGATTATTGTCACTTCGGGGTTGCCGGATCATAACACATAGTAGGTGACTGTAGACTTTCAAGATAGGATCAAGAACACACATATATTCATGAAAACATAATAGGTTCAGATCTGAAATCATGGCACTCGGGCCCTAGTTACAAGCATTAAGCATGGCAAAGTCATAGCAACATCAATCTTAGAACATAGTGGATACTAGGGATCAAACCCTAACAAAACTAGCTCGATTACATGGTAAATCTCATCCAACCCATCACCGTCCAGCAAGCCTACGATGGGATTACTCACGCACGGTGGTGGGCATCATGAAATTGGTGATGGAGGAAGGTTGATGATGACGATGGCGACGATCTCCACTCTTCGGAGCCCCGAACGGACTCCAAATAAGCCCTCCCGAGGGAGATTAGGGCTTGGTGGCAGCTCCGTATCGTAAAACATGATAATTCTTCCTCTATGATTTTCTTCTCCCCGAAAGTGAATATATGGAGTCTGGGGGTACGTCGGTGGAGCAACAGGGGGCCCACGAGGCAGGGGCGCGACCAGGGGGAGGGGGCGCGCCTCCCATCGTCGTGGACAGGGTGTGGGCCCCCTGACGTGGATCTTTCCGCATATATTTTTTATATTTTCCAAAACAATTCACCGTGGATTTTCAGGCCATTCCGAGAACTTTTTATTTCTACAAAAAAATAACACCATGGCAATTCTGCAGAAAACAATGTCAGTCCGGGTTATTTCCATTCAAATCATGCAAGTTAGAGTCCAAAACAAGGGCAAAAGTGTTTGGAAAAGTAGATATGTTGGAGATGTATCAACTCCCCCAAGTTTAAACCTTTGCTTGTCCTCAAGCAATTCAGTTGATAAACTGAAAGTGATAAAGAAAAACTTTGCCAAACTCTGTTTGCTCTTGTTGTTGTAAATATGTAAAGCCAGCATTCAAGTTTTCAGCAAACATCATGAACTAACCACATTCACAATAACTTCCAGGTCTCATGTTTACTCATATCAATGGCATGATCAACTAGCGAGCAATAATAATAAACCTCGGATGACAACATGTTCTCAAAATAATCATGATATGATATAACAAGATGGTATCTCGCTAGCCCTTTTTTGAGACTGCAAAACATAAATGCGGAGCACCTTTAAAGATCAAGGGCTGACTAGACATTGTAATTTATGGTAAAAGAGATCCAGTCATGATCATACTCAATGCAAATTAATAGCAATACATGCAAATGACAGCGGTGCTCTCCAACTGGTGCTCTTTAATTAGAGGATGATGACTGAGCATAAAAGTAAATAGATAGGCCCTTCGCAGATGGAATCATGGATTTGTAGAGGTGCGAGAGCTCGATTTTTAAATAGAGATGAATAAAATTTTGAGCGGTATACTCTCATTGTCAACATAACAACCAAGAATCTCAATATCTTCCATGCTATATACATTATAGGTGGTTCCCAAATCAGAATGGTAAAGTTTATACTCCCCCAACCACCAACAAGCACACCCCATGGCTAGCTCGAAACAACGGGTACCGTCCAAACCAGCAACAGCCTTGGGGGAGTTTTGTTTAATTATTATGATTTTGAGCATGGGACCGGGCATCCCGGTTACCAGCCATTTTCTCATGAGTGATGAGCGGAGTCCACTCATCATGAGAATAACCCACCTAGCATGGAAGATATAGACAACCCTAGTTGATACATGAGCTGTTCGAGTATACAAAACAGAATTTCATTCAAAGGTTTAGAGTTTGGCACATACAAATTTACTTGGAATGGCAGGTAAATATCGCATATAGGAAGGTATGGTGGACTCATATGGAATAACTTTGGGGTTTATGGAAGTGGATGCACAAGCATTATTCCCGCTTAGTACAGGTGAAGGCTAGAAAGAGACTGGGAAGCGACCAGCTAGAGAGCGACAATAGTCATGAACATGCATTAAAATTAATCAACAGTGAATGCAAGCATGAGTAGGATATAAATCACCAAGAACATAAATATCGTGGAGGCTATGTTGATTTTCTTTCAACTACGTGCGTGAACATGTGCCAAGTCAGACCACTTGAATCATTGAAAGGAGGATACCACCCTATCATACCACATCACAACCATTTTAATATCATGTTGGCATGCAAGATAGACCATTATAAACTCCTAGCTAATTAAGCATTTCATAAGCAGCTATGATCTCTAATTATCATTGCAAGCATGTGTGACGCCCGAGACCGACGTCCCAGAAGATTCCAGAAGATTCCAGATGTTCCGGGTTGCCCGTGTGTTCCTTTTGTGCTTGTGTTTTTATTTTTGCTTTGCATCATGTCATCATGTCATCATGTCATTTTTAAATTATGCATCTCAACCTAAATAATCCGTGTGGGCCTTCGGTCCATTTAAATCGAGGGAAGATGTCTTCTCTTTATAACTTATATAAGCCTCTCAATTTTTAGGGAGCTATATAAATAAATATTCCATTGTTGGAATTACCCCAACACACTTGCAAATTCCCCATGTTTATTTCACTTCGAGTTGCTACTTCTAAACCTTGCTATATTCTTTCCGTTATTTTCGAGGCTCCTCTAAATCTAGACTCCTTTTAAACTCCTTGAGGCAAGCTATTTATTTAGTTTGCACTTCCCTTTTGTTGGAAATATTTTTGTTGGGTTGGTAATATCCCGTAAAGCCTTATAAAAATGTTCCATATTTTATTTTCTGTTCCTGGCCTCTTTTTCTTATTTTTTTGGCTCTCTCCTTATTTGTTTATTTCTGCTAAGAAATAAAAACAGAGGAGCAGTCAGCCTCCTTCCCTCCTGGCCCATACTTCCCTCCTCCTTCCCTCCTGGCCCATACTTCTCTCCAGCCTTTCCTACTCCCAGCCGGCCCAAGGCCCAAACCCCCTCCCAACCCTAGGGCGCTAGGCTCCCGCAGCCTCTCGATCCCTCCCTCTCCCTCTCGTGCGCCGCCGCCAGCCCTCTCCCTCTCGTTCCGCTTCGCTCGCCCGAGCCTCTCTCTTTGCCTCGATCTCCCTCGAGCCCTCGATCTTCCTCTGCCGCACGAACCCTCTCCTCGACCCTCCTTCGTCGCGACCGTGCCCGTCCTCCAGCCTCCAGGCCACGAGGCCGCGGCCCGCCCGCGCCCGGCCTTCCTCCTCGCGGCGCCGCCCCGCCGCGCCCGGCCTCCTCTGGCCAGGCATCGCCTCCCTCGTCGTCTCCCTCCGGCCGTCCCAAGCTCGCCGCGGCCAGGCTTCTTCCTCACCGCGCCGGCGCGCCAGGACCTCCAGAAGGCGAGCGCCGGGCGCCTCGCTTCGCCTCGCGGCAGAGCCCCTCCGCCCCGGGCCGTGTCACCTCCAGCGCCCCATCTCCCCGACGCCGGCCAGGGCCCTTCCCCGTGCGGCCCTTCACCAGCAGCTGGCCTTCGTCCAGCCCGACGCCCTGCCGCGGGACGTCTCTCCTGCCCCGTCCTGAGCCCCGACGGCCTCCAGTTCGAGCCAGCAGCGCCGCACCCCGCATCCTTCTTTTCCTTTTTTTTTTGTTTTTGTTTTCGTTTTTGTTTTGTTGCTGCTATCTGTTCATCTCAAGTAACCATGGAGCAGTAAGAACATCTTCTTTTGGACCCTTGTACAAATACGGCGCGAGATCGAGAACCCCCAAGTACCACTACGAACGCCGACGCGACAAGTACCCCGACATCGATGACGTGAACGACTACGAATGAACGACTACTCGGATCAAGTACGACTACACGATGACCCGACAAGTACCACGACGACGGAACCTCTACGGGAAAACGAGCTCCAAGTTCGACTACTTCACGGGACCCGTCAAGTCCGACTACTACATGAACGAGTACCCCTCCGACTCCCGAGAACGTCTACTTCCACTACTTCCTCTCCGACCGCGAGTACCACTACTTCATCTACGATCTCGAACCGTCCCGAAACAATTGTTTCGAAGGTATAACCCGAGACGTGACCCGTGTGATGCATGCTTGTTGTGTGTATGAAATGTCTCCCTTGTGTGCTTCGTGCCCGTTCCACCTCTTTGTCATGTTCCTCGGTTGCCTCGTCGCCGACCCGTGGGAACCCGGCAACGGGATCACCCCACCTCTTTCATCTCGTTTGACTCGCTCATGCCATCTTACCTTTTGCATCGGACTCTCAACGAGATACCGGTACCGATATGTTGCGTGGCATCATTTTCGGATCGTTGCCGTGGCACTCTTTCTTTCCACCACGGTGACAATACTTCTTATCTCTTTTAAGTCAACCTTTTAATAAAATTGCATAAACTTGATCATGTCATCCGCATCATGTTAACAACACTAAATGCTTATTTGTTGTTGCTTTATGATTATTAAACATGCTCATGGGGATTTTCCGGATATGTTGTTGTTATTTTCCGGCCCCATTTAAAATGCCTAAATAGTGTAGTTTCTTTATGCTTCACCTCTTGCCATGTTAAAAACATTTAATCTTGTTTTGTTAATAATGAGAGTCAACTAAATAATTAATGTGGTGTTTCGTCAATATGCAACTCGTTGCATATTGAGCTCCACTTAATTTGTAGTTTTGTTTGTGCACTTTGCCATGCCTTGCATATTTAAACCGGACATGCATCATTCTTGTTTGTGCATCATATGCCATGTTCTTGCTATGTGTGTTTACCGTGTTGTTTCTTTCTTTCCGGTTGTTTCTCTTGTTAGCTTCGGTTTCGTTCCGGAGTTGTGAGGATCCGCTCGACTGTTGCTCCGTCTTCTTCTTGGATCCGTTCTTCTCCCTTGTGGAATCCCAGGCAAGATGACCGAACCTGGATACCATTACTATCTTTGCCTATTGCTAGTAGTTCCGCTCTTTAGTTTTGCCTCGATGCCCATGTTTTCCTGTCAGCCTCCTACTTGTAACCATTGCCATGTTTAACCACCCTACCTACGCAAATCGTTGCTTGGCTAAGTACGCTTCGCTCAGCCCTTCTTATAGCATTGCTAGTTGCAGGTGAAGATTGAAGATGCTTGCTTCATGTTGAAGTTTGGTTGGGTTATATCACACTATATAAATGCTTAAAATGAAATCATCTATATACTGGCAAGGGTGGAAGGCTAAGCCTTTTGCTTGGTGTTTTGTTCCACTATGCCGTTAGGAACCGTATAAACCGGTGTTATGTTCCTTGATTATGCGTTCCTAACACGGTTGGGGTGTATGGGACCCCCTTGATAAACCGCTAAGTGCTAAGTCTTTTCCAGCAAGTCCCAACATTGGTACTCTTTGCCTAATAACAAACTAATAAAACTTGCATAAGGGCCTTGCAAACCCTCTTTTATTTAATTCTACAACCCCGGGCCAGTGCTCCACATGAGTGTTGGTCCGAAACGGGGGTTACGCGGGGCCACCTCGAGGAAACTCAAGGTTTGGTAAAAACCTGTGGGATCGCCCATCCGGTCGTGGCCTGAGACGAGATACGCGCGGCTACTATCAGGGTGTCGGCACGCCGGGAGGATTTGCTGGATTAGCCTTACCTTAGTTCGGTTTAACTCGAGCACGGGATTCCGAGAATACTCGGGTCTTCCCAACTATGGAGTTGCGACTCCGCGGATCGTGGGCTTGTAATGGGTCAAGTTGGAACACCCCTGCAGGGTTTGAACTTTCGAAAGCCGTGCCCGCGGTTATGTGGCAGATGGGAGCTTGTTAATTCCGGTTGTAGATAACTTGACACAATGTTTCAATACACTACCAGCGTGTGTACCGTGACTGTCAATTTCCGAATAGGGATTCGGGAGTTGAACACGGTGGGGTTATGTTTGACCGGCTTTAGCTAGGATCACTTCGTGATCATCTTTCGACCGATGCTCTTCTCTTCTCGCTCTCTTTTACGTAAGTTAGTGCTAGTTGCTGCTGCAGACTCTTGTTTGTTCCTTCACCTCTCGTTCTTTCTTCAGCCTTGTCCTCACCCAGGGCTTGGATAGTCTTGTTACCCGGGAACGGGATTGCTGAGTCCTCTGTGGCTCACAGTTACTTCACCACACCAGATGCAGGTTCAGCCGAGTTTGAAGCAGGAGTTGGTTCAGTTCTTCACCAGGAGCTCGTTGAAGAGTTGGCCGTTTGCTTGTGACGTTTCGATGTTCAGTAGTGGTTTCTACTAGGATTCGATCTTGGCCTGTGGCTTTATGTTGTTTTGGTATCTTTCTTTTGGATCTTCACCCGTAGTCGGGTTGTGATGTTCTGAATGATGATTGTTTATGTAATGTATTGTGTGAAGTGGCGAGTGTAAGCCAACTATCTCCTTTTGCATTTTAATCCCTCTTTTACATGAGTCGTGCAAAGATACCAAACTTGAGATCATTCTAGGATGGGCTTATACCTTTAAGTCGTGCCTCGACACGTAGGAGGTATAGTCCCATCCTGGGCATTACAAGTTGGTATTCAGAGCCTTCTCCGACCTAGAAGCCCCCACTGATTGATCGAATCGTTGACGGTTGAGTCTAGGCACACACTGAAAACTTTTTGAGTCCTATATTATATCGGAGAGTAGGATTTCTTTTGCTTCTCATCCCCTTTCTCTCAGGTGAGGACTCCTGACGATTACTCTTGCCTCTTCTACTTTCAAAAATTGCACAAATTTTTTTTAGGATCCCGCGAGTATTCTGGGATTGTTTCGATGTTCTTGTGACAAGGATATTGTTCTCGATGCCTCCTGTTACCGAGGAGTTGAGCTTCGGGGTATCATTGACACAAGCATATCGCGGCAGTACTAAATACTTAAGACGGCCGACATCGAAAATCTCTCCTATACGGCCAGTGGCAAGATAACCCCGACATCACCCAGTACTGGGGAGGTAGTTCGAGAGTATTGCCATAGCTTGTATAGTGGATGCTTTTCGAAGGTCCGAGGTAAACAGTTTCCGAGAAAGACTGGTTATGTGTTGAAGGATGGATACACCTGGATGTAGGTTTAGAGTTGATTGCGCGGTGCTTCCCGTGTATCCCCAACACCTGATTGCATAACTGGAAACTTTCGGAAATCTATAGGTGGGTTCATCTAGTAGTTCTAGGCATTCTTCCAACGGATGCACGATATGAAGTTCGGGGTTCTACATTGAGTGAAGTGGTTTTATGGACTTGTTCTGATCGGGAGTTGCATCTTAAAGGGTCCTTGGCTATGCTGATCCGGGGATTGCAAAACCCTTTTGTAACACGTTCCATGAACTTTCAGCACGAAGATGCCGAACGAAACTTATATCCTGTATTTGTTCTATCTGATCCTTGTTCCTTTTATTTACTTTTGTTCTCCAAGTGGCTTCTCGACAAGTTGATGTACCTGCAGAATTCATTCGTTCAATCCTCTGTTCGAATGATATTGTGAAGATTAGGCTGTTACACATCTATCCTTTGTTTTTGTTTTGATTCTGGTATTCGAGTTGCTTCGATGTCAAATGTTGATTCCATACCTTTCCTAATCGGTGTTCTCATACTTCTATGGGAGTGCTATTTCTTCTTGATCATCAAGATGGTCATGTTAATTCTTTTTCAACCGGTGTCCTTTTTGTTCATCCCAAGTTGTCTTTGTTTTCCCCACCCTCCCACCCTTTTTCTTCTCGGAGCAAGAATTCTCAGATGAAATATCCATTTTATTCATGTGATATTTCTTCATTCATTTCCTTCAATGTTCTTATCCGGTGATTTATCGTGAAGATGCTCGAGAGCTTCAAGTGCATCATTCTTTTGTTCTCATATTCTTCTCCGGTGGTTGTAATTCAAGATTCGATGTTGATCTTATCCTTTTTCCTCATTTCACAATGCTTTCTTATTCCGGTGCACTAATTAATCATTCTCCTCTTGTTATCCTTATCCGGAGTGCTGAAGATTCATAATTCCATTCTTAATCCATTCAAATTATTTTGAGCATTGTTATCTTATTCAAGCCTTTTAATTCAACCGGTGCAACATCTCTTAAGCAATCTTTTCCAACGGTGATTTCTTTGAGTGGGCCCTAACCCACAGGTCTTTTCCCAGGATCTTACCTGACTCTTCTTTTCCGGAGAATTCTTGTCAAGTGTGACGTAAGAATGATTTCCATCAGTCACATGCCCTCTCCAAGATCGCTTTCAATTCTTGTTCATCATTGTTTCAACCTTTTTAATTCTTCATTCCGGAGTGCTCAACAATCCTTCATGTCATTTCTCGTCGTCTTCTCAGATCTTGAAGATCGGAGAAGAGTTTCTCTTAATCTTGGCCCGTTCTCTTGAAGATTCGTGGTTCTAGCTTCATGCCATCCTCATTATCGTTTTGATTGTGAGGAATTCTTTTATACCCGTCCGAAGCATTTCATGAATTCTTTTCTTTGTGATCCTCCGAAGGCCATCATTTCAGAATATTTCTTCGTTCTCAGTTTTCAACTTCGTCCTCCAATATTCTTCATTGATGCCTCTTCGTTCGTCTCCTATTCTTACGGTGATTCTTTCAAGTTTACTCTTCCGTTGTTATCGTTTCAATTCATTTGTTCTTTTCTTTATCCTACCGGTGGTTCGTTGAAGAATTATCCAAGCTTGTGCTAGATCTCTCTTTAATTCTTTCCAACGAGAATAAGTAGTATGTCAAATCCTTTGGTTGTCATCAATTTAAATTGGTGAAGGAGATGCATGACATAATTCTTATTCTTATTCCTTCAAGGTGTTTTTAATCCCTTCCTTCAGAGCTTGTTCATCATACCATATCCTTGGTTCTAAGTTGTCCATCTTGTTTTCCGGAGCTTCAAGTTATTTTCAATGATATCATTTCAACCTCAATCTAATTCATCGCTGGCCTTGAATCTTATTCTTTTCATCTTTCACTTCTAATGTTTTCATTACCGGAGTTCTTCTTGGTGGTTCATCATGTTTTAATTCATCCTCGAAGTTTTCATCAAGATTCTTGTTGGAGCTCAAGCATTCTTCATCATGCTTTCCAATTGCAATTCTTTCTACCTTATTCTTTGAGATGGTGTTATGTCATTCTTGACAATTCCTTCATGTTTCATGATTCACGAGTTTTCAAGAATGAGTTATTTAAACCCATCATTTTCTTTGTTCAGGAGATCTTTTCAACCCTTCAATCTATGCATTGGAGTTATCTTGGGTTATAATTCACCTAAAAGCTTTCCCTAAGGATTGTTGATATTATGGTGCTTATAAATGACCCAAGTTCTTCAATTATCATTCCGGTGAATAATTTTTTCGTCTCCTTGTTGATCTCAATCCTTTCAAATGTTTCGTCTGTGGCTGGTTGTCACCTCTTAATTTTGAGATGTTTTCCATAAGCCCACAACGAGCTTATTCTTTTCGTTGTTGATTTTCCATCAACCCCATTCAACCCTTCTTTGTAAGGATGCTCTTTCAAATTCAATCTTGAGAGAAGTTGTCATTTTCTTCTCCATTCTTTTCTTTCGTTGATCTATATGCTATTCTTTCATTCCGGCGGTATTGTTATATTGCTCTCTCGTGACCATCATCTTGTTTTCTTTTCAAGATCTTGTTCTTTTCCTTGCTTATCATTTAACTGGAATGTTGTCACCTACATTCTAGTTCCCTCATCTTATCTAGTTTGCCTATCTTTTCAACCGGAGTGCTGTCTAAATCTTTCTTACCCGTGTGCCATTCTTTTAATTGTTTCGGAGACAATATGTTGTTGTTTTCATCAAGTATCATCCCAACTTGGCTAGTTTTTGTTAATTCCTTCCATTTTCAGACGGAGTGTTGTCCAAATTCTGTCATTCTTATTCCTTGGCTATACCGTTGCAGTTTCATATTATTTTGGCTCGTAAGCTCTTGTTTCATGTCTTTCAACCTTCAAGGTTCTAATTATGTTCCTGGTTCCTCCTTTTACCGGAGTGCTCTTAACTTCATTCATCTCCGTTGTATTCTTTCTTTCAATTTTGTTCAACCTCTCAAGGTTCTTTGGTTTCACTCGTCTGTCAAAGAAGCAACTTTGTTTTACCTCTTCCTCTTCCGTTTTTACCCGGTGATATCTCTAGGATCTCGGGTCGAGATCCTCTGTTAGTGTGGGAGAGTTGTGACGCCCGAGACCGACGTCCCAGAAGATTCCAGAAGATTCCAGATGTTCCGGGTTGCCCGTGTGTTCCTTTTGTGCTTGTGTTTTTATTTTTGCTTTGCATCATGTCATCATGTCATCATGTCATTTTTAAATTATGCATCTCAACCTAAATAATCCGTGTGGGCCTTCGGTCCATTTAAATCGAGGGAAGATGTCTTCTCTTTATAACTTATATAAGCCTCTCAATTTTTAGGGAGCTATATAAATAAATATTCCATTGTTGGAATTACCCCAACACACTTGCAAATTCCCCATGTTTATTTCACTTCGAGTTGCTACTTCTAAACCTTGCTATATTCTTTCCGTTATTTTCGAGGCTCCTCTAAATCTAGACTCCTTTTAAACTCCTTGAGGCAAGCTATTTATTTAGTTTGCACTTCCCTTTTGTTGGAAATATTTTTGTTGGGTTGGTAATATCCCGTAAAGCCTTATAAAAATGTTCCATATTTTATTTTCTGTTCCTGGCCTCTTTTTCTTATTTTTTTGGCTCTCTCCTTATTTGTTTATTTCTGCTAAGAAATAAAAACAGAGGAGCAGTCAGCCTCCTTCCCTCCTGGCCCATACTTCCCTCCTCCTTCCCTCCTGGCCCATACTTCTCTCCAGCCTTTCCTGCTCCCAGCCGGCCCAAGGCCCAAACCCCCTCCCAACCCTAGGGCGCTAGGCTCCCGCAGCCTCTCGATCCCTCCCTCTCCCTCTCGTGCGCCGCCGCCAGCCCTCTCCCTCTCGTTCCGCTTCGCTCGCCCGAGCCTCTCTCTTCGCCTCGATCTCCCTCGAGCCCTCGATCTCCCTCTGCCGCACGAACCCTCTCTTCGACCCTCCTTCGTCGCGACCGTGCCCGTCCTCCAGCCTCCAGGCCACGAGGCCGCGGCCCGCCCGCGCCCGGCCTTCCTCCTCGCGGCGCCGCCCCGCCGCGCTCGGCCTCCTCTGGCCAGGCATCGCCTCCCTCGTCGTCTCCCTCCGGCCGTCCCAAGCTCGCCGCGGCCAGGCTTCTTCCTCACCGCGCCGGCGCGCCAGGACCTCCAGAAGGCGAGCGCCGGGCGCCTCGCTTCGCCTCGCGGCAGAGCCCCTCCGCCCCGGGCCGTGTCACCTCCAGCGCCCCATCTCCCCGACGCCGGCCAGGGCCCTTCCCCGTGTGGCCCTTCACCAGCAGCTGGCCTTCGTCCAGCCCGACGCCCTGCCGCGGGACGTCTCTCCTGCCCCGTCCTGAGCCCCGACGGCCTCCAGTTCGAGCCAGCAGCGCCGCACCCCGCATCCTTCTTTTCCTTTTTTTTGGTTTTTGTTTTCGTTTTTGTTTTGTTGCTGCTATCTGTTCATCTCAAGTAACCATGGAGCAGTAAGAATATCTTCTTTTGGACCCTTGTACAACTACGGCGCGAGATCGAGAACCCCCAAGTACCACTACGAACGCCGACGCGACAAGTACCCCGACATCGATGACGTGAACGACTACGAATGAACGACTACTCGGATCAAGTACGACTACACGATGACCCGACAAGTACCACGACGACCGAACCTCTACGGGAAAACGAGCTCCAAGTTCGACTACTTCACGGGACCCGTCAAGTCCGACTACTACATGAACGAGTACCCCTCCGACTCCCGAGAACGTCTACTTCCACTACTTCCTCTCCAACCGCGAGTACCACTACTTCATCTACGATCTCGAACCGTCCCGAAACAATTGTTTTGAAGGTATAACCCGAGACGTGACCCGTGTGATGCATGCTTGTTGTGTGTATGAAATGTCTCCCTTGTGTGCTTCGTGCCCGTTCCACCTCTTTGTCATGTTCCTCGGTTGCCTCGTCGCCGACCCGTGGGAACCCGGCAACGGGATCACCCCACCTCTTTCATCTCGTTTGACTCGCTCATGCCATCTTACCTTTTGCATCGGACTCTCAACGAGATACCGGTACCGATATGTTGCGTGGCATCATTTTCGGATCGTTGCCGTGGCACTCTTTCTTTCCACCACGGTGACAATACTTCTTATCTCTTTTAAGTCAACCTTTTAATAAAATTGCATAAACTTGATCATGTCATCCGCATCATGTTAACAACACTAAATGCTTATTTGTTGTTGCTTTATGATTATTAAACATGCTCATGGGGATTTTCCGGATATGTTGTTGTTATTTTCCGGCCCCATTTAAAATGCCTAAATAGTGTAGTTTCTTTATGCTTCACCTCTTGCCATGTTAAAAACATTTAATCTTGTTTTGTTAATAATGAGAGTCAACTAAATAATTAATGTGGTGTTTCGTCAATATGCAACTCGTTGCATATTGAGCTCCACTTAATTTGTAGTTTTGTTTGTGCACTTTGCCATGCCTTGCATATTTAAACCGGACATGCATCATTCTTGTTTGTGCATCGTATGCCATGTTCTTGCTATGTGTGTTTACCGTGTTGTTTCTTTCTTTCCGGTTGTTTCTCTTGTTAGCTTCGGTTTCGTTCCGGAGTTGTGAGGATCCGCTCGACTGTTGCTCCGTCTTCTTCTTGGATCCGTTCTTCTCCCTTGTGGAATCCCAGGCAAGATGACCGAACCCGGATACCATTACTATCTTTGCCTATTGCTAGTAGTTCCGCTCTTTAGTTTTGCCTCGATGCCCATGTTTTCCTGTCAGCCTCCTACTTGTAACCATTGCCATGTGTAACCACCCTACCTACGCAAACCGTTGCTTGGCTAAGTACGCTTCGCTCAGCCCTTCTTATAGCATTGCTAGTTGCAGGTGAAGATTGAAGATGCTTGCTTCATGTTGAAGTTTGGTTGGGTTATATCACACTATATAAATGCTTAAAATGAAATCATCTATATACTGGCAAGGGTGGAAGGCTAAGCCTTTTGCTTGGTGTTTTGTTCCACTCATGCCGTTAGGAACCGTATAAACCGGTGTTATGTTCCTTGATTATGCGTTCCTAACACGGTTGGGGTGTATGGGACCCCCTTGATAAACCGCTAAGTGCTAAGTCTTTTCCAGCAAGTCCCAACATTGGTACTTTTTGCCTAATAACAAACTAATAAAACTTGCATAAGGGCCTTGCAAACCCTCTTTTATTTAATTCTACAACCCCGGGCCAGTGCTCCACATGAGTGTTGGTCCGAAACGGGGGTTACGCGGGGCCACCTCGAGGAAACTCAAGGTTTGGTAAAAACCTGTGGGATCGCCCATCCGGTCGTGGCCTGAGATGAGATACGCGTGGCTACTATCAGGGTGTCGGCACGCCGGGAGGATTTGCTGGATTAGCCTTACCTTAGTTCGGTTTAACTCGAGCACGGGATTCCGAGAATACTCGGGTCTTCCCAACTATGGAGTTGCGACTCCGCGGATCGTGGGCTTGTAATGGGTCAAGTTGGAACACCCCTGCAGGGTTTGAACTTTCGAAAGCCGTGCCCGCGGTTATGTGGCAGATGGGAGCTTGTTAATTCCGGTTGTAGATAACTTGACACAATGTTTCAATACACTACCAGCGTGTGTACCGTGACTGTCAATTTCCGAATAGGGATTCGGGAGTTGAACACGGTGGGGTTATGTTTGACCGGCTTTAGCTAGGATCACTTCGTGATCATCTTTCGACCGATGCTCTTCTCTTCTCGCTCTCTTTTACGTAAGTTAGTGCTAGTTGCTGCTGCAGACTCTTGTTTGTTCCTTCACCTCTCGTTCTTTCTTCAGCCTTGTCCTCACCCAGGGCTTGGATAGTCTTGTTACCCGGGAACGGGATTGCTGAGTCCTCTGTGGCTCACAGTTACTTCACCACACCAGATGCAGGTTCAGCCGAGTTTGAAGCAGGAGTTGGTTCAGTTCTTCACCAGGAGCTCGTTGAAGAGTTGGCCGTTTGCTTGTGACGTTTCGATGTTCAGTAGTGGTTTCTACTAGGATTCGATCTTGGCCTGTGGCTTTATGTTGTTTTGGTATCTTTCTTTTGGATCTTCACCCGTAGTCGGGTTGTGATGTTCTGAATGATGATTGTTTATGTAATGTATTGTGTGAAGTGGCGAGTGTAAGCCAACTATCTCCTTTTGCATTTTAATCCCTCTTTTACATGAGTCGTGCAAAGATACCAAACTTGAGATCATTCTAGGATGGGCTTATACCTTTAAGTCGTGCCTCGACACGTAGGAGGTATAGTCCCATCCTGGGCATTACAGCATGTTTCATTCATAACAAGCTGAATCAGGAACGATGAACTATCATATTTACAAAAACAAGAGAGGTCGAGTTCATACCGCTTTTCTCATCTCCATCAATTCATCATATATCATCATTATTGCCTTTCACTTGCACGACCGAACAGTGCAGATAGTAATAATAGTGCACGTGCATTGGACTAAGCTGGAATCTGCGAGCATTTAATACAAGAGAGAAGACAAGGTAATATGGCTAAAGGTTAAATCAACAATAAAGCATATGAGAGCCACTAAACATTTTCAATCATGGTCTTCTACTCTTGACCCCCAAAGAAAAGAAAAGAAACTATTTACACGGGAAAGCTCCCAACAAGCAAAAGAAGAACGATAAATCTTTTTGGGTTTTCTTTTAATTATTACTACGACAGGCATGGAAAGTAAACTAGCTAAAAGCTACAACTAATTTTTTTTTTCTTAAGGTTTTTCTAACACACAAGAGAAAGACTAAGAAAAAGAATTGAAACTAAGCATGGATAGTACAATGAAAGAGTGTGAGCACCGACAACTAGAATAAGTGTGTGAACATGAATGTAATGTCGGTGAGAAACACGTACTCCCCCAAGCTTAGGCTTTTGGCCTAAGTTGGTCTATGGCCAATATTGGCTTGACGGATATCCAAAGTTGTAGTTGGGGTTGTACTGAGATGCAACAACTACTGCCTGCTGAGCTGCAACTTGGAGATGGGTTGCTTCCATCGTCTCCTGATGCTCATTTGCCTCCTCCCTGGTTATAGTATATGTCCCTTTTGCCTGAAAGTCAAATAAGGTAGGAGCAGGATGAGCAATATGGATGGCGTGACGCCTCTTAAAGATTAGTCGATACTTGAGGGATTGTTCATCCCTCTCTATAAACCGATGACTAACCATAGCATTAAAATCCAAATAAGCAGGCGGTAATAATTCATCATTTTCATGTATAGGCACACCAAGACGACGGGCTATGCGAGTGGCATAAATCCCACCAAATAAATATCCATATAAACCATTATGATGTAGCCTACGTGCAACAATAGCTCCCAAGTTATATTGTCTATCACCCAATACAGCACTCTTGAGAACACTAAGATTTGGGACGCACATATGGCAAGCCTCATCTTTACCGTTTATGCATCTACCAATAAAGAGAGCAAAGTAATGAATAGCATGAAAATGAATGCTCCCTATGGTAGCTTGTGTGATCTCTCTAGATTCCCCTACAGTGATACTAGCAAGGAAGTCTTTATATTCAGATTTGCGAGGATCACCCATACCGCCCCACTGTGGGAGCTTACAAGCATCATTAAAATTCTCTAGGTCCATGGTGTAAGATTTATCATAAAGATCAAACAGGATAGTGTGAGAATTACGTGAAGACGAAAATTTGAACGTTCTCACAAAGGTGTCTGTTAAGTAGCGGTGTTGAGGGCACTTATCTTGCATGAAGCCTTCGAGGCCAGCATTACGCACATATGCATCGAATTCCTCCTTAATGCCCGCCTGAACCATAAATTCTTCTGACGGCCATTCAGAAGGCCGCACTTCAGCTTCTCTAGGTAGTTCATCGTTCGGCTCACGCATCGCGAGCCTTGGTTCTTGCTTCCTTGAAGAACCACCTTGGAAGATTTTCTGAAATTTTTAGTAACTCAAAATAAAAGTTAACCAATCTCAACAAGATTGATAGCAACAACTCCTACAAGTGCCTAGAGACTATATCATGCATTAGAACTACTTGGGACCAAAGAAATTTGACATGCAAGCTCCAGAACAAGGTCACCACAGCAGCAAAAATTTGCAATAAGTAAAGCACTAGAACAAAAACTAATTGGACCAATGGAGGAGTCACATACCAAGGAACAATCTCCCTAAACAGTTTTGTGAATGGAGCTTTGAGCAAGGAGATTGAAAATGGCAGCACGATGAGCTAGAACTCGTGCTTGAGCTGGATGGTGATTTTTTTGGGAGGAAGAAGAAGTGTGTGGGTGCAGGAATAAGTGGAGGGGGGCCACGTGGGGCCCATGAGGCAGGGGGCGCGCCCTGTGAGGGTGGGCGTGCCCTGGACCCTCATGGCCAGGTGATGGCTCCCCTCGCTGTGTTTTCTATGCCATACATTCTCAAATATTCTAGAAAAAAAATCATATTTCATTTCCAGGGAATTTGGAGAACTTTTATTTTCGAGGTATTTTTTATTCCACCGATAAGTCTCGAAACAGACAGAAAATACTATTTTTGCTTTATTGAATCTAATTAACAGAAAGTAAAAGGAGGGTACACAAGGTTGTGCTATCTAGATTCATCCATATCATGCTCGTCAAAAGGAATCCATTAACAAGGTTGATCAAGTCTTGTTAATAAACCCTTTCCGAATAACATGAAACCGGAGAATTTTCGAATAACACTAGGTTACCTCAATGGGGATATGTATGTCCCCATCAATAAGAATATCATATGTCTTCTTGACAGTAGGAAGGGGAAATTAAAAACCTCCAACAGTAATAGTTGAAAATTTTCCAATATAATTGATACTGTGGACCTGAGGTTGTTTCCTCGGAAAGTGTACAGTATGCTCATTACCATTGACATGAAAAGTGACATTTCCTTTGTTGCAATCAATAACAGCCCCTGCAGTATTTAAAAAGGGTCTACCAAGGATAATAGACATACTATCGTCCTTGGGAATATCAAGGATAACAAAGTCCGTTAGAATAGTAACATTTGCAACTACAACAGGCACATCCTCACAAATACCGATAGGTATAGAAGTTGATTTATCACCATTTGCAAAGATATTTCAGTAGGTGTCAACTTACTCAAGTAAAGTCTACGATATAAAGAGAGAGGCATAACACTAACACCGGCTCCAAGATCACATAAAGCAGTTTTAACATAGTTTCCTTTGATGGAGCAAGGTATAGTGGGTACTCCTGGATCTCCTAGTTTCTTAGGTATTCCACCTTTAAAAGTGTAATTGGCAAGCATGGTGGAAATTTCTACTTTATTTATCTTTCTTTTATTGGTAATAATACCTTTCATATACTTAGCATAAGGATTTGTTTTGAGCATATCAGTCAAACGCATACGCAAAAAGATAGGTCTAATCATTTCAGCAAAGCGCTCAAAATCCTCATCATGCTTTTTGTTGGATGATTTAGGAGGAAAAGGCATGGGTTTTATGAATCCATGGTTCTCTTTCCTTACCGTGCTTCCTAGCAACAAAGTCTCTCTTCTCATAACGTTGATTCTTTGATTGTGGGTTATCAAGATCAACATCAGGTTCAATCTCTACATCATTATCATTTCTAGGTTGAGCATCATCATGAACATCATCATTAACAGTATCACTAGGTTCATGTTCAGTACCAGATCGTGTCTCAGCATCAGAAATAGAGATATCATTGGGATTCTCAGGTGTGTCAGCTACAGGTTCACTAGAAGCATGCAAAGTTCTATCATTTTTCTTTTTCTTCTTCTTAGAAGAACTAGGTGCATCTAAATTAGCTCTGTGAGAATCTTGCTCAATTCTCTTGGGGTGGCCTTCAGGATACAAGGGTTCCTGAGTCACTTTACCACCTCTAGTTGCAACTCTAACATCATAGTCATTATTCTTACGATTTAATTCATTGAGCAAATCATTCTGAGCCTAAGTACTTGTTCTACTTGAGTGGTAACCATAGAAGCATGTTTACTAAGGAGCTTCAATTCACCTTTAACTCTAGACATATAATCACTCAAGCGTTCAATCATATAAGCATTACGTTGCAATTGTCTACCAACATAAGCATTGAAGTTTTCTTGCTTCACAATAAACTTGTCAAACTCATCTAAGCATTGGCTAGTAGACTTATAACGAGGAATATCACCTTCATCAAATCTATAAAGAGAATTTACCTTTACTACCTGTGTCGGGTTATCAAGACCATGTATTTCTTCAATAGGCAGTAAATTCTTAACATCTTCAGCTTTAATACATTTTTCTTTCATAGATTTCTTTGCCTCTTGCATATCTTCAGGACTGAGAAATAGAACTCCCCTTTTCTTCGGAGTTGGCTTAGGGGCTGGTTCAGGAAGTGTCCAATTATTTTCATTGGCTAGCATATTATTCAACCGTAATTCAGCTTGATCAATTGTTCTTCCCGTGAAAACACAACCAGCACAACTGTTCAGGTGGTCTCTGGAAGCATCGGTTAGTCCATTATAAAAGACATCAAGTATTTCATTCCTCTGAAGAGGATGATCAGGCAAAGCATTAAGTAATTGGAGAAGCCTCCCCAAGCTTGTGGGAGACTCTCTTCTTCAATTTGCACAAAGTTATATATTCCCCGTAAGGAAGCTTGTTTCTTATGAGCGGGAAAATATTTATCAGAAAAGTAATACATCATATCCTGGGGACTACGCACACAACCAGGATCGAGAGAATTAAACCATGTCTTAGCATCACCCTTTAACGAGAACGGGAACAACTTAAGGATATAGTAATAACGAATCTTTTCATCGTTGGTAAACAGGGTAGCTATATCATTCAACTTAGTAAGATGTGCCACAACAGTTTCAGATTCATAGCCATGGAAAGGATCAGATTCAACCAAAGTAATTAACTTAGGATCAACAGAGAAATCATAATCCTTATGAGTAACAAAGATAGGTGAAGTAGCAAAAGCAGGGTCATATTTCATTCTAGCATTCAAAGACTTTTCTTTCAGCTTAGCTAATAATTTCTTAAGATCATATCTATCATTGCAAGCAAGAAAGTCTCTAGCAGTTTCTTCATCCATAACATAACCCTCAGGAACAACAAACAAATCATATTTAGGGGGAGAAGCTTCATTATCACTTCCATAAATATTATCAGTTTCAATATTTGCATACTCCCTAACCTTAGCAATTTGTTCATCTAGAAATTCACCTTGTGGCACATTATTATCAAGCATAGAAGTAGTTCCATCATACATAGTAGAAGTGGCATCATCAAGAATATGTGACATATCAGATTCAATAGCAGGAGTAGGTGTCGCAAATTTACTCATAACAGATGGTGAATCAAGTGCAGAGCTAGATGACAGTTCCTTACCTCCCCTCGTAGTTGAGGGAAAGGTCTTGGTTTTTGAGTCCTTCAAGTTCTTCATAGTGATCAACAGATATAAATCCCAAGTGACTTAAAGAATATATCTATGCTCCCTGGCAACGGCGTCCGAAAATAGTCTTGATAACCCACAAGTGTAGGGGATAGCAACAGTTTTCGAGGGTAAAGTATTCAACCCAAATTTATTGATTCGACACAAGGGGAGCCAAAGAATAATCGTAACTATTAGCAGCTGAGTTGTCAATTCAACCACACCTAGAAACTTAGTATCTGCAGCAAGGTAATTTAGTAGCAAAGTAATATGGAGATAGCGGTAACAACAATAAAAGTAACGATAGTGTTTTTGTAGTTTTTGTAATAGTAGCAGCGGAAAAGTAAATAAGCAACAAGCAATATGTGAAAAGCTCATAGGCATTGGATCGGTGATGGGGAATTATGTCGGATGCGATTCATCATGTACAAGTTATAACCTAGGGTGACACAGAACTAGCTCCAGTTCATCAATGTAATGTAGGCATGTATTCCAAATATAATCATACGTGCTTATGGAAAAGAACTTGCGTGACATCTTTTGTCCTACCCTCCCGTGGCAGCGGGGTCCTAGTGGAAACTAAGGGATATTAAGGCCTCCTTTTAATAAAGTACCAGACCAAAGCATTAACACATAGTGAATACATGGACTCCTCAAACTACGGTAATCACTAGGAGTGGTCCCAATTATTGTCACTTCGGGGTTGCCGGATCATAACACATAGTAGGTGACTATAGACTTGCAAGATAGGATCAAGAACACACATATATTCGTGAAAACATAATAGGTTGAGATCTGAAATCATGGCACTCGGGCCCTAGTGACAAGCAATAAGCATGGCAAAGTCATAGCAACATCAATCTTTGAACATAGTGGACACTAGGGATCAAACCCAAACAAAACTAACTTGATTACATGGTAAATCTCATCCAACCCATCATCGTCCAGCAAGCCTACGATGGGATTACTCACGCACGGTGGTGAGCATCATGAAATTGGTGATGGAGGATGGTTGATGATGACGATCTCCACTCTCCAGAGCCCCGAACGAACTCCAGGTCAGCCCTCCCGAGAGAGATTAGGGCTTGGCGGCCGCTCCATATCGTAAAACGCGATAATTCTTCCTCTCTGATTTTTTTTCTCCCCGAAAGTGAATATATGGAGTCCGGGGGTACATCGGTGGAGCAACAGGGGGCCCACGGGGCAGGGGGCGCGCCCAGGGGGAGGGGGCGCGCCCCCACCCTCGTGGACACGGTGTGGGCCCCTGAAGTGGATCTTTCCGTAGATATGTTTTATATTTTCCAAAACAATTCTCCGTGGATTTTCAGGTCATTCCGAGAACTTTTTATTTCTGCACAAAAACAACACCATGGCAATTCTGCTGAAAACAGCGTTAGTCCGGGTTAGTTCCATTCAAATCATGCAAGTTGGAGTCCAAAACAAGGGCGAAAGTGTTTGGAAAAGTAGATACGTTGGAGATGTATCAGGAACAACCTCGGCGATCCCCATCACGCGAAGGGCCACCGCCGTGGCTGTCGAGGGCGGCGCCGGGCGCTGAGGAGGTCCGCCCACGCCCGCGAGGGGCGGTGGCAGGGGTCGCGGCACACTTGCGAGGGCAACCTCGTCCCCTCTTAGGTGGTGGTGAGCAGGGCCTCTCCTGACAGGTCTTCCCCTTCTCCACGGACGAGAACCTCCCCACCGACGCCATGGGTGTCGATGCAAAGCAAGAGTCAAGGAGGAAGAAGAAGAAGCGGGCGGAATGAAGGACGAGACAGGCAACAAAGTCTCCGTTGTCGCCTTATTTATAGTCAGGAGAAGGCCAACCGCCGGTCTCCATAATCGCATGTAATGATGGTCTTTCATGCATGTAGGGACTTGTCAAGTCGCGCAGTTGCCGAGGCAGCATGGGGAAGTGGAGACGCCCATGTCCCATCAATCACCACGCGTCTATCAAGGCCGCAGGCTTTTGGGGCCCGCGGCGCTACGCACTTGACCCTTGGCTTCGCCGTGAAGCCAAGTCCGAGCGCGCCTTGGGCCCGGGGGCTACTGTCGGCGTTCTGGGAACGGGGGTGCCCACACTTGCCTGCCTGCGGCCCCGGGTGTGGCTCATCTAGCGGCCTGGTACGGCCCAACCTCATCCGCAACCATTCAAGACCCTCGCGAGGGGCCCATCCTTGCGAGGCGGATGACGCAAGATCTCCCCTGGGGCGGCCTCACTAGGTTACCTCCCGAGGAGCAGAGATATCAAGGCAAGGGGTACCTCACAAGGTCCCCGTGACGTGAGCCATGACGACCAAGGCTAGGCAGGCGCCAGCAGGCGCAGGATGCCAGTTTCCTCTTTGGTGCTAAAGGGGCAAGCCAAGGCGGGGAGTCCTGAGGCATCAGGCAAAGGTTTCCATATCGGTGCAACAATACCAAGACCAGCAGGACGGCAGAGTGGAGGTCATCGCGGGGCCCACGGCGGCGTCACCGCCAGAGGCTTTGGCAGGCGAAGACCACCTTTTGTTAGTATAGCTTGTACTAGATGTCCACCTTCAAACTTGGCCGTTGTCGGATCCCTTCCCGCTCAATATTTGGTAAGAGGACCCGGGCCTCTATAAATAGGACTAGCCACCACCATAGGAAGGGGATCGGATCATTGAAACCCCACACACACCCGCAAGCGCATCCGAACACAAGAACGCCTCTCCTCTGGAGGCCGTTCTTCCCATGTACTAGTTCTTCCTCAGCCTACAAGGCAATCCACCACACCACACTGGATTAGGGTATTACACCACAACGGTGGCTCGAACCAGTATAAACCCTTGTGTCCCTTGTTCTTCGAGTTCGTCGCTAGGCCTAGGAATCGGTGCGAGAGCGAGCTAGAGCGGAAAGGAGAGATCTTCATGCGCACCCCAGTGTTTGAACCTCAAGGGTTTTGCTGGAACCCAAGATCCGACAAACACCATATGATCCAACTATATTAACAAAGCATGTGATACATCAAGATTGTGCATCTCAAGAACACGAGAGAGAGAGAGAGAGAGAGAGAGAGAGAGAGATTAAACACATGGTTACTGGTAAAAACCCTCAGCCCCGAGGGTGGACTACTCCCTCCTCATCATGGTGGCCGCCGGGATGATGAAGATGGTCAGCGGTGATGATTTCCCCCTCTGGTGGAATGCCGGAAAGGGCTCTAGATTGGATCTTGTGGAGTACAAAGCCTTGCGGTGGCAGAACTTCTGATCTAGGTCTACCCCGAAGGGTTTTGGAATATTTGTGAATTTAAAGGGTAAAGAGGCGGTGCGGGAGGCCACCGAGGTGGGCACAACCCACATGGGCGCGCCAGGGGGGCTGGTGCGCCCTGGTGGGTTGTGCCCCCCTCGGGGCACCCCCAGGTGCAGCTTCAGCCCGTTGGGTGTCTTCTGGCCCATAAAAAATCTCCAGAAAGTTTCGCGGTGTTTTGACTCCGTTTGATATTGATTTCCTGCGAAGTAAAAAACATGCAGAAAACAATAGCTGACACTTGGCACTATGTCAATTGGTTAGTCCCAAAAATGATATAAAATGATTGTAAAACATCCAAGAATGATAATATAACAGCATGGAACAATAAAAATTTATAGATACGTTGGAGACGCATCAGCATCCCCAAGCTTAATTCATGCTCGTCCTCGAGTAGGTAAATGATAAAAACGCAATTTTTGATGTGGGATGTTGCCTATCATGTTCATCACATATTCTTTTCTTTATAGCATGGACAGTTGGAATTTTATATGGTTCAAAGCAATAGTCTAGTTTTGACATGAGATTTTAATACTCAAGCATATCAACAAGCAACCATGTCTTTCAGAATATCAAATGCTAAAGAATGTTACCCTACAAAGTCATATAATCTTGTCATGCTATGTCTTCCCAGCTCAAAGTATAAATCATGTACTACCCCGGTGTTAGCCAAGCAATTGGTTCATACTTTCTAACGCGCTTCAACATTTTCAACTCTCACGCAATACATGAGCGAAGCCATGGATATAGCAATATAGGTGAAATAGAATGCGGTGGTAGTAGATAAAAGAAAGGAAGAAAGTCTCACATCAACTAGGCAAACTAATGGACTATGGAGATGTCCATCAATCATATCAATGTGAGGAGCAGGGTTTACCATGCAATGGATGCACTAAGAGCTATCACTGGTGCGCATCGGTCCTAAACAAACGATTTAAAACCCCTTTCCGCGACGGCATTTGGAACCATCGCCAAGTGAGTGTGGGCGATAGGGGGGTCCTTCCCACACGGTCCAGAAACCGTCGGGGATATGCCCTCCTGTTACACACGTTCGGCAAAATGAGGTCGTGTGCAACCGGCAAGCACTCAAATGCGGAAATACATACAGTAGATCTAAAAAATACAATTATACGACGAAATTGTTTCCGGTCGTAAGTACATCCCACACAGTCAGTCCTCGCTAAACGTTTCCATTCGTATGCACATCCCACACAGTCACTCCAAGGAAAACGTTTCCGTTCACAGGTACATCACACACAATTTTTCCTGTTAAATTGTTTGCGTTATTGAATGTATCACACACGGTCCGTAGAAGAAACTATGTGGCAAAGGCTGTCCATCATACACAGTTATTATGTGGTAAATGTTTGCGCAAGGTGGCCTAACGCAAACAGTTTTCAAGAGAAAGTCGTGTGTGATTGTTCATTGATCCAACACGGTTTATTCCTAGAAACTGTGTGCGTTGCCCGAGGTCATCGCCCACGGTATTTTTTCAACAACCGTTTGCAATAGCAAAACGCAATTAGCAGGATAATTATCCGATTATTCATAATCCATTTATTAATCTAATTGACATTTCATATTAAGCACACAATATATTTCATTTCCATATTAAGGAAGCAGAATTTCATAATTGAAATACATCATAGTACAACATGATATAGCTTTAGCACTCAGCTACCCCATTACAAAACTGCACGAGCAGCAAGTTCCACATGCAACTTGTAGAACCTTTCGAAATTAGCATCATAGACGGTATATAGACAGATGCATCTCATCTGGAAAACTGCTGAAGCGGAAGGCGAATATTGAGCCTTCATTCATGTTGAAGGTCTTTGCAACTTTAGGCCAGTGCCTGTGGATGATTGACCGTCCGTCCTTCGTCCTCTTCAGGAACACTTCAATATTGAACCATGGGTGTTGTATCAAAACCTTCCTCGCCTCCTGACCATAGAGGTGGTTTGAGAGGTAATCATTAGTGAACTGCTTTCGAAAGGCCTGAAAACAAGGATGTGCATAAATATATTCTCTATATTGGAAATGGGGCAAAGGAATAAAAAAAGGCAAGGTATAATAGTTAGTACCATCTTGTTGTTTTTTGTCGCTAATTTCTTTATCCTAACAATCTTTCTGAGTTTCTTGATTTGATTGATATTCATGGACAACTCATTTTCCCATATGCAAAAAGGGTCGAACAGTGGGTCAAAACCTCTGACAGCGGGACCTACATGTGCAAGACCAAATTGTTAAAAACCAAAATATTAGAATGGTCCCTGCAATTGCACAATAATGTGCTATTAGACAACGGACCATGCACGTGCTAACCTCGATTGTAAATCTCAGTGCTTCCCATTGTTTCCCTGCAACACATATAAGGTAGTTAGTCATCAGGTTAAGTAAGGATTCGCATGCTATCAGTAAAATATGTTGATGAAAAATAAGCACATTGCAGATTCATCAGATTAATTGAACCCACACGGAAAACCCATTTACCCAAACCAAGCATGATTAAGAACTAGGAAATATAGCACTTGTATATGTTTCTCATGTATTAAGTGCAGCCAAATTCGATTTATTCCTCACATGCACAACAATACAAAATTCTACCCACGACAATTGGACATCGCATTGCAGAATTGAACCAAGCAGTTAACTAAACACCACAACAAATGAACCAAACATTAACTGAGCACCACATTGCACAATATAACATACTCCTAATAGAAGATCGGAGAGTTAACCAAACAGTTAACTACAACCAATTGTAGCAATTGTATTTGTTTCTCATGTATTTACTACAACCAAATTCAATTTATTCCTCACATGGTATACAATAACAGAATGCACCCACAATTTTGTAAAGATATATTCGATTTATTTCTCACATGGAAGACAATATAAAATTGCAGCCTGAAGGATTGAACATCACATTTGCAGAATTGAACCAAACAGTTAACTGAAGAGTGAAGACGACAACTAATTAACAAAACAGTTACTAACTGAGCACCACACTGCACGACATATAGAATATATACACTAGAGCAACAGATTGCATGGTGAAATTAGATAGCACAATTCACTAGAATTTGTGAAGGAAAGGCAAGAGCAGCACACGCAACGGGTAAACCGAGCATGCTTAACTGGCATAGCTAGCAAATGGCAAGGTGCTCCTTCAAGATCTGGGGGTCGACGCGAATGGCAGCCATCGCGACGTCATCCGCGTGTGCGATCGTGGTTTGCTTCTCCGCTGCCAAATGCTCCTTGAGGACCTGGCTATACTGCGTGCACCATGGCTTAGGCCGGTGCTTATTTGGTGGAGGGGTCGGTCATTTGGGTGGAAGGTGTCGCGCTCGCGCCGGCGGTCGGGGCATGTGGGATGTGGAAGGAGGAGGAGGATGGGGGTCAGGTGTGGATTATCTGCCTGGATAGAGGAGGCCGAGCAGCATGAAGGAGGGTCGCCGGCGAGGAGGCGACGGTGCTGCAAGCAAGGAGTGAAGGTTTCAACTTGGAAAGGAAGGCGGAAAGAGGGGAAATGTGGCTTTTGGTAAGGGGGAGGGGACGGGGAGGTAGATATTTCCGCGGAAGCCGAAAATTTGGAATCGCTTCATCCAAAAAACTAGTGCAGAGTGTCATCAGACCCGGTCCCTTATTCAGAATTGTGTACGATATGTGGACATCACAAACGATTCAGATAGCTTAAACCGTGTGTGATGAGTTTCAACGTCAAAAGTTTTGGTTCGAATTTCCATGGTTACAGTGGTCATCCATGTCATTGCATAATTTGGTTACACAAAGGACACTACAGCACACTTACACTTCTTAATCAAGCAAGTTCAGCAATTAAATAGAGCTAGATGACCTAAACATTACTCTAAGAAATTAAAGATCAGCGCTCTTAATTAAACAAAACAAAGACAACTACTACGGATGGTGCTCGTCGATCTCCGCCGCCGCCTCCATGTCTAGCTCGCGCTCGACGGTCTCCTGGGGAAGGGGCTCCATGGCATCCATCGCACCATACTCGGCAAGCATCTCGCCATCTGTGTCCGCCGTCTCTTTTGAAAAGGCCGCCACGAGCTGGGCGTGGGCGGACGCGATCTGGGCTTGGATGGGCTCCGCCGTCGCAGGGTGTGCGGCGGAGGAACGGACGGCTGCTCGAACGCTCTCGGCGATTGCCGGCTCTTCGGTCGTGGGTTACCGACCGTTGTCAGAGAAGCTTCGTTCGATTTGTGCGATGACTGCCAGGAGCTGGGCGTTGGCGGCCACGACATGGTCGTGGGCGGCCTCTATCAGGGCTAAGGCCTCCGCTGTGGAACGGATAACTGCTGTGCTGCTCTCGCTAGTTGCTATCCCCGAGGCAGATGTTGCTGCCGCCACTTGAGAAGCAAGAACTGTTGTTTGGTCTGCCTTTGTCGCCTCATCGCAAATTACGGCCACGCTCATGCACCTTGTTAACACGCACATGGCGGCTGCGGCTGCGATCTCGCCGGAGTGGGCCACCGAAGTTGCCCTCACGACGCTGGTCCACGTGCCCATCTTTCACCGGCGACGATTGAACAGTGAAATGATATTTGGGGAGCGAGCTAGTGTGCTTGAGACGCCGGCTGTGGACTATAGCCGACGCACCTTCTCGCATAAGCCATTGGCGTACTATACACTGACGGTGCTCCAAGATATTTTGTACTACATCTCACACGGTTGCTGATAATAAACTGTGTGCGATCAACTTGATTTTTCATCCTGATTTGAATTACATAATGGGGTCACAGCGGGAATGGACGGTGTTTGAATTGCTAGACCTTTTATCTATAGTGAACATGCAACTATATGTGTGTCGTAAAAGAATTGGAATTATTCGGGGTTCGTTTGAACATTTTATACATTAAATTGGTTCTCTAGCCATTTCAGGTGAACAATTCAAATTTGAACTACATGCACATGCTCCAGTGCATATAAATTGGTTGAAAAATTAAATCTGTGTCCTTGGGTGCATGCTTAGGTCCCATGCAAGAAATGGGAATGAATTTCAAACACCGGGGCACCGTTGATTGCCGGCAAAACATTGAGATGCGTGGTTTTTAAATTATAGTGAATCTAAAACTCGTCTGAAATTCATGAAACTTGGCATGGTATCATGGAGCGACATCAACATGCCATGGTACAAATTTTGTCCCATTTGAGGCAGGTTTGGGTATATGCTTCTCACAAACCGGAGCTTCTCACAACAAGCATGATGATTTTCGGTAGGGAACGTCCCACCTTTGGGGCCGAAACGATATCCATTGCCTCTTAATGCTTTCAAATTTTTTTCTCGTGTCAACATAGAACAATAGGAGTGTTGTGTGATTTTTCGGGGTTCGTTTGGACATTTTTATGCATTAACTGAGTTTTCAATGCATTTTATGTGCATAATTCAAATTTGAACTACATGAACATGCTCGAGTGCATATAAATTGGCTGAAAAATCAAATTTGTGTCCTTGGGTGCATGCTTAGGTCTCATGCAAGAAATGGGAATGAATTTGAAACACCGGGGCACCGTTGATTGCCGGCAAATCATTGAGATGCCTGGTTTTTAAATTCTATTAAATCCAAAACTCGTCTGAAATTCATGAAACTTGGCATGCTATCATGGAGCGGCATCAACATGCCATGGTACAAATTTTGTCCCATTTGGGGCAGGTTTGGGTATATGCTTCTCACAACAAGCATGATGGTTTTCTGTAGGGAACATCCCACCATTGGGGACGAAACGATATCCATTGCCTCTTATTGCTTTCAATTTTTTTTCTCGTGTCAGCATAGAACAACATGAGTGTTGTGTGATTTTTTTGTGATTTGTCGTGATTTTTTGGGGTTCGTTTGGACATTTTTATGCATTCACTGAGTTTTCAATGCATTTTATGTGCATAATTCAAATTTGAACTACATGCACATGCTCCAGTGCATATAAATTGGTTGAAAAAACAAATATGTGTCCTTGGGTGCATGCTTACGTCACATGCAAGAAATGGAAATAAATTTAAAACACCGGGGCCCCGTTGATTGCTGGCAAACCATTGAGATGCCTGGTTTTTAAATTCTAGTAAATCCAAAACTCGCCTGAAATTCATGAAACTTGGCATGCTATCATGGAGCGGCATCAACATGCCGTGGTACACATTTTGTCCCATCTGGGGCAGGTTTGGGTATATGCTTCTCACAAACCGGAGCTTCTCACAACAAGCATGCTGGTTTCGGTAGGGAACGTCCCACCATTGGGGATGAAACGATATCCATTGCCTCTTATTGCTTTCACATTTTCTCTCATGTCAACATAGAACAACAAGAGTGTTGTGTGATTTTTTGTGATTTTTTGGGGTCCGTTTGGACATTTTTATGCATTAATTGAGTTTTCAATGCATTTTATGTGCATAATTCAAATTTGAACTACATGCACATGCTCCAGTGCATATAAATTGGTTGAAAAATCAAATATGTGTCCTTGGGTGCATGCTTAGGTCCCATGCAAGAAATGGGAATGAATTTCAAACACCGGGGCACCGTTGATTGCCGGCAAAACGTTGAGATGCATGCTTTTTAAATTCTAGTAAATCCAAAACTCGTCTGAATTACATGAAACTTGGCAAGTACCATGGAGCAGCATCAACATGTCGTGGTACAAATTTTATCCCATTTGGGGCAGGTTTGGGTATATGCTTCTCATAAACTGGAGCTTCTCACAACAAGCATGATGGTTTTCTGTAGGGAACGTCCCACCTTTGGGGACGAAACGATATCCATTGCCTCTTATTGCTTTCAAAAAAAATTCACGTGTCAACATAGAACAACATGAGTGTTGTGTGATTTTTTGTGATTTTTCGGGGTTCGTTTGGATATTTTTATGCATTAACTGAGTTTTCAATGCATTTTATGTGCATAATTCTAATTTGAACTACATGCACATGCTCCAGTGCATATAAATTGGTTGAAAAATCAAATATGTGTCCTTGGGTGCATTCTTAGGTCCCATGCAAGAAATGGGAATGAATTTCAAACACCGGGGCACCGTTGATAGCCGGCAAAACATTGAGATGCCTGGTTTTTAAATTCTACTAAATCCAAAATTCGTCTAAAATTCATGAAACTTGGCATGCTATCATGGAGCGGCATCAACATTCCGTTGTACAAAATTTGTCCCATTTGGGGCAGGTTAGGGTATATGCTTCTCACAAACCGGAGCTTCTCGCAACGAGCATGATGCTTTTCGGTAGGGAACATCCCACCTTTGGGGACGAAACGATATCCATTGCCTCTTATTGCTTTCAATTTTTTTCTCATGTCAACATAGAACAACAGGAGTGTTGTGTGAATTTTTGTGATTTTTCGGGGTTCGTTTGGACATTTTTATGCATTAACTGAGTTTTCAATTCATTTATGTGCATAATTCAAATTTGCACTACATGCACATGATCGAGTGCATATAAATTGGTTGAAAATCAAATATGTGTCCTTGGGTGCATGCTTAGGTCCCATGCAAGAAATGGGAATGAATTTCAAATACTAGGGCATCGTTGATTGCCAGCAAAACATTGAGATGCCTGGTTTTTAAATTCTAGTAATTCCAATATTCTGTTAACCATTCACGTGACGCCACATGTCTTGGTTTTAATGGTTGTAGGAGGTTCCGTGCGGACAGCTGCTTGACCTTGACTGAACGGGAGGCGTTCGAGCACCGTCCGGTGCGCAGGCTGACCGAGAGGCGTGCAAGCTTTGCTCGAGTGCGCAGGCTCACCGGGAAGCGTGCGAGCTGTACGCTGCACAGGCTCACTGGGAGGCGAACCCTTTGACTTCCATGGCCACACGCCTTGCTTGCATCCTCTCCATTAATGGCGCCCAAGCCACAGTTTAATTCTCTTTTAAATATAAAACACTCATCGCAAAAGTTTTAGTTAGAACACCCGTATGCAAACCGACAGCTTCCCCAGGAAGCCAAGAGAAAATGTGCCGAGCAGGATTTCTGCAGCTCTTGATCGCAAATGTTTTAGATAGAACACCCGTATGCAAAGTGAGAGCAGCGCATGATTTGTGCATCCCTTCAACGCAAACAGTTGTTTTGGATGACCCGTGTGCAACCACGTACAAACAATTTGGTAAGATTTGCCAATCCTTGTAACAGTGCGATTTTTCGAAATATGAAGCTAAAAATCACTAGCAGTGTCTAATTTTTGCAACTAAAATTCATTAATTAAGCATAGATTTCATTCAGAGATTAAGTAGTCGTTCTTAATTTATACAAACAGCTCAACTTGACAGCTGAACCGACCAAACTTCTCCCCAATTGTTGCCAACCACGTACGAAAATAGCTAGTTCAACTATATATACTAGCTAATTTTAAGTGTGTTGTACAGTCCACCACATCTATAGTCAGATGAACTGAACAAAATAGCTCCTAAATACTACTACCACTGCGGAGGGGCTTTGTACTACTTTCGGATGCCTCTCCTCTGCCGAGCGCGCTCAGTAAGAGGCGGCAAAGGAGGAGCCTACCGACGAGCTGGGCAACCGCAATGCGGTGCCTGCCGCTAATGCAGCTTCAGCGACGCTCACCTCGAACGCCCTCTGCCGCTCCAGACGACCCCTCTCGAAGCGGTGGTTCTCCTCGTAGATCTCCTGATTCCTCGCCCCTGAGGCAACCTGTGCTGCGTCCACTGCGGCGGTAAGGCTCTTTGCGTGCTCGACGGGGCGCTCCTCCTCCCCCTACATGAACTTGGTGTAGCGCGCAATGTCGCTGTCGCACGTGCGGGTATCCAGCTCCGCCTCCCGCCTTCGGGCGGCGATGGCGGAGCAGGTGATGACCCCGGCAGTCGATGGTGGGCTGGCAGCCACGGCGACCGACGACGGGGTGGCAGCCACAACCACCACCTCCCGCCTTCGGGCCACGGTGGCGGAGCGGGTGATGGCCATAGTGGCCGGCAGTGGGGTGGCGGCCATGACAGCCATCTCTCACCTCCAGGCCGCGGCGGCGGAGGGGGCGATGGCCCTGGCTTTCGACGGTGGTGTGGCTGCAATGGCGGCCGGAAACAGCTGCCGAAGGGCACCGGTGGCGGAGCGTGTGGTGGGTGTTCCATGCACACCCAATAGGGACGCCACGCGCACTACACTATGCCGGGGACTGCGCCGCCGCCGTGGTGTAGCCTCCCAGCTGGAGTTGTCCTCTGATGACGGCGGAGTGGCTTAGCGGCGATGATGGACCGGTGCCATTGGCGAATGTGGGAGAAGCAAACGAGATAAGCTACAGGGATGGAGGGGAAAATGCGACGCAAGACTCACCGGTCGTGAGGGTTTTTATAGCAGGCCGGTAAGCATTGGGATTTTGGGGGATTTCACCGAGTCGGATGGGAAGCTTGCGTGGGAACGGGCTCACCGATGATTCATTGGCGCCACCATTTGGCAAAAAGAACGCCCTCCGCGCTGTGCATGCTTGCGCTGTAAGCCGTCTGCGGCAGCGAGGTGATAAGACGTGCGAGAGGAGGACGAAAGGCCACGTACACATACGGTTAATAAATTTTTTTTGCAATTTAATTACCTACTATACCAGCGTCCTAGTTTATAAGTATGATTTAACTAATAAAATACGAATGCATGTCGCCGAGGATTATATAGTTGGATTTGTATTTGAACATAGTTTCCAATTATATAATTTTTAAAACATGCATTAACATTTTGTTGGTTAAATTTGAGGGAAAAGTATAGACTATAGACTAGACGGAGGTGGTACCACATGGCCGCTCTCTACGCCGCGACGCAACTACCTGCCGGTTTGTAGGCGACCATTTCCTGCGTGTTCAACTGGTCTATGCATGTGGTTGCTTGCGGTTCAGGCGGCCACGGAGCGCTCTGCTCGCATCCTACCGTGCGCGCTCTGCTCTCACGTCCCTCCGGGTGCTCTGCCCTCGTCCATCCATGCGCATGATCACGCACGTTCGTGTGCAAGCGGTTGCGCCAGGCGCGGCGTGACGATACAGTTACCCGCTGCAAAAACTGCCATGTGAACGCGCCGAGAATCCATGCCGCATGGCCCCCTTTTATTCCTGTGGCCATTTACCTTCATCTCTCCTCTCACACGACACAATAAGCACACCCACGAGGACACATACAAAGAGGACATCCAGCGGTTCCAATGGCGCTCCCCGTGGCTCCAATGGCGCTCACAGCGGCCGACGACGACAACAGCGGGCAGTTCACCACCCATCACGTAGTGGACACCCACGTGAGAGGGAAGGCCCTCTCGATGGTGTAGACAAACGATCCGGTCTAGGTGGAGCGCTCCATCCAAACTATGGAGCAGTTCCTTACCGAGGACAAGTACCGAGTGGTCGGCTTCGACCTCGAGTACACCATGGGTCATGCCGGGCATGATCAGAAGGTTGCCGTCGCCCAGTTGTACGTGCGACATGACGTCCTCGTCTACCACTTCCACCTTGCCACAAGGCCTTGCGAGCATTTCTCCAGGTTTATCAACAGCTCTGACTATAGTTTCGCTACGGTGGACACCACCAACAATCTAAAAGCGCTCAAGATTTCGGACTTGAAATGCCCGAATCTTGTCAACATCCAGCACCACTACAAGGTCTGGGGCAGCGACAAAAGCAATCTAAACTCCCTGGTTGACCTCGCCTCGGCCATCATCGACCCCTACTACGCGAAGATGAATCAAGAGAGCAATATGGACAAGAACACATGTCACGGTGTGGCATAAGAGACTGGATGAACAACATGTCAATTACGCGGCCATGGATGCATACACAAGCTACGAGATGTACAGGCAGATTGTTGACATGAGGATTTGTCTTCTTCCTGACCCAGACGAGGGATCGAGCCTCATAGCAGTGGCGGGAGCGTCACAAGAAGTAGATGACTAGATGGTCGTTTCTCCTACTTTAGAATGCATGCAATTGTTTATTGAGGTGTGTGCGAATGATGTGTATAGTCACTTATGTAATTGGATGTTTATTTAAGTTATATATATACATGTTATTCTACTGTAGACAGAGCAATTCACAGGGCTTATTAGCAGCAATCGCTTGTGTTATTATTGGTCTTCGCACACATTTTAGATTACAGACCTGTTTGCCGCGTATCACACACACCTTGATCTGGCTGACCGTTTCTTTTGTGTTTCCTAATCACACACAGTTCATCCCAGTGAACCGTATGATGTATATCGCACACGCCTTCATCTGGCTGCCCGTTTCTTTTGTGCCTCCTCATCCCAAACAGTTAATTGAGCTTAACTATATGCCCTACATCGCACACGCAACTAAATTCTGAACCGTGTTTGATGCATCTATCATCGCAAATGTTTTGCACCTTTTTTGACGGTTTTTTACACCACCATTTGCGGTTATGGCATCGCACATAGTTTAGTCGAAGGGTCTCTGATCGTAGAGTCGCGTTTGGACCATCCTGCGGTAGTTTATAACTGTATGAAAGCTCAATATGAAACTAAGTGGGTATGCATCAAACTCTACTATAGAAAATTCCCACTAGTGTATGAAAGTGATAACATAGGAGACTCTCTATATGAAAAATATAGTGCTACTTTGAAGCACAAGTGTGCTATTTACACGCCCCTTCTTTTTTTCTTTTATCATCACGTTTTTCTTTTTTTTTTCTTTTCTCTTTTTTTCTCTTTTTTATCTTTTAGTCTGGAGTCTCATCCCTACTTGTGGGGGAATCATGGTCTTCGTCATCCTATCATCATTGGGACATGCTCTAATAATGGGTAATGATGATCATCACACTTCTATTTACTTATAACTCAAAAGAAATAAAAATTACAACTCGATACCTATAACATAGTATGACTCTATATGATGAAAAATGAATGCTAAAGTCAACTATATGATGGAAGTGCACGACAATATAACTCGAAATGGCTATGTAAATGCCATAATAGGTAGGTATGGTGGCTGTTTTGAGGAAGGCATAATAAAGTGTATGCACCGGTGAAAGTTTCACGACACGAGAGAGGCTAGCAATTATTAAAGGGTGAGAGTGTGTATAATCCATGGACTCACATTAGTCATAAAGAACTCACATACTTATTGCAAAAGTTTATTAGCCCTCGAAGCAAAGTAATACTATGCATGCTCGTAGGGGGAGGTTGGTAGGAGTTAACCATCGCGTGCCCCGACCTTCACACAAAGATAGGACAATCAAGGATAATGTGACGCCCGGATAATTAAGCTACAATAACCGCTGCTAATGATGCCACATCACCATGGTTACTGTTGTTATTTCCGTGATGTTTTAAATCTCGCTCGAACTCAAAATTCCAATTCAAGTCAAACTATAAAGTTTTTCGAACTTTAAAACTAAAATGTTCAAGTTGTTGCAGTTAATCCTTTGTTAATAATGGTGTTGAACCAACATTTCTAAATGGTATTTAAATGCCCTAAGCTAAATAAAATAGTAGATAAATAATGTTTTAATTTCTATCTATTTTATAAAGATGCTAACCTGTTTTATTTAGATGTTACACTTGATAAGGTAGTAGCCTAAATTATACTAATATTTTTAGTGTAAGTTCTATTGTTTATAGAAATTTCTGCTTTTGGTTTTAAAATGAAAACAGGAAAGCTTTAAAAAAACAACTCCCTGGGCCGAATGGCCCAGCTGGGCGGCTCAGCTGGCCCCCCTGGCCTATAACCCCACTCCCCCCCCAACCGAACCCTAAGCCCATCCCCACTCCCCCACTCCTCTCGCTCGTCTCCCTCACCACCTCCCTCGCGCAGCCACTCACCAAGACCAAAGGCGAGGCGCCTCAGGCCCGACCCCTCCTCACAGCCTCTCCTACCTCCGTCCGCACCTGATCCACCCCGTCGCCCTGGACCTCCACGCAGCAGCAAGCAGTCGTCACCGTCCGTCTCTGACCTCTCCCGCACCACGGCTGCCATGCCTCCCACCAGCCTCGCGCCGCGCCCCTGCCTCACCATGGCCAGCCTCGACCTCCCCACGGCCTCCCCAAGCACCACCTCGTCGCCTCCTCATCGTGAGCTTCCCCTCCTCCCCCTACATCCTCCTTCGTCGTAGGGTGCAAACGCGAACGTGACTGAGCTCTGCCCCGCCGTGCCGTGACCACCCCGGATTGCCCCCTCGCTCCCGAGCGTCACTCGCCTTGCCCCAGCGCTGCCTCTTGCGCTTGCCTCCTCCCGCGCCGCTGCTGCTTCTGCCGCGCCGTCGTTGCTGCTTCTGCTCGGCACTGCTCGCCGTGCCACTGCCCCGCTGGACGCGCCGCTCCGCTCGCCTGCCGGCGCCCACGCGGTCGCGCCCACCTGGCTGGGCGTCCATCCCACGAGCACCCGTGTTGCGGCTCCCGCATGCCCGCCCCGTTATGGCTCAGAGCCTTTGACAGATGGGGCCCACGCCCCTGTCTTAATAAAAAAACGAAACCAAAAGGTTAGTGAAATTAAATTAAATAATAAAACAATTAATTAATTAATTAGTGGTTTAGATAATTAATTTAATCTAATTAACTAGATAAATAGTTAACTAACTTACTACACCTTAGACAATGACTGGTGGACCCGCGCACAGTGTTTACTTTTTGACCAAGTCAACTATGACCTCGGAAATCTCGGAACGAGGTTTCTTGTAGTGGAGGAGAATTGTGATGCCCGGATAATTAAGCTACAGTAACCGCTGCTAATGATGCCACATCACCATGGTTACTGTTGTTATTTCCCCGATGTTTCAAATCCGTTCGAACTCAAAATTCCAATTCAAGTCAAACTATAAAGGTTTTCGAACTTTAAAACTAAAATGTTCAAGTTGTTGCAGTTAATCCTCTGTTAATAATGGTGTTGAACCAATATTTCTAAATGGTATTTAAATGCCCTAAGTTAAATAAAATAGTAGATAAATAATGTTTTAATTGCTATCTATTTTATAAAGATGCTAACCTGTTTTATTTATATGTTACACTTGATAAGGTAGTAGCCTAAATTATACTAATATTTTTAGTGTAAGTTCTATACTTTATAGAACCTTTTGCTTTTGGATTTAAAATGAAAACATGAAAGCTTTAAAAAAACAACTCCCCGGGCCGAATGGCCCAGCTGGCCCCCCTAGCCTATAACCCCACTCCCCCCCAACCGAACCCTAAGCCCATCCCCACTCCCCCACTCCTCTCGCTTGTCTCCCTCACCACCTCCCTCGCGCCGCCACTCACCAAGACCAGAGGCGAGGCGCCTCAGGCCCAACCCTCCCCCTCTCATCCTCTCCTACCTCCATCCGCGCCTGATCCACCCCGTCGCTCTAGACCTCCACGGAGCAGCAAGTAGTTGTCGGCGTCCGTCTCTGGCCTCTCCCGCACCAGGACTGCCACGCCTCCGACCAACCTTGCACCGCGCCCCTGCCTCACCACGGCCGGCCTCGACCACCCCTCGGCCTCCCCAAGCACGACATCGACGCCTCCTCATCGTGAGATTCCCCTCCTCCCGCTACATCCTCCTTCGTCATAGGGTGCCAACGCCGACGTGACTGAGCTCTGCCCCGCCGTGCCGTGACCACCCCGGGATGCCCCCTCGCTCCCGAGCGTCAATCGCCTTGCCCCCGCGCTGCCTCTTGCGCTTGCCTCCTCCCGCGCCGCTGTTGCCTCTGCCGTGTCATCTCTGCTGCTTCTGCTCACCACTGCTCGCCATGCCACTGCCACGCTGGACGCGCCGCTCCGCTCGCCCTCCAACGCTGCGCCCGCCGGCGCCTCGCTCGCCCTCCAACGCTGCGGCCGCCGGCGCCTCGCTCGCCCGCCGGTGCCCATGCGGCTGCGCCTGCCTGGCTGGGCGTCGCCGTCCCATGGGCACCCGTGTTGCGGCACCCGCATGCCCGCCCTGTTATGGCTTAGAGCCTTTGACACATGGGGCCCATGCCCCTATCTTAATAAAAAACGAAAACGAAAATGTTAGTGAAATTAAATTAAATAATAAAAACAATTAATTAATTAATTAGTGGTTTGGATAATTAAATTAATTAATTTAATCTAATTAACTAGATGAATAGTTAACTAACTTACTACGCCTTAGACAATGAGAGGTGGACCCACGCACACTGTTTACTTTTTGACCCAGTCAACTATGACCTTGTTGACTTTGACTAGACCCACTTGTCATGCACTCAGGGTAGTATTCCCTGGGTACACCTAGCAATTTTAGTTTAATATTGAATTAAATATAATTCCAAAAAAATTAGAATATTACTAAAACTTTAGAAAATTATATAAAATAATCTGTAACTCAGATGAAAAAAATTATATACGAAAGTTGCTCACAACGACGAGACGAATCCGAATATGCAGTCAGTTCGCCCGCCACACATCTCTATCATACCGAACGTGCAACACCCCCCTCAGATTCAACTGTCTGAAAACACGAAACATTGGAGATACTTTCCCGGATGTTATCCCTCTTCGCCAGTACTGTGTAGCACCGCGTTAGATCACCCTAGCACTGCGTGTTGACTTGCCATGCTTCTTTGTTGCATCTGTATGCTTTGTATTTATTGTTTCTTCCCCCTCTTCTCTTTGGTAGACCGCAAGACTGATGCTACCTCAGTGATCGACTGCATCGACGACGACCCCTCCTTCTGGCTAGAGCAACCAGGCAAGCCAACCCTCATTGATCATTCCGATATCGCCCATTCCCTTCTCTCTTATGCTTGCATTAGAACTGCTACTATTTTTGTATGATCCTATTCTTATGCATAGTCTGTTGTTGATACCTGCTTTCATACCTTACATGTTTATACTAAACTGCTTAGTATAGGCTGGTTAGAGATCCACCAGTGACCCCCCCCCCACATTGTCCCGACTGCCCCGCTGGATTATCAGAAGACCCGATCAACGGGATTGAAGAACAGGCCCCGGCATCGCACATCACTTTCCCCTTAGTTGCTCGACACTACTGGGTTACTATCGAGTGCCGAGGGTGAGACCTCACCAGCACTCCTGATGTTAACCTTGTAGGTTAGTTCGTCGGTTATGGTCATCGAGGGTGATCCTCCTTCTCCACTCCCGATAATGACACTGTCGTGCAACTCCTCAAGAGTGGACCTCGAGGGTGACTCCTCTTTTGTTCACCTTGACGATAAACATCCGGTGGAATTCCATCGAAGGTGATTTCCTTAGGTTTTTTCCTTTGGTGTTAGAGACACAGTTACTATGGTTACTATGACTTTACAACTGTTACTTGGAAAGGCAGGTCGACCCTGAGGGGTACCCGCGAGTGATGTGGAGACGGCTTGACCTGGAGGGTACCCGAGAGTTGAATACGAGGCGTGGCCGGGCCCTCTTAGCCCTTGCCGCAAGTCCTCGAGACGGGGCGACGGGGTCATATCTTTCATGAGTCTCTACTCGTTACCGCCTTCCCAAGACACTAAACGGTTTGGATATTTGATCCAAGGGGCCTCAGGCCTGATAGCGCTAACCATCACGTGGGCATAGTATGGGCGTTCTGCGTCGTATGCATCAGCCGAAGCTTAACTGACGTCATTGCGACTGAGCGGCGTGCGCCGGGTTGGACCGCGTAAGCACCTTACTTTATAAGGAGGTAGCCCAGGTCTGCTCCCCAGCCGCCCACGCAATGTGCAGGAGTTCCCGGGGCGATTGGCCCATGACCCCTGGGGGCATAGGGTTTAGTCCGGCGTGCATGACCTCTCTATTGAGCCTAGGTCGGGTTGCAGCGTATTGTTTGACCGAGGGCGGGCATGACCTGATGGTGTGTCCGGCCGGAGTTAAGCAATCGTGGTGGGTAAGTTGGTGCACCCCTACAGGGAAGAAAACATCTGTCGATAGCCTGTCCTACGGTAACGGACACTTGGAGTTGTATCCCGATCACTACAACTAGAACTAGATGCCGAGACATGAATGGATAGGTGGCTCCGGGATTGCTTCCTCGCAGGGAGTCGAGGAAGGATCTCTGGGTGTTAATGCTACAACATGCTTGATATATATAATATTTTATTCTGTACTCTCTTCTACTACTGCAAGAATGGTGGTTTCCAGAAGATGCTAGTCTTCGATAGGACTAGCTTCTCCCCCTCTTATTCTGGCATTATGCAGCTTAGTCCAGAGATACTACCCTTTTCATTGATACCGATGCATATGTAGTGTGGATCCTGGCTTGCGAGTACTTTGGATGAGTACTCATGGTTGCTTTGTTCCTCCTTTTCCCCCTTCTTTCTTCTTTCTGGTTGATGCAACCAGATGGTAGAGTTGAGGAGCCAGAGGCCACCTTGACGACTGCTACTACCCCAACGGAGCCTACTACTATGTGGAGACAGCTGACGACCAGGAGTAGTTAGGAGGTCCCAGGCAGGAGGCCTTGCCTTTTCGATCGTTGATGTTTTGTGCTAGCCTTCTTAAGGCAAACTTGTTTAACTTATGTCTGTACTCAGATATTTTGCTTCCGCTGACTCTTGTGTATTTGAGCTTATGTATTCGAGCCCTCGAGGCCCCTCGCTTGTAATATAAATCTTGTATTATTTTAATTTGTGTCTAAAGTTGCGTTATGATATCTTCCAGTGAGTCCCTGATCTTGGTCGTACACATTTGCGTGCATGATTAGTGTACGGTCAAATCGGGGGTGTCACAAGTTGGTATCAGAGCCGACTGCCTGTAGGAATCCCCTTGCCAACTCCTTGGCAGAAGTTGAGTCTAGTCTTTGAAAATTGTTTTACTAACTTGGCTGTGTGGCTTACGGGCCCACATCGCCATTGGGTGGTATTGTGCTCCAACTTCCCGGCATAACGAGAGACTATACGTGCATGCTTCATGTAACATCCCAAATTTTCAATTTGGAATGTTATACATATATCATATTGCATTGCATTTTTCTTTGCATTTTTGTTTGTGGCGATCCTCGAAATTCTAAGCAACTCAAGGACCTACGGAGAGAGTTGGGAATTCTACCATTTTGTATTTGAGTTCACTCGAATACCGGTACGAGGACAGTGTTGGTTTTAATTATTTTTCTCTCCTAAAAATATTTCTAAATAAAATATATGAGCGGGGATAATATGACTTCTCCAAAATAACAGAAATATTGGAGGAAAAATGTTAAAATCACTTTTGGTAATTTTCTGGATTTATTTGCGATTTTATTTGCATAGGAAAAATGTGCGTTTTTCAAAATTGCATTTAGGTCCGGGCAAAATGTTCACTTTGTCCTAAATATTATTAGGCGACGGTGAAAATTTATTTCGGGATTTTTGGAGTCCGTTTAGTATTTCTTTTGTTAGTTTTTCTACGCCAGGACTCTTTAAAAAAAAAAGGAAACCGCCTCTCGGCCGTAACCGGCTAGGACTCTCCTAGCCGGGGGTCTTTATAACCCACGCCCGCCGGCCCGCCAGCCCACCTCGCCCAAGCCGCTGAAACCCTAGCCCCGCCGCCTGCCAGCGCCGCCGCCGCCTGCCCGCACCGCCGCCGCCCCGCGACAGCCACCGCCGCCCGCACAGCCGCCGCCGCCGGACCCCGCCGCCGCAACCACCGCCGCCTCGCCGCCGACCGCCGGAGCCCGCCGCCGCCATTTCCCGAGGTAGTCGCCGCCGATCCGCCGCCGTCGGTTTTCTTTTAGAAACCGATCGGTTTTTTTCGAGAAACCCTAGATTCATTTTTTTAGGTTAGATCATTTTTTTTGTTTTTTCCGGTTTAGTTAATTAGCGGACGTTCGTCCGTACGTTTGTTTTAACGAACATTGTTCGTCCGTTAGCCGCAGACAGCGAATGTTCGTTCGTTAGCCTGTTTCGTCAAGGTTTTTTTCGGGGTATTTATCCGCGATTATTCTGATCACGATTTCTGCCCTCATCTTGTTTTTCGTTTTTCTTTTCGCTCGAGAGTCGGAATCAGGTGATTCAAAATCCCAGATCTTCGTCTCGATGCCCTCTTTCCGTTTAACCAACTTGAACAAGGTTTTGGCTACTGAAAATTTGACTTTAGATCAATTAGTAACCGGAGCTCGTTTCTTTCGCAGTTTGAGTTTCGTTGCTTCTTCGATTTGTTTCTTTTTGCCAACCAGAGTTCTTAAGTTGAACTTTCTGGTTAGTTTTTATCTTTTGGAGTTTTTTTTGTGCATCATTGCTTGTTTGCTTATGTATGCTATTGTTTGCTCGCGATAGAATACCCGGACTGTGAAGCGTGCTACTATGAGTCTCTAGGTTTTGCGAATCGTCAGCAAGGCAAGTAACACTTTGATCATACTCTTATTTACCCAGTTTTATGCATTAGATCAAACCCTCACACATTTCATGAGTAGGATCTCTTAACTTGTGGGACTGGAAAGTAGTTTGAGGTAGAACCCATTACCTGCATTATTTTCAAACCCTTGGGAGTTACTTCTACGTTTGCTTAGGTTGCCATGCTATGCTCGTAGACGTGGTTTGGGTTTGAGTGAAATCCATGACAGATGTGAGTTGTTAATTAAGGATTCAACTTAAGGTGGCTACTTGAATACACATCTGGGTGGATTGGTTGCAGGGCACCTGGAGAATCCAGTGTTGTCCTAGGAAATCCCGGGGTTTCGTGTGATTTTTCCTATGGAATGCCACAAGCTCAAAGGGATCATAAAACTATTCATGCTAGAAACTTCCGTGTGCAGCCACAATACCATTATGGGCTCTGGCATAGTTGAGTAAGTTGTGGGAAACCTTTCCATGATGGGCTAGCAAATGTAGAGGGATTGTAGGTGTACCGGCCTATCTATCTGGTTAAGGGGACCTCTTCGGAAAGACTGTGTCTCGGTCATCCGTTTCTCAAACACCATGCAGTGCGAGAAACCAAACGGAGGCGATCGAGTCTTGTGGGAAAAGTGCACAAACCTCTGCAGAGTGTACAAACTGATCATGATTAGCCGTGTCCCCGGTTATGGACATCTTGAGTATCTGGTACTTGAATTATTGGTTGATCTCATCACTCTCTATAAATTAATTTGTTGGGTTAATGATAACTTTAATTTGGGATTGAGTTGGAGGTACCTTCTCAATGATGTTTCAACTACCATGATAGTTAAAATAAAATTTATTCCTTTGTTGCAGGGAAAAATTGACTTTACGCAAAAACTTTAAACTTAGAGCCTCCACCAGCCAAATATGCATATAGTATAGCCTTTATTCTATTACTTGCATCTTTTGTGTTATCTTGCCAGCATATTCCATGTGCTGACCCATTTTCGGGCTGCAACATATTAGGGATAAGATGTTCTAGGTCGTTTGTCATGCACTCAGCTATGCCGTTGGAGTTGATGGACTCACTTATCTTCCAAGCCTTCCACTGTTATTTTGTTAGATGGCCTTAAGCCATAGACTTTTGTAATAAGTTCTCTTTGGAGACATTCGATGTAATAAGTGTGTGATTGCCCCTCTGTTATAAATCCTTCAAGTACTGTGTGTGTCAGCATTACCGATCCAGGGATGACACTGAAACACAGAGACTTTGGTCCATTCGGATCGTGGTCGCTACACTTCGGGAATCACAAACCTTAACACCAATATCTTACTAAAGCATAATTACTCATTGACATGACTCACATATCACATAATGATGTCTCAAAACTATTACAAGGAATCAAGTTTATTTTGTCCAATGATCTTCATGAAAGTTTTTATTATATCCTTCTTGGATATCTATCACTTCGGGACTAAATTTCATGTGTTGCTTTTGATAAGATCAAACAAATATAAGTGAAGATCACGAGCATAATATTTCTTTCTCTCAGATTAATTTAAGTGAAGCAAGAGAGAATTTCTTCAAAAATACTAAAGCACACCGTGCTCAAAAAGATATAAGTGAAGCACTAGAGCAACGGTGCTAGAAAAGTGCTTCTTTGACGGGGTGTGAATGCCGCTTATCTAGATTTTCCGACAACTATTTGGGGGATCTATTTTATTTAAAGACTTTCAGACCTAATTATTTTATTAAAACAACAAGCAAACAAAATAAAATAACATTTCAAGAATAGCACATCTCATGTGAAGAAGCAAAAACTTAGGATCAACCGATACTAACTGATTGTTGATGAAGAAAGGTGGGGTGCCTATCGGGGCATCCCCAAGCTTAGATGCTTGAGACTTATTGAAATATTATCTTGGGGTGCCTTGGGAATCCCCAAGCTTGAGCCTTTGTGTCTCCTTAATTCTTCTCATATCACGGTTTTCCTAAATCTCAAAAGCTTCATCCACACAAAACTCAACTAGAACTCGTGAGATAAGTTAGTATAAATCAATGTAAAACCTTATCATCCTCTACTGTAACAAATCACTAAAATTATTATTCAACATTGCATACTAAATGCCTCTGCATATTTAATACTTCTATTCTCAAATAGATTCATGAAACACGCAAACATATGCAAACAATGCAAACATAATAGCAATCTGTCAAAACAGTACAGTCTGTAAAGAGTGAAATTGTTCTCATACTTCCCTTGCCCTAAAAATTCTGACAAATTACCACGTTACAGAGAACTTATCCATGCTAACTTTGTAAAAATGTCAAGATTTTATCACGCTCTTACTATCCAGAAGAATTCAGACAGTGATAGAAAACTTTCTGTTTTCAAACAGCAACATGTAGACTTGCAAAATAAGCATGGTAAAGGCTATCCTTGACACTTATATTGAAATAAATATGCACAACATTATTCTAAATACCATCAAGCTAATTCTAACAAAATAAAATGATTCTCCAAGCAAAACACATATCATGTGATGAATACAAATATAGCTCCAAGTGAGGTTACCGATAATGTTGGACACGAAAGAGGGGATGCCTTCTGGGGCATCCCCAAGCTTAGTTGCTTGGGTATTCCTTGAATATTTCCTTGGGTGCCTTGGGCATCCCCAAGCTTAGGGTCTTTTCACTCCTTGTTCTCCTCATATCGATATCTCACCCAAAACTTGAAAACTTCAATCGCACAAAACTTAACAAAACTTCATGAGATGGGTGAGTATGATAAAACAAATCATTCACTTTGGGTACTGTCAAAGACAAGATTCATAATTGTTCTCACACAATCCTTACTGTAGCATATCATTTCTACAATTTATATTGATCAATATAAGCCATAGAAACTAGAAAACAAGCAAACTATGCATTGAAAACAAAATCTGTCAAAAACAGAAAAGTCTGTAATGATCTGAACATTCACCATACTTCTGCAACTCTGAAAATCTTGAAGAAAATATGACCATGTGAAAAATTTGTATATTAATCTTCTGAAAAAAAGAATCAACTTAAAAGCACTCTTCTGTTAAAAATGAGAATTTTTCTCGTGAGCGCAAAAGTTTCTGTTTTCCAACAAGATCAAATCTACTAACACCCAACATGATCCTAAGGCTTTGCTTGGCACTTTATTGAAATAAAAGCTATAAAACATGATTACTACAGTAGCATAATCATGTGAACACACAGAAACAGTAGATATAAGTGTTGGGTTGTCTCCCAACAAGCGCTTTTCTTTAATGCCTTTTAGCTAGGCATGATGATTTCAATGATGCTCGCATAAAAGATAAAAGTTGAAACATAATAGAGCATCATGAATCACATGGCAAGCACATTTAAGTCTAACCCTCTTCCTATGCATAGGGATTTTGTGAGCAAACAAATTATGGGAGCAAGAATCAACTAGCATAGGAAGGCAAAACAAGCAAAACTTCAAAACTTTCAACACATAGAGAGGAAACTTGATATTATTGCAATACCTACAAGCATATGTTCCTCTCTCATAGTAATTTTCAGTAGCATCATGAATGAATTCAAAAATATATCCATGACATAAATCATTCTTTTCATGATGCAAAAGCATAGAAATTTTGCTACTCTCCACATAAGCAAATTTATTCTCATGAATGGTGGTGGGAGCAAACTCAACAAAATAACTATCATGAAGTTGAAAATTAAAGTCATGATGACAAGTTTCATCATTATCATTATTCAATATAGCATACATGTCATCACCGTAATCATCATAGATAGCAACTTTGTTATCATAGTCAATTGAAACATATTCCAAAGTAGTGGATTCTTCGCTAAATAAAGTCATTACCTCTCCAAATCCACTTTTATCAATATAATCATCATAAATAGGAGGCATGCTACCATTATAACAAATTTCCACATCAAATCTTGGGGGGGGGGCTAAAAATATAATCTTCATCAAACATAGCATCCCCAAGTTTATAGGTTTGCATATCATTAGCATCGTGGATATTCAAAGAGTTCATACTAACAACATTGCAATCATGCTCATCATTCAAATATTTTGTGGCAAACATTTTATTGACTTCTTCTTCTAACAATTCAGCACAATTTATTGATCCATCATTTTAAAGAAAGGTATTATAAAGATGATCAATAATATCATGCAACCTCAATTCCATTTTCTTGTAGTTTTCTTTTATAAAACCGAACTAGTGATAAAACAAGAAACTATAAGATTTGATTGCAAGATCTAAATATATACCTTCAAGCACTCACCTCCTCGGCAACGGCGCCAGAAAAGAGCTTGATGTCTACTATGCAACTTTATTCTTGTAGACACGTGTTGGGCCTCCAAGCGCAGAGTTTTGTAGGACAGTAGCAATTTTCCCTCAAGTGGATGACCTAAGCTTTATCAATCTGTAGGAGGTGTAGGATGAAGATTGTAACATCCCAAAATTCTAAATTTTGGAATGTTATAATAAATAAATAGATTTGATTGCTGTTTGATGTGCTGAGTGAAATTGAGTGAAATTTGAAACCTTGAAAGTTAAATGAGATGGAATAATATGACTTTCCCAAAACTTTCACCTTGCTTTTTGATCTCCGAGGGAATTCAAATTCATTTCAACACAAAACCCTAGAGTGAAGATAATATGACTTCTTCCATTTATTATTAAATGATAAAGGGCTTTGAAAGGATTTTGAATTTCATCCTCGAAATCTTTTCAATTCAGAAACTTTAAGCAACTCAATGATTTTCCCGAGAGAAGATAAAATGACTTCTTCAAAATATAAGAAATATGAGTTGGGAGTTCTTCTGAAATTTTCTGCAACTCAATTTCAAATATTGAGTTATTTGGGTTTTATTCAAATTATTTATCTCCAAAAACAAATTACATGGAAAATAGGGTAATGTGCCACCCCCGATTTGTCCGTACACTAATCATGCACGCAAATGTGTACGACCAAGATCAGGGACTCACTGGAAGATATCACAACACAACTCTAGACACAAATTAAAATAATACAAGCTTTATATTACAAGCCAGGGGCCTCGAGGGCTCGAATACAAAAGCTCGGAAACACAAGAGTTAGCGGAAGCAACAATATCTGAGTACAGACATAAGTTAAACAAGTTTGCCTTAAGAAGGCTAGCACAAAAATAACAACGATCGAAAAGGCAAGGCCTCCTGCCTGGGACCTCCTAACTACTCCTCGAAGCCGAACTCCATGTAGAATCATCCTCGGGATCTTCTGGCTCCTGGACTCCACCGATCTGGTTGCATCAACCAGAAAGAAGAAAGAAGGGGGAAAAGGGGAGCAAAGCAACCGTGAGTACTCATCCAAAGTACTCGCAAGCAAGGATCTACACTACATATGCAATAATATATGTTTAAAGGGGTAATATCTGTGGACTGAACTGCAGAAAGCCAGAATGAGAGGGGGATAGCTAATCCAAACGAAGACTACGCTTCTCGTAACCTCCATCTTGCAGCAGAAAAAGAGAGTAGTTGGAAGTAACAAGTATCCTCGCTTCTGGCAGCCTCCGTCTTGAAGCAGTAGAAGGGAATAGATGGTAAGTTCACCAAGTAACAACGTATAGCATAATCCTACCCGGTGATCCTCCCCTCGTCACCCTGTGAGAGAGCAACCACCGAGTTATATCTGGCACTTGTAAGGGTGTGTTTTATTAAGTGTCCGGTTCTAGTTGTTATGAGGTCAGAGTACAACTCCGGGTCGTCCTTTTACCGAGGGACACGGCTATTCGAATAGATTAACTTCCCTGCAGGGGTGCACCACATATCCCAGCACGCTTGATCCCATTTGGCCGGACACACTTTCCAGGGTCATGCCCGGCCTCGAAAGATCAACACGTCGTAGCCCTACCTAAGCACAGCAGAGAGGTCAGCACGCCGGTCTAAGTCCTAGGCGCGCAGGGGTCCGGGCCCATCGCCCAACGCACACCTGCACGTTGCGTACGCGGCCGGTAAGCAGACCTAGCCTCTCCTAATACCAGAGTAGGCTTTCCAGTCCAATCCGGCGCGCGCCGCTAAGTCGCTGACGTCAAAAAGGCTTCGGCTGATACCACGACGTCGAGTACCCATAACTATTCCCACGTAGCTGGTTAGTGCGTATAGACCAAATGGCCAGACTCAGATCAAATACCAAGATCTCGATAAACGTGTTAATATGACATAACCGCGGACAACGACCAGGGCCAGGCCCACCTATCTCCTAGGTGGTCGCAACCTGCCCTGTCGCTCCGCCACAAAGTAACCATCAGGGGGCTGTCGGGAACCCAGGCCCACCACTACCTGGGTGGAACCACCTGCCCCTTCAGCCCCCATATCCGAATCATCAACATGTGTATGTAAAATGTATGTAGGATATACCCGTGATCACACCCAAGTGATCACGGCCCGATAGAATAGCAGGGCAGACGGACAAGGGTGTAGGGCCACTGATGGTATACTAGCATCCTATACTAAGCATTTAGGATTGCAGGTAAAGTATCAACAATGGTAGCAACAATGACAGGCTATGCAGCAGAATAGGATTATCGAAAGCAGTAACATGCTACACTACTCTAATGCAAGCAGTAGAGAGAAGAGTAGGCGATATCTGGTGATCAAAGGGGGGCTTGCCTGGAAGCTCTGCAGACGAAAGGAATCTTCAGAAGCGTAGCCGTAGTCGAACACCGAAGCATCAATGGTCTCGGGGTCTATCACAGTATCGGAGTCTACCAAAAATAAGCAACGAAGGGGAAACAAATAAATAACAGAGCAAACAATAGCATCACAAAGCATAACATGGCAAAAGGCGGTGCTACGTGTGACCTAACGCGGTGCTCGGTGATACATGCGAAGAGGAATAACATCCGGGAAAGTATTCCCGGTGTTTCGCGCTTTCGGACAGAGGGGCCGGAGGGGGAAAGTTGCGGGTTCGGTATGACAGGGAGGCACAGTGGACGAACGGGTTGCGTAGTCGGATGCGTCTCGTCGTTCTGAGCAACTTTCATGTTCAAAGTTTTTCCATCCGAGCTACGGTTTATTTTATATTAATTTTAAAAGGATTTAATCATTTACTAGAATTAATATAATTAATTTAATTCTAAAATTGCATTTATGACGTCATCGTGACGTCAGCGGTCAACTCTGACCGTTGACTGATCGAAATGACAAGTGGGTCCCACTGTCATAGGTTGTTCACTAATTAACTGCAACTAGTTTAATTAACAGATAGGATTAAGTTTAGTTAAATTAGATTAATTAAGTTAATTAATTATTTACTTAATTAATTATTATCCTTTATTTATTTATTTATTTATTTTAACGTTCACAAGGGCGGGTCCCACTGTCATTGTCTAAGACTAATAGAATAGACTTAATTAGTTCAGTTAATTGATTAGGTTAGTTAATCACAATTAATTAAGTTCAACTAATTAATTAATTAACTACTATTATATTATCTATTTTTATTAATTTCTTTTTTTTCGTTCTGGGGGGATGGGGCCCTGGCGTTAATGGCCCCAGGGGGCCTAACGGGCGACGGGCGAATGGGTACGGGGCGAACGGGCACTGCCCGTGTGGCACTGCGACCCGGCGCCGCCGGTGTGGGCGCGGGCGAGCGGGCGAAGGGCGCCGGCGACCCGAGGTAGCCGCAGTGCCGGGCTGGAGCGGTCGGAAGGGGGGACGGACGACGCGCCGGCGACAGGGGGGCGAACGCGGTCGGCGCGGCCAGCGGGGCGAGCGTCGAACAAGGCGACGAGGGGAGGGACAGCGCGCGGCCACGGTGGCGCCGCCGCGGCCGGGGCGTGCCCGGGCGCGCGCGGGCGCGGCGATGCAGGAGGGGGGGGGCGAGCGAGAGGGGGGTGCTCACGTGAGGGGGCGGGTAGGGGTGGCCGGCGGGGAAGGAGGCCGG
>LR738713.1:479078205-479245003 GCA_902687465.1 Secale cereale
GCGTCGGGGAGCACCAACGGCGTCGGGGCTGGGCGCCGCCCAGATCGGGAGAAGAGGGTGGGGGTACGAGGGAAAAAGTGGGGGCGGTTAGGGTTTCCCGGATTGGATCGGGGGGATAAGGGGGTTAGGTGGGCCGGGGGGAAAGCTGGGCCGGTCGGTTGGCCAGCTGGGCCAAGAGGCCCAGCGGGGGGGGGGGGTCTGTTCTTCTTTTTTTATTATTATTTGCTTTGTTTTTCTATTTTCTTTTCATTTATTTTTCCCTATACTATTTTATTTTTGTTAGTTTTATTTTAGCTTGGTTTCTTTTTAAATCTAGTTTTATGAAAACTACAACTAGCACCTAAATTAGTATTAATAGATATGCTACTGTCATAAATAATTTGTCACAATAATTAAAGTCGTTTGTATTTGCTTATTAATTTAAGAGCATTCACATAATAGTTTTTATCATTGTTTTATTGATCATAGTGTATTTAAACACATTGTAAATGTGTGGTTCCTTCACCGACCGTTAACATGGATTATTTTCCACAAACCGAACATTTTGGTTTTAATGTTTCAAAACTTTTGTTGTTTGCCTTAGTTTCAAAATTTGAATTTGGATCGTTCTGAACTAATGCGAGATTAGCAACAGTGATCGGGGTGACGTGTCGTCATTAGTAGAGGGTTACTGTAGCTTAACTATCCGGGCGTCACAATTCTCCTCCACTACAAGAAATCTCGTCCCGAGATTTAAGCGGTGGAGTAAGGGGGAAAAATGTTGGTAGCGAAAACCTAACGAGTCTTCTCAGTCTTGGCTGCCCTTTCGAAGAGGTTGACCCTTTTTGTTGATGTCTTCATTCCTCTGCTTCAAGTCATCGTGATCAAGTCGTCATCCTTTCTTCGGGATCTCCATCGTCCTACGAAAACGAACAGGGGGAAAACTTTGGAGGAACGTATCTCCACGAAGTATGTGCATTCGACGGCGAATTCAGAAAGTGGTACACGAAGTACCATACGAGTAGTATTGTAGCGAACTCCTTGAGAGCAATACACGATGGTACAAAAGTTTCAAATGGGTAGGCATCATTCAATGCCTAGACAGCAGCTGGAATGGGGGCTTGAACAACGAGAATAACATGGTGTTTGATTCCAGGGTGAATAATGGTATAGAATTTAGCTCGTGAATCACATACGAAGCCAGGTGCAAAGGATACCATAGAATTCAGGTTGTAAAGAAGTGTCAGGTTTCGATCCAGTGGACCTGTGGGTTATGGGCCCACCATGTGGGTTGAAACTAGGAAGGGTGGTGATATCTTGCACAGCCACGACAGGGAGGCATGTGAGTGGGTAGCTTGTCAGCTATGTCAGCAACAATGTCGGTACCAAGGACGGGGAACGAAGAGAACCATTTTCTCGCTCGTTGAAACAAGGCGGACCAACAGGAAAAGTTCTCCTCTAGCAGCAGTACCGGGATGTTATCAACAATAGAATCAAGGTCTTACTGACAGAGTTGTGCACCAAGGTGTTTACATAAGCAGAGAATTTTTACTGCTTAGATTATATGTATATCAAAGAAAGGTTAAACAAACAAATGGAAAGGAAAATTGTGATTACACACAATTAATTGGAGTATATCCTTCCCATGGACAAGCAGAACATGACATACAGGGTTGGAGAGCACGTATCCAACCACTCAGATAAAGAGGCAAGGATTAATCAAGATGTTACCCATACAACAGTGTTTGGATAACTGACCAAGAAACATTTAGCATCGCGCCTCCAATGTTCTTGTTGAAAATCGGAGTGCCACAGACATGCTTCGAGATAGCATTGGCATGGTCTTGAAACAAAAGTCGGACTTGGATACATAAAGGATTCATCAGGTACAACTTATAGAATAAGTCTTATAATTTCCTCCTGGAAGAATGGTTATACTTGCAAAAGAAATTATAATGATAGTTCCTCCAGCCAGGGGTGCCAGGCATGACATCATATTACCGGGTCATCAACGGACCAACATTATAACTCCTGGAAAGTTGTCCCAACCATCATATCTGACCGAGATTCAGATCCGATTGGTATCATGATAACTCTGACTCAGGATATTCGAGAAGAAAAGGTGCAACACAAATCAACGAAATGACATTGCAAGATTCTCGGGAAATGAACTATGGGAGCTGGTTCCCAAAACAATAGTTCATCATTAAACCAAGGATAGGATGAGGAGGTGGCTGATGGGCTCGGCGACAGTTCATCGAGAATTCCAAACGAATGGAATTCCATAATAATGTGAACAAGAAAATGACAATTTTCAATTGAAATGATATAATGTTGTATGCTCGATAAAAACATACACCATTAATCATTAGTTGAAAGGTGTGCCCGAAATATAACCTTAGGCAGCAAGATCAAAGTTAGAGTGACGATTCAATAACCAACAGTCTAAGAACGAAACTGTCGATCGTTAACTTCAAAGCAATAGGGTTGGTAGAAGTACAGAACTCAAGCAGCATCTTTAGCATATTGGTATTCCGGTTGAAAACAACACGGGGACCAAGGAAGAATGGTGATGATGAGATGTATCTTCATACCGAGAATTTCAAAGAGGTGGGGCAATCCTCACAGCATTCTGGACATAATGACAATAATACTTCAAGGCAAAACAGAATACAAGCTGGATAGCAAGTTGCATCCATAACATGGACAAGCTCGCGATGAAAGGAAGTCAAGGGTGTTGTCGATGATAACAAAAATCATCGAGGGCAAGGAAAGTATTTCTCATCATGAACACAGTTGACATCTCGAAAGAAGTCAAAGTGTTAAAGGTGATCCGACACATTTGCCGGGAAGTTTCAAGAGGATGCAATCAAACAACAACGGCAACAAGCAAGAGAATGACGAAGTGGCAAGTTATAGGATCAATATAAAAGATGCAAGATCGGAACCAACGTTGCCTTACTGAACAAGCAACCAGATGCGGAAAGCTCGACGCAAGTTGTGCTCGATCTCTGAAGAATTTGTGCACCAAAGAAGGACGAGGTAGCACAGTCAAAGATAGCTAGACAAGGGATGTACCCGATAGCCTAGGAATAAAACCAGATTGAGTTAAAAAAAATTCCCAGTAACATCTACTAGGGGTGTTGAATTTTTAGAGCGGATTTGATTTACCAAACGGTGTCCTCGGTTGACGGCAACCTAGAACCCGTAGAGTGATTACCACAAGCAAAGGTATTACTTCATCAAAAGTCCAAAAGGTGTAGTGCAAAGGCATGATATCCTCGAGATATCAGGGGGTAAAACTCGAAGGTAGAACACGATAGAAGTTGAACTAGGTCATTGACCTATGTCCGTAGTTTTGCCTCGATGCCCATGTTCTTCTTGTCAGCCTCCTACTTGTAACCACTACCATGTTTAACCACCCTACCTATGCAAACCATTGATTGGCTATACGTAGGCTTTGCTCAGCCCCTCTTATAGCATTGCTAGTTGCAGGTGAAGATCGAAGATGCTTGCTTCATGTTGAAGTTTGGTTGGGTTATATCACACTATATAAATGCTTAAATGAAATCATCTATATATTGGCAAGGGTGGAAGGCTAAGCCTTTTGCTTGGTGATTTGTTCCACTCATGCCGTTAGGAACCGTATAAACCGGTGTTATGTTCCTTGATTATGCGTTCCTAACACGGTTGGGGTGTATGGGACCCCCTTGATAAACCGCTAAGTGCTAAGTCTTTTCTAGCTAGTCCCAACATTGGTACTATTTGCCTAATAACTAATAAAACTTGCATGTGGACTAGCTATCCCTTTTATTTTAATTCAACCCCCCGGGCCAGTGCTCCACATGAGTGTTGGTCCGAAACGAGCAGACTGCGGGGCCGCCTCGGGGTAACCTGAGGTATCTGGCATACACCTGTAGGATGACTCATCCGGTCGTGTCCCAAGACTTAGATACGCGCGGCTACTATCAGGGTGTCGACACGCCGGGAGGACTTGCTGGATTAGCCTTACCTTAGTTCGGTTTAACTTGAGCACGGGATTCCGAGAATACTCGGGTCTTCCCATCTATGGAGTTGCGACTCCGCGGATCGTGGGCTTGTAATGGGTCAAGTTGGAACACCCCTGCAGGGTTTGAACTTTCGAAAGCCGTGCCCGCGGTTATGTGGCAGATGGGAGCTTGTTAATATCCGGTTGTAGATAACTTGACATAATGTTTCCAATACACTACCAGTGTGTGTACCGTGACTGTCAATTTCCGAATAGGGATTCAGGAGTTGAACACGGTGGGGTTATGTTTGACTGGCTTTAGTTAGGATCACTTTGTGATCATCTTTCGACCGAGGCACTTCTCTTCTCGCTCTCTATTACGTAAGTTAGTGCTAGTTGCTGCTGCAGACTCTTGTTGTTCCTTCACCTCTCGTTCTTTTCTTCAGCCTTATCCACACCCAACGCTTAAATAGTCTTGTTACCCGGGAACGGGATTGCTGAGTCCTCTGTGGATCACAGTTACTTCACCACACCAGATGCAGGTTCAGCCGAGTTTGATGCAGGAGATGGATCAGTACTTCACCAGGAGCTCGATGAAGAGTGTGGCCGTTTGCTTGTGTCGTTTCGACGATCAGTAGTGGTTTCTACTAGGATTCGATCCTGGCCTGTGGCTTTATGTTGTTTTGGTATCTTTCTTTTGGTTCTTCACCCGTAGTCGGGTTGTGATGTTTTGAATGATGTATTGCTTATGTATTGTATTTGTGTGAAGTGGCGAGTGTAAGCCAACTATCTCCTTTTGCATTTTAATCCCTCTTTTACATGAGTCGTGCAAAGATACCAAACTTGAGATCATTCTAGGATGGGCTTATACCTTTAAGTCGTGCCTCGACACGTAGGAGGTATGGTCCCATCCTGGGCATTACAAGTTGGTATCAGAGCCTTCTCCAACCTAGAAGCCCCCACTGATTGATCGAATCGTTGACGGTCGAGTCTAGGCACACACTTGAAAATGTTTTGAGTCCTATATATATATATATATCGGAGAGTAGGAATTATTTGCTTCTCACCTCTTTTCACTCTGGTGAGGACTCCTGACGATTACTCTTGCCTCTTCTACTTTCAAAAATTGCACCAAATTTTTTTTTTAGGATCCCGCGAGTATTCTGGGATTGTTTCGATGTTCTTGTGACAAGGATATTGTTCTCGATGCCTCCTGTTCCCGAGGAGTTGAGCTTCGGGGTATTGTTGTCACAAGCATATCGTGGCAGTACTAAATACTTAAGACGGCCGACATCGAAAATCTCTCCTATACGGCCAGTGGCAAGATAACCCCGACATCACCCAGTACTGGGGAGGTAGTTCGAGAGTATTGCCATAGCTTGTTATAGGGATGCTTTTCGAAGGTCCGAGGTAAACAGTTTCCGAGAAAGACTGGTTATGTGTTGAAGGATGGATACACCTGGATGTAGGTTTAGAGTTGATTGCGCGGTGCTTCCCGTGTATCCCCAACACCTGATTGCATAACTGGAAACTTTCGGAAATCTATAGGTGGGTTTATCTAGTAGTTCTAGGTATTCTTCCAACGGATGCACGATATGAAGTTTGGGGTTCTACATTGAGTGAAGTGGTTTTATGGACTTGTTCTGATCGGGAGTTGCATCTTAAAGGGTCCTTCGCTATGCTGATCCGGGGATTACAAAACCCTTTTGTAACACGTTCCATGAGGTTTCAGCACGAAGATGCGGAATGAAACTTCTATCTTGTATTTGTTCTATCTGTTCTTTGTTCCTTTTATTTTCATTTTATTCTCCAAGTGGCTTCTCGACAAATTGATGTACCTGCGGAATTCATTCGTTCAATCCTCTGTTCAAATGATATTGTGAAGATCATGTTGCATATCTACCTTTGTTTCGTTTTGATTCTGGTATTCGAGTTGCTTCGATGTCAAATGTTGATTCCATACCCTTCCTAATCGGTGTTCTCATATTTCTATGGGAGTGCTAATTCTTCTTGACCATCAAGTTTGTCATGTTAATTCTTTTTCAACCGGTGTGCCTTCTCTTCAAATTATTCCATACGGACGTCGTTGAGAAATCTGACGATTTGTCTGTTTCATTCATCCCAAGTTGTCTTTGTTTTCCCCACCCTCCCACCCTTCTTCTTCTTGGAGCCAGAAATTCTCAAATGAAATAGCCATTTTATTCATGTGATGTTTCTTCATTCTTTTCCTTCAATGTTCTTATCCGGTGTTTTATCGTGAAGATGCTCAAGAGCTTCAAGTTCATCATTCTTTTGTTCTCATAATTCTACCGATGGATGTAATTCAAGATTTCGGTGTTGATCTTATCCTTTTTCCTCTTTTCACAAAGCTTTCTTATTCCGGTGCACCAATTAATCTTTCTCCTCTTTTTATTCATATCCGGAGTGTTGAAGATATCTCAGAAGATTCATAATTCCATTCTTAATCCGTTCAAATTATTTTTGAGGATTGTTATCTTACTCAAGCCATTTAATTCAACCGGTGCTATATCTCGCAAGCAATCTTTTCTAACGGTGATTTCTTTGAGTGGGCCCTAACCCACAGGTCTTTTTCCAGGATCTTACCTGACTCTTCTAATTTTTCTGGAGTTATACTCAAATTCTTTTCAAAGTGTGACGTAAGAATGATCCCCATCAGTCACATACCTTCTCCAAGATCGTTTTCAAATTCTTTTTCATCATTGGTTCAACCTTTTTAATTCTTCATTCCGGAGTGCTCAACAATTCTTATGGCATTTCTCGTCTTCATTCTCAGCATTTGGAGACCGGAGAAGGTTTCTCTTAAATCTTGGCCATTCTCTCAAGAGTTGTGGTTCTACCTTCATGCCATCCTCATTATTGTTTCGGTTGTGGGGAATTCTTTTATAACCATCCGAAGCATTTCATGAATTCTTTCTTTGTGTTCCTCCGAAGGCCATCATTTCAGAAGATTTCTTCGTTCTCAGTTTTCAACTTCGTCCTACAACTATTCTTCACTGATGTTTATTCGTTCGTCTCCCTATTCTTACGGTGGTTCATTCAAGATTACCTTCCGTTGTTATCGTTTTAATTCATTTGTTCTTTTCATAATCCTACCGGTGGTTCGTTGAAGATTTATCCAAGGTTGTGCTAGATCTCTCTTTATTTCTTTGCAACGAGAATAAGTAGTATGCCAAATCCTTTGGTTGTCATCAACTTAAATTGGTGAAGGATATGCATAACATAAATCTTATTCTAGTTTTCTTCCAAGAGGTTAATCCCTTCCTTCGGAGCTTGTTCATCATATCATATTCTCGGTCTTAAGTTCTTCATCTTGTTTTCTGGAGCTCCAAGTTATTTCAATTATATCATTTCAAACCTCCATCTAATTCATCACAGGCCTTGAATCTTATTCTTTTCATCTTTCACTTCTCATGCTTTCATTACCGGAGTTCTTCATGGTGGTTCATCATGTTTTAATTCATCCTCGAAGTCTTCATCAAGATTCTTGTTGGAGCTCAAATATTCTTCTTCTTGCATTTTGAAGTGCAATTCTTTCTACCTTATCTTTTCAGGTGGTGTTATTTCATTCTTGTCAATTCCTTCATGTTTCATGATTCACGAGTTATCAAGAATGAGATATTTAAACCCATCATTGTCCTTGTTCAGGAGATCTTTCCAACCCTTCAATTTATTCGTTGGAGTTATCTTGGGTTGTATTTCACCTAAAAGCTTCCCTAAGGATTGTTGCTATTATGGTGCTTATAAATGACCCAAGTTCTTCATTTATCCTTCCGGTGGAATAAGTTTTTCATCTCCTTGTTGATCTCAATCCAAGCTATTTGTTTTCGTCAGTGGTTGGTTGTCACCTCTTAATTTCGATATGTTTTCCATAAGCCCACATCAAGCTTATTATTTCGTTGTTGATTTCCCAACAACTCCGTTCAACCCTTCTTTGTAAGGATACTCTTTCAAATTCAATTTTGAGAGAAGTTGTCATTTTTCTTCTCCATTCTTTTCTTTCTTTGATTTATATGCTATTCTTTCATTCCGGAGGCTTTGTGATATTGCTCTCTTCGTCCCATCATCTCGTTTTTTTCGAGATCTTGTTCTTTCCCTTGCTTATCATTTAACCGGAGTGTTGTGTCCTCCATTCTAATTCTATAATCTTATCAAGTTTTGCCCTCTTTTCAACCGGAGTGCTGTCTGAATCTTTCTTACCTCTGGTGCCATTCTTTTAATTGTTTCGGAGGCAATATGCTGTTGTTTTCATCAAGTATATTACCATCTCCTCAAGTTTTTGTTCAATTCCTTCCACTTTCAGACGGAGTGCTGTCCAAATTTTGTCATTCTTATTCCTTGGCTATACCGTTGTGGTTTCACATTCTTTTGTCATCCGTGAGCTCTTCTTTCATGTCTTACAACCTACAAGGTTCTCGTAATGTTCCTTGTTCCTCTTTTCTAAAGGAGTGTTTTTCCTCTTCGTTATCTCCGTTGCATTCTTTCTTTCAACTTGTTCAACCTCTCAAGGTTCTTTGGTTTCACTCGTCTGTCAAAGAAGCAACTTTGTTTACCTCTTCCTCTTTCGTTTTTTACCCGATGCTATCTCTAGGATCTCGGGTCGAGATCCTCTGTTAGTGTGGGAGAGTTGTGACGCCCGAGATCGACGTCCCAGAAGATACCAGAAGATTCCAGAAGATTCCAGATGTTCCGGGTTGCCCGTGTGTTTTATTTTTTTTTGCTTGTGTTATTTATTTATTTTGCATTGCATCATGTCATCATGCCATCATGTCATTTATTTTTGCATCTCAACCTAAATAAATTGTGTGGACCTTCGGTCCATTTAAATCGAGGGAAGGTGACTTCTCTTTATAACATATAAAAGCCTCTCAATATTATTAGGGAGCTATATAATAATATTCCATTTGTTGGAATTCACCGTAACACACTTGCATTTTTTCCCCATGCCTCTTTATTCAAGTTTCACCTTTAAAACCCTCCCTATAATTCTTTTCCGTTGTTTCGAGGTTCCTCCAAAAATTTGAACATTTTTGGTCACTTCTAAAATCAAGTCTTAGTTCAAAACTATTTGAATTAAATTCAAATATGTTTGAATTATTTTCTGATCTTGCCTTTTGTATTTTTTTCTCCGGTCGTGCTCATTTTTTTACGAGCCCGAGAAAATTGACCTTTGTCCTAATTCTTGCCCTAACCCCCTCCTCGTTTTTTTTTCTTCTCTTTTGTTTCTGCTAAAGAAATTAAAAGAAGAAGAGGTCCAGCCACCTCCCAGGCCTCCCTAGGCCTTTCTCAGCCTCTAGGCCCACTTCCCCCAGCCGGCCCATTGGCCCAGCCGCCAGGCTCCGAAACCCTAGCCCGACACCCATCTCCCCTCGCTCCCTGTCCTCCCGCACCTCTTCCCCTCGCTCCCAGCCTCGATCTGCCTGTTCTCATCGCTCGGCCCCGCATCCCCTTCCTCTGCCCGATCTCCCCTCGACCCCGCACCCTCAGCTCTCGTTCCCTCGCCCCGAGCCTCCTCTTCTCTCTCGATCCCGCAGCTCCAGCCCCGTTTTCCCCCCCATCGAACCTCCCTCGCAGCATCCAACCGCGCCGCTTGCGACGCCCCAGGCGCCTGCCCGGCCGGAGCCGCTCCTGTCCTCCAGCTCGCCTGGCCAAGGAGCTCCGTGCGGCCCGCCCTCAGGCCCTGAGCCCAGCGCATGGGGCCTTCGTCCTCGAGCATCCAGGCTCCAGCGCCCTGTCCCCATCTCCGGCCGCGACCGCAGCTCTCTGCGCCATGGCCGCGTGGCCTCCTCGACCAGGAGCTGCCGCCCCTGCCTCCCCTTCCGCGCCGTCCGCCGCGCACGAGGCCAGCCAGGGCCCCGAGCGCCCCGGCCTCCTCCCTCCGTCCCTGGCGTCCGCGCGAGACTCTGCCTCCCTCCGTTCCTTCCTTCGTCCAGGTCGCCGGAGCCAGCAGCCGCGCCCCTCCGTCGTCGTCCGGCCGTGGTTCTCCACCGCAGCACCTCCCTTCGCCAGACTCCGCCCCGTGCTGCCGTCGTTGTGTTGCTGTTGTTGTTCGCCTAGAGCCGTGCTGCTTTTGTTTTTTGTTTTTTTTTTGCTGCCATGTTATGCAGCGCCTCTTTTGCTTGCTGCCGGACGCCAAGAGCTTCGAACGAGGGACCCCGAGACCCTCGAGTACAACTACATGAACGAGTTCGACTACACGAGGAATCACCAAGTACCCCTTCGTCGCCAAGTCCGGACCGACGCCAAGTACCCCGACGACCGCGCTCTTCGGAATCGTCAAGTACCCCGTTGGAGAGATGGACGACTACGAACGGGAACAACTACATGGCGATGCGACAAGTACCTCTACGGAACGTGTACGACTCCGAGACGAGAACGACTACAAGTTCGACGGACACCAAGTACCTCGACGACGTGTACATCTACACCGAGATCGGACCGACGAACGTTTTGAAGCGAGCACAACTACTTCCGCTACCGTCGCCCGAGTACAACTACCGCCTCGTGAACGGCTACTTCCTCTTCGGAAACGTGAACAACTACTTCCTCTACGACCCGCAAGAACGACTCCTTCCTCTACGATCTCGAACCGTCCCGAAACGAGTGTTTCGAAGGTATAACGAGACGACCCCGTGGATGACTCGTGAGATGCTTGTGTTGTATGAGTTGTTTCCCTTGTGTGCTCCGTGTTCGTTTCGTCCGTTGTCATGTTCCTCGGTTGCCTCGTCGCCGACCCGTGGGAGCCCGGTGACGGGATCACCCCACCTTATCATCTTCCATGTCTCGCTCTCCGTTACCTTTTGCACCGGTCTCTCAACGAGTTACCGGAACCGAATTGTTGCCGATGCATCATTTTCGGATCGTTGCCGTGGCCCCCTTTCATTCCACCACGGTGACAAATACTTCATGTCTCTCTTGTCAACCTTTAATTAAAACTTGCATAAAACTTAATCATGTCATCCGCATCATATTAACAACATTATAATGTGTGTTTGTTGTTTGCTTATAATTTAAACATGCTCATGGGGATTTCCGGATATGTTGTTGTTATTTCCGGCCTCATTTAAAAATGTCTTAATAGGTAGTTTATTTATGCTTCACCTCTTGCCATGTTAACAAACATTTAATCTTGTCTTGTAAATAAACAAGAGTCAATTAAATAATTAAATGTGGTGTTTCTTCAATATGCAACTCGTTGCATATTGAGCTCCACTTAACTTGTAGTCTTGTTTGAGCACTTTGCCATGCCATGCATAATTAAACCGGACATGCATCATACTTGGATGTGCATCGTATGCCATGTTTATGATTGTGTGTTTACCGTGTTGTTTCTTCCTTTCCGGTTGTTTCTCTTGTTAGCTTCGGTTTCGTTCCGGAGTTGTGAGAATTCGCTCGGCTGTGTTGCTTCGTCTACTTCTTGGATCCGTTCTTCTCCCTTGTGGAATCCCAGGCAAGATGACCGAACCCCGATAACATTACTATCTTTGCCTATTGCTAGAAGTCTCGATCTTTAGTTTTGCCTCGATGCCCATGTTCTTCTTGTCAGCCTCCTACTTGTAACCACTACCATGTTTAACCACCCTACCTATGCAAACCATTGATTGGCTATACGTAGGCTTTGCTCAGCCCCTCTTATAGCATTGCTAGTTGCAGGTGAAGATCGAAGATGCTTGCTTCATGTTGAAGTTTGGTTGGGTTATATCACACTATATAAATGCTTAAATGAAATCATCTATATATTGGCAAGGGTGGAAGGCTAAGCCTTTTGCTTGGTGATTTGTTCCACTCATATCGTTAGGAACCGTATAAACCGGTGTTATGTTCCTTGATTATGCGTTCCTAACACGGTTGGGGTGTATGGGACCCCCTTGATAAACCGCTAAGTGCTAAGTCTTTTCCAGCTAGTCCCAACATTGGTACTATTTGCCTAATAACTAATAAAACTTGCATGTGGACTAGCTATCCCTTTTATTTTAATTCAACCCCCCGGGCCAGTGCTCCACATGAGTGTTGGTCCGAAACGAGCAGACTGCGGGGCCGCCTCGGGGCAACCTGAGGTATCTGGCATACACCTGTAGGATGACTCATCCGGTCGTGTCCTGAGACTTAGATACGCGCGGCTACTATCAGGGTGTCGACACGCCGGGAGGACTTGCTGGATTAGCCTTACCTTAGTTCGGTTTAACTTGAGCATGAGATTCCGAGAATACTCGGGTCTTCCCATCTATGGAGTTGCGACTCCGCGGATCGTGGGCTTGTAATGGGTCAAGTTGGAACACCCCTGCAGGGTTTGAACTTTCGAAAGCCGTGCCCGTGGTTATGTGGCAGATGGGAGCTTGTTAATATCCGGTTGTAGATAACTTGACATAATGTTTCCAATACACTACCAGCGTGTGTACCGTGACTGTCAATTTCCGAATAGGGATTCAGGAGTTGAACACGGTGGGGTTATGTTTGACTGGCTTTAGTTAGGATCACTTCGTGATCATCTTTCGACCGAGGCACTTCTCTTCTCGCTCTCTATTACGTAAGTTAGTGCTAGTTGCTGCTGCAGACTCTTGTTGTTCCTTCACCTCTCGTTCTTTTCTTCAGCCTTATCCACACCCAAGGCTTAAATAGTCTTGTTACCCGAGAACGGGATTGCTGAGTCCTCTGTGGCTCATAGTTACTTCACCACACCAGATGCAGGTTCGGCCGAGTTTGATGCAGGAGATGGATCAGTACTTCACTAGGAGCTCGATGAAGAGTGTGGCCGTTTGCTTGTGTCGTTTCGACGATCAGTAGTGGTTTCTACTAGGATTCGATCCTGACCTGTGGCTTTATGTTGTTTTGGTATCTTTCTTTTGGTTCTTCACCCGTAGTCGGGTTGTGCTGTTTTGAATGATGTATTGCTTATGTATTGTATTTGTGTGAAGTGGCGAGTGTAAGCCAACTATCTCCTTTTGCATTTTAATCCCTCTTTTACATGAGTCGTGCAAAGATACCAAACTTGAGATCATTCTAGGATGGGCTTATACCTTTAAGTCGTGCCTCGACACGTAGGAGGTATAGTCCCATCCTGGGCATTACACTCTTGGTGTTAGTTGGGAGACCAGGTTATAGGATCGATTGTCGTACTATCAAGGGGGGCTCTCAAGTGAGTAGCTTCATTGTATCGTTCATAGAGAGCTCAAACCATTGCATACTTCCATCACCTTTCTTGGTTCTTGTTTGGTGTTTCTCTTTGTGAGATTCGGAGCTTTGGTCATCTTCTTGACAAGCTCGAGTTCATCGAAAACGGAGTTCGCATGCATCTTCTATTATGTTTTTTTATGTTGGGGTTTTTGCCGGTTCTTCATTCATAGAGGTTTCACATCTCTATATCTTTGGCATTTCTTCTAATGCTTCTTCTTACCGTTGGATAGTATTCGTCGTCATCTATCCAACAAGCTTGAGTTTGCTCAATTCAAAGCTCATTTGCAGTAGTTATATGTCAGTTCTGGTTCCTACACTTTGCGGTTGTACCGCTGGTCCGAGTGGTTGTACCGCCCTAGGGGTCATACCCTAGGGCTGTGGTCTCCAGGTGTTTTCCAAGCAGTTGTACCACTGCCCCCACGCAGTTGTACCGCCTAGTGCTTGGAAAACTCTAGGTGTGCGGCTCGATGGTTGCATATGCCCACTACCGCCCTACCAGCAGTCTGGGTTCCGTCGTGGAGCAGTTCTTGGGTGGTTGTGGCCCAGTTGGTCCGGTCAACTAGTTTTGAGAGGAACTACCGGTGTCCGGAGCGGTTGTACCGATCGGGACTTAGCCACCACCCGTGTTCGATCCTGGCGGTTGCACCGATGCAATCACCGCCTCAACTACCGCTCAGGGGTGACTCCTCTCTGTTCTAAAAGCGGTTGTTGAGCAGTGGTGCTGCAGCTGTTCCGGTTACTCGTTTTAATCGGTACTACCGCTCGCTCCACCGGTTGTACCGCTCTGTAGGGTTCCAGCAGGGTTCCCGTATTTTCTAATTGTACCGGTACTCTTAATGGTTGCACCGCTCCTATGTTTTCTAGAGCATAACGGGCAGATTTGTGGGGTCCTATAAAAAGGGGTCTTCTTCCCCAATGGACGTTATCTTTTGAGCTCGTGTTCTTCCCCCATTATTAACCTTCTTCGAGCTTGCTATCTCTCAATCCCTCCAATGATTCTTGCTAGTTCTTGAGGGAAAAGAGAGAGGAGATCTAGATCTACGCTTCCACCAATCACTTTCTCCTCTATGTGAGGGTAATCCATTGGATCTAGATCTTGGAGTTCTTCATGTTCTCTTCATCATTCTTCCTCTCATTTTCATCCATAGCATTAGTTGCTTTGGTGGGATTTGGGAGAGAAGGACTTGGGCACTCCGTGCGCCCTTGCCATTGCATTTGATGCATCAGTTTGAATTCTCCATGGTGATACATGGAAGTGAAGTTCAGAAGCTTGTTACTCTTGGGTGTTTGGGCACCCTAGAGATTGTTCGTCTTGGGTGCCTTGATGCCCTAGACGGTTGGTGTTGCCGGGGCTCAATCATTGTGGTGGAGAGCTCCAGGCAAGTGTCAATGTCTCCAATAAGGTTGTGGAGATCACCCCGAGCAATTTGACGGGTTTCGGTGACCGCCCAAAGGGTTGCCAGAGTGTACGGGTTCGGTGACCACCCCCAAGGGTTGCCATTTGTACGGGTTTTGTGACCGCCCTCAAGGGTCCCTTAGTGGAATCACAACATCTTGCATTGTGCGAGGACGTGAGGAGATTACGGTGGCCCTAGTGTCTTCTTAGGGAGCATTGTGCCTCCACACCGCTCCAAACCGAGAATAGCATCTGCAAGGGTGTGAACCTCGGGATACATCCTCGTCTTCGCGTGCCTTGGTTATCTATTACCCGAGCTCTTTACTTATGCACTTACTTTGTGATGGTCATATTGTTTCTTGTCATATATCTTGCTATCACTTAGTTGTTTATCTTTCTTAGCATAAGTTTTCGGTGGACATAGGTGAGCATAGTTGTGTTTAGGTTTTGTGCTTGACAAATTAAACGCTAGGTTTATTCCACATTTGTTCAAGCCTAAACCGTAATTTTAAAGCGCATGTTCATGATACGTCTCCAACGTATCTACTTTTCCAAACACGTTTGCCCTTGTTTCGGACTCTAACTTGCATGATTTAAATGGAACTAACCCGGGCTGACGTTGTTTTCAGCAGAACTACCATGGTGTTGTTTTTGTGCAGAAATAAAAAGTTCTCGGAATCGCCTGAAAATCAACGGAGAATTATTTCAGAAAATATAAAAAATATCTGCAAGAAGATCTGCACCAGGGGCCCACACCCTGTCCTCGAGAGTGGGGGGCGCGCCCCCCTGCCTTGAGGGCCCCCCGATGCTCCACCGACGTATATATCCCCGGGTCCTATATATTCTGTTTCGTGGAGAAATAAATCAGTTAAAAAATTATCGTGTTTTACGAGACGGAGCCGCCGCCAAGCCCTAATCTCTCTCGGGAGGGCTGATTTGGAGTCCGTTCGGGGCTCCGGAGAGTGGAGATCGTCGCCATCGTCATCATCAACCTTCCTCCATCACCAATTCCATGATGCTCACCGCCGTGTGTGAGTAATTCCATCGTAGGCTTGCTGGACGGTGATGGGTTGGATGGGATCTATCATGTAATCAAGTTAGTTTTGTTAGGGTTAGATCCCTAGTATCCACTATGTTCTGAGATTGATGTTGCTATGACTTTGCTATGCTTAATGCTTGTCACTAGGGCCCGAGTGCCATGATTTCATATCTGAACCTATTATGTTTTCATGAATATATGTGTGTTCTTGATCCTATCTTGTAAGTCTATAGTCACCTACTATGTGTTATGATCCGGCAACCCTGAAGTGACAATAATCGGGACCACTCCCGGTGATGACCATATTTTGAGGAGTTCATGTATTCACTATGTGTTAATGCTTTGGTCCGGTACTCTATTAAAAGGAGGCCTTAATATCCCTTAGTTTCCAATAGGACCCCGCTGCCACGGGAGGGTAGGACAAAAGATGTCATGCAAGTTCTTTTCCATAAGCATGTATGACTATATTCGGAATACATGCCTACATTGCATTGATGAACTGGAGCTAGTTCTGTGTCACCCTAGGTTATAACTTCTACATGATGAATTGCATCCGACATAATTTCCCATCACTGATCCAATGCATACGAGCTTTACCTATATTGCTAGTTGCTATTTACTTTTCCGCTACTATTATCACAAAAACTACAAAAACATTATCTTTACTTTTATTGCTGCTACCGCCACTATCATATTACTTTGCTACTAAACTATCTTGCTGCAGATACTAAGTTTCCAGGTGTGGTTGAATTGACAACTCAGCTGCTAATACTTAAGAGTACTCTTTGGCTCCCCTTGTGTCGAATCAACAAATTTGGGTTTAATATTTTACCCTCGAAAACTGTAGCGATCCCCTACACTTGTGGGTTATCAAGACTATTTTCTGGCCCCGTTGCCGGGGAGCATAGCTCTATTCTTTAAGTCACTTGGGATTTATATCTGCTTATCACTATGAAGAATTTGAAGGACTCAAAAACCAAGATATTACCCTCAACTACGAGGGGAGGTAAGGAAAATGCCATCTAGCTCTACACTAGATTCTCCTTCTGTTATGAGTAAACTTGCGACAGCTACTCCTGCTATTGAATCTGATATGTCGCATGTTCTTGATGATGCTACTTCTTCTATGTATGATATAACTATCTCTATGCCTGATAGTGTGCCACTAGGTGAATTTCTAGATGAACAAATTGCTAAGGTTAGGGAGAGTGCAAATGTTGATGAAATTTATGAAAGTGATGATGAAACTACTCCCAATAGATATGAATTGCCTGTTGTGCCTGAGGGTTATGCTATGGATGAAGAAATTGCTAGAGACTTTCTTGCTTGCAATGATAGATATGATCTTAAGAAGTTATTTACTAAGTTTAAAGAAAAGTCCTTGAATGCTAGAATGAAACATGACCCTGCTTTTGCTACTTCACCTATATGTGTCACTGATAAGGATTATGAATTCTCTGTTGATCCTGAGTTAATTACTTTGGTTGAATCTGATCCTTTCCATGGCTATGAGTCTGAAACTGTTGTGGCACATCTTACCAAGTTGAATGATATAGCCGCCCTGTTTACCAATGATGAAAAAATTCGCTACTACTATATCTTAAGTTGTTTCCGTTCTCTTTAAAGGGTGATGCTAAGACTTGGCTTAATTCCCTTGATCCTGGTTGTGTGCGTAGTCCCCAGGATATGATGTATTACTTTTGTGCTAAATATTTTCCCGCTCATAAGAAACAAGCTGCCTTACAGGAAATATATAACTTCGTGCAAACTGAAGAAGAGAGTCTCCCACAAGCTTGGGGGAGGCTTCTCCAGTTACTTAATGCTTTGCCTGATCATCCTCTTGAGATGCATGATATACTTGATGTCTTTTATAATGGACGAACCGATGCTTCCAGAGACCACCTGGATAGTTGTGCTGGTTGTATTTTCAGGGAAAGAACAGTGGAACAAGCTGAATTACTATTGAATAATATGCTAGCCAATGAAAATAATTGGACACTTCCTGAACCAGCCCCTCAGACAACTCCGAAGAAGAGAGGTGTTTTATTTCTCAGTCCTGGAGACATGCAAGAGGCAAAGAAAACTATGAAAGAAAAATGTATTAAAGCTGAAGAGGTTAAGAATTTACCGCCTATTGAAGAAATACATGGTATTGATAACCCGACATAGGTAGTAAAGGTAAATTCTCTTTATAGATTTGATGAAGGTGATATTCCTTGTTATAAGTCTGCTAGCCAATGCTTAGATGAGTTTGACAATTTTATTGTGAAACAAGAAAACTTCAATGCTTATGTTGGTAGACAATTACAACACAATGCTTATATGATTGAACGCTTGAGTGATTATCTTTCTAGTCCTAAAGATGAACTGAAACTTATTAGTATACATGCTTCCATGGTCACCACTCAAGTATAACAAGTACTTAAGGCTCAGAATGATTTTCTCAATGAATTAAATAGTAATAATAACGACTATGCTGTTAGAGTTGCAACTAGAGGTGGTAAAATGACTCGGGAACCTATGTATCCTGAAGGCCACCCTAAGATAATTGAGCAATATTCTCAGAGAGCTAATATAGATGCACCTAGTTCTTCTAAAAATAAGAAAAGGAAAAATGATAAGACTTTCCATACTTCTAGTGAACCTGTAGCTCACCCACCTGAGAATCACAATGATATATCTGTTTCTGATGCTGAGACACAATCTGGTAATGAACATGAACCTAGTGATAATATTAATAATGATGTTCAAGATGATGCTCAACCTAGCAATGATAATGATGTAGAGATTGAACCTGCTGTTGATCTTGATAACCCATAATCAAAGAATCAACGTTATGATAAGAGAGACTTTGTTGCTAGGAAGCACGGTAGGGAAAGAGAACCCTGGGTTCAGAAACCCATGCCTTTTCCTCCGAAACCATCCAAGAAAAAGGATGATGAAGATTTTGAGCGCTTCGCTGAAATTATTAGACCTATCTTTTTGCATATGCGTTTGACTGATGTGCTTATAACAAATCCTTATGCCAAGTATATGAAAGATATTATTACCAACAAAAGAAAGATACCTGATGTAGAAATCTCCACCATGCTTGTCAATTACACTTTCGAGGGTGGAATGCCTAAGAAATTAGGAGATCCAGGAGTACCTACTATACCTTGCTCCATTAAGAGAAATTATGTTAAAACGGCTTTGTGTGATCTTGGAGCCGGTGTTAGTGTTATGCCTCTCTCTCTATATCGTAGACTTGACTTGAGTAAGCTGACACCTACTGAAATATCTTTGCAAATGGCTGATAAATCAACTGCTATACCTGTCGGTATTTGTGAGGATGTGCCTATTGCAGTTGCAAATGTTACTATTCTAACGGACTTTGTTATACTTGATATTCCCGAGGATGATAGTATGTCTATTATTCTTGGAAGACCTTTTTTGAATACTACAGGGGTTGTTATTGATTGCAACAAAGGCAGTGTCACTTTTCATGTCAATGGTAATGAGCATACGGTACACTTTCCGAGGAAACAACCTCAGGTTCATAGTATCAACGATATTGGAAAAACTTCAACAATTACTATTGGAGGTTTTGAGTTTCCTATTCCTACTATCAAGAAGGCATATGACATACTTATGGTAGGGGACATACATATCCCCATTGAGGTAACATAGTGTTATTCGAAAATTCTCCGGTTTCATGTTACTCGGAAAAAGTTTATTAACAAGACCTGATCAACCTTGTTAATGGATTCCTTTTGATGAACATGGGATAGGTGAATCTAGATAGCAGAAATCTTCTGTACCCTCCTTTTACTTTCTGTTAATTAGGATAAATAAAAGAAAAATAGCACTATCTGCCTGTTTCCAGACTTATCCGTGCAATAAAAAATATCCCAAAAATAAAAGTTCTCCAAATGCCATGAAAATGAAATATGATTTTTTTTCTAGAATATTTAAGAAAATATGGCACTGAACACACAGCAAGGGGAGCCAGAACATGGCCTCGAGGGCACAGGGCGCGCCCCATGCCTCGAGGCCCCCACGCGGCCCCCCTCCACTTATCCTTTCACCAATACTCTTCTTCTTCCTCCCAAAAAATCCCCAACCAGCTCAAACCCGAGTTCTAGCTCAAATTGCTGCATTTTCGATCTCCTTGCTCAAAGCACCATTCACCAAATTGTTTGGGGAGATTGTTCCTTGGTATGTGACTCCTCCATTGGTCCAATTAGTTTTTGTTCTAGTTCTTTATTTGTCGCAAATTTGTGCTACTGTGGTGACCTTGTTCTTGAGCTTGCATGTAAAATTTTCTTGGTCCCAAGTAGTTCTAATGCATGATAGAGCTTCTAGGCACTTATAGGAGTTGTTGCTATCAATCTTGTTGAGTTTGGTTAACTTTTATTTGTGAGTTACTAAAAATTTCAGAAAATTTCAGAAAAATGTCTAGGAAAAACTTCCAAGGTGGTCCTCCAAGGAAGCGAGAACCGAGGCTCGCGTTCCGTGAGCCAGACGATGAACCACCGAGGGATGCTGATGTACGGCCTTGTGAATGTCCGTCAGATGAATTTATGAGTCAAGCGGGCATTAAAGATGAATTTTACGCATATGTGCGTAACGCCGACCTCGAGGACTTCATGCAAGATAAGTGCCTCCAATACTGTGGCTTAACTGATAGCTTTGTGAGAAGGTTTAAATTTTCATCTTCACGTAATTCTCACGCTGTCCTATTTGATCTTTACGATAAATCTTATACCATGGACTTAGAGGATTTTAATGAAGCCTGCAAGCTCCCACAGTGGGGCAGTATGGGTGATCCTCGTAAATCTGAATTTAGAGAATTCCTAGCTAGTATTACAGTGAGGAAATCCAGGGACATTACACAAGCTACCACGGGGAGCATACATTTTCCTGCTATTCATTACTTTGCTCTCTTTGTTGGTAGATGCATAAATCGTAAAGATGAAGCCTGTCACATGTGTGTCCCTGATCTCAGCATTCTCGGCAGTGTTGTACTAGGTGATAGGCAATATAATTTAGGAGCAATTGTTGCACGTAGACTACACCATAATGGTTTGTATGGAGATTTATTTGGTGGGATCTATGCTACTCGCATAGTCCGCTACCTTGGTGTATCTGTGCACCCGTATGATGACCCTTTACCTCCTGCTTATTTAGAATGTAATGCTATGGCTAGTCACCGGTTTATAGAGTGGGATAATCAAACTCTCAAATATCGAATAATCTTTAACCGGCAGCATGCCATCCTTATTGTTCTTCCTGCCCCTACTTTGTTTAAATTTCAGGAAAAGGGGAGATACACTATAACTATGGAGGAGGCGAATGCCCATTACAACATGACGGAGGCAGCCCGCCTTCGAGTTGTAGCTCAGCAGGCAGCATCTGCTGCATCTCAGTACGACCCCAACTACAACTTTGGATATCCGTCAGGCCAGTACTGGCCATAGACCAACTTAGGCCAAAAGCCTAAGCTTGGGGGAGTACGTGTTTCTCACCGACTTACTTTCATGTTCACACTTATTCTAGCTGTCGGTGCTCACACTCTTTCACTGTACCATCCATGCTTAGTTTAAATTTCATTTTCTTAGTCTTTAGCTTGTGTGCTAGAAAAACCCAGAAAAACAAAAAATATTAGTTGAAGCTTCTAGCTAGTTCACTTTCTTTGCTTGTTGTAGTAACTAAAAATGAAAACCCAAAAAGATTTCCCGTTCTTATTTTTTGCTTATTGGGAGCTTTCCCGTGTAAATAGTTTCTTTTCTTTTCTTTAGGGGTTAAGAGTAGAAGACCATGATGAAAATGCTTAGTGGCTCTCATATGCTTTGTTGTTGATTTAATCTTGAGCCATATTACCTTGTCTTCTCTCTTGTATTACGTATCTGCTGATTCCAGCTTAGTCCAATGCACGTGCACTATTATTTTCCACACCGTTCGTTCGTGCGAGTGAAAGGCAATAATGATGATATATGATGAACTAATTGAGATGAGAAAACTGGTATGAACTCGACCTCTTTTGTTTTTGTAAATATGATTGCTCGTCGTTCTTGATTCAACTTGTTATGAATGAAACATGTTTGCAATGACAATTAGAGATCATAGCTGCTTATGCCATGCTTAATTAGCTGAGAGGTTATAATGGTCTATCTTGCGTGCCAACATGATATTAAAATGGTTGTGATGTGGTATGATGGGTGGTATCCTCCTCTAAACGATTTAAGTGACTTGACTTGGCACATGTTCACACATGTAGTTGAAACAAATCAACATAGCCTTCACAATATTTATGTTCATGGTGATTTATATCCTACTCATGCTTGCATTCATTGTTGATTAATTTTAATGCATGTTCATGACCATTGTTGCTCTCTAGCTGGTCGCTTCCCAGCCTCATTCTAGCCTTCACCTATACTAAGCGGGAATACTGCTTGTGCATCCACTTCCATAAAGCCCAAAGTTATTCCATATGAGTCCACCATACCTTCCTATATGTGGTATTTACCTACCGTTCCAAGTAAATTTGTATGTGCCAAACTCTAGACCTTCAAATGAAATTCTGTTTTGTATGCTCGAACAGCTCATGTACCAACTAGGGATGTCTATATCTTCCATGCTAGGTGGGTTATTCTCTCGATGAGTGGACTCCGCTCATCATTCACGAGAAAATGGCTGGTAACTGGGATGCCCAGTCCCATGCTCAAAATCATAATAATTAAAAAAAACTCCCCCATGGTTGTTGCTTGTTTGGACGCTAACCCGTGGATTCGGCTGGCCGTGGAGTGTGCTTGTTGGTGGTTGGGGGATTATAAACTTTACTATTCTATTTGGGAACCGCCTATATTTTGCGTAGCATGGGAGATATCGAGATTCTTGGTTGTTATGTTGACAATGAAAGTATACCGCTCAAAATGCTATTCAATCTCTATTTAAAAATCGAGCTCTGGCACCTCTACAAATCCCTGCTTCCCTCTGCGAAGGGCCTATCTATTTACTTTTATGCAGAGTCATCATCCTCTTATCAAAGAGCACCAGTAGGAGAGCACCTCTGTCGTTGCATGTATTACTATTAATTTGCATTGAGTATGATCATGATTGGATCTCTTTTACCATGAATTAAAATGTCTAGTCAGTCCTTGATCTTTAAAGGTGCTCTGCATTTATGTTTTGCGGTCTCAGAAAGGGCTAGCGAGATACCATCATGTTATATCATATCATGATTGTTTTGAGAAGTGTTGTCATCTGAGGTTTATTATTATTGCTCGCTAGTTGATTATGCCATTGATGTGAGTAGTCTTGAGACCTGAAAGTAATTGTGAATGTGGTTAGTTCATGATCTTGTTGAAAAACGGAATGCTAGCTTACATATTTACAACAATAAGAGCAAACAGAGTTTATCAAAGTTTTTCTTTATCACTTTTTGTTTATCAACTGAATTGCTTGAGGACAAACAAAGGTTTAATCTTGGGGGAGTTGATACGTCTCCAACGTATCTACTTTTCCAAACACTTTTGCCCTTGTTTTGGACTCTAACTTGCATGATTTGAATGGAACTAACACCGGACTGATGTTGTTTTCAGCAGAACTACCATGGTGTTGTTTTTGTGCAGAAATAAAAAGTTCTCGGAATCGCCTGAAAATCAACGGAGAATTATTTCAGAAAATATAAAAAATATGTGCAAGAAGATCTGCACCGGGGGGGCCACACCCTATCCTCGAGGGTGGGGGCACGCCCCCCTTCCCAGGGCGCGCCCCCTGTCTCGAGGGCCCCCCGATGCTCCACCGACGTATCCCCGGGTCCTATATATTCTGTTTCGTGGAGAAAAAAATTAGAGAAAAAATTATCGTGTTTTACGAGACGGAGCCACCGCCAGGCCCTAATCTCTCTCGGGAGGGCTGATCTGGAGTCCGTTTGGGGCTCCGGAGAGTGGAGATCGTCGCCATCGTCATCATCAACCTTCCTCCATCACCAATTCCATGATGCTCACCGCCGTGTGTGAGTAATTCCATCGTAGGCTTGCTGGACGGTGATGGGTTGGATGGGATCTATCATGTAATCGAGTTAGTTTAGTTAGGGTTCGATCCCTAGTATCCACTATGTTCTAAGATTGATGTTGCTAGGACTTTGCTATGCTTAATGCTTGTCACTAGGGCCCGAGTGCCATGATTTAAGATCTAGACCTATCAGGTTTTCATGAATATATGTGTGTTCTTGATCCTATCTTGCAAGTCTATAGTCACCTACTATGTGTTATGATCTGGCAACCCCGAAGTGACAATAATCGGGACCACTCCCGGTGATGACCATAGTTTGAGGAGTTCATGTATTCACTATGTGTTAATGCTTTGGTCCGGTACTCTATTAAAAGGAGGCTTTAATATCCCTTAGTTTCCAATAAGACCCCGCTGCCACGGGAGGGTAGGACAAAAGATGTCATGCAAGTTCTTTTCCATAAGCATGTATGGCTATATTCGGAATACATGCCTACATTGCATTGATGAACTGGAGCTAGTTCTGTGTCACCCCAGGTTATAACTTCTACATGATGAATTGCATCCGACGTAATTTCCCATCACCGATCCAATGCATACGAGCTTTACCTATATTGCTAGTTGCTATTTACTTTTCCGCTACTATTATCACAAAAACTACAAAAACATTATCTTTACTTTTATTGCTGCTACCGCCACTATCATATTACTTTGCTACTAAACTATCTTGCTGCAGATACTAAGTTTCCAGGTGTGGTTGAATTGACAACTCTGCTGCTAATACTTAAGAGTATTCTTTGGCTCCCCTTGTGTCGAATCAACAAATTTGGGTTTAATACTTTACCCTCGAAAACTATTGTGATCCTCTACACTTGTGGGTTATCACCCCCCTCTAGGTGAAATCCACGATCTTTGACCAAGATTAGGGTCTTGACGCTCCTTATTCCTTAATCCATCATGGTCTCGCCCAAAACTTGAAAACATCAGCACACAAAACTTAACAGTAAATTCGTGAGATCCGTTAGTATAATAGAAAAATCGTAAAGTTTAGGTACTGTTGTAAACTCATTCATAATTATTCTTGCATAATACCTGCTGCATTCTAACTTCTCTATGACTTAAACCCCCTGATATAATCCATATCATCATTAAAACAAGCACACTATGCAATAGAAATAGAATCAGTCTAAAAGAAAACATATTGTAATGATCTGAATGAAAACTACACTTATGCAACTCTAAAAATTGGGAAAAAAATTGGAAAACGTGGGGAATCTGGATATACATCATGTGTACAATTTTCAGCTAATTATCACATTCCAGTAAATTATGGTAATTTCTTCACTAGAAGGAAAACTTTCTGTTTTTGCACAGAATCAAATCAACTATCATCCAAATCACCCCAAAGTCTTTACTTGGCACAAACACTAATTAAAATATAAAACCACAATAATTATAGTATCAATAATCATTTTGTCACACAACATAAGTAAAAACAAAAAATAAGATAACTATTGGTTTGCCTTCCAACAAGCGCTATTGTTTGATGCCCCTAGCTAGGCATAATGCGTTATTTCAAGTATTGTCATCTTTCTAAGCATGCTTAACCACTTCTTCATCAAAGGGTCCAGTGCTATTATTAATCTTCCTTTTTCCTAATTTACTCTCCTTGCCATCATCAATAATATGAATCAAGTGATCACGTTTTGCATTGAGAGTTTCTCTTTGAGCTTTCAAGATACTAAAATTATCAATTTTCTGTTCTAAAGCATCATATATCTTGTTTTGTAATACCATGTTACCATTTATTTTATTGGAAAGATTGTGCGGCCCTTTAAGGCGAGCCTCGACACTAGATTTGGTTTATTTAATTAACTCAGTTTGGTGATAACTTACTAGTATGGTGGGTTCAATAGTTTCTATTTTTGGTTGTCTGAACACACTTTTCGTCTTTTCATGCGTGTCAAAAGAATTCTTACCAAGGAAATATTTTCCAAATATTGATTTAAGACACGTCTATGAGTAAAATATAAACCAACATAAAAGCTCATGAGATTTAACTTAACATGCCTTTTGGGATTAGCCCGCATTTGTATCTCTAGTAATCTATCCCAACATTTTTTTAAAGATTCATCACTTAACTGTTTAATGTATAAAATCCCAAAGCCCTCTCGTAAGTAAGGAGGGAAAGGAATGTCCAGAGAAGAACTAGCCATAGTTGCGAAACAAGCAAACTAGCAGAGACAAATATTTTTCATTTTTCATTTTTTAATGAAGCTAACAAAACCAAATAAAAAGTAGAGCAAGTAAATGATAATATGAGTGTATGTGCTTATAGGTATTCGATGATGTCTCCCAGGCAACGGCACTAGAAATTCTTCCTGCTACTTGTGAGCTACGTTGGGATTTCCCCAAAGAGGAAGGGTGAAGCAATATAGTAGCGAATAAGTATTTCCCTCAATGCCAACCAAGGTTATCGAACCAATAGGTGAACCAAGCAAAACCTAGTCAAATAGCACTTGCACACACAAGAGCAAATACTTGCACCCAACGCGTGCAAGAGGGTTGTCAATCCCCTTGAACTTGTTACTTGCAAGGATTAAATCTAGTAGTGGTAGATAGATAAATTGCAAAGTAAAATAAAAGTAAATAAATTGGAGCACTGTATTTTTAGTTTGAATAATATTATAAAAGTACACCCCGGGGCCATAGTTTTAATTAGAGTTTTCTCTCTCATAATAATAGCATACGGTGGGTAGACGAATTACTGTTGGGCAATTGATAGAAAAGCGCATAGTTATGATGTTACTCATGGCAATGATCATGTATATATGAATTACGTCCATGACAAGTAGACCGGAACAATTCAGCATCTACTAATATTACTCCACTTCGAGGGCGCTTCTATGATTTCCTCTCTATGTATTAAGTTCATAACAAACATAGTAATGCATGAAGTATGGTGACATAATGTAGACAGAATAAAACAAAGCAATATGATTGAAACCCGTTATTTTACCCTTAATGGAAAGATACAAATACGTGCCTCGCTACCCCTTCTGTCACGAGGTGAGGACACCGCAAGATTGGACCCATTACAAAGCACCTCTCCCACTGAAGATAAATCAATCTAGTTGGCCAAACCAAACGGATAGATCGGAGAAAAATACAAAGCTATAACAAACATGCATCATAAAGTTCAGTCGAGACTTAATTACATTCAATTAATAATCTGATTGTAAACCCGCAATTCACTGGATCCCAACAAACACGCTGTAAAATAATATTACATTGGATAGAACTCCATGGAGATCATGAAGAACATTGTATTGAAGGTCGAAGAGAAATAAGAAGCCATCTAGCTACAAGCTATGGACCCATAGCTCTGTGGTAAACTACTCACACATCACCGGAGATGAAGCAAGGTTGACATAGAAGCCCTCAGTGATCGATTCCCCTCCGGCGGAGTACCGAAGAAGGCCTCCAGATGGGATCGTGGAAGAACATAAGCTTGCGGCAGCGGAAAAAGTGTTTCGGGTGATCCTTTGTTGGTTTGGGGCTTTATGGGAATTTATGGAGTTGAAGTTAGGGCAAACAGAGGTGCGTGAGTCCCACGAGCTCGGGTGGTGTGCCCTCTCGGGGCGCATCGTGTGAGCTCGTGGATCTCCCATAGATCTTCTGGCCTCCCCCAAATGTTCTAGTGTCCCTTCTAGTCTAGAAAAAATCACTGTAAAGTTTCATCGTGTTTGGACTTCGTTTGGTACTGATTTTCTAAAAAGCCAAAAACAAGAAGAAAAAACAGCAACTGGCACTAGACACTAAGTTAATAGGTTAGTCACAGAAATGATATAAAATAGCTTATAAAGTATGTAACATTGGTACGTAATATAATATCATGAAATAATAATAAAAATAGATACGTTCGAGACGTATCAGCGCTCTGCTCTCGCATCCGTACGCGCACGTGCTCTGCCAGTGGTTGGGGCCGGCGCACGAACATGTTGGGGGCCCCATATGCTTGTGGTTGTGCCGCGCGTGTCGCCACAATGGAGTTACATGCGAAACGATGGAGTTACGCGTTGCAAAAGCTGTCATCTATACATGCTGATATTTCGGGTCGTCCGGCCTCCCCATTTATTCCCGCGGCTATTATAACCTTAGTCTCTTCAACCTTTCCATCAAACCCCACAACACAACTAGCACACCCACGATGACACATACAGAGGGGATATCTAGTGGCGCTCCAATGGAGTTCAGCTTGCATCATGTGGACACCCACGTGAGGGAGAAGAACCTCTTGGTGGTGTACACCAACGACCCAGGCGTGGTGGAGGACTCCATCAACACACATGAAGCAGTTGCTTGTTGAGGATGACAAGTACAAAGTGGTCAACTTCAACCTCCAGTACACCGACGGTCATCCCGGGTATGATCGGAAGGTTGTGATCGCCCAGTTGTGTGTGTGCCATCACGTCCTCGTCTACCACTACTACCTGGCCACAAGGCCTTACGAGCATTTCGCCAGGTTTGTCAACAACCCCGACTACAAGTTTGCTACGGTGGACAAAATGGATTATGTAAAAGCGCTCGAGATTTCAGTCTTGGCCAATGAGAAGCTTGTCGACATCCATGGACAGTACATGGTGTAGGGCACCATTATGCAAGACTCCCTGGTTGAACTGAATGTGGCCATCATTGACCCCTACTACAAAAACATGAAGGATGCCTACATCCTGGCACAGGGCCTTGGTGAGGAGATTGGATGAAGATCACCTCAAGTTCACGGGCAAGGACGTGTACATGCTACGAGATGTACAGGCGGATCATTCAAATGAGAAAGTGTCTCCTTACTGTAGATGATGAGGGATCGAGCCACAAGCAGAGCAGTGGCGGCAAGCGTCACAAGAAGAAGTAGATGATGGTTAGATGATCATTTATCCTACTTTATTATGCCTTGATTACTTTGGTGTGTGTAGTCACTTATGTAATTGGATGTTTAATCTGGTTATGCAATAATGTACTTATAAGTATATATGTTTTTGTTCTCTAGACAGAGCATAGATGTGTTGTAGACTGGGCAAATCACATCGCATACAGAGTGAACTAGGAAGCCCGTCGGTGATGATTTGATCACTGGCTGATAATTGTTTACCACCAACCATTTGCCTGCAACACACGCAATTTATTAGGAAGAATCATCTATGTTATTATCAATCTTCCCACACAATTACGATTACTGACTTGTTTGTCGGGTATCACACGCATCTTGTTAAGGCAGGTCGTTTTTTTTGTTTTGTATCATCACAAATAGTTCATCTGATTTACATGTATGTCGTCTATCACACACACCATGATCTGCATAACCGTTTCTGTTGTTTTGGCTCATCGGAAACAGTTCATCCGAGTGACATGTATATCGTCCGTCGCACACTGATACGTCTCCGTCGTATCTACTTTTCCTAATGCATTTCCTCTTGTTTTGGACTCCCATTAGCATAGTTTAAATGAAACTAACCCGGACTTGTTCGCACATGAACATGTCACTGTGTACCCACGACGCTGAGGGTGATGCACCGCAGCTCACGTCGAAGGAGACACGTCCGAAAGCACGGTACGCAAGCAATCCGGAGGGCGCTTTTCAGGACCCGAAACCCCGCTTGCCCGGGAGGCACCCCGTCAGGGCTCGCGGCGGCTATGGGCCTGATCACCCCTGGGACCCCGTGGATCGCCACCCTACAACAAGAAGAATGAACGAAGAGCGTGGAAGAAGAAGAACAAGGGGGGGATAAAAGTAAGGTAAAAGTGGTAGATGTGTTTGTTCGATTGTGTGTTGTTCAATCGGTCGTCACCCCTTAGGTATATAAGAGGCGGATGGACTTCCCATGCAAGAAAATAACTCCAAATCACGTCCAAATCTTTTCAAAATTAACTAAACTCGGATTTAGGTAAGTCTAAAATATCAGTTCGGTTTTTACGTCCCACATGCCACAAACGACCTCGGATGAAGATGAGCCCAAAAGAAAATTTGACTGTTTCGACGAGACGAGCAACTTTTGTGTTAATTTTTTTTCGATTCGAGGCTATCTATAGGGCCCAATCTCCCGTGCAAAACATGTTGTTACTCGCGCTACCCATCAGACGTTGTGAGTGATGGGGCGCGCCACTTTTGCCCCATGACACGACCGCACTCAGGTGGCTGTAACTTTTACATACGATCTCAGATTGATAAGATTTTTATATCATAATCGACCGTTTCGACAAGAGGAAGACAATTCATGTAGAATACTTTCTCATTTGAGGCCATCTTGAGGGCGTAATCTGCCTAATGGTGTTCTGGATATGAAATCAGTACTTCGAATACAACTTCGGCCTTAGAGATGAGATCGGATGGCTATGGCCCAAATATTAAAGTTTCTCCTTTTGACGATACGGAACTTTATCACTTTGATCTCTTTTCCATTTGAGGTCTTCTTAATTTTGTTTTCGACCATGCCAAAATCTGGTGTCAACACATGCCCCCTGTTTTTTGGCAAAACTTGTGTGCCAAAAAATAACTTGCACAATGCTCTTTCTAAGGACGATGTCAACAGTTCATCGGCCATTTGTACGTGCTTAGGACAATAAGTATATATTGGTCATTTAGATTAGCAACAAAAGTGAAGCTAATCAAACATATGATGATTTGGTAATACCCTTTCATGATGTAAGAAATTATATTGCATCCATGGATTAAAATAAGCCCATTAAGAGTAACCAATCATACCTGGTGACAAATTCAATGGCATAGGCATCAATGACATTGTTGAAGAAAATGGATAATGTATGGATTAAAGATTTGAAACCTTCGGCTTGGTCCTTCATAGTTTTTATTCTTTTCCTTCTTCACCTTTGCCACACTCCTTGTAAAGGAAGCTTGCACATAATTCTTATTTTGAATACTTCCTTTGGGAACCCATGCCATGTTCCCCTTTTCAAGTTCTTGTGCACTAAGCTTTTGCAACTTCTTCTTTTGCCAATATGATAAGCCGAGTGGGCACCCCGGCTGCGATTTTGTTTGAAGTAATGGCAATTCTTGTTTTACCTTGTGCACTCTCAACTTCTTCCCTTCAGATTTGGCACTTGATTGATTTGCCTCATTGCCTTTTGTAGCCAATGTCAACACTTTAATTAACTCTTTTTCATTTGAGATCATATCTGAAGTTGCACTCTTATGATCATTTCTTTTGACGCGGTAGACTTGCTCAACCACCTCCTTATTCTTCCTTGTGCTCCGGACCGATTCTTTTTTATTGAAACGGTATTGAACATATGACTGCTCATTGAACGTTGATCTTCTTGGAGCTGCATAATATTGGCGAGATGGTTTATAGTAATATGGAGAATGTGCCCTTGTATCATACTTGTCCCGTGATGGACATGGATTTACGTGAGCATAGGGAGGCATCCACGACATTGGCATTGGCGGCCAAAAATAAGGATATGAACAAGTTGCATTCAAATTCTCTTCTTGCCAATATCAATCCTTGGATTTGCGCCTAGGGGGTGATCTTGATGCTTTTGCATTAGTTGGTCGATAAGCACCGTTCTCCTCACTTATCTTCTGATATTTTTCCAATAGTTGCGCAAAAGTGACTTTCAGCTTTTTACCTTTGTGCTTACGTCGACCTTTGTTTACTTTGGTTGTGCTTGCACGGGTCTTTGGATTTTCTTGTTGCCCCCAAATCCTTGGCATCTCCATTGTAGCTTCGATGGAATTCTTGCCCTCAAGATTATGTTCATTATGCTCTTCAACAACTTCTTTACTTGAAAGCTTGATCCCATCACCTGCATTTTTTTACCTTCTCTTTAAATGGACCGGCTTGAAGCAGCCGATGCAAAAACCTTTTACCATTGGGACCAATTGGAATAGACTCTCATCTCTTGGTGTCTCAACAAATTTCAATCTTCCTTTATCAATGGCCGATTTAACTATTTGACGAAACATGTTGCAATCCTCAATACTATGCTTGAACGAATCATGCAACTTACAATAAATTCGTCCTTGCATAGATGGCTTGACATGGTGATCAAGAATTCTAATGTAAATTATTTTTCAACAACAAATCAAAGATTTTATCACACATGTTTGAATCGAAGGTATATGTTTTGTTTTCTAGCTGATCTTGGTGTGCGAACGGCTTTGGAGGTAAGCAAACGAATGGTTCAGATTTAGAATCTCTCCATTCGGCTATGCATTGTGTTTTGCACTCTATCTCCGATGTATTTAGATAAGATATAATATTAGCATCAGATTTATCAAAATAATTTAACCTTGGCTTTATATTTCTGAAATGAAAATAGTTAGAACACACATATCTCAATTGAGATCATGCGTAAGCCAAGTATGAGGCAAGCAAAGCTACCCAATTAGATATGAAATTTAAATAATGCAATGGGAGAAGATTTGGCTGCAATAATAAGTCACTATCGGTCTCTTCGAATGGTACAATGTATTGACCGATATGCTTTGTAATAATTTTATTGCTAACAAGTGAATTACCATTCATCATTGGTCTTTTAAAATTACTTACGATATTTTTCCTAGTGTATGCATCAACAATAAAGTTGTGATCAAATCCGAAAATAGGCAAATTACTTGCTAGACATACCTCTTCATACACGCTGGGAGAGCATGATGGTTGTGTTACTTGAATAATACTTTGCTCCACTATTAAATGACTCTCCGGTGCATTGGCGTCCTCTTTTTCTTCAATAAATTCGGTACACATACTATTTGATTCGGCTTTTTTAATAACCGAATTAACTTTGTTATCCGAATCACCACTCTTTATTTCTTTGATTCGCAAGGCTGCTTGTTCTTGTCTAAATTCAGCAAACATTGCAACTAGGCTATCTTTAAGCTTTTTTCGACCAATTTCAGCCCAATCTTCATCGGATTGCCCCCCAATACTTTGAGACGCTTTCGGCAATGGTGTGTTTCCAAAATTCGGTAATTGTGGAGGAGCAACATGATATGCTACGTTACTAGGTAAAGACACATGCGCTCTGGTAGAATTCTCACTTATTCGGCCATGAGCATGAAGATGTGGAGCCGAATTATGAACATCTACAATTGTGTATGGTGCCGAAAAATTAGTAGCATGAGGTAGTATACGATGTTTGAGGATAATTGGCCGAATAACTAGTAGTACTATGGCCAATTCCCCTATCCACCGGCATGTTTGGATTAACATATTGCAAATTAGTTGCCGATGAATAAAAAGATGAAACACTATGTTGCATGCCATTGAAAGCTCCTACATGGGGTGTTTCAACTTGATTAACCAAACTCATCATGTTCTTCGTCGACATATAGATTTGTGGGGTTGCCGATGCATGGGAGTTGGGATACATATGTTGCATTTTGCTAAAATTATATGAAGTTGAAGCACGAAGATTATTCTGAATCGGCTGTTGCACATAATTAGATGCATGATTGATAAAACTAGGGCTAGCCGATACAATATGCTCATTAGACGATCTAGCAACAACATATGCATTATTTGCATGTACATAAGTGAATTGGGTATTCATATTACCTTTGTAGATTGCAAACTTTAGATGATGATCTCTTCGTAGTAAGAACGGGCCGGAGACCGTTCAAGGCTTCGTCCCCAGCAGAGTCGCCAAAAAGGGTGTCCGTACATGAACACGTCACCATGTACCCTCGACGTCGGGGATGATGCACGTACCTCACGTCGAAGGAGACCCATCCGAAAGCACGGTACGCAAGCAATCCGGAGGGCGCTTTTCAGGACCCGAAACCCCGCTTGCCTGGGAGGAACCCCGTCAGGGCTCGTGGAGACTATGGTTGCCCTAGGTCGACCTGATCGCCCTTAGGGCCTCGTGGATCGCCGCCCTGCAACAAGAAGAACGAACGAAGAACGAGGAAGAAGAAGAACAAGGGAGAGATAAAAGTAAAGGTAAAAGTGGTAGATGTGTTTGTTTGATTGTGTGCTGTTCAATCGACCGTCACCCCACAGGTATATAAGAGGCGGATGGACTTCCCGTACAAGAAAAGAACTCCAAATCATGTCCAAATCCTTCCAAAATTAACCGAACTCGGATTTAGGTAAGTCTGGAACACCAGTTCGGTTTTTAGGTCCCAGAGGCCACAGACGACCTCGGATGAAGATGAGGCCAAAAGCAAATTTGACCGTTTCGACGAGATGAACACCTTTTGTGTTGAAAATTATTCGATTCGAGGCCATCTTCAAGGCCGAATCGCTCGCGCAAAACAGGCTGTTACTCGCGCTACCCATCAGACGCCGTGTCTGATGGGGCGCGCCACTTTTGCCCCGTGACAGGGTCACACTCAGGTGGCTGTAACTTTTACATATGATATCGGATTGATACGGTTTTTATATTGAAATCAACTATTTCGACGAGGCGAAGATAATTCATGTAGAATGTTTTCTCATTTGACACTATCTTGGGGGCGTAATTAGCCTAATAGTGTTCTTGATACGAAATCTCAGTACTTCAAACACAACTTCGGCCTTAGAGATGAGACCGGATGGCCATGGCCCAAATATCAAAAATTTTCCTTTTGACGATATGAAACTTTATCACTTTGAGGACTTTTCCATTTAAGGCCTTCTTAATTATGTTTTCGGCCATGCCAAAATCTGGTGTCAACAGGACTAACGTTGTTTGCGTCAGAACTACCATGGTGTTGGTTTTGTGCAGAAATAAAAGTTCTCGGAATGAAACAAAACTATTTGAAGAATTATTTTAGAATAAAAGAAAAATACCGGAGCCAAGAACCACCGGAGGGGGGCCCAGGGTGAGCACAACCCACCAGAACGCGCCCCCTCCAGGCGGGCCCAGGTGGGTTGTGCCCACCTGGTCGCCCCGCAGACCCCGAGTCCAACTCCATAAATACCTATTTTCTAGAAAAATAGGGAGGAAGAATTATCTCGTCTCGCAATACGGAGCCGCCGCCACCTCCTGTTCTTCATCATGAGGCCAGATCTGGAGTCCGTTTGGGGCTTCTAAGAGGGGAATCTTCGGTATTCGTCATCACCAACCCTCCTCCATCGTCAATTTCATGATGCTCTCCACCGGGAGTGAGTAATTCCTTCGTAGGATCGCTGGTCAGCAAGGAGTTTGATTGTGTGTTGTTCAATCGACCATCACCCCACAGGTATATAAGAGGCGGATGGACTTCCCGTACAAGAAAATAACTCCAAATCATGTCCAAATCTTTCCAAAATTAACCGAACTCGGATTTAGGTAAGTCTGGAACACCAGTTCGGTTTTTAGGTCCCAGAGGCCACAGACGACCTCGGATGAAGATGAGGCCAAAAGAAAATTTGACCGTTTCGACGAGATGAACACCTTTTGTGTTGAACATTATTCGATTCGAGGCCATCTTCAAGGCCGAATCGCTCGCGCAAAACAGGTTGTTACTCGCGCTACCCATCAGACGCCGTGTCTGATGGGGCGCGCCACTTTTGCCCCGTGACAGGGTCGCACTCAGGTGGCTGTAACTTTTACATATGATATTGGATTGATACGGTTTTTATATTGAAATCAACTATTTCGACGAGGCGAAGATAATTCATGTAGAATGTTTTCTCATTTGACACTATCTTGGGGGCGTAATTAGCCTAGTAGTGTTCTTGATACGAAATCTCAGTACTTCGAACACAACTTCGGCCTTAGAGATGAGACCGGATGGCCATGGCCCAAATATCAAAGTTTTTCCTTTTGACGATACGAAACTTTATCACTTTGAGGACTTTTCCATTTAAGGCCTTCTTAATTATGTTTTCGGCCATGCCAAAATCTGGTGTCAACAGGACTAACGTTGTTTGCGTCAGAACTACCATGGTGTTGTTTTTGTGCAGAAATAAAAGTTCTCGGAATGAAACAAAACTATTTGAAGAATTATTTCGGAATAAAAGAAAAATACCGGAGCCAAGAACCACCGGAGGGGGGCCCAGGGTGAGCACAACCCTCCAGGACGCGCACCCTCCAGGCGGGCCCAGGTGGGTTGTGCCCACCTGGTCGCCCCGCAGACCCCGAGTCCAACTCCATAAATACCTATTTTCTAGAAAAATAGGGAGGAAGAATTATCTCGTCTCGCGATACGGAGCCGCCGCCACCTCCTGTTCTTCATCATGAGGACAGATCTGGAGTCCGTTTGGGGCTTCTAAGAGGGGAATCTTCGGTATTCGTCATCACGTCCGAGACAAGTAGACCGACTCCTGCCTGCATCTACTACTATTACTCCACACATCGACCGCTATCCAGCATGCATCTAGTGTATTGAGTTCATAATAACATAGTAACGCCTTAAGCAAGATGACATGATGTAGAGGGATAAGCTCAAGCAATATGATATAAACCCCATCTTTTTATCCTCGATGGCAACAATACAATACGTGCCTTGCTGCCCCAACTATCACTGGGAAAGGACACCGCAAGATTGATCCCAAAGCCAAGCACTTCTCCCATTACAAGAACTATAGATCTAGTAGGCCAAACCAAACCAATAATTCGAAGAGACTTGCAAGGATATTATGAGCACACATAAAAAGTTCAAAGAAGAACCAAATATCTTTCATAGATAACCTTGATCATAAACTCACAATTCATCGGATCTCGACAAACACACCGCAAAAAGAGTTACATCGAATATATCTCCTCGAAGACCGAGGAGAACTTTGTATTGAGATCCAGAGAGAGAGAGACGAAGCCATCTAGATACTAGCTATGGATCCGAAGGTCTGTGGTAAACTACTCACAACTCATGGTGAGGGCGATGATGATGATGATGAAGGCCTCCGTGATGGATCCCCCTCCGGTGGAGCTCCGGAACAGGCTCCAGGATGGGATCTCCACGGGAACAGAAGGTACGGCGGTGGAATTAGGGGTTTCTCTCTGTTCACGGAGTTTCTGGGGTACGTAGACTTATATAGAAAGAAGGAGGCCACCGGGGGACGCTCGAGGGGGCCACGAGGCAGGGGCGCGCCCTAGGAAGGGGGGCGCGCCCCCCACCCTCGTGGGCCATCCCTCTATCCCCTGACTTGGTTCTCAAGCTCCGCGTGCGTGATTTTCTCCAAAAATATCTCTCGCGAAGGTTTCATTCTGTTTGGACTCCGTTTGATATTCTTTTTCTACAAAACCCTGAAACAGGCAAAAAACAGCAATCTGGAATGGGCCTTTCGGTTAGTAGGTTAGTCCCAAAAATGATATAAAAGTGAATGATAAAGCCCATTAAACATCCAAGACTTCATAAATAATAGCATGGAACAATCAAAAATTATAGATACGTTGGAGACGTATCAAGCATCCCCAAGCTTAATTCATGCTCGTCCTCGAGTAGGTAAATGATAAATAAAGAATTTTTTATGTGGAATGCTAAGCAATATAGTTTTTCAATGTAATTCTCTTAATTGTGGCATGAATGTTCAGATCTGAAAGATTCAAGATAAAAGTCTATATTGACATAAGAAATAACAACACTTCAAGCATACTAACAAAGCAATCATGTCTTCTCAAAATACTATGGCTAAAGAAAGTTATCCCTACAAAATCATATAGTCTGGCTTTGCTCCCTCTTCATCACACAAAATATTCATATTATGCACAACCCCGATGTAATGCCCAGGATGGAGTTATACCTCCTACGTGTCGAGGCACGACTTAAAGGCATAAATCCATCCTAGAATGATCTCAAGTTTGGTATCTTTGCACAACTCATGTAAAAGAGGGGATAGTAAACTAAAAATAGTTGGCTTACACTCGCCACGTCACAGAATTACAGTACAAGTCTCAAACATCATACATTAAGAACATCACAACCCTCTAAGGGCAAAAGCAAAATGTCAAAGTACCAAACTCAGATAAATAAACCACAGGCGGATCGAATCCTAGTAAGAGACTCCACTACTGATCGTCCGGGTAGCGCACGTAGTACCGACTACGCTCCTCGTCGTACTCCCAATCCAGCTCGGTGCCATCACCTGGATAGCTCGCAGCTGGACCTGCATCTGGTGTGTGAAGTAACTGTGAGCCACAGAGGACTCAGCAATCCCGTTCCCGGGTAACAGAACTATCAAAGCTTTTGGGTGAGGAATAGGCTGAAGAAAAGAATAAGTCTGCAGCAGCAACTAGCATCTAGCTTACGTAAGTGAGAGCGAGAAGAGAAGGCCTCGGCGAGAAGTGATCACGAAGTGACCCTAGCTACAAGCTCCACAATCATAACCCCTCCGTGTTCAACTCCCGAATCCCTATTCGGAAATTGACAGTCACGGAACACACGCTGGTAGTGTATTTGAAACATTGTGTCAAGTTATCTACAACCGGAATTAACAAGCTCCCATCTGCCACATAACCGCGGGCACGGCTTTCGAAAGTTCAAACCCTGCAGGGGTGTTCCAACTTGACCCATTACAAGCCCATGATCCGCGGAGTCGCAACTCCAAAGTGGGAAGGCCCGAGTATCCTCGGAATCCCGTGCTCAAGATATACCGAACTAAGGTAAGGCTAATCCAGCAAATCCTCCCGGCGTGTCGACACCCTGATAGTAGCCGCGCGTATCTAAGTCTCAGGACACGACCGGATGGGTGATTCTATAGGTTTTTACCAAACCTCGAGTTTCCTTGAGGTGGCCCCGCAGACTCCCCGTTTCGGACCAACACTCATGTGGAGCACTGGCGCGGGGTTGTTGATTAAGAAAGAGGGTTAATTACTCCCTATGCATGTTTAGTTTGTTATTAGGCAAATAGTACCAATGTTGGGATTTGCTGGAAAAGACTTAGCACTTAGCGGTTTATCGAGGGGGTCCCATACACCCCAACCGTGTTAGGAACGCATAATCAAGGAACATAATACCGGCTTATACGGATCCTAACGGCATGAGTGGAACAAATCACCAAGCAAAAGGCTTAGCCTTCCACCCTTGCCAATATATAGATGATTTCAGTTTAAGCATTTATATAGTGTGATATAACCCAACCAAACTTCAACATGGAGCAAGCATCTTCACTTCACCTGCAACTAGCAACGCTATAAGAAGGGCTGAGCGAAGCGTCCTTAGCCAAGCAACGGTTTGCATAGGTAGGTTGGTTAAACATGGCAATTGGTTACAAATAGGAGGCTGACAAGAAGAACATGGGCATCGAGGCAAAACTATAGATCGAGACTACTAGCAATAGGCAAAGATAGTAATGTTATCGGGGTTCAGTCATCTTGCCTGAAGAGAAGTCGTTCGGATCGTAAGAAGGGTCCTCGTGCTCAACCTCGTTGGAAACCTCGTGCTCAACTTCGTACCCGGTCTCAGCTTCCGGCTCTAAACAAAACAATCACACCAAGCACCAATCAACAAGATGCAATGCGCACTCGAAAAACATGAATGCATGATGGATGCTCTAAGGATGCACACGGAGCACGGCAAATATCACTCAAGCAAAACACCTCAAAACATGATAACAATCTGATATTAATAATCTACACAGAAAAACAATCAAGTTTGATATAAGATTCGCTGAAATCGGAGTTACGGGCTAAAAGTTATGCCCGAAACAAGATTTGAGCGAAAGCTGAAAATTACAGCAACATAGCATCTTCGGATCTCAAAATAATTAAGCTACAGCACCCAAAAAGCATGGCAAAGGACTTGAACACAAACTAGACATATATTACAGCAACTATGTCCAAGGTGCACCCCCAACGGAGTCACGGATCAACAGCAATGATCTTGGACATATTGAACTTGGCAATAAAATTCTGGCAGCAGAATTTTATTGAAACTTTAGAGCAAAAGATAAACATGATACAGCCACTTAAATGGACATGTGAGGACATGAATGGAAAGACAACAATATATACTACAAGGAACAATCAAAATCCACTCCAAAACTAACATGCTTTGTCCTAGAACAACACACGAACATGGCATCGGAACGTTACAGATTTCAGACTTAGTGAAAAATCACTAAGTCCTAAAATAGCAATATCATCTTAGCATATAAAAGAGCATGTTTAAGTCACCTCGAAACTAAACATGGCAAAGGGTAAGCACCTCATCAAAATACACAAGACGGTGATCCCGAAATACACAAGCATGCATCATAGAGGTGAACACAACGATTGCAACGAGCTCAACAAAATGGCATTTCATAACAAGCGAAAACACATCATATGAACATGGCACTTTGCAACGATGATAACAAGGCAATAATAAATCTACCATGCAACCTATCACAAGCAACACGTAGTTCGTGGCAAGACGAACACGTGGACATGTCAATTGCATCATTCGGACAAACGAGCTAAAAGATATCACATGTCAAAGGTGGCATAAAAATAACACATAACAGCAGTTTATATCATGATGCACTCTTGCAACAGCAGAACAAGCACCTAGACGATCTCTAACATGCATGACAACAACAGAGGAAACGTAGAGGACATCTCCACGAACGTCTGGACATATCACACGCGCAAAACGGAGCATCACAGTAAAAGTTAGAGCAGGTCAAACATTGCATATCAGATTGACAGATCTGGGACTTAGTGGGGAAAAAGGGGTCAACCTTAGTCCAGATCTGGAAAGAAAAACGAAGATGGGCCGATCCGGTGCGGAGGGAGCTGGATCCGGCCTGGGGCCTGGGCGACTCGGCCCACCTCGGCGGAGGCGGCTGGCGAGCCTGGGGGCGACGGCGTACGGCCCACGTGAGGAGGGAGGCCCGCGGCTCGGTGGCGCACAGTCCGGCGCGGTGGACGCGGGGTGGGCCTGGAGCGGACTCAGCCCAGGGAGGCGGGGCGCCTGGCGATCCGGCTGGGCCGGCACGCGGCGCTGGAGCGGGCGGCCCAAGGTGGCGCGAGGCCGACGGTGGCGAGCTGGTGCGGTGTACGGGCCGGGGCGACGGGAAGGCGATGTGGGGACCCGGAGGCGCGGCGGGGTACGGGCCGGCGCGGCCCGGCGACTGTCGGTGGCGAGGAAGCAGCGGGAGATGCCTGGGCCGCGGGGTGGCGTACGGGCCCGGAGAAGCGAGGCGATGGAGAGGTGACTTGGCGCGCGGGATCCAGCGATGTGGTCCGCTCGGCCCGACGCGAGCGAGGGATCGCCTGGGGAGGCGGTCGAGGCCGATCTGCAGCGGGCGTTGACCGCGTTGAAGGAACTGGTTCCCAGCGGCGGCTGGCGCTGGTTTGATGGATCCCTCGGAATCCGGGGATTTTTCAGTGGGGAAGAAGGAAGATTGGATCTGAGAAAAAAAACAATAGGGGATGCCAAAATAGACCTAGAGGGGTCTATATATAGCAGTTTTTAGGGTTAGGAGGGAGTTTAGAGGCGCTAGGAGTCCTCCGATCGCGATCCGACGGATCCGATCGCGGGGGTTGATTAAAAGGACCTAGGAGGAGATAAAAAAATGCAGCAGGGGTGTTTCCGGGACACGAAGTGAAGGCACTTCGGACCCACACGGACAACGGATGGAAAAGCAACGGAGTCCAAACGAGATGAGATTTGAGAGGCGGGTTGCACACAACAAAACAACAACACACACAACAACCTCGCGGCACACCGGTAACGTTAAACGCCCGAACAACAAAGTAGGCCTACGGGACGTCACGGACACGTGAGGGAGCTCCGGAACGCGAAACGGACAACGGGAAGAAACACGACGAACCGGATGCAACCCACAACACAAAAGCAATGCAATGCACATGTCTACATGATATGAATGAATGCCACACACTCACACAACAAAACGACGAAGCCCGAAAGACAAAGAACCCGGAATGGAAATAGATGAAGCCGGAGATATATTATATACCCAAAAGGTAAAGTATTACATCCGGGGCATTACAAACTCTCCTCTACTACAAAAAGATCTCGTCCCAAGATCTAGGACTGGAAAAAGGAAAGGTACTCGGAACGAAGATGATCTTCTCGTTCCCAGGTAGCTTCTCGGTCTGTGTGATGTGACCACTTGACTTTCAGAAACTTGATGGACTTGTTGCGAGTCTTGCGTTCAGTTTCTTCGAGAATTGCAACTGGATGCTCTCGGTAGGAAAGGTCTTGTTGAAGATCAATCTCCTCAAACGGAATCATGCGCTCAGGTGCCTTGAAGCATTTGCGAAGCTGAGACACATGGAAGACATCATGAACATTTGCAAAGTTGGAAGGGAGCTCGAGCTGATAGGCTAGATCGCCTCTTTTGCCAAGAATCTTGAAAGGCTCGACGTATCTAGGAGCAAGTTTCCCTTTGATACCGAATCTTTGGGTTCCTTTCATCGGAGAAACTCGGAGATAGACATGATCACCGATGTCGAAAGCCAAATCACGATGCTTTCCGTCATAGTAGCTCTTCTGACGCGACTGAGCGGCCTTGAGATTCTCACGTATGACTTTGCACATTTCTTCGGCTTCAGAGATCAAGTCATTGCCAAGGAGTTGGCGTTCGCCTGTTTCAGACCAGTTGAGAGGGGTACGGCACTTTCTGCCATAGAGAATCTCAAACAGTGCTTTGCCTGCACTTGCTTGAAAGCTGTTGTTGTAAGAGAACTCGGCAAATGGAAGGCAGTCTTCCCATTTCATGCCGAAGGAGATGACACAGGCTCTGAGCATGTCTTCTAGAATCTGATTCACGCGCTCGACTTGACCACTAGTCTGAGGGTGGAAAGCAGTGCTGAACCTGATCTTCGTGCCCATGGCGGACTGAAAGGAGTCCCAGAACCTTGATGTGAACAAGCTGCCACGGTCTGAGGATATCACTTGAGGAATGCCATGTAGGGACACAATTCTGGAAGTGTACAGCTCTGCAAGTTGAGCTGCATTGATTGATTCTTTGACTGGAAGAAAGTGAGCGACTTTGGTAAGCTTGTCAATCACCACAAAGATAGCATCATTGCCTCGCTTGGATTTAGGAAAGCCAGTGACGAAGTCCATTTCAATGTGGTCGAACTTCCACTCGGCAATAGGAAGAGGTTGGAGAAGACCGGCTGGACGTTGATGTTCTGCTTTCACTCTTCTGCATACATCACATTCGTTCACGAATTGGGCAATCTCCCTTTTCATGCGTGTCCACCAGTAAGATTGCTTGAGATCTTGATACATCTTGGAACTGCCAGGATGAATGGAAAGGAGAGAATCATGAGCTTCTTCCATTATGAGCTTCCTGAGATCACCTTTGGGAACAACGAGTCTGTCCTCGAAGAACAAGGTATCTCTCTCATCAACACGGAAGCACTTGTATTTTGGAGTGCCCTTTGCAATCCCATGTTTCACTTTCTTCACCATGGTATCACTGAGCTGGGCCTCACGGACTTGATCTTCCAAGGTAGGAGCAATTTGGAGATTTGCAAGAAAACCCTGCGGAACAACTTGGAGGTTGAGCTTCCTGAATGCTTCACAAAGCTCAGGCTGGTACGGCTTGATAAGAAGGCTGTTGCAATATGCCTTTCTGCTCAAAGCATCTGCAATCACATTCGCCTTGCCTGGAGTGTAATCAATGCTGGGGTTGTACTCTTGGATCATCTCGACCCAACGAGTCTGGCGGAGGTTCAGATGCGGTTGTGTGAAGATGTACTTCAAGCTCTTGTGATCAGTGAAGATGTCGACCTTTCTGCCCAACAACAGATGTCTCCATGTAATCAGAGCATGTACCACAGCTGCTAGCTCGAGATCATGTGTGGGATAGTTCTTCTCACTGGGCTTGAGCTGCCGAGAAGTGTATGCCACAATTCTCTTATCTTGCATAAGCACACCACCAAGACCTTGAAGAGAAGCGTCACAAAACACTTCATAGGGCTTGGTTTCATCCGGAGGAGTCAGAACTGGAGCAGAGACAAGCTTCTCTTTGAGGGTTTTGAATGCCACTTCACACTCGGGAGACCAAAAGTATTTGAGATTCTTCTGAAGCAGGTTGGAAAGAGGCTTGGCAATCTTGGAGAAGTTTTCAACAAATCTTCTGCAATAGCTGGCAAGACCCAGAAAACTGCGGAGCTGCTTGACGTTCTGAAGAGCTTCCCAGTTGACAATTGCTTCAACTTTCTCGGGATTAACCGCAATACCGTCAGCTGAGATGATGTGGCCCAGGTACAAAACCTTATCGAGCCAAAACTCGCACTTGGATAACTTGGCATAGAATTTATGCTCTCGGAGTCGATCAAGAACCAAACGCAAGTGCTTTTCGTGATCTTCTTCATTCTTGGAAAACACCAGAATATCATCCAGATACACAAGCACGAACTCGCCAGTATAGGGGTTGAAGATGTAATGCATCATCCTTGAAAAGGTAGGAGGAGCATTGGCGAGACCGAAGGACATGACGGTATACTCGTATGAACCGTAGCTCGTTTTGAAAGCCGTCTTGGGAATGTCTTCCTCGCGAATGCGAATTTGATGATAGCCCATTCGGAGGTCAAGCTTAGAGAATACTTTAGCTCCTTTGAGCTTCTCAAAGAGTTCGTTGATGTTGGGGAGCGGATACTTGTTCTTAATCGTCTTCTTGTGCAATGGCCGGTAGTCAACACAGAGACGCTCCGTGCCATCTTTCTTCTTGACAAATAAGACGCCACAGCCCCACGGAGATGTACTCGGTCTGATGAGACCCATACTCTCCTGCTTATCAAGCTGCTTCTTCAATTCCTTCAATTCATCCGGAGAGAGCTTGTATGGACGCCGGCACGCAGGCACAGTGCCCGGCTCGAGTTCAATGACAAACTCCACCTGACGGTGTGGAGGCATGCCTGGAAGTTCTTCTGGAAAGACGTCTTGATATTCGTTCACCACTGGAATTTGATCTATGGCATTAATTTCACCCTTATCATTAAGAGAGAAAAGCCGAATAGTATTATCCCTGGAGGCGAAGATAATCACATCTTCATCAGAATGAGTCATCTTGACTTCCTTTTGAGCACAATCAATGTGAGCATCATGCTGAGAAAGCCAATCCATTCCGAGAATGAGGTCGATGTCAGAATGACCAAGAATCACCGGTTTAGCCAAAAAACGATAATCTCCCATGCGAATAGAAACATCCGGAGCATAAACACTAGAAGTCATAAGCTTGCCCGGAGAAACAACTTGCAACTTCTGAGGCAAATTTGAAGTGGCAATATTGTGCTTGGATGCAAATGGTTGAGACATGAAAGAGCATGAAGCACCCGAATCAAATAACACTTTAGCTGGAAAAGAGTTCACTGGAAGGTTACCCAAAATGACATCAGAAGAAGCCTCCGCTTGTGCTGCATTCATCAGATTGACCCTTGCAGCCTTTGGATCATGCCTGACAATAGCTGAACTCACAGGTGGAGGAGGAGGAAGACGCTTCGGATTCGGACATCTGTTGGCATAGTGACCTTTCTGAGTACATTTGTTGCAAGTCACTTCTGAGAGAGGACGGAAATGAGAGCCACTGGACTTGGAGCCTTGAGACTGAAACTGCTTCTTCGACTGGTTGCTTGGGTTGGGTGGGTGGGAGAAACCACGACCACTAGAGTTCTTGTTGTTGGAGTTGTTGAAGTTGTTGGAGTTGTTGTATGGAGCTCGAATCACTTGAGGAGGAGGAAGCCAGAATTTCTGTTGTTTCGCAGCCAACTGAGACGATGAGGAAGAGTGAACAGCATCTCGAATTCTCTTCTTAGAAGCCTCCATCTTAAGCTGAGCTGCTTCTTGTTTCAAAGCCATGTTATAGAACTTGTCGAATTCATCTGGCTCGAACAAAGTGAGAGCAAGCTGAAGTTCATCTTTGAGACCTCCACGGAACTGATAGATTTTACTCTTGGCATCAGGAATGTCTTGCTTTGCATAACGAGCGAGGTTTTGGAACTTGACATTATACTGATAGACTGTCATGGAGCCCTGCTTGAGGTTGCGGAATTGCTCACGCATACCCTCGATAACACTTGTAGGAATGTGGTGCGAGCGGAAATCCTTGCAGAAATTCTCCCAAGAGATCACTTGACCCGGCTTTGAGTCTTTGTACTGCTGCCACCAGTCAGCTGCTTGATCTTTCAGTTGGAAGGCTGCAAACTTCACATAGTCATCTTCCTTCACGTTACTGCACTCAAAATGCTTCTTTATGTCGGTCAACCAATCCTCAGCATCAAGAGGGTCGACACAGTAACTGAAAGCTTTAGGATTGTTAGCTAGGAACTGGTTGAGAGTAGCATGGTGCTGCTGGAAGAAGTTGCCTTGGTTCACTGGAACACCCTGATTAGCTTGATTAGCTTGCATAGCTTGCATTTGCTGCATCATCTGCATCATCAACTGAGTGTTCTGGGCAGTAGTCTGCATAATTGCTCTCCAAGCCTCAGGCGGAGGAAGAGGTGAAGGAGGACGTTCTGGAACCTCTTCACCCTCTGGGTTAGCGTTTGGAACCCTTTTCGGAGCCATCCTGTAAGAGATGACCACGAATCAGCAATTGATTGACAAAAGGAATAAGCTGAATCAATGGAATGAATTGCAACAAGTCTTCACAATAATCATTCGAACAATAAGAACGAATGAAATCATCCGAACAAGAGGAACGAATGATATTCTCAGTTAAATGATAACATCAGTCTTCACGAGAAGCCACATAGGGAACAAAAGGATAAAATAAGAAAACAACAAGGTACGGAAAGGAACAAACACAAGAGAGGAGTTTCGTTCTAACATCTTTGTGCTGAAAGCATATGAACGCGTTACGAAAAGGTTTTGCAATCCCCGGATCAGCATAGCCAAGGACCCTTTAAGATGCAACTCCTGATAGTAACCTCGGTCATATAACCCCTTCACTCAATGTCGAACCCCGAACTCACTAACCTGCATTCGTTGGAAGAATGCCTACGATCTACTGGATAACCCACCTATAGTTTTCCGAAAGATTCCAGTTATGCAATCAGGTGTTGGGGATACACGGGAAGCACCGCGCAATCAACTCTAACCTACATCCAGGTGTATCCATCCTTCAACACATAACCAGTCTTTCTCGGAAACTGTGTACCTCGGACCTTCGAAAAGCATCCACTATAACAAGCTATGGCAATACTCCTGAACTACCTCCCCAGTACTGGGTGATGTCGGGGTTATCTTGCCACTGGCCGTATAGGGGAGATTTTCGATGTCGGCCGTCTTAAGTATTTAGTACTGCCGCGATATGCTTGTTACAATGATACCCCGAAGCTCAACTCCTCGGTAACAGGAGGCATCGGGAACAATATCCTTGTCACAAGAACATCGAAACAATCCCAGAATACTCGCGGGATTCCTAAAAAAAAATTTGTGCAAATTTTGAAGATAGGAGAGACAAGAGTAGACGTCAGGAGTCCTCACCAGAGAGAAAGGGGATGAGAAGCAAAGAAATCCTACTCTCCGATATAATATAGGACTCAAAAAGTTTTCAGTGTGTGCCTAGACTCGACCGTCAACGATTCGATCAAACAGTGGGGGCTCCTAGCTCGGAGAAGGCTCTGAATACCAACTTGTAATGCCCAGGATGGAGTTATACCTCCTACGTGTCGAGGCATGACTTAAAGGCATAAATCCATCCTAGAATGATCTCAAGTTTGGTATCTTTGCACAACTCATGTAAAAGAGGGGATAGTAAACTGAAAATAGTTGGCTTACACTCGACACGTCACAGAATTACAGTACAAGTCTCAAACATCATACATTAAGAACATCACAACCCTCTAAGGGCAAAAGCCAAATGTCAAAGTACCAAACTCAGATAAATAAACCACAGGCGGATCGAATCCTAGTAAGAGACTCCACTACTGATCGTCCGGGTAGTGCACGTAGTACCGACTACGCTCCTCGTCGTACTCCCAATCCAGCTCGGTGCCATCACCTGGATAGCTCGCAGCTGGACCTGCATCTGGTGTGTGAAGTAACTGTGAGCCACAGAGGACTCAGCAATCCTGTTCCCGGGTAACAGAACTATCAAAGCTTTTGGGTGAGGAATAGGCTGAAGAAAAGAATAAGTCTGCAGCAGCAACTAGCATCTAGCTTACGTAAGTGAGAGCGAGAAGAGAAGGCCTCGGCGAGAAGTGATCACGAAGTGATCCTAGCTACAAGCTCCACAATCATAACCCCTCCGTGTTCAACTCCCGAATCCCTATTCGGAAATTGACAGTCACGGAACACACGCTGGTAGTGTATTTGAAACATTGTGTCAAGTTATCTACAATCGGAATTAACAAGCTCCCATCTGCCACATAACCGCGGGCACGGCTTTCGAAAGTTCAAACCCTGCAGGGGTGTTCCAACTTGACCCATTACAAGCCCACGATCCGCGGAGTCGCAACTCCAAAGTGGGAAGGCCCGAGTATCCTCGGAATCCCGTGCTCAAGATATACCGAACTAAGGTAAGGCTAATCCAGCAAATCCTCCCGGCGTGTCGACACCCTGATAGTAGCCGCGCGTATCTAAGTCTCAGGACACGACCGGATGGGCGATTCTACAGGTTTTTACCAAACCTCGAGTTTCCTTGAGGTGGCCCCGCAGACTCCCCGTTTCGGACCAACACTCATGTGGAGCACTGGCCCGGGGTTGTTGATTAAGAAAGAGGGTTAATTACTCCCTATGCATGTTTAGTTTGTTATTAGGCAAATAGTACCAATGTTGGGATTTGCTGGAAAAGACTTAGCACTTAGCGGTTTATCGAGGGGGTCCCATACACCCCAACCGTGTTAGGAACGCATAATCAAGGAACATAATACCGGCTTATACGGATCCTAACGGCATGAGTGGAACAAATCACCAAGAAAAAGGCTTAGCCTTCCACCCTTGCCAATATATAGATGATTTCAGTTTAAGCATTTATATAGTGTGATATAACCCAACCAAACTTCAACATGGAGCAAGCATCTTCACTTCACCTGCAACTAGCAACGCTATAAGAAGGGCTGAGCGAAGCGTACTTAGCCAAGCAACGGTTTGCATAGGTAGGTTGGTTAAACATGGCAATTGGTTACAAATAGGAGGCTGACAAGAAGAACATGGGCATCGAGGCAAAACTATATATCGAGACTACTAGCAATAGGCAAAGATAGTAATGTTATCGGGGTTCGGTCATCTTGCCTGAAGAGAAGTCGTTCGGATCGTAAGAAGGGTCCTCGTGCTCAACCTCGTTGGAAACCTCGTGCTCAACTTCGCACCCGGTCTCAGCTTCCGGCTCTAAACAAAACAATCACACCAAGCACCAATCAACAAGATGCAATGCGCACTCGAAAAACATGAATGCATGATGGATGCTCTAAGGATGCACACGGAGCACGGCAAATATCACTCAAGCAAAACACCTCAAAACATGATAACAATCTGATATTAATAATCTACACAGAAAAACAATCAAGTTTGATATAAGATTCGCTGAAATCGGAGTTACGGGCTAAAAGTTATGCCCGAAACAAGATTTGAGCGAAAGCTGAAAATTACAGCAACATAGCATCTTCGGAGCTCAAAATAATTAAGCTACAGCACCCAAAAAGCATGGCAAAGGACTTGAACACAAACTAGACATATAGTACAGCAACTATGTCCAAGGTGCACCCCCAACGGAGTCACGGATCAACAGCAATGATCTTGGACATATTGAACTTGGCAATAAAATTCTGGCAGCAGAATTTTATTGAAACTTTAGAGCAAAAGATAAACATGATACAGCCACTTAAATGGACATGTGAGGACATGAATGGAAAGACAACAATATATACTACAAGGAACAATCAAAATCCACTCCAAAACTAACATGTTTGTCCTAGAACAACACACGAACATGGCATCGGAACGTTACAGATTTCAGACTTAGTGAAAAATCACTAAGTCCTAAAACAGCAATATCATCTTAGCATATAAAAGAGCATGTTTAAGTCACCTCGAAACTAAACATGGCAAAGGGTAAGCACCTCATCAAAATACACATGACGGTGATCCCGAAACACACAAGCATGCATCATAGAGGTGAACACAACGATTGCAACGAGCTCAACAAAATGGCATTTCATAACAAGCGAAAACACATCATATGAACATGGCACTTTGCAACGATGTTAACAAGGCAATAATAAATCTACCATGCAACCTATCACAAGCAACACGTAGTTCGTGGCAAGACGAACACGTGGACATGTCAATTGCATCATTCGGACAAACGAGCTAAAAGATATCACATGTCAAAGGTGGCATAAAAATAACACATAACAGCAGTTTATATCATGATGCACTCTTGCAACAGCAGAACAAGCACCTAGACAATCTCTAACATGCATGACAACAACAGAGGAAACGTAGAGGACATCTCCACGAACGTCTGGACATATCACACGCGCAAAACGGAGCATCACAGTAAAAGTTAGAGCAGGTCAAACATTGCATATCAGATTGACAGATCTGGGACTTAGTGGGGAAAAAGGGGTCAACCTTAGTCCAGATCTGGAAAGAAAAACGAAGATGGGCCGATCCGGTGCGGAGGGAGCTGGATCCGGCCTGGGGCCTGGGCGACTCGGCCCACCTCGGCGGAGGCGGCTGGCGAGCCTGGGGGCGACGGCGTACGGCCCACGCGAGGAGGGAGGCCCGCGGCTTGGTGGCGCACAGCCCGGCGCGGTGGACGCGGGGTGGGCCTGGAGCGGACTCAGCCCAGGGAGGCGGGGCGCCTCGCGATCCGGCTGGGCCGGCGCGCGGCGCTGGAGCGGGCGGCCCAAGGTGGCGCGAGGCCGACGGTGGCGAGCTGGTGCGGTGTACGGGCCGGGGCGACGGGAAGGCGATGTGGAGACCCGAAGGCGCGGCGGGGTACGGGCCGGCGCGGCCCGGCGACTGTCGGTGGCGAGGAAGCAGCGGGAGATGCCTGGGCCGCGGGGTGGCGTACGGGCCCGGAGAAGCGAGGCGATGGAGAGGTGACTTGGCGCGCGGGATCCAGCGATGTGGTCCGCTCGGCCCGACGCGAGCGAGGGATCGCCTGGGGAGGCGGTCGAGGCCGATCTGTAGCGGGCGTTGACCGCGTCGAAGGAACTGGTTCCCAGCGGCGGCTGGCACTGGTTTGATGGATCCCTCGGGATCCGGGGATTTTTCAGTGGGGAAGAAGGAAGATTGGATCTGAGAAAAAAAACAATAGGGGATGCCAAAATAGACCTAGAGGGGTCTATATATAGCAGTTTTTAGGGTTAGGAGGGAGTTTAGAGGCGCTAGGAGTCCTCCGATCGCGATCCGACGGATCCGATCGCGGGGGTTGATTAAAAGGGCCTAGGAGGAGATAAAAAAATGCAGCAGGGGTGTTTCCGGGACACGAAGTGAAGGCACTTCGGACCCACACGGACAACGGATGGAAAAGCAACGGAGTCCAAACGAGATGAGATTTGAGAGGCGGGTTGCACACAACAAAACAACAACACACACAACAACCTCGCGGCACACCGGTAACGTTAAACGCCCGAACAACAAAGTAGGCCTACGGGACATCACGGACACGTGAGGGAGCCCCGGAACGCGAAACGGACAACGGGAAGAAACACGACGAACCGGATGCAACCCACAACACAAAAGCAATGCAATGCACATGTCTACATGATATGAATGAATGCCACACACTCACACAACAAAACGATGAAGCCCGAAAGACAAAGAACCCGGAATGGAAATAGATGAAGCCGGAGATATATTATATACCCAAAAGGGAAAGTATTACATCCGGGGCATTACACCCGATTTCAGCCAAGCATTTGTTTTCATACTCTATCTTTTCAAACCTTTCAACTTTCACGCAATACATGAGCGTGAGCCATGGACATAGCACTATGGGTGGAATAGAGGTGGTTGTGGAGAAGACAAAAAGGAGGGAGATAGTCTCACATTGACTAGGCGTATCAACGGGCTATGGAGATGCCCATCAATAGATATCAATGTGAGTGAGTAGGTATTGCCATGCAACGGATGCACCAGAGCTAAATATGAATGAAAGCTCAACAAAAGAAACTAGTGGGTGTGCATCCAACTTGCTTGCTCACGAAGACCTAGGGCATTTGAGGAAGCCCATCGTTGGAATATACAAGCCAAGCTATATAATGAAAATTCCCACTAGTATATGAAAGTGACTAAACACGAGACTCTCTACAATGAAGAACATGGTGCTACTTTGAAGCACAACTGTGGAAAAAAGATAGTAGCAATTGTCCCTTTTTCTTTTCTTTTTTTCTTCTTTTTTTGGCCTTTCTTTTTTTCTTTGTCCTTTCTCTTTTTTTTGCGGAGGGGCTTTATAGATTTAGCCTTTCCTCCCATGGGACAATGCTCTAATAATGATGATCATCACACTTTCATTACAACTCGATATTACAACAACAAAGTATGACTCTATATGAATGCCTCCGGTGGTGTACCGGTATGTGCAATGAAACAAGAGTGACATGTATAAAAATTATGCATGGTGGCCTTGCCACAAATACGATGTCAACTACATGATCATGCAATGGCAATATGACAATATGATGCGTGTCATATGAACGGAACGGTGGAAAGTTTCATGGCAATATATCTCGGAATGGCTATGGAAATGCCATGATAGGTAGGTATGGTGGCTGTTTTGAGGAACAATATGGTGGCTGTTTTGAGGAAGGATATATAGTGGGTTTATGGCACCGGCAAAAGTTGTGCGGTACAAGAGAGGCTAGCAATGGTGGAAGGGTGAGAGTGCATATAATTCATGGACTCAACATTAGTCATAAGAACTCATATACTTATTGCAAAAATCTATGAGTCATCAAAACAAAGCAATCAACGCATGCTCCTAGGGGGGAGGTTGGTAGGAGTTAACCATCGTGCGCCCCCGACCTCCACACAAAGGTTGGCACTCTACAAATACCTCATGCTCTAACTTCGTCACATAGCGGTTCACCATACGTGCATGATACGGGAATCACTAACCTTAACACAAGTATTTCTCAATTTCATAATAACTCCACTAGCATGACTCTAATATCACTATCCTCATATCTCAAAACAATTATCAAGCATCCAACATCTCATTCTATTCAATGCACTTGGTGTCAATTTTTTTACAACATTGACATTGGATGTCTATCATGTGAAGACTAGTTTCTATAGCCTAAACACATTACCATGCTGTTTTAATAGACTCTCAAAAGGATATAAGTGAATAATGAGATTTCAACGATTTCTACAAAATATTACCACCACCGTGCTCTAAAAGATATAAGTGAAGCACTAGAGCAAAAACTATTCAACTCAAAAGATATAAGTGGAGCACATAGAGAGTTCTAATAATTTCTAGGCCTTATTTAACTCTCTCAAATAGGTGTGTCCAGCAAGGATGATTGTGGCAAACTAACAAGCTAAGACTCAAATTATACAAGACACTCCAAGCAAAACACATATCATGTTGCGAATAAAAATATAGCTCCAAGTATAGTTACCGTTGGATGAAGACGAAAGAGGGGATGCCTTCTCGGGGCATCCCCAATCTTAGGGTTTTGATTATCTTGAATTTACTTGGGGTGCCATGGGCATCCCCAAGCTTAGGCCTTTGCTACTCCTTATTCCATAGTCTATCAAAGCAATACTCAAAACTTGAAAACTTCACAACACAAAACTTAGACAAAAATTCTCGTGAGTTCCGTTAGTATAAGAAACCAAACCACTACTCAAAGAAGCAGCAATGAATTCAGTCTTTGTTTATACTGGTGTTAACCCTACTGTATTCCAACTTCTCTGTGGTTCATTTCCTCCAATACTACTCATAGATGCATCGGAATAAGCAAACAACACACGAAAAACAGAACAGTCTGTAGTAATCTGCAGGTTTCGCCTACTTCTGGAACTCCAAAAAATTCAAACTAAATTGGTAAATTTGCTGAATTTGTCTACAAATCATCTGCAAAAAGAATCAACTAAAAAGCAAGCTCCAGTAAAATCTGAAGACTACTTTAGCAAGCGCTAATGATTCTGTTTTTCACAGCAAGATCACATAAACTTCACACAAGTCTTCCCAAAGGTTCTACTTGGCAAAAACACTAAACAAAACATGAAACCACATCTAATCACAGGCTAGATGCAATATTTATTCCCTAACAGCAACAAAAACAAAAAACAAAAAATTGGGTTGCCTCCCAACAAGCGTTTTACGCCCCTAGCTAGTCACGATACAAGATAAATCTAGGTATTGCCATCCTTGGAAGGTAATTCTTTGATTAAGCACTTATGGTTCTTGGTCACTTCTTTGTCCCTATGAATAATCAAACTCTTGGGCAAGAAATCAAGAAATTCTAAAGTGTCAAAAGGGTCTCTTGCGGAAGTAAGAAAATTAGGGTGAACACTTATGGATTTGAGATCCGCAATTCTAGATGTTTCACCCTTGTCTTTAGGGACATACATGAACTTAGATAATTTAGTAGAGGTATTTGGAGTAGTTTTTATAGCGGAAAGAGCAGAACCCACATTAGTGATAACATCCTCAAGTTTATTGATTCTAGTAGAATCCTGATCTAGCTTTTTTTTAACTAAGGGCTCTTTTTCCTTATGATTTTTCAGAACAACTCCTACCTTGGATCCATATTGGGTGATTTCATTATGAATTTTTCTATCCAAGTTTTCTATCAATTCTACTGTAGCAACTTTTTTTCAATGATTTCTAACCTTTGCATAACATGCTCCAAAGTTAAAACGGTCCCATTGACAATAAGAGGTGGTGAGCCAAATAATTCAGTCACAGCGTTATAAGAATCAATGGTGTGGATACCCAAGAAATTCCCTCCGGTAATGGTATCTAAGATAAATCTATTCCACGGAGTTATGCCAACATAAAAATTGCGAAGAAGCACAGAAGTGGAAAGCTTCCTATTAGATCTATTTTGAGCATTGCAAATTCTATACCAGGCATCTTTTAAGCTTTCTTCCTCCCTTTGTTTAAAGTTGAGGACCTCACTCTCCGGAGTGGTGTTAATGATAGGTGTGCTAGACATGATGACAAGCAAGCAAGCAGCACACGAGCAAACAAGAAGCAAGCGAACGAAAAACACACGGCGGAAGAAGGGCAAATAAAATGGCAAGGGTGAAGTGGGGGAGAGGAAAACGAGAGGCAAATAAATGTAATGCGAAGGATAAGGGTTTGTGATAGGTACTTGGTATATGACTTTTGTGTAAGCCTCCTCGGCAACGGCACCATAAATTCTTCTTGCTACCTCTTGAGCTTGCGTTGTATTCCCTCGAAGAGGAAAGGGAGATGCAGCACAGTAGCGTAAGTATTCCCCTTAGTTTTTGAGAACCAAGGTATCAATCCAGTAGGAGACCACGCACGAGTCCCTCGCACCTGCACAAACAAATAAGAACTTCGCAACCAACAGGATAAGGGGTTGTCAATCCCTTTACGGTCACTTACGAAAGTGAGATCTGATAGAGATGATAGTTTATATTTTTGGTATTTTAGTTTAATAGAACAGCAAATAAAAGCAGTAAAAGTAAAGTAGATGTAGATTGATATGTTGAGAATAGACCCCGGGGGCCACAGTTTTCTCTAGTGGCTTCTCTCATGATAGTGATATTCTACGGCGGGTAAACAAATTACTGTCGAGCAATTGATAGAAAAGCGAATAATTATGAGACTATCTAGGCATGATCATTGTATATAGGCATCACGTTCGAGACAAGTAGACCGACTCATGCCTGCATCTACTACTATTACTCCACACATCGACCACTATCCAGCATGCATCTAGTGTATTGAGTTCATAAGAACAGAGTAACGCCTTAAGCAAGATGACATGATGTAGAGGGATAAACTCAAGCAATATGATATAAACCCCATCTTTTTATCCTCAATGGCAACAATACAATACGTGCCTTGCTGCCCCTACTGTCACTGGGAAAGGACACTGCAAGATTGAATCCAAAGCCAAGCACTTCTCCCATTGCAAGAACTATAGATCTAGTAGGCCAAACCAAACCAATAATTCGAAGAGACTTGCAAGGATATTATGAGCACACATAAAAAGTTCAGAGAAGAACCAAATATCTTTCATAGATAACCTTGATCATAAACTCACAATTCATCGGATCTCGACAAACACACCGCAAAAAGACATTGCATCGAATAGATCTCCTCGAAGACCGAGGAGAACTTTGTATTGAGATCCAGAGAGAGAAGAAGCCATCTAGATACTAGCTATGGACCCGAAGGTCTGTGGTAAACTACTCACAACTCATGGTGAGGGTGATGATGATGATGATGAAGGCCTCCGTGATGGATCCCCCTTCGGTGGAGCTCCGGAACAGGCTCCAAGATGGGATCTCCATGGGAACAGAAGGTACGGCGGTGGAATATGGGTTTTCTCTCTGTTCACGGAGTTTCTGGGGTATGTAGACTTATATAGGAAGAAGGAGGGCACCGGGGGACGCTCGAGGGGGGCACGAGGCAGGGGGCGCGCCCCCCACCCTCGTGGGCCAGTCCTCTGTCCCCTGACTTGGTTCTCAAGCTTCGCGTGCGTGATTTTCTCCAAAAATATCTCTCGCGAAGGTTTCATTCCGTTTGGACTCCGTTTGATGTTCTTTTTCTGCAAAACCCTGAAACAGGCAAAAAACAGCAATCTGGACTGGGCCTTTGGGTTAGTAGGTTAGTCCCAAAAATGATATAAAAGTGAATGATAAAGCCCATTAAACATCCAAGACTTCATAAATAATAGCATGGAACAATCAAAAATTATAGATACGTTGGAGACGTATCAGACCCCGCTGCCACGGGGGGTAGGACAAAAGATGGCATACAAGTTCTTTCCATAAGCACGTATTACTATTTACGGAATACATGCCTACATTATATTTATGAACTGGACCTAGTTTTGTATCGCCCTAGGTTATGATTGTTACATGATGAATATCATCCAACAAATTGCCGATATAATGCCTAAGAATTTCCTACATGTTGATCTTGCTAAGTTACTACTGCTTCTATTACTGTTACAACTGCTACAAAATTATTGCTATCACTGTTACCATTAATATTGCTATTACCACTACTATCAAAACTATCATACTACTATGCTACTGATCACTTTGTTGCATATAATTAATCTTGTGGCTGAATTGACAACTCAGTTGCTAATACTTAGAAATATCTCTGGCTCCCCTTGTGTCGAAACTATAAATTTGGGTTGAATACTCAACCCTCGAAAACTATTGTGATCCCCTATACTTGTGGATTATCAAGACCTTTTTGTGGCGCCGTTGCCTGGTAGCATAGCTATATTTGTTGAGTTACTGGGGATTATTATCTATTTATCACTATGAGGAATCTGAAGGACGAAAGAACTAAGATATTTCCCTCAACAACGAGGGGAGGTAAGGAATTGCCATCTAGCTCTGCACTTGATTCTCCTTCAGTTATAAGTAAGGTTGCAACACCACAATCTGCTATTAATCCTGATATGTCGCAAGTTACTGATGATGCTACTTCTGCTATGAATGATGCATATGATGATGCTAGTACTTTGCTTAATAAGACTGTGCCATTGGGTGAATTTCTTGATGAACAACTCGCTAGAGCTAAAGATATTGAAAATGTTGAAACTGATGAAGTACTTGAAGCTGAAAATCTTGAAACACCTATTAGATCTAGCCATCCTAGATATGAATTGCCAAAAGTACCAGAAGGTTATGTTATGGATGAGGAGACAACTACAGACTTTCTTGCTTGCCATGATAGAGACGATCTTAAGAAATTATTATGCAAACTGAAAGAAAAATCTTTAAATGCTGGAATGAATGTGATCCTAAGCTTGCTACTTCACCTATTTATGTTGCTGATCAGGATTATGAATTCCCCGTCGACCCAGAGTTAATTACTTTGGTAGAATCTGATCCTTGCCAAGGCTATGAAACTGAAACCATAGTGGCACATGTTACTGAACTAAATGATATAGGCACCCTATTTTCTCATGATGAGAAAACTCGCTTCTATTATATCCTCAAATTATTTCTGTTTTCATTAACGGTGATGCTAAATCTTGGTACAACACTCTTACTCCTGGTTGTGTGCGTAGTCCCCAGGATATGATTTATTACTTCTCTGGAAAATATTTCCCTGCTCATAAGAAACAAGCTACCTTGCAGGAAATATTTAAGTTTGTGCAAATTGAAGAAGAGAGTCTCCCACAAGCTTGGGGAGGCTTCTCCAATTTCTTAATGCTTTTCCTGATCACCCACTTAAGAAAAATGAAATACTTGATATCTTCTATAATGGACTAACCGATGCTTCTAGGGATTTCCTAGATAGTTGTGCTAGTTGTGTTTTTAGGGAAAGGGTTGCCGAACAAGTTGAGGAATTATTGAATAATTTATTAAAGAATTATGATGATTGGACACTTCCTGAACCACCGCCTAAACCCACTCCAAAGAAGAGGGGTATCTTATATCTTAGTCCCAAAGATATGCAAGAGGCAAAGAAAAGTATTAAGGAAAAGGGTATTAAAGCAGAGGATGTTAAGAATTTACCACCTATTGAAGAGATACATGGACTTGACATACCACCATCAAAGGTGGTAGAGGTAGATTCTTTAATGAAATTTGATGAAAGTGATATCCCTTATAATAAACATCCTAGTCAATGCCTTTATGAGTTTGATAATTACATTAGAAAACAAGATCACTTCAATGCCAATGTCATGAAACAATTGAAATACAACTCTGATATGATTGCTCGCTTGAGTGACTTGTTGTGTGGGAAAACGTGCCTCTATGGTTCAAACACAATGAGAACAAGTTGCTCAATCTCAGAAAGAATTGCTAAATGAAATGAATAGTAAAATAAATGATTTTGCTGTTAGAGTAGCAACTAGAGGAGGTAAAATGAATCGGGAACCACTTTGCCCTGAAGGACACCCTAAGAGAATTGAACAAGATTCACAAATACTTAACACTAGGGCACCTAGTGCTTCTAGAAAGAACAAGAAAAAGAAAAATGATAGGGTTATGCACACCTCTAGTGAACCCGAAAAACCTCCTGAAAACAGTAATGATGTCTCTATCTCTGATGCTAAAACTCAATCTGGTAATGAATGCTCACCTAGTGATAATGAAAAAGATAATGATGATGTTCATAAAGACACTCAACCATACAATGATAAACAAACAGATAATGATGCTAAGATAGAACATGCTATTGATCTTAATAACCCACAACCCAAAAATAAGATATGATAAAAGATACTTTGTTCCTAGAAAACATGGAAAGGAAATAGAACCATGGGTACAAAAACCCATGCCCTTTCTACCTAAATCAACTAAGAAAAAAGATGATGAAGAATTTGAACGCTTTGCTGAAATGCATAGGCCAGACTTTTTGCGCACCTGCTTCATTGATATTTTAAAGATTGGCCCTTATGCAAAATATATGAAAGACATTATTACTAACAAAGAAAGATACCAGAAGCTGAAATCTCCACCATGCTTGCTAATTATTCTTTTAAGGATGGAGTTCCTAAAAATACTTGGAGATCCGGGAATACCAACTATACCTTGCTCTATCAAAAGGAACTATGTGAAAACTGCTTTGTGTGATTTAGGAGCTGGTGTTAGTGTTATGCCTTTCTCTTTATATTAAAGACTTGACTTGAACAAGCTCACACCTACTGAAATATCTTTGCAAATGGCCGATAAATCAACTGCTATACCTATCGGTATTTGTGGGGATGTGCCCTTGTTGTTGCCAATGTTACTATTTTAACCGACATTGTTATACTTGAGATGCCCGAGGGCGACAACATGTTGATTATTCTTGGTATACCCTTTTTGAATACCGCAGGGGCTGTTATTGACTGTAATAAAAGCAAAGTCACTTTTCATATCAATGGAAACGAGCATACGGTGCACTTTCCAAAGAAACAATTCCAAGTGAATGGTATTAATGTTACTGAAAATTCTCCGAAGCTCGCTACTGGAAGTTTTCAACTACCTCTACCTACTGCCAAAAAGAGATATGATATAATTATTGTTGGAGACATACATATCCCCGTTGAGGTAACTTAGTGTTTTACGAAAGTTCTTTCGTTTCATGCTAATTGAAAGTGGTTCTTAATAAGACTTGATCAACCTTATTAATGGATCATTTTCGAGAGGTATGAAGTTGATGAATTTAGTAGGCACTACCTTCTGTCCCTACCTTTTATTCTCTGTTTTTCTTAGTTTGATAAAAATAAAATATCATGTTTTGTCTGTATATTGTTTTCCCGTGCAATAAAAAAAATAAAAGTGCTCAGAATGCCCTGAAAATTTAATACATTTTTTTCCTGATTTTTAGTGCAAATAACATCAGAGGGGGGTGCACCAGGTAGGCACAACCCACCTAGGTGTGCCAGTAGCCCCAGGCGCGCCCTGATGGGTTGTGGTCCCCACATGGGCCCCCTCACTTATCTCTTGAGTCCACTTCGTCCCCTACCTCTAGAAAAAAATCACCATTGCACTCTCCCTTGTGGTCTTGCTCTCAAACCCATAGATTTCAATCTCTTTGCTCAAAGCTCCGTTTGTGAAACTGTTTTGGGTGATTGCTACTTGGTATGTGACTCCCCCATTGCTCCAATTAGTTTTTGCTTTAGTGTTTTATATTTTGAGTAATTGGCTACTCTTGGTGCTGCTGTAGATGAGCTTGCATGTCGAATTATTAGAGTTCTAAGTAGTTTGAATGCTCACAATGGCCTCTACGCATGTCTATGAGTAGTTGTTATCATTCTTTTGAAGTTTTGTTGACAAAATATTCTGGACCAAAAAATTTAGAAATTGTACGCAAATAATGTACCTATTTGGAAGGAAATCTTTGAGGAGGAGGTCCTCGGAAGCATCATCTAGTAGCATCTTGATATGTCGGTCTTATGTTGAACCAAGACCAAGCTCAATCCGAGAGGCTGCTATTAAACCCTGCTTATGGTCGTGTAATGAGTTCATGGTGAGCGCAGGTATTAAGGAAGAATTTGAGCAATACGTTCACAATGCTGAGCTCGGGCCCTACATTGAAGATAAGTGCGACCAACACCTCACCCTCACTGAAACATTTACCAAAGAGTTTAGATTTCATACTCATGAGTCTAGAGTTTCATTTAGATTGTTTGATAGTCCATTCACCTTGCCTCTAGAGACATTTTCTAATATCTGCAAAATTCCATTTTGGGGCTCGCTAGACGAACCACCAAGGTCGGAGTATGAAACATTCCTAACTAGTCTTTGTTATGGAGAGGATAGAGGAGTGACACAAGGTAGAATAAAGAGCATTCACTTTCCATCAATTCATTACTTTGTATTGTTCAATGGCAAATGTATCGTAGGCAAACAGGACTCTAGCACACTGTGTGCTCCTGACTTGAGCCTCATACACACTGCCCTCACTGGTATCCAATGTTATAACCTTGGAGCGATTGTTGCATGTCGATTGCGGCATAACGCTGGTAGCGGTGATTTTTATGGTGGGATTTATGCCTCACATCTAGCAAGGGAGCTGCGTGTTTCGCTTTGGCCTAATGATCCTATTTTACCCACTTAGTACGTAGACTTTGAGGCCATGAAGTGTCATAAGTTCCTTCAGGGAAAAATTAATAATTATACATATAATTTGAGATTCAATAAAGATCATATTGTGCATACCTTCTTGCACGCGCCTGCTCTCTTTGATTTTCACAGCAAAGGAAGATATTATGTTTCTGAGAGTGAGGTTCGTACACGCAACGCGGAGGTTGTGGCTGCTCGGCGGGCTGAGGAGGTTGCACCAAGAGCATTCGCCGCCATAGGGGCCATGGACCAGAGGGGGTACCCTCCTCCCATCTAGGGGGGAGGCCAGGGAAGAAGAAGGAGGAGGGGGCTCTCTCCCCCTCTCTCCCGGTGGCGCCGGAGTGCCGCCGGGGCTAGGACCGTGACGGCGATCTACATCAACAATCTTGCTACCGTCAACACCAACTTTCGCCCCCTCTATGCAATGGTGTAACCTCTCTATCACCGCTGTAATTCTCTACTTAAACATGGTGCTCAACACTACATACTATTATCCAATGATATGTGGTTATCCTATGATGTTTGAGTAGATCTGTTTTGTCCTACGGGCTTATCGGTGAAATTGCTATGATTGGTTTAATTTGCTTGTGGTTATGTTGTTGTCCTTTGGTGCCCATCATATGAGCGTGCGTGTGGATCACACCATAGGGTTAGCTTTATGCTGATAGGACTATGTATTGGAGGGCAAGGGTGACAGTAGCTTCAGACTAGCATAGAAATTGATGCATATGGGATTGAAGGGGGACCAATATATCTTAGGTCTATGGTTGGGTTTTACCTTAATGAACAATAGTAGTTGCGGATGCTTGCTAGATTTACAATCATAAGTGCATATAATTCCAGGTAAGGGACGACATGCCAGCAGTGGCCTCTCCCACATATAAACTTGCTATCAATCTTGTAACATAGTTGATGGCCTAGGGACAAATCATTCTCTTGTGTTACAAAAAGCTTGCTACTACACTACTTTATTTATTGTCTTGCAACTTATTTCAAGTTTTATTCCCGCTAAGTACTTCTAGTTTTATCCTTGTTTTAGATAAAGCAAACGCTAAGCGTGCATAGAGTTGTATCGGCTCGATAGAACTTGAGAGAATATTTGTTCTTCTTTTAGCTCCTCGTTGGGTTCGACACTCTTATTTATCGAAGAAGGCTACAAACGATCCCCTACATTTGTGGGTTATCAAGACCTTTTTCTGGCGCCGTTGCCGGGGAGCAATAGCGTGGGGTGAATATTTTCGTGTGTGCTTGTTTGCTTTATCAATAAGTAGATTTTATTTTATTTCTAAGTTGTTATCTATCTTTAGTTATGGATATGAAACACGAAACACCAAAAAAAATAGTTGTACTCGCTACTGATGGAGATGGGGGACCTCCTAAAACCCTCGATGCTAGCTATGTGAAAAGTATTAAACATTATTTTGATAATCCTAAGAAAACCCCATTCAACTTGATAATGGGAGTAACGTTGGATCAATGTGAATACTGTAGGGATTATCGCTTGACACAAAAAGGGAAACTTTATGGGATCAAATTCATCTATTGCATTGATATGCTTGGTATCTATGCTTGGAATATGATTTTACTTGTTGCTCTAGGATGAAGGCTCCACACCTTCCCTTTTCATGTGAATTCAATGATAATAAAACCTTAGCTTCTTATGCTAAAGGTATATATGATTACTATGATGTGCAACGAATAGAAGAATTTGTTGCTTTTAAGGGTGCTTCTGAAATTGATTTTCTGTTTTTAAAGTATGAAGCTTATGATGATGATGGCTTTAGACCTGAAAATTTTCCTATCCTTAAATATTGCTATGATAATTATAAATACAATCATGATATTGATGCATTTATTGAGAGAGTCTCCGCTGTCCAAGAAGAGACTAATATTTTACCAGGGTCTATGGAAGAAGAAATTGATGATATTGTGAGCCCATTGGATGAAAAGATGATGAGGAGAGCGAAGAACAAAAGGAGGAAGAGTGGATTAACTATCCGTGCCCACCTTCTAATGAGAGTAACTCTTCAATCATACATTGTTTAATTCCCCTTCGTACTTACCGAAGGATGAATGCTATGATGATTGCTATGATCCAGTTGATTTGTTTGAAATATCCCTTTTTGATGATGCTTGCTATGCTTGTGGCCAAGATGCCAATATGAATTATGCTTATGGAGATGAACTTGTTGTAGTTCCTTGTGTTAAGAATGAAATTGTTGCTATTGCATCCACACATTATAATCTTATTATCTTTAAGAATTCTCCCAACTATACTATATTGGAGAAGTTTCCACTTATGAAGGATTACATTGATGAGTTGCCTTTTACCTCTGCACATGATGTTTTTGATGAATATAATATGCATGTGCTTGCTGCTCCTACTTGCAATTATTATGAGAGAGGAACTACATCTCCGCCTCTCTATGTTTCCAACACGACAAAATTGCAAGAAACTGCTTATACTATGCATTGGCCTTTACTTGATGTGCATGAATTGTTCTTTTATGACATGCTAATGCATATGAAGATAGTTAGACTTCGTCATTGCCTGATATATGTTGCTTTTTGCTCACTACTAAATTCCAAATCATTAAAATTGGCTTTGATATACCTTGGGATCCGGGTGGATTCATTGCTTGAGCACTATATGCCTAGCTTAATGGCTTTAAAAGAAGTGCTGCCGGGGAGACAACCTGGAAGTTTTAGAGAGTCATTTAATTCCGTTGAGTGCTTTTATAAAGTTTAAAAACAAAAAAAATAGAGGGGAACCTAAAACTTTTCAAAAAGAAAAGTGAAAGTAAGAAAGACGAACATCGTTGAAGTGGGGGACATCCTTAAACTTGTTCTGGCTCATGGAAACTTTGTGAATCTCGATTACAGAAAATTTTCAACAAAAATAATGATCCCCTTGTACAAATCCATTGTATTATAAAAATAAAGATTTACCTTTAGGATGTCTAGATTGCTTGGTTGGTATGTGTTGTGCATAAACAGAAACTTTGGCTGTAGTGCGTGAATTTTTTTTTACTGGAATGTCATAAATTTCTGAATTTTTTACACATTACTGCTATACAAATTGTTTATCACATCCTAAGTTTTTAGATTTTTTTGGTTACACAAGTATGATCGTAATTCAAATCTTTACACACTATCATGTTTTCACAGATTGTTGTTATAGCTTCATTATTTTCGTATGTTTGAAATCTTGTTGAAGCCTCCTTGACTTGGGGCCATATAATTGTGATGGCATACAATGGGTAATGTGTGATTATAATTATATAATAATGCTATAGCAGTACATGATGGGATTTGGTTGTCATATGCACTAACCCCGCTACTAAAAGTTCGGTTAAGTTTTGTGTGGATGAAGTGTTTGAAGATCGAGAAGGTATCGATGTGAGGAGAAGGAGGAGAGGTAAGAGCTCAATCTTGGGGATGCCCAAGTCACCCCAAGTAAATATTCAAGGAGACTCAAGCATCTAGGCTTGGGGATGCCCCGGAAGGCATACCATCTTTCTTCAACAAGTATCAGTATGTTTTCGGATTCGTTTCGTTCACATAATATGTGTAAAGTCTTAGAGCATCTTTTGTGTTTATTTTTCACTTTTCTTTTATGCACCATGATGGTATGAGATAGTCCATGGTCAATTTATAGAATGCTTGTTGCACTTCACTTATATCTTTTGAGTATGGCTTTATAGAATGCTTCATGTGCTTCACTTATATCATTTGAAGTTTGGATTGCATGTTTCTCTTCAGATAGAAAACCAATGTTCGTAGAATGCTCTTTTGCTTCACTTATATTTGTTAGAGCATGGACTTTTGTAGAAAGAATTAAACTCTCATGCTTCACATATATCTATTTAGAGAGTCAACAGAATTGGTCAATTGCATGGTTAGTCATAAAATCCCACATAAAACTTATGGATCACTAAATATGATATGTTTGATTCCTTCCAATAGTTTTGCGATATAGAGATGATAATATGTGGAGGTACTAGTAGACGATCGTGTTTAGTAAGATATTGGTGTTAAGGCTTGTGATTCCCGAAGCATGCACGTATAGTCTCTCGTTATGCCGGGAAGTTGGAGCATAATTTATCTTTGATTATCTATCTTTGTGTGAATGTCGGGGGCGCGCGATGGTTAACTCCTACCAACCTCCCCCCTAGGAGCATGTGTAGTATTACTTTTCTTCAAGGGCTAATAAACTTTTGCAATAAGTATGTGAGTTCTTTATGACTAATGTGAGTTCATGGATTATACACACTCTCACCCTTTCATAATTGCTAGCCTCTCTCGTGCCGTGCAACTTTCGCCGGTGCATAAACCTTATTATACCTTCCTCAAAACAGCCACCATACCTACCTACTATGGCATTTCCATAGCCATTCTGAGATATATTGACATGCACTTCCATCATATAGATGATTTGAGCATTCATTTTCATATTGCTTTGCATGATCGTAAGACAACTAGCACGATATTTTCACGGGTTGTCCATTTTTTGATATATTTGCTATGCTAGATCATTGCACATCCTGGTACACTCCCAGAGGCATTCATATAGAATCATACAATGTTCTAGGTATCGAGTTGTAATTTTTATTTCTTTTGAGTTATAAGTAAATAGAAGTGTGATGATCATCATTATCCATTATTAGAGCATGTCCTAGTGACGAAAGTATGATGGAAACTATGATTCCCCCACAAGTCGGGATGAGGCTCCGGATAAATATATATATATAAGAAAAAAATGAAAAAAAGTGAGGCCAGAAAGAGCCCAAGAAAATAAAGAAGAAATAAAAAATGAGAGAGAAAGAAAGAAGGGGCATGCAATTCCACACTTGTGCTTCAAAGTAGCACCATGTTTTTCATATAGAGAGTCTCATATGTTGTCACTTTCATATAATAGTGGGAATTTTTCGTAGTAGAGTTTGATGCATACCCACTTAATTTCATATTGAGATTTCATACACTTATAGCTCTTAGTGCATTTGTTGCATGGCAATCTCTACTCCTTGCATTGATATCTATTGATGGGCATCTCCATAGCCCATTAAATTGCCTAGTTGATGTGAGACTTTCTCCCTTATTTTGTCTACTACCATCACATTCTATTCCACCTATATTGCTATATCCATGACTTGCGCTCATGTATTGCACGGGAGTTGAAAATGCTGAAGTGCGTTAAAAAGTATGAACCAATTGCTTGACTGACACCCGGGTAATTCATGATTTATACTTTGTGTTGTTAAGAAGACAGAGCATGATAAGGCTATATGATTTTGTAGGGATAACATTCTTTAGCATTTGGTATTTTGAAAGACATGATTGTTTGTTGGGATGCCCGAGTATTGATGTCTTTATGTCAAATTATAGACTATTGCTTTGAATCACTCATGTCTTAATATTCATGCCATGATTAGATATATGATCAAGATTATGCTAGGTAGCATTCCACATCAAAAATTATCTTTTTTATCATTTACCTACTCGAGGACGAGCAGGAATTAAGCTTGGGGATGTTGATACGTCTCCGTCATATCTATAATTTTTTATTGTTCCATGCCAATATTATTCAACTTTTACATACTTTTGGCAACAATTTATATGATTTGTTTGAACTAACTTACTAATCCAGTGCCAGTTCCTGTTTGTTGCATGTTTTTGTTTCACAGAAAATCCATATCAAACAAAGTCCAAACGCGATAAAAATTTATAGAGAATTATTTTGGAATATATGCAGAGGTGGAGCCAGGATTTCTCAAAGCCTAGGGCTTAAACTAAGTGCCTAAGAAACACCAAATACCAGGGATAGTAATGCATATTAGAAGTACACCTCAATTCACATTACGAATGAAATATGAATTCATATTACCATAAGAGAAAATTTGATAAAACATGTTACAAAATTAACAAAGTGCATCATTGGAAAGTTCATACCAAATTAGTTAATTTGAGGCCATTCTTTCTTCAGAAATAATAAAGGGACATGGACCTGTAAACATAAATCAAGTACTGAAGTATTTAAAATCAAGACACTCGACACAGACTATACCATTTTATTTCATGTGAAATTTAGCAAAATAAGATGGTGTGAAACAAAGTTGGCTAAAGCAGTAAAAAATACATCACTAATTCATTGATTTAGGTTGATACAAAAGAGGTAGGGAAAATATACATGATACAACAAATTGAAGATTACCTATCATGTCCAGCCGGTTGCATAGCTAGAGTTGAAGGGAACAAAGCAGAGCGGTTGGAGGGGGCTGCTCTAATGAGGCTAGATGATCTGTGGTTCAGAAAGCCGCCCGCCGGGCGCAGCTGCCCAGGTCCGGGCGTCCGACCGTCGAGTCGAGTAGCGGAGGGGAATTGGCGGTGCAACATGAAGGAACAAGTGTTTTTTTTATCAATCTGGCGAGACGATGGAACACATGAGAGTGAGATGTTGGGCGATTCCTTTTGGAGTGATCCTACATCGTGGGTTGGTGGCGACGGAGAAATCTCTCTGTGGGTTGCATATGGGCCGAGGCATGAGACTGGATGTGCACGTCTGGGGCTGGGCCTTCCATAAATGTGCACACATGAAATTTCCTACTGGATATGTTGTTGCTAGTTGGGCCACGCCTGGGGCTATAGCCCAGGTTGCCCCAAGCCCAATTCCGCCTCTGAATATATGTGATTTTTGAGAGTTGGAATCAACGCAAACGGGGGCCCACAGTGACCACAACCCACCAGGGCACGCCGTGCACCTCCTGGTGCACCCAGGTATCGTGTGCCTCCTCGAAAGTCGGTTGGGGCCCTTCTTCAGACGCAACAAAGCTAATTTATGGAAAATAATCGTGTTAAAATTTCAGCGTAATCGGAGTTACGGATCTCTGGATATTTAAGAAACAGTGAAGGGCCAGATCTGCGAAGTGCGAAGCAGAAGAGAACAGGGAGACATGTCCAATCTCGGACGGGCTCTCGCCCCTCCGCCACCATGGAGGCCATGGACCAGAGTGGGAACCCTCCTCCCATCTAGGGGGGGGGGCAAGGAAGAAGAAGAAGGAGGGGGCTCTCTCCCCCTGTCCCCTGGTGGCGCCGGAGTGCCGTCGGGGCTAGGACCGTGACGGTGATCTACATCAACAATCTTGCTACTGTCAACACCAACTTTCTCCCCATCTATGCAGCGGTGTAACCTCTCTATCCCCGCTGTAATTCTCTACTTAAACATGGTGCTCAACACTACATACTATTATCCAATGATATGTGGTTATCCTGTGATGTTTAAGTAGATCTATTTTGTCCTATGAGCTTATCGGTAAAATTGCTATGATTAGTTTAATTTTCTTGTGGTTATGTTGTTTTCCATTGATGCCCATCATATGAGCGCGCGCGTGGATCAAACCATAGGGTTGGTTGTATGCTGATAGGACTATGTATTGGAGGGCAAGGGTGACAACAGCTTCAGACTAGCATAGAAATTGATGCGACATATGGGATTGAATGGGGACCAATATATCTTAAGGCTATGGTTGGGTTTTACCTTAATGAAAGATAGTAGTTGTGGATGCTTGCTAGAGTTCCTATCATAGGTGCATAGAATTTCAAGTAAGGGACGACATGCTAGCAGTGGCCTCTCCCACATATAAACTTGCTATCAATCTAGTAACATAGTTGATGGCCTAGGGATTTCTCTTGTGTTACAAAAAGCTTGATGCTACACTACTTTATTTATTGTCTTGCAACTTATTTCAAGTTTTATTCCCGCTAAGTACTTCTAGTTTTATCCTTGTTTTAGATAAAGCAAATGCTAAGTGTGCGTAGAGTTGTATCGGTGGTCGATAGAACTCGAGGTAATATTTGTTCTACCTTTAGCTCCTCACTGGGTTCAACACTCTTATTTATCGAAGAAGGCTACAAACGATCCCCTACACTTGTGGATTATCACTTACTACTATGCAGACCGCTGATAGTGATTGCCAAGCTAGGCCTAAAGCCCAAGCTTGGGGGAGTACGTGTTTCCACCGATATTATATTCATGTTCACACATTTCATTCTAGTTGTCGATGTTCATACTTTTTCATTGTATTATCCATGCTAGATTTTCTTTCTTTTTGTGTGTTTGAAAAACCTTGAGAAAACCCAAAAATATTTCTTGTTTCTTTTTGGTCTTTCTTTCTGGTTTAATTGGTCGTGGTACTAAAAGAAAACCCAAAAAGATTTATCTATTTCTTCTTTTGTTTGTTGGGAGCTTTCCCGTGTAAATAGTTTTTCTTGTTTTTTTGTTTTCTATCTTTATTTTGCCTTTTTCAAGACAAACTAAAAACTCCAAAAATATTTTAGTGTGTTTCTCTTATTTTCACTTCTAGTTTTTTGAGTCATACCTAGGCAGAAGACCACGATGAAAATGTCGAGTGGCTCTCATATGCATTATCGTTTATCTAACAAAGAGCTCAAATTGCCTTGTCTTCTCCTCTTTAAATAAAATGTTTGCAGATTCCAGCTTGGTCCATGGCACTCTTGCACTATTATTATTTTCATATCATTTGGTTGTGCAAGTGAAAGACAATAATGACGATATTTGATGAACTGGTTGTGGCGGAGAGAAACGGGTATGAACTAAACTTGTTCTGTTTTCGTAAATATGTTTAACCTAGTGTCCGTGATTCAAGCTATTATGATCAAACATGTTTGCAATGACAATTAGAGATTATAGTTTCTCATGCCATGCTTAAGTAGTTAGGAGTGGATAATGATTTATCTTAGGGGTCAATATTGCATTAAAATGATTGTGATGTAGTATGACGATATGGTATCATCCTCTGAATGTCTCAAGTGGCTTGACTTCGGACATGTTCACGCATGTAGTTGAATCAAAACCAACATAGTCTCTATGATATTTATGTTCATGGTGTCTGTATCCTACTCATGCTATTGTTCAATGTTTATTATGCATAATGCATGTTCATGACCGTTTTCGCTCTCTAGTTGGTCGCTTCCCAACCTATTTGCTAGCCTTCTCATGTACTAAGCAGAAATACTGCTTGTGCATCAACATCCTGAAACCCAAGTTATTCCAGATGAGTCCACCATACCTACCTATATGCGGTATTACCCTGGCGTCCTAAGCAAATTTTCATGTGCCACCTCTAAAAACTTCAAATAAACATCCTTTTTGTGTGCCTGGATTGTTCATAGAGTGACAGGAGGTAGTCGGTATCTTCCATTCTAAGCGGGTTATTCCCTTGTCCTTGCACGAGAGGAGCGGTAATAGGGATTCCCAGTCCTGAATTCAAAAGGTAAAGACTTAAAAATAATCAAACAAAAACTCCTACGGAGTAAAAACATTTACTTTACCGCTTGGGAGCCACCACTAATGTGTTTAGCATGAAAGATATTGATAACTAATGGTCGCGAAGTAAATATGAAGGGTGCATCTCTCAAAATTACATTTATCTATGTTTTAAAATTATGAGCTCTCGCACCTATGTAAATCACTGCTTCCCTCTGCGAAGGGACTATCTATTTACTTTTATGTTGAGTCATCACCTTCTCAAATAAGCGCTAGATCTGAGAGCACTATCGTCATCCTCATGCATTGTGGATAGTTAATGTTGGGTGTTAGCATGACTGGATATTTTCTACCATGAATTACAATGTTTAGTCGCTTGTTGAACTTTGGAGGTGCTCTGCATTTATGTTTTGCGGTCTCAGAAAGGGTTAGCGAGATACCACTGTTAACATATTGTATCATGGTTATTTTGATAAAGTGTTGTCATTTGAGATATATTATTATTGCTCTCTAGTTGTTTATGCTATTGATATGAGTTAATATAATTTCTAAGAGTTATTGTTGACATGGTTAGTCACGATCTTTGCTGAAAACCTGGGTGCTACTTAAGCTTATTTATGTAAACAAGATCAAAAGAGTTTGTAAAAGTTTTTCTTTTTAACTTTTAGTTTATCAATTGAATTGCTTGAGGACAAGCAAAGGTTTAATCTTGGGGGAGTTGATACGTCTCTAACGTATCTACTTCTCCTAACGCTTTTCCTTTTGTTTTGGACTGTAAATTGCATGATTTGAATGAAACTAACCCGAACTGACGTTGTTTTCAGCAGAACTACCATGGTGTTATTTTTGTGCAGAAATAAAAGTTCTCAGAATGGAACAAAACTTTTTCGAGAATTATTTCAGAATAAAAGAAAAATACTGGAGCCAAGAACCACCGGAGGGGGCCCCAGGGTGAGGACAACCCACCAGGGCACCCTCCCTCCAGGCACGCCCGGTAGGTTGTGCCCACCTGGTGGCCCCGCAGACCCCGAGTCCAACTCCATAAATACCTATTTTTCCAGAAAAAATGTCAGGGAGGAAGAATTATCTCGTTTCGCGATACGGAGCTGCCGCCACCTCCTGTTCTTCATGGGGAGGCCAGATCTGGAGTCCGTTTGGGGCTCCGGAGAGGGGAATCTTCGGTATTCGTCATCACCAACCCTCCTCCATCGTCAATTTCATGATGCTCTCCACCGGGAGTGAGTAATTCCTTTATAGGCTCGCTGGTCGGTGAGGAGTTGGATGAGATTCATCATGTAATCGAGTTAGTTTTGTTAGGGCTTGATCCCTAGTATCCATTATGTTCGAAGATTGATGTTGTTATGACTTTGCTATGCTTAATGCTTGACACTTTGGGCCCGGGTGCCATGAATTCGGATCTGGGCCATTTATTACATCATTATATCTATGTTCTAGATCCGATCTTGCAAGTCATATTCACCTACTATGTGTTATGATCCGCAAACCCCGGAGTGATAGTATTCAGGATACTTTTCTGTGATGACCTTAGTATGGGGAGTTCATGTATTCTCTATGTGCTAATGTTTTTTCCCGATACTCTATTAAAAGGAGGCCTTAATATCCCTTAGTTTCCTTATAGACCCCGCCACCACGGGAGGGTAGGACAAAAGATGGCATACAAGTTCTTTCCATAAGCACGTATGACTATTTACGGGATACATGCCTACATTATATTTATGAACTGGAGCTAGTTTTGTATCGCCCTAGGTTATGACCGTTACATGATGAATATCATCCAACAAATTGCCGATCCAATGCCTACGAATTTCCTACATATTGATCTTCCTAAGTTACTACTGCTGTTGTTACTGTTACAACTGCTACAAAATCATTGCTATCACTATTACTGTTATTATTGTTGTTAGCACTACTATCAAAACAATCATACTATTGTGCTACTGATCATTTTGCTGTAGATAATTAATCTTCGGGTGTGGCTGAATTGACAACACAGTTGCTAATACTTGCAAATATTCTTTAGCCCCCCTTGTGTCGAATATATAAATTTGGGTTGAATACTCTACCCTCGAAAACTATTGCGACCCCTATACTTGTGGGTTATCACACACACCTTGATTTGTTTTACCATTTCCGTAGTTTTGGCTCATCGCAAACAGTTCATCCGAGTGACATGTATGTCGTCTATTGCACACACCTTGAACTGGCTAACCGTTTATGTTGTTTCACTCATCCCAAACAGTTTGTATGGATCAGCTGTATGCCGCGTATCGCATACGCAACTCTTTTCCGAATCGTATTTGATGTCACCGCCATCGCACATAGTTCGTTTTATTGGTGACAGTTTTATTACGATACCGTTTGTGATTAATGCATCGCACACAGTATGGTCGATTGGTCTTCTATACACGTGTCGCCTTTGCACCATCATGCAGTAGTGAAAACATGATCATAATCACTACACTAGTGCCATGTTTTGCGAATGATTCCGGTTAGACGTCAGACTAGCCATAATGGGTAGTAGCATAGAGTAGTAACATGCCCATGTTACTACTCTATGTTACTACCTCTATAGTGGGGAGTAACATATGTGTGGTAACATGGAAGACTTCATTTATTAGGCCATAGACTCATCTTACCTTGATATGTGTGATGTTACTCATACTAGTAGTAACTAGCTATGTTACCACATGCCTCTCTTTCTTTATTTATTGCTTGCCACATCATCTTTTTTATCTAGATATGTGTGATGTTACTACCTATGTTACTCCCACTATGGGTAGTCTCACACACGCATTCTTACGGCACAGGACAACCTTTATTGTCGAGTGGTAGGAACGTGTTTAGGCTTGACAACCGCTTCAGCGGCTACGCAAGTCTGCCTCCATTCGGGTTCAGTGTGACCTCGTGTGGCATCGGCCCGCTGGGCGTGCTGGTGCCTTTGAAAATGGCCAGTTCAACCATTCCTCCTCATCCAGGGAACGTTTGCAACCTATTTATGGATGAATAGTGTTTTTCCTATTATTTTAGATGTTGCGGATAAAAGAAGAAGAAAGAACATGAACAGATGTTTAAGATACATGGAATGGCCAGCTCTCAATTTAGACCAATGCGCAGGTAAATACCGTCCCTGTTCTAGAGGATAGAAGACGAGGCGTGGAGCATTTGGTCTATAGATGTGTATACATGCTATATGGAAGAAATAGTAATTAAATAAATAGTCGAAAATTTATCCTGGAAATACTAAACTTGACTTTCCATTGCACTCGCGCAAAAAATCCACAAATGAAAAAAACACGTGGAATGCAGGTAAAAAAGGTCAAAATAGCGTGGATAGTGACTTGTACGTTGCAATGTTTTTTTTTATAAGGCAACGCTGGGTTTTTATTCGTGAATATTTATATACTACTCCCTCCGTTCCTAAATATTTGTCTTTCTAGAGATTTCAACATGTGACTACATACAAAGCAAAATGAATGAATCTATACTTTAAAATACGTCTACATACATCCGTATGTTGTGACCATTCGAAATGCCTAGAAAGACAAATATTTAGGAACGGAGGGAGTAGTAGTGCAAAAGGAAGTCAAGCTACTTCTGAACTTTTTTCAATTTATTTTTATATATAGGGTGTATATACACCCTTTCCTGTAACAGCCAGGGGGGCTCACCGGATACCGATCGATCTGTCGATACCTTGCGTACGTTCAAAGGAGCTGTAAATGCGAAAGGTACTCGACGTACGTACGTACCTGGCAGTTCTACTGTTACTGGACCGCGCCGTGTAGCGTTACGTGCGTGCTGCTCGTGGCTAGTACGCTACAGGGGTAGTAGGCCCGAATGGACCACCCGGAACTGCTTCACTGTACCGTGCGCACATTCCCGTGGCCGTGGGACGGAACGGGAAAGGGACCGTTGATACGTTTGCCCCAAGGGTATAAATGTCGCCAAGAACGCCTTTGACCAGCTCCTGCCCTGCGTGTTTTGACTTGTGCCACGGCTTTGGTTTCGTCTTCCGGGCGAGTTCGTGCTTGCGATTGCTTGCGGTCAGATGGTCGAGAATTTCTACCATGAGCAGTAGGGAGCCGTACTTATCTTCTTGGGCCAGTTCATCCTCGTTGACCCAGATTCGATTCGACTTGATTCCTAGGATTGCACCGCATGCCGTATTTTGTTCGCAGTGAACACGCGTATGCTTCTGATTTGTGAACGGCGTACACTTATTTGTGTGCGCGGTATTGTACCCCTTTCTAATTTTGATTTTGAGGAACGCACGGGCGATAGTTTCTTTTTAGGGGTATTAGTTGGGTTACCCATTATGGGAAACGCTTTCGTAATCGTTGAAAATGTCTTCTTTCACTGAATGCACATCGTCGGATGGCTAGAATAAATTTAAAAAAAAAATCAGAAGAAGAAAAATGCCCCAAGGCACACGCTATTTTTCTTCAGAAAGAGGCACATATTTGGTTCTTGTGATCCATAGATTTGCTTTCGCGAGGGGCACAGTTGTGCCTCTTGTAAAAAAAAACTTTCACGGGAGGCACATATTTGCTTCTTGTGGAGGCATAGGTTTGCTTCGTGTTTTTATTCTTCCGTGAGAAGCACGGATTTAAGTTTAGGCGCTGATTTGATTCTACTAGAAAAACAACCGTGTCTGTTGAGTTTTCTTTTGCGAGAGGCACACTACTTCTCATGGAGGCACATATTTGCTTTCATGAGAGGCATAGTTGTGTCTCACAAAATGAAAATGAACTTAGATTTTCTTTTCTTTAGCAAGAGGGGCGATTTTACTTCATGTGGAGTTGTGCCTCGGAAAGGAAAGAAAATGACACAGGGGAATCGTTCTTCCTGCTCGGCCTTTTTATTTTGATTTTTTTCATGATTTCGGCAGTAGTTGATACATTTAATTAGACCGGCCCAAACGAAACAAGTTGATAGTTCGCTTTGTGCTCAAAATCACCTGCAGCCTGCTTTGCTCGGCTGGACTCACCTCCGTGAGAGCAGTGAACGGCGATCCCTATTTGACGGGTGTTGCGCTTCCGCTGAAGCGCTGGAGCGAACACCGCAGAACAGGCCGGCCCACTTCGAGCTTTAGAGCAGTTCCAGGCAAACCTGTTTTGGGAATCTTCTAGAAAGTTCCCTCGACCGTTTTTTTCCTGATTTTTTGTTTTGCCGGTTTTCAGGTTTGCCCTGTTTTCTTTTTCCCTTTTATTACTTCCTTTTTCAATTTCTGTTTCTCTTTTATTCTTTCATTTCATTTATCTTTCTTCGTTTTACTTTTATCCTTTGTTTTCATTTTTCTAATTCCTATTTCAAAAATTGTTCAAGGTTTTCAAATTTAGTTGAGTTTTTGAAAATTTGTTCACAATTCATAAATTGTTCATCGTATATCACAAAAAATGTTCAATGTGTATTTAACTTTTGTTTAGCGTATATCATAAAATTGTTCAATGTGTACTTAAAATTGTTCATCTTATATTACTCAAAATGATCAATGTATATTTAAAAGTTTTTCATCATAAATCACAAAAATGTTCAGTGTATTTTAAATATTTTTTCAGTGCATATCGCAAAAATGTTTAATGTGCAGTGACAATTTCTTCATCGTATCTTGCAAAAATGTTCAATTTGTTTTTTTATAAAACATAAAAAATCAATGAATGTTTGGAATTTCATAAGTGTATTCATGTTTTAAATAATTGTTCACGTTTAAAAAAATACTTTTTAGAAGTTTTATTGAGCTTTGAAATTTGTTCAAGAAAACTTTATTCAATTCTTTTAGGGAAGATTCAAAAACAGATCTGGCCGTGCACATAATACTTCAAGTTTGGCTCTGTAATTTAACAAACATAGTCCCTAGTTCCATCGGCTGGCACCACTGTTATTTAGCGTTAGTTCCAGTGTTCGACTCCATCTTACGATGGCATTTTTCGTGACAGTTTTTATTGCGTTCGCTCCCCTGGGAATGGGCCGGCCCATTTTGGCAAACTCTTCAGCGAACCCTGCGCGAAGCCTCCTCCGTTTGACGCTAACAAGCGTCCAACAGGAGCTCTCGCAGTGAACTGCTACTGCTATTTGCCGCCCAAAGCACCACCAGATCTTTATCTCGCCTGCAGCAAAACCTACAAAACTGCACACCCAAGCAGCCTGGGTCGGCCCAACGTGATTTTTAAGATTTTCTTCTTCACTGGTTCTCTGGTCCGATTTTCAGTGCGCTTTTTTAGGCTCCGTGTCCAAATCTCTCCCTGGTAATTGGTTGTTTCTTTTGGTTTCTTTAACTTATTTATTTTATTTTTAAATTTTCACGCTTACGTTATTTTCCTCCTTTTCTTGTTTTTCTGTTACTTTTGCTTTTCTTAAAGCTTTATGTTCCTTTTCATTTTTATTGTCGTCAGTTTCTAAAATATTAAAACATTTCATTTCATGTTTTTGGTCTTTTTCTTGTTTGATGTTTCTTTTTATTTTTATTTAATCGTTTTACATTTTTTTCAGGTTATGTAGTTAAAGATACAAATACATTTTTTAAATGTGCTGCCACTTTTTTAATACTACACGGTTTTTTATTCAAAGTGAGTCAACACTTTCCCCTAGTTCTTCTAGCATCTCGGCATATTTATGGGGTATTATATGATAATAGTGTTTTGCTCTACTAGCATTTTTCTTCTGGTTTTGCTTTTTTCTCTTAGTTTCTTTTATCGAACGAAGCAGCTTAGGGGCCGAACACCTACCAATGCAGCATAGATGGACCCGCCCACGCTAGCTAGCGTGTGAGCGCCGGTTCACAAGCAGCACTATGTCTAGCTAGAGAGCTCCTATACAGCGCAGCACGCGCTGCGAAGGAAGCGGGAGCGCACCCCCAGCTCCCCTTCGGGACGGCCCATGTGTGGCCGGGAAGCCGCCTGTTTTTTTAGGATATTTCTTTTTTCTTTTTTTTATTCTTTTCTTCAATAACTCGGGATATCAAAAGATCCTAAATTTCAGAAAAGTTGCTAATTCTGAATAACACAATCATGATTACAAAAAAAATCATGATTTCAAAAAAGATGCTCGGTAATTCAAAAATTGTTCATGAATTTGGCCAAAAAATCACAAATTTAAAAAATGTTCATCAATTTAAACAATGTTCATGATTACAAAAAATGTTCACAAATTTTGTAAAAAGGGATCATTATTTTAAAAAGTTGTATAGAAATTTAAAACAATCCGTGATTCAAAAAATATCCATGATTCAAAAAATGTTCACGTGTTTAAATATTGTTCGTGAATTCGAAAAAATTGAAGAATTTATAAAAAAATGTTCATGATTTCAAAAAAATGTCTTAATTTTAAAAATTGTTCATGATTCAAAAAAATGTTCATGAGTTTTCCAAAAATGTTCACGAATTAGAAAACATGTTCATCATTCAAGAAAATGTTCATAAAGGTCTAAAAATTATTCACGATTTTGATAAATTGTTTGTGAGTTATCAAAAATGTTCATGATTTCAAAAGAAATATACATGATTTAAGAGAATGTTCACTAATTTGTAAAAACCAAACCATGATTTCCAAAAAAATGTTGATCTTTGGAAAAGAAATCACGTAAAAATACGAATTTAGATGATTTTCGTAAATTGAAAAACAAGAATAAAAATGAAAATAGAATAACAGGAAAAAAAATGAAAAAAAATGAAAAACAAAATGAGAAAAAGAAAGAAAAAACCAATTTCAGGGAAGGTTCTGAAACTTTCCCAAAACCGGTTGTGTGGGAAACCAGGAAATGGACCGGGCCATTTAAACAGTAGCGCGCACGAAGCTGTATGCGCTACGATGCTAGCCGGCGCCGTACGCGCCATATAGGAACTGCCGTCTAGCTTGAGCGTACTCTCGCGTCTGGCGCCTCCAATAATGGGCCAGCCCAGGCGTGCGGCAGGCCATGTCTTCACACTTGTTTTCACGTTTTTTTTCTTTCGTCTTACCTTCGTTTATAGTTTTAAATATGGATTGTGATATTTGGCACATGTGTGCCATATAAGCAAAACTGCCACACCTCTACTACTTTCACTTTAAATTATCACACGATCCTCCTTCCTTCGACTCCGTCTTCTGCCGAACTACCCCGCAGGCTTGCCCAAGAAACCTGCTTCTTGCACACATCTCGCGCGCCCACCCCCGAGAAAACTGTCACTTCTTCACGTCTACCACATGTTAAAAGAATTACGCATTTGGGATTCGAACCCACACCTCCTTGGCACCAAAGCACGCCACCACAACCAACTCACCCTTAGGTATTTGTTGCTCAAACTAAAGAAACTAATCATTTTGACCCTTTTTTTACAATTTTGTTATTACAGAAAATTACAGAAAATTACCACGATTTCCCCTTAAGACAAAGTTACCATGGTATTCGCATGCAAGTTATCAGGCCTGTGTTGCGTAAGTTACCGTGCTATTTACATAGAACTTACCAGGTACTATGTTTCAACAACTACACCCCTTTCAAAGTTACCACTGTGTTTTGTACACAAGTTATAAGGTCTTCGATGTGTAAAATACTGTGATACTTACAAATAAGTTATCAGGGTATGTGTACATCAACCTCGCCCTTGGTCAAAGTTATCATGGGGGATTGTACATGAGTTACCGGGTCTACAATTCGTATATTATCATGGTACTTACACCTAAAAACATGGGTGTGTTTCGGTAACTTTTTCCATAGGTCAAAAATTACCACGATGTTTTTGCGTAACTTATCACGCCTATAGCGGATCAAAGTGGGCAGTTTTTCTGGGCCAACCCACGAGCACGTATGCCCCTCATGACACTAAACATTATGTGGCTTTTCCATGGCACACCATGTGTTGTGTTCATCTAAGAGGCCCCGCGAGGCGAGTGTATGTTTTTAACAGCTTGTTTTCCTTTGGTAAAAAGTTACCATCATGTTTATAATGTAAGTTACCGGCTATGCGGTGCTTATATTATCATGTTATTCACACACAAAAAATCGGGGATGTTTTGAACAACTTTTTCCCGAGACAAAAAGTTATCATGCTGATTCTAGGTAACATATCAAGCCTGCAGTGGTAACCTATCATGGTGCTATTTACACATAAAAATACCTGAGGAGTGAGGTATAGTACCGTCCTATTTACACATAAGATACCGGAGTACCTTTTCCAAAAAAAAAATCTTCCCTATGGTCAAAGTTACCATGGTGTTTCTACCTCAGTTATCAGATGTGCGCTGCGTAAATTACCATGTATTTACACGTAAATTATCAGGTATCTTTTCACATTTTTCTTTCCCAATGATTAAAGTTACCACGATTTTTGTATCTAAATTATTAGGTCTATGGCGTGAATGTTATCGTGCTATTTACAGAAATTACCGGCGGCCGGGTTCAACAAATTTCTTCCCAATGATCAAAGTTATCATGATGCTTTTACCAAAGTTATCACGCCTTCAGTACTTATGACCATGCTACTTACACATAATGTACCGCATTGTATACAAAAGTTATCATGTTGGTGGTGCTTATATTAGTATGGGATGGGGCAGTGGCACGGGGCATGGGGGCAGGACTCTTCATGGGTCAGCTTCTTCGTGAACGGGATCGTCGCGGAGCAGACGAACTCCCGGAACGAGCACGGCATGTACGCGCTCCATGATGTCGCGGCGGGTGTTGGCGGGCTCGGCACACAGGCTGCAACTGTACTCCGCATTGGTGCGGCACTCTGAGCATGTGATGTGACCATTTGTGCACTGCAGACAAAAACAGATAAACATACAGGTTTTATTGAAACTGTCAAAAACAGGATTAAGTGCACAAGCATGACATAACAATAGGTAATGCATCATACTCAAAATTGACATAACACAAGCATGACAAGTAGATTCTTGGTCATGGCAATTGGCAAGCCATGGGAGAAAATACATATTTGCATATTGCTATTGTCAAAGACATAACTAAATGAGTTGTGACCAATCTGTCCACCTCTTAATTTTATTAACTCCACTAGTAACACTGGAACCAGTTGTACTGAATTCAGAAGAAAAAGAATCAGAAGTCTAGTAGCAGCATACTAATTGATGAAGATTTGCTGCAAGTGAACTACCAGATACATCAATATCAACATACGGTCGATACCTCGTAATACAGAGCTAAACTGCAGGGTATATAACCTTTGCAAAAACAAAAACAAAAAATTGCAGGGTATAACTGAATCTAGTAAAATGGAGCAAGCATTCGACAAGGGAATACAAGTTCATCAGACTACAAGGTTCTGTTCGCTACCTGGAAAAGGGGTGGAGCCAACGGGCTGCAGCAAGCGGAGCACTCCAGCAACTTGGAATCTAAGTTGACGGTGATCTTGGACGCCCCTGGCCTCGGACTCGACCCTAGCCTTCTTTCTGGCACAGCTCTCCGCCGCCGCGTCCCTCTCCGCACCAGCCTTCTGCAGATTGCTCTCAGCGAAATGCAGAGTTACTGACCAGTAATAGAGATGGACATATATGACAGTGAATGAGGCAGAAAAGATTGTATGGCCGATACTTCAGTTTCAGATCGAAAACTTGATACAGGGCACCACACCAAAATGTTGAGTTAGAAAACCAAGATAATCTTTGAATCATACCATGGCAACCAGCAATTTCGCGATACCATCTGCAAAATCACTCCAAATGCGAGCGCGCCGGCTGCACTCAGGTTTCCTCCAAACCCTAAACACCCGGCCGCCGCCGCCGCTCGCCCCCACAGCCAGCGGCGAGTTCCAAGGCTGCCACTTCCACCTCCACCAGCGCCGCCTCCCCTTCAGGCCACCGGCACCATCCTAAACGGGCAACCCCATTCAGGTCCGTGCGCGGTGAATAGCGGCGGCGGGAAATACGTGGGTGTGGCCGGTGGGCTTCGGCCCTTGCGGCGGCGCTCGTCCGATGGGGAAGGGGAAAAGAAAGAAGAGAATGGGAGGAGACAGGAGATGGGTGGCGGCGCGGCGAAACTAGGGGACTGCCGATCGAAGGGACACCGAGTGGTGTGGCAGTTTCGCAATCTGCCACACGTGTGCCACATACAAATTTCGTTTAAATATTATGTACAATTATATTAACAAAAAGACTAAGCATAAAACATTGGAGACATATATGTAAAAATGTTACTATATCTGTGAAAATGTTAAATGTGTATAAATAAAAAAACGTGTATACAAAATTATTACTATATCTGTGAAAAAAGTTGATCATGTATTTAACAAAGTTTAATCAAGCATTTGAAAAAATGTTAAACAATTATTTGAAAAAATGTTGATCAATCATTTAAAAAATGTTAATTGTGTATAGAAAATGTCGATCATGTATTACAAAACAGTCAAACTTGTATTTGAAAATTGTTAAACCCGTGGAAGATAAAATGTTGATTATGTATTAAAAAATATTAATCTTGTATTTGCAAAATGTTAGTCAAAAATTTCGAATGTTAAAATCAGACCAAAAAATATTAACCATGTATTCAACAATATTAATTTTGTATTTGATAAATAGTAATCAAGGATTTTAAAAATTGTGGAAAACATCTATAGAAAAAATAATTGACCATGGATTCAAAAAAATGTAAAACTTGTATTCAAAAGGATATTAATCTAGCATCTAAAAAATGCTACAATGTGCATACAATAAATGTGACCATATATTCATAAAAGGTAAAAAAAATCTGAATAAATGTGAATCAAGCATTTGAAAAATATTAAATGTGTATAGAAACAATGTTAATCTCGTATTTGAAATATGTTAATCAACTATTTTAAAATGTTAAATGCGTATAGAAAATTGTTGACCAAGTATTCAAACTTGGATGATCTTTTTACTTGACTATAAAAAAAAGAAATAAACAAAAGTGAAGAAAATGCTATAAAAAACAAAGAAGCTGAAGAAAGAAAACAAAGAAACACCATTGAAACGAACAAATACTGAAACCCAAAGAAAACCGTAAAAATCCATGATGGGACACGGAAAAAATAAGAGCAATAAAATAAAAGCAACAAACACCAGAGAAAGCCATTGCAAGGAAACAAAGAAACAATAAAACCTGAAGGAAACCAATAAAGAAACAAAAAAAACTTAACAAAAGAAGAAGAAAACTAGTGAAAACCATTAAAAAGGGATGTTTATAAAAAACAAAATAAAACCATGAAGAAGCAAAGAGAACCGGTAAGAACCATGCAAAAGCTAGAAAATAAACAGATGAAAACAAACAAACAAAACAGGAAACCGAAGAAAACCATAAAGAAAACATGAAAGAAAAAAAAAGAAAAAAAGAACCGAACGAGTGAACATGGACCGACAGAGAAATCCGGAGCCAACTAGGAATCGAACAGTCGTCAGCTCGCCATTCCACCATTGTCAAGTTTTCTACAATCAGTGTTCCCGTTTATTTTTTATTTTCCTAATTCTTTTTTTCCAATAGTTTTCTTTGTTACCTTTCTCCTATTTTTACTAGTTTTTTTTTATTTTCTCTGTTTTTTATTCATTTTCCTTCGGTTTTCATGGTTTCCTTCTTTGTTTGCCCTTTTCATTTCCTCTCCTTTTTCTTATATTTTGATTGTTTGATTCTCGTATATCGTCGATTTCTTTATATGGACACATTTAATAGTACATGTAAAAGAAATTTTACATATACACATTGAATATTTTCAAAATATATGATTAATTTTTTCTAAAATTTTGACTTCTACTTTGGCCATACATGTTGTATATTTTTTCTATATATCAAATACATTTTTCTCATACATGCTTCACATTTTTCAAATACACGTTTAACATTTTTTAGCACATGGTGAACATTTTTTCTATACATAATTTAAACATTTTTTCAAATGCTTGATTATTATTTTAGCATATGGTGAACTTTTTTTGAACACATGGTGGATGTTTTTCTATAAATTTTACAAAAATCAAACTCTTGATTAACATTTCAAATACTCCCTCAGTCTCAAAATAAGTGAGTCAACTTTATAATATCTTTCCTAAAAAGTTAGTACAAAGTCGAGTCACTTATTTTGGAACAGAGGGAGTACAGGATTAGCATTTTTTAATACAAGTCATCATTTTGCTACACACATTTAGCAATTTTTAAATGGTTAATTTTTAGAAAAATCATTGTTCAAATTGTTTGATTAACAATTTTTGAATACATAATCAGTTTTTTCATACATGTTGTTCTTTTTATATATTTTTCGTATACATGAGAAATATTTTCATAAAACACATTTAAGAATCTTCAAATACTTGTTTAACTTTTCTTAGATATTTATGTAAAGTGTTTTTGTAATACATTTATTAAGAATATTAAGAATATTGTGCTCCCTCAAGCGAGGTTACCATCCAACTCGCGTTAAGCAAGGTATATGTAACATCTCAAATTTTCAATTTGGAATGTTATACATAGATCATATTGCATGTGCATGTTTTTGCATTTTGTTCGTGGAGTTCCTCGAAATTCTAAGCAACTCAAGGACCTACGGAGAGAGTTGGAAATTTTACCGTTTTCGTATTTGAGTTCGCTCGAATACCGGTACGAGGACAGTGTGATTCTAATTATTTTTCTCTCCTAAAAATATTTCTAAATACAAAATATGAGCGGATATAATATGACTTCTCCAAAATAACAGAAATATTGGAAAAAATATGTTAAAAATCACTTTTGGTATTTTTCTGGATTTATTTGCGGATTTATTTGCATAGGAAAAATACGTGTTTTTCAAAATTGCATTTAGGTCCGGGAAAAAATGTTCACTTTGTCCTAAATATTATTAGAGGACGGTGAAAATTTATTTCGGGAATTTTGGAGTCCGTTTGGTATTTTTTCGTTAGTTTTTCTGCGCCGGGACTCTTTAAAAAAAACAGGAAACCGACTTAGACTCGTAAAGGACCGGGACTCTGGGCTTTATAAAGCGCCAGAGCCGGCCCGTTTTCGCCCCGGCCCACCAGCGCCGAACCCTAGCGCCGAGCCACCGCCGCCTCGCTCACTCACCGCCGCCGCCGCCTCGCCAGCCCGCCGCCGCCGCCGCCCGCTCGCCGCCGCCCCGCACCGCCTTTCCGCCGCCGCGCCGTGCCACCCCGCAGCCCGCCGCCGCCCCGCGTGCCGCCGGAGTCCCGCCGGAGTTGGTTGAGAAGAGGTAGTTTTTTTTCGTTTAACCGGTCGGTTTTGTTTAGGAAAACCTAGATCTGTTTTTTTTAATAGATTGGTTCGGTTTTTTTCGGTTTAGCTATTTAGCGGACGTTCGTCCGTACGTTCGTTTTAACGAACGGTTTTCGTTAGTTAACCATACCACAGACAACGAACTTTCGTTCGTTAGCCTGTTCGTCGTTTTTCTTTTTCGGGGTATTTATCCGCGGTTATTCCGATCGCGATTTCTGTCCTGATCTTGTTTCACGTTTTTCTTTTCGCTCGAGAGTCGGAATCAGGTGATTCAAAATCCCAGATCTTCGTCTCGAAGCCCTCTTTACGTTAGATCAACTTAAACAAAGTTTTGGCTACTGTAAAATTTGACTTTAGGCCAACTAGTAAACCGGAGCTCGTTTCTTTTGAAGTTTGAGTTTCGTTGCTTCTTTCGAGTTGATTCTTTTTGCAAACCGGAGTTCTTAAGTTGAACTTTCTGGTTAGATCTCTTATTTGAGTTTTACCCGTGCATTAGTTAAGTACTTATTGTATGCTTGTTTGTTTGATTGCAATAGAGTACCCGGAGTGCGCCGCTTGCTACTTTGAGTCTCTAGGTTTTGCGGATCATCAGCAAGGCAAGTAACACTTTGATCATGCTTTCCAATTACCCAATTTTCATTGCATTAGTCAAACCCTCACACATTGCATGAGTAGGATCAATTAACTTGTGGGATTGGGAAGTATATTGAGGTAGTACCTATTACCTGCATTACATTCAAACCTGTGGGAGTTACTTCTACGTTTGCCGCTAGGACATGCTATGCTCGTAGACGTGGATTGGGTGAGTGAAATCCATGACAGATGTGAGTTTGTTAATTAATGGTTCAACTTAAGGTGGCAACATTAATACACATCTGGGTGGATTGAGGCATCTGGGTATTCCAGTGATTGCCTGTTTTTCTTTTGGACCGCCACCCAGGCTCAAAGGGATCATGAGACTATTCATACTAGAAACTTCCGTGTGCAGCCACAATGCTACTATGGGCTCTACCATAGTATGTGTAAGTTGTGCGAACTCTTACAGTGGTGGACTAGCAGATGTAGGGGATGTAGGTTGGTACGGTCCGCCCGATCGTAAGGTGCTAGCGCTTCTGAAAGACTATGTCTCGGTCATCCATTTCTCAAACACCATGTAGTGCGAGAAACCAAACGGAGGCGATCGAGTCTTGTGGGAAAAGTGCACAAACCTCTGCAGAGTGTACAAACTGATCATGATTAGCCGTGTCCCCGGTTATGGACGTCCTGAGTATCTAGTACTTGAATTTTCATGTGCATCTCATCATGTTACTTTAATTAATTTTGTTGGGTTTAATGATGAACTTTAATTGGGGTTGAGAGGATGTCTATCTTCTCAACGATGTTTCAGCTACCATGATAGTTAATTAAAATGCATTCCTTTGAAGTAGGGAAAAATTGGCTTTACGCAAAAACTTAACCATAGAGCTTTCCACCAGCCATATTGCATATAGTATAGCTTTATTTTCATTGCATTCTCTTGTGTTACCTTGCCAGCATATTCCATGTGCTGACCCGTTTTTCGGGCTGCAACGTTTCATGTTGCAGACTTTTCAGACGACGAGTAAGATGCCTTTTAGGTCGTGGTTCTATACTCAGTGATGCCGCTGGAGTTGATGGACTCACTTATCTTTTTCCGCTGTTATCGTATTAGATGGCCTTCAGCCATATTTATTGTAATAAATTCATCGTTGGACTATCGATGTAATAAGTGTGTGATTGCTACTCTGTTATAAATCCTTCAAGTACTGTGCGTGTCAGCATTACTGATCCAGGGATGACACTGATGCACAGGGATGACACTGTTTGAGGTCTGGTCGCTACAAGATGGTATCAGAGCACACGCTGACTGTAGGACATGACCACTAAGACAAGCCCTAGAACACAATTCACTCTTCTCTTTCTGACTCCTCATCTTTTCTACTCTTTAGGATGGTGGAAGCAAAGCAGAAGTTCATGCAACCGGATGATGATACACCCTTTGGACGACACCTGAAGGAAGTCACAAGATATCTCAACATTGGATTACCAAGTTTCACTGGAACCTACAATGCCACTCTACCTGAGGAGGAGTGTTGGTTGGTTCAAGCTCAAGTTCCAGGAAGGACGTTTGCACCCGTCACCTCACTCATAGCATTTTCCTTTAATGCACCTACATGGAGCCTAGGAAGGAGTATGGCAGCCCACATTGCTATGGGAAGGATTGGAGAAGTCTACCAGCAGGAGCTAAAGGACACTATCTACCAGATTTGTGGACGCCACGGTGAGAATTGGGATATAATCAGCACCCGGAAGGGTATATCCATTGCAGCATACATCCAGGAGTTGAACCACCACATTCGTCGCCAAGAGCACCAGATGTGTGCTGGGATGATAGATTTGAAGAAAGCCCTGAATAGTGAAAGAACATGCGGTGCCCCCATGTTTGGTTTTGGTAATTGATGACAATCTCTATGGACTAATGGTTTCCTTGAGTTATATTTGATGGGTTTGTCCATAGGCTTTTCTTGGAGTTCATTTGTTGGTTTCAAGGAGAGTTTGTGATGACCAAGGTGCTATTAAGGAATTATCCAAATATTGGTCTTGTGAGTGTTGAGCTTATTGCAAGCATGTCTTGAAGAAGAAGAGTGTGTTATCATTCATGTTTACCTTCAAGACATCATCCAAATGAAGAGAGTTGGAAAGATTCAAGGTTTATCAAGACTAAGTGAAGGAGTGAATCAAGTTGATCAACACACAAAGCGTAGAAGATGTACCAAGAGGGATCAAGCAATCCCATGGTATGGTAAGCATTTCAATCACGCTTTGTGTACTAACCCATGGTCTTCGTGAGAGTTCTTTGTGGGGTTAGGGTGTGGTGTGCAAGTTCAAGTGGAGCATCACGAAGAGATCAAGTGCTTGAAGCTTGCCGTCCATTGTGGTGACAATGGACTTGTGAAGATATGCCGAAGAGTGGCTCACCCATAGTGGAGTTTGGGGGAGCAATCTACTAGTCTTCACCGAGACAATGCAATCAAGAAAGGTGGTCCAACTTGAGGAAGTCAAGATCATCTACATCTAGCTCAAGTGGACTTTGTGCAAAGCAAATGTTTGCCCTTGATAGGTTTTCTATTTTACCGGTCTCGTGGTGGTAGTTGGGAGACCGGGTTATAGGATCGTTTGCCGTACTATCAAGGGGGGCTCTCAAGTTGGTAGCTTGATCGTATCGTTAGTAAAGAGCTCAAACCATTGCATCCTTGCATCATGTTTCTTGGTTATTGTTTGGTTCTCTTTGTGAGTCTTAGAGCTTATGGTCATCTTGATGACAAGCTTGACTTCATCGAAAACGGAGTTCACATGCGTCTTCTATGATGTTTTCGGTGTTGGAGGTTTTACCGGTCTTATCCGAGAAAGGGTTCTCACCATTTTCTTATGGGCCTTTTCTAAGTTGCTTATTATTGGTATTTCTATCAAGATTGTGTTAGCCCTTGTCGTTAGCTTTCCAACAAACTTGGTTTCATCGAATTCGGAGTCCGTATGCAAAAGTTATTGACGTTTTGGTGTACTGAAAAGGCTGCAGCGGTACTACCGCGCGTAGGAGCGGAAGTAATTTTTTAGTACCGCTTTCGGGAGCGGTACTACCGCTTGGAGCAGTACTACCGCGGCTACTTCCGTGGCTACTTCCGCTCGGGACCAAAAACTCGTCACAAGTCCAGCGGTGGTAGGCACGGATGTAATTTTTTAGTACCGCTCGCAAGCAGTAGTACCGCTACCCTTAGCAGTACTATCGCTACCCCTAGCGGTAGTACCGTGAGGTCAAGCGGTACTACCGCTCCGACGGTTTTTCTGGCCTTTTTGCCTCCTCGCTGTTGTTTTTCGAAGGGATTCTACTGCCCTAGCGGTAGTACCGCTCCTGGAGCGGTAGTACCGCTCTGTGCGGGCTGTGAGCATAACGGTTGGATTTTTTCCCCACCTATAAAAGGGGCTCTTCTTCCCCAATGAACCCAACCCTTCGAGCTCATGTTCTTCCCCCATTGTTGACCTTCTTAGAGCTTGCTATCTCTCAATCCCTCCATGGATTCTTGCTAGTTTTTGGGGGAAAAGAGAGAGGAGATCTAGATCCACATTTCCACCAATCACTTTCTCCTCTAGGTGAGGGGAACCCCTTGGATCTTGATCTTGGAGTTCTTGGTGTTCTCCTTCTTGTTCTTCCTCTCATTTCCCTCCCTAGCATTAGTTGCTTCGGTGGGATTTGGGAGAGAAGGACTTGGGCACTCCGTGTGTCCTTGCCATTGCATTTGGTGCATCGGTTTGAGTTCTCCACGGTGATACGTGGAAGTTACAAGTTGAGAAGCTTATTACTCTTGGGTGCTTGGTACCCTTGAGCTTGTTCCTCTTGGGTGCTTGGGTGCCCTAGACGGTTGTGGTCACCTCGAAGCCATATTCCATTGTGGTGAAGCTTCGTGGTGTCGTTGGGGAGATAGCCCCAACCTTGTGGTGTTCGGAGCTCAATCATTGTGGTGTAAAGCTCCGGGCAAGCGTCGGGGTCTCCAATTAGGTTGTGGAGATCGCCCCGAGCAATTTGACGGGTTCCGGTGACCGCCCCCAAGGGTTGCCAAAGTGTACGGGTTCGATGACCGCCCCCAAGGGTTGCCATTTGTACGGGTTCGGTGACCGCCCTCAAGGGTCCCTTAGTGGAATCACGGCATCTTGCATTGTGCGAGGGCGTGAGGAGATTACGGTGGCCCTAGTGGCTTCTTGGGGAGCATTGTGCCTCCACACCGCTCCAAACGGAGATTAGCATCCGCAAGGGTGTGAACTTCGGGATACATCGTCGTCTCCGCGTGCCTCGGTTATCTCTTACCCGAGCCCTTTACTTATGCACTTTACTTTGTGATAGATATATTGTTTCTTGTCATATATCTTGCTATCACCTAGTTGTTTATCTTGCTTAGCATAAGTTGTTGGTGCACATAGGTGAGCCTAGTTGTTGTAGGTTTTGTGCTTGACAAATTAACCGCTAGGTTTATTCCGCATTTGTTCAAGCCTAAACCGTAATTATTTTAAAGCGCCTATTCACCCCCCCCTCTAGGCGACATCCACGATCTTTCAATTGGTATCAGAGCCTCGTCTCTCTTTATAGGGCTTCACCGCCTAGAGAGTAAGGATGTCGACTAGGGGTTTAGGTTTCTCTGACACTCTTAGTTTCAATGGCACAAATTTTGATGTTTGGGTAATTCGCATGCTTAATCTCTTTAGGGTCATGGACCCAAATTTAGAGCGAATTGTAGATATGGGTTTTTCTCCTCCAAAGGATCCACAAAGATTATCTTTAGAGGATGAGAAAAATTCTTATCTCAATGCTCAAGCTTCTAATGTGCTTTTTGATGCTTTGAGCAATGTAGTTATATTTCAACTCATGCCGTTCCGGGATGCTCATGAGTTGTGGACAAAGCTTCAAGATAAATATGGTGTGTCCAAGAATTGTAGGAATGATTGTTCTCCCTCCACCTCCGGCCGTGTTTTGTTCTCAACTTCTTCTACTTCACCTACATGTGGTTTGCCACAAGGTAATGATATGGTGAGTAGTGTTGGTCATTGCAATGATGATAGTATGCTTATTGTGGATGATCCTTCATCACTATCTTATTGCAATGCATCTTCTTTGGACTTTAACACTTCGAGCACCCTACATGTTTCACATGCTTGTGTTGATAGTCCTTGCATATCTTGTAGAAATTGCTTGACTAAAACTCATGATGATATGCTTGCTATGTCTTGTTGCCATGATAAAAATGCATCTATTCCCTCGAATTGTTGTGCTAACAATATAGAGGAAACCCAACACCCCATGGAACAAGATGTAGTCTTGAATGGTGCTTCAAGGGATCCTACATCATCATCTACTGCATTTTGCCTTATGGCTAAGGCTTCAAAGGTATCTCCCACTTTGAACCCCAATATATCTTGTCATGATAGTGATGATGAGAATGATGATGATGTAGAAAATGATGAAGAGAATGACAATGTTGCCTCCTTAAAAATTAAGGGGGAAATAATTTTTAAAGCTCTTCATAAGAATAAAATTGCTCGTTCCAACTTCATGGAAATCATGTCTATTGCCATTGAGGGCAAGAAATATATAGAGGAGTTGGAATCTCATCTAGAGGAGCATGAGGTCACCATTGAGAAAATGGAAGGTCATGAGCGTGATTACGCTAATGAGATCGCCGACCTCTCGCAAGCTCTTGAACTTGAACAAACCACCAAGGAATCTCTTGAGGAGACTTTTGCTCTAGAATTATCTAGAATAAAGGAATCCCGTGATAGAGCTCTCGAGGTGGTTAATGATTTTGAAACTAAAAATGAGAAGCTTGAAGTTGCACATGCTAAACTCCTTGAGGATTTTGAGCACCTCAAAAATGGCTCAAGGGTCATTAAGGGTGAGCTCATAAAACTCACCGAGTCTCATGCTCAACTTAAAGCTTCATATTCTAAGGATCTTGCCAAGTTGCCTTCTCCTCTTGCTATTATTGATGATGCTTGTGCTACTAACTCTATTTCTAGTGAAGCATCCATTTTGAAGGAGAATGTTGAGCTAAGGGCTCAACTTGAGTTGCTATCTGGCAATTATGGGAAATTGGAAGAAAGTCATGTAAAGCTCACAAGCTCTCATGATGATCTTCTAGTATCCCATAATGTGCTAAAGATAGCTCATGAGGCTATGAGTATCAAGGTAACATCTAGTGGGCCTCATGTGGATACTAGCACTACTTCAAGTCAAAATGCTATCTTGCCATGTGCTAGTCCTCATAATTCATCTACTCACAATGTTAGTACATCTTGTGATGAATTGCTCTCCTTGCCTTGTTGCTCTAACAATGAAGATTATACTTCCTCTAGTACTTTTGTTGATACTAACCATGTAGAGGAAATCAAAGAGCTCAAGGCCCAAGTCACTTCTTTGAAGAAAGACTTGGAAAAGTGTCATGAAGGGAAGTCCACACTCAACAATATCTTGAGTGTGCAAAAATCCCCCAATGACAAAGGTGGAATTGGATTCAACTCCAACAAGAAGAAAATGTCCAAGATCATTAACAAGAATAAGGGCCAAGAACAACTCAAGAATTCGGCCAAGATTATTTGCTTCAAGTGCAAAATTGAAGGGCATCATGTTAGATCTTGCCCATTGAAGAAGAAGGCCATTAGTGAAAAGCAACAAGGGAAGAGGCCACAAGTTCATTCTCATGCTCAACCGCAAGTTGGAGAAAGGCCGCTTCCCAAGAAGACTCATGGTAATGCTTCTCATTTTGAGAAATCAAATGAGAAGAAAGTGAAGAGTAGATGTTGCTACCTATGCCGTGAGAAGGGTCACCTTGCTTCTTCATGCACTAGTGGTAACTTATCCAACCCAATTATTATTGATGATGTCTATTCTCTTGGGAAGGATAAGGTTGGCAATGTGTTTGCCAAGTTTCTTGGCACTCAAAGTGGTGTCAAGAAAAGAACCATTTGGGTAGCCAAGCCTATTGTGACTAACCTCTTAGGACCCAACTTGGTTGTGGACCAACTAGCTTAAACTTGATCAATAGGTGTTGTTGGAGGGCTTTGGAGACTTGGCTACATTATGAAGATTTGAGGGGCCTTCATCATTCATATTGTCTCAAGCCAAGTCATTCGGATTATCTTTCTATGGTATATCCAATGTTCCTCCTTGCGGTAACTCGTGCTTAAATTGTTTACATTGAAAGTTACTTGCCCCTTAGCATGTTGTGGTTTTGTACCTTGCATGTGCTTGTATATGTTGTGCTTCCAATTTTCTTATCTTGAGAAATCAAGTATGTGTATGTTGGTTTGTACATCATGTATGCGTGTGTCGTGTGTTGAGCCTTTTTGCATCTTGGTTATATCTTAGTTGGCTCTTGTGAGAGATTAATGGAACATCCCATTTTGGGGGAGTGATGTGCTTTGTGCACCTCACAATCCTAAAAATGTGTGTACATGAGGAATACCATCTAGTTTTGATATTACAAGATTATCTAGTCACTATGTGGTATATCTTCTCATGAGAAATTCAAATTCTAAAGTGTCCATTAATTATCTCTTGTTGGTTCCTCTTTTGCATCTTGGTAAGTTTTTCATTGGTATCACATTATGGGGGAGTAATATTCTATGTGCATATTACAAGCCTAGAAAATGTGTAAATTTGAGATTTTGTCACCTAGAGTTGATAGTATAAATTATGTTGTTCCTAGGTGACATGTTAGCTCTACAAGTTCCAATTTGCTTGTGCTTGGTGTGAAGATGATGTTGGATATCATTGCTATCTATCACCGGAAATTATTCCCAAATACTTCTTGTCTCTTGACAATTGGTAATCATATATGTGGTAGAAATTGTTGATCATCTTTACATTGGCTTTTGCTTTTGTTCGGCCTATTTCTTTCCAAGATTGCATCAACTCCCATTCCCTTCCGTGCCACTTGTGGATCTTGTTGTTTTCTTGATCTTGTCTAGTGTTTTATTGATATAGCGAAAGTGGTGATCCCATCGTGTGCATTTCGTATTCAACTACAAATTCTCTATAATGCACAATTCTTGGGGGAGCTATCCTATTTTCGATAGAACACTCTTATTGTGATCCATATCAAGTGTGTATTGATGGAAGGCAATCCGTTTCTTTTTGGTACTTTGTGCCATCATGAAACTTTGTAGATGGGTTGGTTTGTTTGGAACCATCCTCTCTTTTGGGAGTGCGATATCTTTCCTTTTGCGTGTATCAATGGATATCTCATTCCTTGATGTATCTTCTAAGTAGATATCTTTCAAGTTATGATTTCTCCGTTCGGTATCCTATTTTCACTTGGTATTACTTTTTCATTTCGTTTCGTTTCTTGAAAGTCTTGAGCATGCATATTTACTACATGTATTTTCTTTGGCATGCTTTCTTTCTTTAACCCAATATATAGGGGAAACTCCACCTAGTCTCAATTTGGATGAGATGTGCATGAAACTTATTTTCTTATATAAATGCACATATGTTTGTGGAGTTTGTCCTATGTATTGGTGTTTCTAACTCTTTGGTCCCAATGAGTTTGGGTACCATTTTGTTTGTGTTGTTGTTCTAGGAACAATTGGGGATGCATTGGATGCTCGGCTCATTCAAAAGAAAGGTGGTGTCACCATGTGCTTCTTGGAGTCAAGCTAGGATGATCAATGAACTACTATCTACCTTCATTTGGTATCTACTACATCCTTCCAATGGTATCTCGGTAACAAGTATCATCATCTACTTCATGCACACATTTCTTGCACCAACCTTGTGTAAGTTGCATCATGGCATGTTAGTCATTCCTTCTTGTGATATTTGTTTCCTTCCTCAAAGCATCCCAACAATGATGCCTTGTTGCTAGTTGTGATGTCTTTGATGTTCGCTTGGTTGAAATTCATGTATATACAATAAGACCTTATCTAGCCATGTGCTATGCGTTTAAGCAAAATATCTTATTGGTATTATTATGACTTCCTTGTGGATATCTTTTTACTTCCTTTTTGTAACTATTTCGAGTGTACATTATTCTTTGTGGATTGATATCATCATGATTTTCATCTACCTAGAATCTTATACACTTGAGAGAAATTACATATCTAGAAGATATCCTTTCTTTCACGACCACCTTGTCGTTCTTGTTTCATTTCTTTGGTGGCTCCGTGAAAGCCTTTGCCTTGAGTGCGGATCTTATCTTGTTGCATCTAGATGCACTCTTGTGTGGTGAGGATATTTTTGTCTCTTGACTGTCTTGACAAGGCTTTTGCCAATTAATTGGTATCCCTCGTCTTGATAACGCTCTCTTTTATATCTTCACCACGGGTTGTCACAAGCATAGGTTCTTTATATGCTTATTAGTGAGCTTGTGAACCCGTTTGCTTGTTGTGTGTGGGAATGATAGGCCTTGCACCGAGTATCTCTTTCTTTCAAGACTATATTGATGCTTAATGTTCATCCATACATTAGTCTTCTCAAGTGCTTTGCCATGACTCACACACATCATTTTGGTTGAGCATACTCTTAAGTTGTCTCTTGTATATGTTGCTCAACCATTTGTTTGTTGCAAGTGCTAGGCTTTGTTACCTTCATGCTCACTTGCACTTGGTGTGAGTTTCTATTGATCTTGGGGGAGTGATGATCCTATTTTGTGCACTTGGTATCCTAATGAAAATATTCTAAGGAGTGCATAAATTATGGGGAGCTTCACTAGTGTCTTTAGAACACTCCGTTGCTATGTCGTGAGGTTCTATTGATTTTGGGGGAGCGACGATCCTATTTTGTGCTCGTTGTATCCAAATACAAAACTAAATTGTGCACAAATCATGGGGAGCTTCTCTAGTTTCTCTAGAACACTCCTTTGCTCTTATCATAATATCTTTTATTCATTTGGCTTATCGGATCATTGGTCTAGTTGGGTCAATTGGTATCTTTTGATAGCTTGGTTCAATTGGTTTCCTTTGATTTCTTGATTGCGTGTTTTTCTCCATTTGTTATGCCTTTGTGGCATATCATTCTTTTGCAATCTTTGGGCCTCAATATAGTTTGTCTTCCTCCAAGTATTTACAGTTGGATATATGTATTGCATTCCACTCTCTATTTTGAGGAATACATAATTTATGGAGGAACACAATTTATATTGACCTTCTAAGTTTTTCGCCCATTTTGGCAATCGATGCCAATGGGGGAGAAGATTCAGAGAGTTTAGTCTTGTGAGGAAGTTTAGAGAGTTGTCTCTTCTCTCTTCTTGCTTTGGTTTTGTTCCTAAGCTTTTGCATCTCATGCGCATACATTATTGTTGCATGGTATGGTGATGCATAATTCCTTATATAAACTCTCTTGAAAGTGATTGTCATCAATTACCAAAATGGGGGAGATTGAAAGAACATGCGGTGCCCCCATGTTTGGTTTTGGTAATTGATGACAATCTCTATGGACTAATGGTTTCCTTGAGTTATATTTGATGGGTTTGTCCATAGGCTTTTCTTGGAGTTCATTTGTTGGTTTCAAGGAGAGTTTGTGATGACCAAGGTGCTATTAAGGAATTATCCAAATATTGGTCTTGTGAGTGTTGAGCTTATTGCAAGCATGTCTTGAAGAAGAAGAGTGTGTTATCATTCATGTTTACCTTCAAGACATCATCCAAATGAAGAGAGTTGGAAAGATTCAAGGTTTATCAAGACTAAGTGAAGGAGTGAATCAAGTTGATCAACACACAAAGCGTAGAAGATGTACCGAGAGGGATCAAGCAATCCCATGGTATGGTAAGCATTTCAATCACGCTTTGTGTACTAACCCATGGTCTTCGTGAGAGTTCTTTGTGGGGTTAGGGTGTGGTGTGCAAGTTCAAGTGGAGCATCACGAAGAGATCAAGTGCTTGAAGCTTGCCGTCCATTGTGGTGACAATGGACTTGTGAAGATATGCCGAAGAGTGGCTCACCCATAGTGGAGTTTGGGGGAGCAATCTACTAGTCTTCACCGAGACAATGCAATCAAGAAAGGTGGTCCAACTTGAGGAAGTCAAGATCATCTACATCTAGCTCAAGTGGACTTTGTGCAGAGCAAATGTTTGCCCTTGATAGGTTTTCTATTTTACCGGTCTCGTGGTGGTAGTTGGGAGACCGGGTTATAGGATCGTTTGCCGTACTATCAAGGGGGGCTCTCAAGTTGGTAGCTTGATCGTATCGTTAGTAGAGAGCTCAAACCATTGCATCCTTGCATCATGTTTCTTGGTTCTTGTTTGGTTCTCTTTGTGAGTCTTAGAGCTTATGGTCATCTTGATGACAAGCTTGACTTCATCGAAAACGGAGTTCACATGCGTCTTCTATGATGTTTTCGGTGTTGGAGGTTTTACCGGTCTTATCCGAGAAAGGGTTCTCACCATTTTCTTATGGGCCTTTTCTAAGTTGCTTATTATTGGTATTTCTATCAAGATTGTGTTAGCCCTTGTCGTTAGCTTTCCAACAAACTTGGTTTCATCGAATTCGGATTCCGTATGCAAAAGTTATTGACGTTTTGGTGTACTGAAAAGGCTGCAGCGGTACTACCGCGCGTAGGAGCGGAAGTAATTTTTTAGTACCGCTTTCGGGAGCGGTACTACCGCTTGGAGCAGTACTACCGCGGCTACTTCCGTGGCTACTTCCGCTCGGGACCAAAAACTCGTCACAAGTCCAGCGGTGGTAGGCACGGATGTAATTTTTTAGTACCGCTCGCAAGCAGTAGTACCGCTACCCTTAGCAGTACTACCGCTACCCCTAGCGGTAGTACCGTGAGGTCAAGCGGTACTACCGCTCCGACGGTTTTTCTGGCCTTTTTGCCTCCTCGCTGTTGTTTTTCGAAGGGATTCTACTGCCCTAGCGGTAGTACCGCTCCTGGAGCGGTAGTACCGCTCTGTGCGGGCTGTGAGCATAACGGTTGGATTTTTTCCCCACCTATAAAAGGGGCTCTTCTTCCCCAATGAACCCAACCCTTCGAGCTCATGTTCTTCCCCCATTGTTGACCTTCTTAGAGCTTGCTATCTCTCAATCCCTCCATGGATTCTTGCTAGTTTTTGGGGGAAAAGAGAGAGGAGATCTAGATCCACATTTCCACCAATCACTTTCTCCTCTAGGTGAGGGGAACCCCTTGGATCTTGATCTTGGAGTTCTTGGTGTTCTCCTTCTTGTTCTTCCTCTCATTTCCCTCCCTAGCATTAGTTGCTTCGGTGGGATTTGGGAGAGAAGGACTTGGGCACTCCGTGTGTCCTTGCCATTGCATTTGGTGCATCGGTTTGAGTTCTCCACGGTGATACGTGGAAGTTACAAGTTGAGAAGCTTATTACTCTTGGGTGCTTGGTACCCTTGAGCTTGTTCCTCTTGGGTGCTTGGGTGCCCTAGACGGTTGTGGTCACCTCGAAGCCATATTCCATTGTGGTGAAGCTTCGTGGTGTCGTTGGGGAGATAGCCCCAACCTTGTGGTGTTCGGAGCTCAATCATTGTGGTGTAAAGCTCCGGGCAAGCGTCGGGGTCTCCAATTAGGTTGTGGAGATCGCCCCGAGCAATTTGACGGGTTCCGGTGACCGCCCCCAAGGGTTGCCAAAGTGTACGGGTTCGATGACCGCCCCCAAGGGTTGCCATTTGTACGGGTTCGGTGACCGCCCTCAAGGGTCCCTTAGTGGAATCACGGCATCTTGCATTGTGCGAGGGCGTGAGGAGATTACGGTGGCCCTAGTGGCTTCTTGGGGAGCATTGTGCCTCCACACCGCTCCAAACGGAGATTAGCATCCGCAAGGGTGTGAACTTCGGGATACATCGTCGTCTCCGCGTGCCTCGGTTATCTCTTACCCGAGCCCTTTACTTATGCACTTTACTTTGTGATAGATATATTGTTTCTTGTCATATATCTTGCTATCACCTAGTTGTTTATCTTGCTTAGCATAAGTTGTTGGTGCACATAGGTGAGCCTAGTTGTTGTAGGTTTTGTGCTTGACAAATTAACCGCTAGGTTTATTCCGCATTTGTTCAAGCCTAAACCGTAATTATTTTAAAGCGCCTATTCACCCCCCCCTCTAGGCGACATCCACGATCTTTCAAATAGGAATTTGGAGCTAGAAGAAGAATTCAAGTCTACACGCGACGGATATGAGGAGGAGATGAAGATACTTGTGGAGACGAATGATGATTTGACCCGGAAGTTAGGGATACTCATGGGAGAAGAAGACGAGGAAGAAGAACCCAAGGAGATTCCACCGGAAGACTATATCATCATAGATGACACGGATTCGGAAGCTGAGGATAGCAAGGACGAAGACTATGAAGATGAAGCTGGAGCAGATATTATGGAATCCTCTGCCGATCAATATTTTTAGATGACCACCCTGTGACTAGTAGTTTACCTCCATATATTAGATTTAGAGCACCTTTGTAACGATCGTTAGATTTGCAAGACCTTGTTTGAAATTGATTGGTGTGATATGATTGTGTGTTTGTCTCATGTGCATATGGGTAGTGATTTCCCTTAGACCTCTTTTCTATTCTAATATCTTCCCTCTACACCCATCAGATGCCTCCAAGACGTGAATTCGAGTTTCCCCCTGAGCTCACCCAGTTGATCCAGCAGCAGAACACCCTGATGCAACTTCTTGTCCAGAACACTCAGAACAACAACAACAACAACAACAACAACAACAACAACAACAACAACAACAACAACAACAACAACAACAACAACAACAACAACAACAACAACAACAACAACAACAACAACCCTCCACCACCACCACCTGTGTTTGCTAGCAGCATCGAACCAATTGTGGCTGATGACTGGCTACGCAAGATTGGAAGGGATTTGACCACCGCCAATTGCTCGGATGCTAAGAAGGTGCGATTTGCCGCACACCAGTTGTCTGGACCAGCCGCAGCATGGTGGGAGCACTACACAACCACTTACCCCGTAGCCAATGTGACTTGGGATCAATTTCAGCAAGCTTTTTGTACCGCCCATGTCTGAACTGGAGACATGAGTATGAAGAAGCAGGAGTTTCGCAATTTGCGCCAAGGAAATCGTACTGTGGCCCAGTACGTAGATGAGTTTAGTACCCTATCTCGTTATGCCCCAGATGATGTGGCCACAGATGCCAAGAAGCAGGAGAAATTCATGGAAGGGTTGAATGATGAGATGAGTGTACAGTTGATGGTGGCAACTTTCAATAACTACCAGGAGTTGGTTGACCGTGCCCTGATGATTGAAAGGAAGCATCAACAGATTGAGAGTCGCAAGAGGAAGTATGGGCAAGGAAAGTATAATTCTGGAGCTCAGCAGAAGCCTCGCTTTACCCCTAAAGCGGTAGGACACTTTCAGCATACCCATGGAGGAAGTAGCTCGCACAAACACAATGGCACCAAGAATGGGAATGGAAATGGGAATGGAGCCAATGGAAACCAGAACCGCCCTACACCGTCCACACCCACCAAGAGGGATTTTAGCCATGTCACTTGTTACAAGTGCGGGAAGACTGGACATTATGCTAATGAATGCCCAGAAGTTAAGAATGGGAACGGCAATGGAAGCGCCGGGAAGAAGCCCAACCCGTTCAACAAAGGACAAGTGAACCACGTGACTGTGGAGGAAGTAGAGGAGCAACCAGATGCAGTTATAGGTAAGTTCTTAGTTAAGTCCTTTACTGCACTCGTTCTTTTCGATACTGGTGCATCGCATTCATATATTTCAAGGGGATTCGTGGATAAGTATAAGCTGCCGACCCAAGCCCTTAGATCGCCCATGTTAGTGACCTCACCAGGAGTAGAGTATATGGCTAAGTCATGGTGTGATCAGTTGCCCTTAAGGATTGGTAATTACATATTCCCTTCGGACCTAATAGTATTAGAATCTCAAGGACTGGATGTGATATTAGGCATGGATTGGTTATCTAAGTATGAAGGGAATATTGAATGTGCCAGTAAGACCATTTTGCTTACTACGCCGGAAGGAAGAAGGATCAAGTATGTATCCCGGCATGAGTCAAAGAGGAGTAGATTAAATTCCTTGTCAGGAGTTGTACAGGAGGAAGTGCCAGTAGTGAAGGATTATCCGGATGTGTTTCCAGAGGAGTTACCTGGCATGCCACCGGATAGAGATATAGAGTTTTTGATTGAACTTTTGCCAGGCACCGGGCCAATTTCTAAGAGACCATACAGGATGCCCGCAAAGGATTTGGAGGAAATTAAGAAGCAGATTAAGGAGTTACTGGATAAAGGATTCATACGCCCAAGTTCTTCGCCTTGGGGTTCGCCAGTACTTCTAGTGGAGAAGAAGGATGGATCGTTAAGAATGGTTGTTGATTACCGAGTATTGAATGAAGTAACGATCAAGAACAAGTACCCATTACCGATGATCAATGATCTGTTCGATAGATTGCAAGGAGCTAAGATATTTTCCAAGATCGATCTGCAATCAGGGTACCACCAATTGAAGATCCGAGAACAAGATATACCTAAGACGGTCTTTACCACTAGGTATGGGTTGTATGAGTATACCGTTATGTCGCTTGGTCTGACAAACGCACCGGCATACTTTGTGAACCTGGTGAACAAAGTGTTTATGGAGTATTTGGATAAGTTCGTCGTAGTGTTCATAGATGATATATTGATCTTCTCGAAGGACAAAGAGGAGCATGAAGAACATTTGCGTTTGGTATTGGAGAAGCTCAGAGAACATCAGTTATATGCCAAGTTTAGCAAATGTGAGTTTTGGTTGAAGGAAGTCGGATTCCTCGGACATGTTATATCCGGAGAAGGAATAGCAGTAGATCCCGCTAAGGTGGACACTGTGACCAATTGGGAAGCACCGACAACAGTTGGAGAGATTCGGAGTTTTCTTGGACTCGCAGGATACTACCGGAGATTTATCGAGAATTTCTCGAAGATTGCGAAGCCAATGACGGAGTTGTTGAAGAAGGACACCAAGTTCTGTTGGACCGAAGAATGTGAGGCCAGTTTCCAGGAATTGAAGAAAAGGTTGGTCCCATCCCCTGTGTTGATTCTGCCAGATCAGCATAAGGACTACGAGGTGTACTGCGACGCTTCACGTCGAGGACTTGGAGCAGTTCTTATGCAGGAAGGAAGAGTTGTTTCGTATGCTTCACGACAACTGAACCCTCATGAGATGAACTATGCCACCCACGATTTGGAGTTAGCAGCCGTAGTGCATGCATTGAAGACGTGGAGACATTTTCTCATTAGAAATCATTGTGAAGTGTATACGGATCACAAGAGTTTGAAGTATATATTCACTCAGAAGGAGTTGAATCTTAGGTAAAGGAGATGGCTGGAACTCATTAAGGATTATGACATGAGATTACATTATCATCTCGGAAAGGCTAATGTAATAGCTGATGCGCTAAGCTGTAAGAGCCATGTCAATACCCTAATTATGGAGGAGTTTCCAAAGGAGTTAGCCGAGGACCTACGAGAACTACGTATGGAGATAGTTCCGAGAGGCTACGTAGCAACACCAGAAATCCAGTCTACCCTGATGGATAAAATCAGAGAAGCCCAGAAAGCTGACAAGGAGGTTGTCGCTATAAAGGAGAGGATGAGCGAAGGAAAGGCTAAAGGATTTCGTGAGGACGAACACGATACCTTATGGTTTGAGGATCGAATCTATGTGCCCAATGACCCGGAGATTAGGAAGTTGATTTTACAGGAGGCCCATGATTCGCCATACTCGATTCACCCAGGAAATACTAAGATGTATTTGGATTTGAAGGATATTTTCTGATGGACCGGTATGAAGAAGGATATTGCGGAGTATGTAACAGTTTGTGATGTATGCCAGAGAGTGAAGGCAGAACATCAGAAGCCAGCAGGATTATTGCAACCTATGCCAATATCCGAATGGAAGTGGGAGAAGCTTGCCATGGATTTTATCACCGGATGGCCCAGGACCAAAGCAGGATATGATTCAATCTGGGTAGTAGTAGACCGATTGACGAAGGTAGCCCACTTTATTCCTGTGAAAACCAGATATACCAGTGCCAAGTTGGCTAAGATATACATGACCAGAATTGTATGTCTGCATGGAGTTCCGAGGAGCATTGTATCAGATAGAGGAACCCAGTTTACCTCAAAGTTCTGGAATCAGTTACATGAAACTTTGGGAACCAGGCTAGAGTTTAGCACAATATTTCACCCGCAGACAGATGGATAGACGGAAAGAGTCAATCAGATTTTGGAGGATATGCTAAGAGCCTGTGCATTAGATTATGGATCTAGTTGGGATGACAACTTGCCCTATGCAGAGTTCTCATACAACAACAGCTACCAAGCCAGTTTGAAGATGGAACCGTTCGAGGCATTGTATGGAAGGAGATGCCGAACACCGTTGTCGTGGGACGAAGTTGGAGACCGACAGCTGTTTGGACCAGACTTAATCAAAGAGTCTGAGGAGAAGGTGAAGTTGATCCGAGATAGACTGAAAGTAGCTCAGTCCAGACAGAAGAGTTATGCAGACTCGAAGCGCAAGGAGATAACCTATGAGATCGGAGATAGAGCGTACCTGAGAGTATCGCCTCTGTGAGGAGTTAAGCGTTTCGGAGTTAAAGGGAAGTTAGCCCCGATTTTTGTGGGACCTTACCGTGTTTTGGAACGCATGGGAGAGGTTGCTTATAAGTTGGAATTACCCGAAGGATTGTCAGAAGTGCACGACGTGTTTCACGTATCGCAGCTCAAGAAGTGTCACGCGGAGATGGTCGATATACCGCTTAGAGACACAGTACCCCTGGAAGCAATTCAGTTAGACAGTGATTTGACCTACGAGGAGAAGCCTGTTAAGATTCTCGAATTTTCGAGCAGAGTTACACACAGTAAGGTTATCAAGTTTTGCAAAGTTCAGTGGAGTCACCACACCGAGGAAGAAGCCACCTAGGAACGAGAAGATGATCTACGCAAGGACCACCCACACCTGTTCTCTAGCCAAGTCGAATCTCGAGGGCGAGATTCATTCTAAGGGGGGTAGGTTTGTAACATTCCAAATTTTCAATTTGGAATGTTATACATAGATCATATTGCATTTGCATGTTTTTGCATTTTGTTCGTGGAGTTCCTCGAAATTCTAAGCAACTCAAGGACCTACGGAGAGAGTTGGGAATTTTATCGTTTTCGTATTTGAGTTCGCTCGAATACCGGTACGAGGACAGTGTGATTCTAATTATTTTTCTCTCCTAAAAATATTTCTAAATACAAAATATGAGCGGAGATAATATGACTTCTCCAAAATAACAGAAATATTGGAGGAAATATGTTAAAATCACTTTTGATATTTTTCTGGATTTATTTGCGGATTTATTTGCATAGGAAAAATATGCGTTTTTCAAAATTGCATTTAGGTCCGGGAAAAATGTTCACTTTGTCCTAAATATTATTAGAGGACGGTGAAAATTTATTCCGGGAATTTTGGAGTCCGTTTGGTATTTCTTTTGTTAATTTTTCTGCGCCGGGACTCTTTTAGAAAAAAAAAACAGGAAACCGACTTAGACTCGTAAAGGACCGGGACTCTGGGCTTTATAAAGCGCCAGAGCCGGCCCGTTTTGGCCCCAGCCCACCAGCGCCGAACCCTAGCGCCGAGCCGCCGCCGCCTCGCTCGCTCGCCGCCGCCGCCGCCTCGCCCGCCCGCCGCCGCCGCCGCGCTGCGCCAGCCGCCGCCGCCGCCCGCTCGCCGCCGCCCCGCACCGCCGTTCCGCCGCCGCGCCGCGCCACCCCGCCGCCCGCCGCCGCGCCGCCCCGCCGGAGTCCCGCCGGAGTTCCGTCGGAGTTGGTTGAGAAGAGGTAGTTTTTTTTTCGTTTAACCGATCGGTTTTGTTTAGGAAAACCTAGATCTGTTTTTTTAGAATAGATCGGTTCGGTTTTTTTTCGGTTTAGCTATTTAGCGGACGTTCGTCCGGACGTTCGTTTTAACGAACGGTTTTCGTTAGTTAACCACAGACAACGAACGTTCGTTCGTTAGCCTGTTCGTCATTTTTCTTTTTCGGGGTATTTATCCGCGGTTATTCCGATCGCGATTTCTGCCCTGATCTTGTTTCACATTTTTCTTTTCGCTCGAGAGTCGGAATCGGGTGATTCAAAATCCCAGATCTTCGTCTCGAAGCCCTCTTTACGTTAGATCAACTTGAACAAAGTTTTGGCTACTGTAAAATTTGACTTTAGGCCAACTAGTAAACCGGAGATCGTTTCTTTTGCAGTTTGAGTTTCGTTGCTTCTTTCGAGTTGATTCTTTTTGCAAACCGGAGTTCTTAAGTTGAACTTTCTAGTTAGATCTCTTATTTGAGTTTTACCTGTGCATTAGTTAAGTACTTATTGTATGCTTGTTTGTTTGATTGCGATAGAGTACCCGAAGTGCGCCGGTTGCTACTTTGAGTCTCTAGGTTTTGCGGATCATCAGCAAGGCAAGTAACACTTTGATCATGCTTTCCAATTACCCAGTTTTCATTGCATTAGTCAAACCCTCACACATTGCATGAGTAGGATCAATTAACTTGTGGGATTGGGAAGTAGATTGAGGTAGTACCTATTACCTGCATTACATTCAAACCTTTGGGAGTTACTTCTACGTTTGCTGCTAGGACATGCTATGCTCGTAGACGTGGATTGGGTGAGTGAAGTCCATGACAGATGTGAGTTTGTTAATTAATGGTTCAACTTAAGGTGGCAACATTAATACACATCTAGGTGGATTGTGGCATCTGGGTATTCTAGTGATTGCCTGTTTTTCTTTTGGACCGCCACCCAGGCTCAAAGGGATCATGAGACTATTCATACTAGAAACTTCCGTGTGCAGCCACAATGCTATTATGGGCTCTAGCATAGTATGTGTAAGTTGTGCGAACTCTTACAATGGTGGACTAGCAGATGTAGGGGATGTAGGTTGGTACGGTCCGCCCGATCGTAAGGTGATAGCGCTTCTGAAAGACTATGTCTCGGTCATCCGTTTCTCAAACACCATGTAGTGCGAGAAACCAAACGGAGGCGATCGAGTCTTGTGGGAAAAATGCACAAACCTCTGCAGAGTGTACAAACTGATCATGATTAGCCGTGTCCCCGGTTATGGACGTCTTGAGTATCTAGTATTTGGATTTTCATGTGCATCTCATCATGTTACTTTAATTAATTTTGTTGGGTTTAATGATGAACTTTAATTGGGGTTGAGAGGATGTCTATCTTCTCAACGATGTTTCAACTACCATGATAGTTAATTAAAATGCATTCCTTTGAAGTAGGGAAAAATTGGCTTTACGCAAAAACTTAACCATAGAGCTTTCCACCAGCCATACTGCATATAGTATAGCTTTACTTTCATTGCATTCTCTTGTGTTACCTTGCCAGCATATTCAATGTGCTGACCCGTTTTTCGGGCTGCAACGTTTCATGTTGCAGACTTTTCAGACGACGAGTAAGATGCCTTTTAGGTCGTGTTTCTATACTCAGTGATGCCGCTGGAGATGATGGACTCACTTATCTTCCAAGCCTTCCGCTGTTATCGTATTAGATGGCCTTCAGCCATATTTATTGTAATAAATTCATCGTTGGACTATCGATGTAATAAGTGTGTGATTGCTACTCTGTTATAAATCCTTCAAGTACTGTGCGTGTCAGCGTTACTGATCCAGGGATGACACTGATGCACAGAGATCAGACTGTTTGAGGTCTGGTCGCTACAGTATAGCCGCGCCCATGTGCATCACTTGTTTTCTGCTTTTCTGTTTTCATTAAATTCACCGGGTTTCTTCGTTTCTTTTCTCTTAGTTTTCACTTACGTTATTTATTTTTATTTTCCTTTTCTTATCTTATCTTTTTTGTCGGTTTTTATTATTTTTTCTATTTTGAACATATGCCTACTCTTTTTCAATACACGATATAATGTTTTATGTACATAATATTTTTTATATAAATTGACATTTTCAAGTACATGATGAACAAGTTTTTTTAATATATGATTTTGAACATATTTTTTCGTACATGGTCAACATTTTCGATACACATTGAATATTTTTTAGGGGAAAGAAACATGTTTTGTTTCATTTGTTATCCATTTCTGTTTTTTATTGAGGTTCTTTGTTTTTGTTTGTTTCTTTGTCAATTTTCATCAATTTCCTTGTTAGCAACATATGCCCACTTTTATGAGTACACATTCAACATTTCTTTGTACACATCAGAAACAAAATTTGTATACAAGTTTAACATTTTGAAATACATGATTAACATTTATTTTGAAAATTTATATTTATTGATGTCTACTTCTCCATACAAATTGTTTATTTAAGTAAATATCTCACAAACTTTTTAATAGACATTTTACTTTTTCAGATACGGGTTTAACATTTTTTGAACACATGATCAGCATTTTGTTTACTACACACATTGTTTTTATTTTCTATATGGAAAAATTGATCATGTATTTTAAAAATGTTAAAATGTGTGTAAAAAAGTGTTCTTCGTGAGCACATAAAATGTGTAACTTGCATTAAATCGAAAAATATAAATTGTAAAAAAATTATTACGTGTTTAAAAAGTTAATAACATATATATAAACGATCCTGACATATACGACAAATTCATTGCGTGTGTGTGGAAATATTATCTTTGTCAATAAAAAATGTTCACTCTCTATTAAAAAATGTTGAACATTTGTTTTCAACAAAATGTTAATCATCTATTTGAAAAAAGTTAAAACATGTATTAAACTTGTATTAGATATATACCAAAATTGTATAATGTGTTCAGAAAAGTAGACATCAACCAATGAAAGTTGACAGAGAAATAAAAAAAAACAAAGAGCCTTAATAAAATCCGTAAAAGAATAACAAACACAAAATGCAAACCATAGAAAGCCAATGCAAACAGAGAAACCGAGAAAGAAGCAAAGAAAAATACTAAGGAAAAAAAACATAGAAAAAAGAAGGTAGAAAGAAAGAACAGGAAAACATCAGTGAAATTGAGAAAGAAACAAAGAAAAAAGAAAAAAAATGAAGTAGGAAAAACCGTGAAATGAACGAAGAAACCCGGTAAAAAATGGAAGAAAACATAAAATGAAAAGCCAACGAAGAAACAAAAGAAGAAAACCAAAAGAAAATGAAAAATAAACAGTGGAAAAGAAGGACAGAAATGGGCCAGCCCAAAAGCAACATCTGGAGGATATCCTTTGGGCGAGTGTACCATTGCGGTGCCTCGCTAGAGGCGATATATACAAACACATCGTTAATGTGATCTAAAGCTGAAAATGGGTTGGTCACAGCGGGTCGAAAAAGGTACGTTGGTTATTCGGAGACACCAGGCGGAAACTAGAGGGATCGACCTGTCAAATGCAACCCTAAGCAATGACGTGTGGACGTATATTTGGGGGGACAAAGAATACACAACTCGCAAATATTATTCCTTTTGCTTTCGAGACATCCAGGGACACCAAGCCTTTCGACTGCTGTGGAAATCCAAATCAACCATGAAGATTAAAGTCTTCGGATGGCTGTTGCTCTCGGACCGCTTAAACACAAGGAATATGCTTAAACGGCGCCACTACAATGTTGGGAGCAATCAAGATTGCATACTCTGTGGAAGACACATAGAAGAAACATTGGAACACCTGTTCTTTGAATGCCACATCAGCACGCAATGTTGGGACACGCTGGGGATCGATTGGCACGGTGGAATATCACGCTTGGATATGGTTTCAAGGGCGAGAGAAGCATGGAGAAGACCACTCTTTATGGAAGTTTTCCTTCTGGCTGCGTGGAGTATTTGGAAAGAACGCAAGAACAAGCACTTTAGAGGGATTACTCCTTCCCGTTTAGCTTGGCTCAATAGATTTAAGTCTGACTTCTCACTCCTAGTCCATAGAGTCAAGGAGAAACATAAACACCTCATCCCTCTAATCTTGTCCTCTCTACATTAATATAGCACTTCTTGCCTTTTCCCAAAGGGAAAATGGATTTGTAATCTAACCATGTAACCTATTACACCCATTAATTTAATTCTTTCATAGTAGGGGGTTCCCCAACCCCCTACTGTTTACGGTCAAAAAAAGGTACAATGGTTATTTATTTTTCTTGTGTCAAATCTGAAGTATTATTTGTAGTTTATAGTAATTCTGTAAATTAACAATATGTGTTTGAAAGTAAATAAATGTACACACACACTTAAAAGACATTTCACCAAAAAGGAATGCTGAAACATTTAAAAGATCTTCACACCATTTTAAAATAGACTTCATGACATAAAAGCGAAATAATATCATGCATACAAAATAAAAATATTCATTGCATATTTATAAATCGTTCACATCATAAGGAAAACTCATTTGTCTTAAAAAAGTTCATGCATTTGAGAATAATTGTTATGTATGTACGAATGTTGTACATGTGTGTTCAAATATATGTCCACATTTTTTTTAAATGTTGATATATTTTGAGAATTAAAGAAAATGGCGGAAATAGAACAAAAGAAAACAAAAACAAAACAATTATTTAAGATACCGCCGCTATCCCAAACTTTTGTTAATATATTCTTAAGGCATGATAGTTCTGCACTAGGCAAGACTTTTGTTGTACCTGTGCGCTTAGGCTTTTTAGATCTAAAATAAAAGATCACAATTTCCAAATAAGTATCTAGAATTTGTGGTCTTTTGTAACTTTTAATTTTTATAACAGTTGGACCTTTAAAACACAATATCACTTATATATAGATAAATTTAAAGTAATCGTGTGGGCCTATAAAATGTTCTGATCCATAAAGGGTGCCTATGTTTCTCATATCAACGTAAATATAGTTATAAAAAATCATGTAGCCTACAAGAAATCACTGTAGAGATTGTTCATGTATGTCATAATAATTGTTCCGAAGGTCCACAAGTATGTTCACATTCGTCACATGATTTGCTTCGATAGTTCACAAATAGAGTTCATGTGTTCACGAGAATTGTTCTAACGGTTACAAAAATGTTCATGTATCACATAAAAATAATGCCAAGTGTTCATGGAATTCTTTCATTGAAAAATCCATCTTCCATTGAAGAATGTTCATCAACATCAATACATAAGCTTACATGGTCATGAAAAAAATATTAAGGAAAAAAAACATAAAACCGTAGTAAAAAATGGAAATAAAATATGTAATTGTTCATGAATAAATTATAATAGCTTCATTCAATAGTTATATGGTTCTAGCAAATTCTACAAAGTAAAATTTAGGCGTAGGAAAAATGAAAAAGAAAAGAAAACAAAAAGAATAATGGAAATGGATAGGAAAATTATAGCACAAATTAACCTAGTGGAAGTAACACACAGAATTGAAACCAATGGTGTGCAGGTCAACCTGGCAATCTGAACCGAATGGGCATGGTAACCTGATTATTCATGGTAGGATATGGGCACAACTTCGTGCACGTCGGTTATCCACATGTTGCCTGATTAATTTTAATTAAATATTTTTATTGTGCATGGTGTGTTGGCTTTTTGGTGAAATAGTCTTGGAATGTTGGAGCGTGTTAGCATGGTCCTACCCACTTTTTTTAGACAAACACACAACTTTATGACTTGAATGCAAGAATGTTTATAGGTATAGAGATAGGGTCATAAGGGAGACCCAGTGTTGGTATCCTGGATTATGGGGTGCTAGCCACGTCAACCTTCTGGTCATGGGCCGGGCCGAGGAGCTACCAAAGATCGATGAATGGGTCATGCAGGCCCTCGTCCTCGGTGTAGTCAAAATGAAGATCTCCTGGAGACTTGGCGTACACTTCAAGCGTATTTGAAAGAATAACATTTTGTCACTAGATTTTAACCGACCATGTGTAAACCCTAGATAACCCCGGTGCCTATATAAGCCATGGGGTTTAGTCTGTAGAGGCAAACATACACAGTTTTAGAGCTTAGAACATCTTCATACAATCTCGAGGTAGATCATCTTGTACCATGTACCCCATCACAATCAATATATAAGAAGCAGGACATAGGGTTTTACCTCATTAAGAGGGTCCGAACCTGGGTAAAATACCGTGCCCTAATTCTCCAATTATCATCTAGCTCTAATCACCAAGCTTGGGCCTCCCACCCGAGATCTGCCAGTTTTAGCCCTGGTACCCAACCAAACAAGGCAACCTATACCTAAATATGATGCGTGTTTTTCAAGGCTATGCGCCTCGAAATTAAAGTTTTTATGCTCGTTTACAAAAAGGCAACTGTGAAAAGGAGATTTTCGCCTCTTGTTCTCTTTGATGATTGCACTGTAGGCTCCACTATATCCTTGTTATCTGTTACCACCACTAAGCAATCAGAAGCAATGTCCACTTTCTTGAGGTCCAGATCCTCCGCTATAGCTATACCTTCCTAACAAGGCAGAGCTTGTAAGAAACATGGGTCTTCAATATTTTTGACAACAACTGCTGGTGCGCCAACATATGCTCTAGAAGCATTCCTGCAAAATGCTACTGCCGCACCTCTTGCGCCTCCTTGAGCAAAGGCACCATCAACATTTACTTTCCAATGGTCCAGCTGAGGTGGAAGCCACCTATTTTTGGTATCATGTATGATTCTGGGCTTAGAAACAACCAATTGTTCCAGCGCTTGTACCTCCTCAAGATATGTTTCAAAGAACTATCGCGTAGTAGCTGAACTTTGGAAGGTGTTCTCATAGATGGCCTTTTTGGCAAAATCAAATCTCCCAAAAAGGGATAGACATTCTTAAGAACTGCACATATTAAAATAGGTCCTACCTATTAATGATAAGTAGCTTTCCAACACAAGTCTCCAACGTGCTGGCCCTTTTAGCTCATTTGAAGGCCGAGCATGCGCACTACTGAAACTGCTACTAATCCCCGAGCGGATTTTGTAATTAATAACAACATATATGCCATTGAACTAATGTCTATCAAAGATAGACTTCAGGAAAAAATCAATGTTGGCATGGCAAGGACATGTGGATGTGAACCCCTCAAAATGCTATTGAAACATATTAGCAAAAGCTCTAAGACTCTTCATTTTCGGTTACGTGATCTAAGGTCACGTTGAGTCCATAGGAAAGCAAATACTATTGAAAGGGGATGAGGTTTTAATTATGACTTACTTGCTCAAAGTGCTTGAAGATATTGCTCGAACATGAATCATATAGTATATATGATCAACACAGAGATGTTCACCATTGACGACTACTCCATCTCACGTGATGATCGGACATGGTTTAGTTGATTTGGATCACGTATCATTTAAATGACTTGAGGGGTGTCTATCTAAGTGGGAGTTGTTAAGTAATTTGATTAATTGAACTTAATTTATCATGAACTTAGTCCTGATAGTATTTGCATATCTATGCTGTAGATCAATGCCCCGTGCTACCGTTCCCCTGAATTTTAATGTGTTCCTAGAGAAAGCTAAGTTGAAAGATGATGGTAGCAACTACACAGACTGGGTCCGTAACTTGAGGATTGTCCTCATTGCTGCATAGAAGAATCAGGTCCTTGATGCACCGCTAGGTGAAAGGCCTGCTGCAGGAGCAGATGCTAATGTTTTGAATGTCTGGCAAACTCGAAATGATGACTACTCAATAGTTCAGTGTGCCATGCTTTATGGCTTAGAATCGGGACTTCAAAGACGTTTTGAACATCATGGAGCATATGAGATGTTCCAAGAGTTGAAGTTAATATTTCAAGCAAATGCCCGAGTTGAGAGTTATGAAGTCTCCAACAAGTTCTGTAGCTGCACGATGGAGGAGAACAGTTCTGTCAATGAACACATACTCAGAATGTCTGGATATCTTAATCACTTGACTCAGCTGGGAGTTAATCTTCCAGATGATAGTGTTATTGAAAGAGTTCTCCAATCACTGCCACCAAGCTACAAAGGCTTCATGATGAACTATAATATGCAAGGGATGGAAAATACAATTCCCGAGCTCTTCGCAATGCTCAGAGATGCGGAGGTAGAAATCAAGAAGGAGCATCAAGTGATGATGGTTAACAAGACCACTAGTTTCAAGAAAAAGGGCAAGGGAAATAAAGGGAACTTCAAAAAGAATGGCAAGCAAGTTGCCACTCCCGGGAAGAAGCCCAAAGCTAGACTGTAACATCCCAAAATTTCCCAAAATTTGGAATGTTAATAATAAGTTATGATTTGAGTGACTTGTTGTGATTGTCAAGTAAAAAAAAACTTTTGAGACTTGTTAAAAAAAATCAAATTGGATTTCTTTGTTTCTGACTCCTATGAAATATTCTGAACCACCTTCAGATTTATGGAGCGAGAATAAAATGACTTTCTCAAAAATAAATGGTGGATGGATATTTTGTAAAGGAGTTATTTGAAATTTGGAGTTCCATTTGAAATTGGGTGTTGTTTGGATTTTTAATGCCATTTAAATATTTTCAAGGTATCCAAATAAAATTTAATGAGAGGAGATAATGTGACTTCTCCAAAAAAAAAATTGGAAATATTTAATACGGTACAATTATCCTTTTGTTAATTTGCTAAACTCTAAATTGATTTTTTTAGTAAATCAGTTATGTCCATAAAGCATTAATAGTAGTTTATGCACATATTTTACTTTTTTAATTTCTGAAAACTAATTTTCGTGGACTCTAAAAAATATTGCCACTAATGTAAACATTTTTATTATTTGTTTTAAGTAAACATATTATGCACGTACTTATATATGTAATTATAATTCAATCCTAATTCCTAAACTCTACACCCAGTCCATTTCTCTCTCTCTAAATCTCGCACAGGAACAAGGCAATATCACAACACAACACATCTTGTTTTTTTTTCCTTGCCTTTTCCCTTTGGGCCATTTTTTTCCCACTAAGGCCCATATTTATTTCAGCCCAAGCCTAAGTGCACTGTTGTCTTCCTCCTCCTCTGTTCGTTCAAACTGAACACCAACAGAGAAATAGAAACTTCACCATTGCGCTCCGTACCTCTTCCTCTTCCCCTAGCATTTGATTCCTTCACCCTTTCGATTTTCCATCAACACGAACATTAAAGAGGAATGCAAGGAGAACCCATTCAGGTAATTAAAACCCAACATTGTTGCCTCAATTAGTCAAACCGATCCGTGAAACGCACAGCCGCAAACAACCATTAATGGCCGCACTAAGCTCGCTGTGGATCACCTCGTATGGACTTCCCTAGCGCCTATAAAGAGCACCCGAGGATCTCCTTCTAGTACTCATATTCCTCCCGAAAAAGCCCTCTCCATCTCCCTCCCCATCATCTCGGATTTCTTGCCGGAGTTCGAGTACTGCTGCCTGTTCGTTGAAGCGCATCCCGTCGATAGAGAATCCACAGCCATGTTACTTCTTTATTTATCTCTATATCATCTGTACGCACATATTTGATGTGGACAATTCTCACTAGGACGCCCTGGAGCAGGAGCGTCGCGAAACTTCAGCGGGTTCGCACGTCCTCTCGAGGATGAATTCTGACGCCGTCGCCTGCGCCCATCACTTCTGCCTTGCACGAATCTTACCCATCCATTACTCGTCCGTCGCCGGAGGCCCTACATCGATGAATCGATCAAGGTCCAAGCCGCTGCGGCGCGCTCACGTCCCTGGCGATTTCCCCGGTGAGCATTGTTTCTTCCATCTCTTGATCAATTGATCGATACATGTGTTCTGTTAAAAAAAAGGAACATGATTGGCCTATCGAGTCGAGACACGTGGCAGCCCAATCCTTTTCTCGTATTGATTCTCAGAAAAATACCCAAACTTCGGAAAATCATATCTCTTAGACCGTATGTCCGAATTCGATAAATTTTATATCCGCTGATTCATTGGAACATCTAGTTTATTTTAAAAAGATAAAAATTGGCTTTTGAGCAAATCCAAATTCAGTTTTGTTTTAAAAGGGAAATTAAATATTTTGCTATATCTTTTAATCTATAAATCATATGGAAATGTTCCAATTACCAAAGTTGGTCCCTAGAACCATACCCTTCTGTTGGAACACCTCCCATAAATTTTCATCCATGTGTAGCTACTATTGTTGGCCTCAACACTCCAAATTGCCTTTCTTTTATCGTAATTCAAACCCATCATTAGCTTATTTGACATGAGCCCATGCCATTCATATGAACCAACCCAATTACTTGAATTCTATGTGTAGATCATCATGAGACACCTCTAAACATTCAACCCGGAACATAGCCTTAAAGTATGACTTACGACATAATTCTTTCAGCATCCGAAATTGATCCTATCAAACCATGATGTCCACTGTGTGCCAATTTGATCCAACCTAAGGTATGACTATGTCAAGTCTCCTTCAAGACCAAACTAGATCCTGTCTCAAACCATAGCCATGTCATGATAATTATCCTAAGAATATAATTGTATTGTTAATTTGCATCTTCTATTTGGATCTTCGTTTGGAATTGTTGTGTGTTGAAGTGATTTTTATTCCATCGTTAGATATATCGTAAGGTGCAGGAGTGACGATAACGAATAGAGAATCAACTTCAATAATCAGGCAAGTTCACACTTTGATCATAATTTTCAATACCCAGTTTTTACTATGCATTAGTTTCACCCTCAAAGATTGCATGAGTAGGATTGGGAACATATGGTTATGCTATGTAGTTCATGTGGTAGGAACCTATGACCTTTGATCACCCCGGGAATATTCGTTATGTCATATTGCTTAGCCATGCTCGTAGACGGGGATTGGTATGTGTGATACATGCAAGTTGCGAGAGATAATAATTTATCGGGACAACATAAGGTGGCAACTTTAATACACATCTGGGTGGATTGTTTGGGGCACCTGGAGAAACCAGTGCTTGCCCAAGGGGAATCCCGGAGTACCCGTGTGATTACCCTAGGTCCGCCACCCAGGCTCAAAGGGATCATAAGATATTTCATGCCTAGAAACTTCCGTGTGCAGCCACAAGCCATTATGGGCTCTGGCATAGTTGAGTAAGTTGTGTGACCTCTTTCCGTGGTAGACTAGCTGATGTAGGGGAAAGTAGGTGTACCGGTCTACCCAGGGTTTGGAGGAAATACTTCAGAAAGACTATGTCTCGATCTTCCGATCATGGAGGTGGTCGAGTCTTGTGGGGGAAAAGTGCGCAAACCTCTGCAGAGTGTACAAACTAATCATGATTAGCCGTGTCCCCGGTTATGGACAACTTGAGTATCTAGAAGTGAATTATTGGTTGATCTCATCACTCTATTTAATGAAATTATTGGGTTACTAATAACTTGGGAATTTTGGATTGAGTTGGAGGAACCTTCTCAATAATGACATTTTAATTTAGTAGTAAATAAAAAAATTATTCCTTTGTTGTAGGAAAAAAATTAGCTTTATGCAAAATTAAACTTAAAGCCTCCACCAGCCAAATATGTATGCAGTGAATGATATTGTTCATCATTATTCTATGGTGTGAATTTGCCAGTACATTCAACGTACTGACCTACACGGCTGCAACGTCTCATGTTGCAGGATTTATTCGACGAGTAAGTGATACGTTAGGGTTGCGATGTCTACACTCAACTTTGCTGTTGGTATTGTTGGGACTCCACAACCTTGTTGTTACTTCCGCTATGTTGATTGAGGTAATAGTATTTACGTTACTTTATACATGTGATTTATCTCTGTTATAAAACCTCGAGTACTGTGTGTGTCAGCATACTGATCCAGGGATGACACTTAAGCACAGAGACTTCGATCCATTTGGGTCGGGTCGCTACAAGATGGTATCAGAGCACATGTTGACTGTAGGACGTGACCCCTAGAAACTAACAAGCCTTGAGGAGATGTTTCCGTTAAAACTTTATTTTCAAAAGTATTCTTTAACTCTCATCTTCCTATTCTTTATCAAATATTTCCTCTCACCTAAAACTGTTAGACTATACCCTTTTCGCCTTTTACCACCTGGATGATCAACTAAAGCCACTCCAGGAAGGATCCAATATCAGACAACTGATGTCCACCTCGGAGTAAAGAGGATTTCACCATGCATTAGAAGTGTTGAAGCTACAACAGTTGAATACTCCGAAGACTTGAAGAGTTTGACGACTTTGAAGATTATTGACCTTTAGAAGACCAAACCCCTGTTATATACATATGTTAGGTGCGACGATTGTGAGCTGTTATTTGCTTGATATTTTTCTGATGGCCACAAAATAAAACCCATCTCTTCAAAACTATTGTTTGTATTGTGTGTATCCCTCTCTATCTCTCTTATCTCACCCCAAAACCCTAGAACCAATAGAGGATGAATGAAGATAGACTTGTATTCTCTGGACTGATGTCTCAGCCGGAGGCAGAACTATGGATACAAAACATTGATGATCACTTCAGGAAAAAAATGATTCCAAGGAAGTATGATGTTCAATATGCTCTTTAGTACTTTACAAAAAGTGTTGCAACATGGTGGAAAATGCATCAAGCCATACAAGGATGTAATGGAGCAAACAGTTAGGAGGAATTCAAGAAGACTCGTCTGATCCGAAAGCGTGGTGATAACCCGAAGAAGAAACCTGGTGCCTGCAGGATTTGTGGAGAGATAGGACACACCTAGGAGGAGCACAAGGATGAATGCCCTCATTGTGAAGAAAGTCACCAGCTGAAGAATGCTCCACTAGGCAGATTACTTGTTTCTTGTGTGAAGGGACTACCCACTGCCTTGCTCACTGTCACATTTACCCCATGGTACAGCGAACTATCCAATAGAAGAAAGAAGCAATTAAAGAAGCCCTCGTGGAAGTTTTAGAAGAACCTGCGATGAAGGAAGATTTTGAGGACACACCCGAAGAAGATCCAATTAAACTTTACACCAAGTCATGCTATTCATGTGGAGAAGAAGGGCACATCTCCCAGTATTGTCCGAAAGAGTATCTAGTAGAATTCCCGACAGTGGAAGTAGAGTATGACCCACAGGAAATAGAAGCCCTGATTGGTGCGGAATAGTCGATGCGAAAAAGTCTAGGAAGAGAAACAGAGTGTATCCCCAGAACAACCCAATTTCTACAAAGAAGGACCTGAGTCATATCACATGTTACAGGTGCAAGGATTTAGATCATTACGCTTATAAATGTTCGGAGAAGAAGCTAAAAAAATCCAAGGAGGCTACATAATCACAAAGAAGCCTCGAGACATGTCAAAAGTCAATTGTTTTCGCTCCAAAGAAACGGGAAATTTTGCTTGGGAATATTCAGATCAGATGAAAGCTGGAGCTGAGTAGCTGAGATTTCAATATGGATAATAAGAGTAGTAGAAAGCAATTTTATTTTCATAAGTTTGATGAGTCGAATTATGTAATGGGTGCTCGGAGATTGTAATAATTTCATGAAATCAATAAAGTTCATGTGTCATGATTTCATATGTTGAATTTTATGAGTTGTTACTCTATGGACAAAGATTTTGACCATTTTCGAGGATATGAGAAATATGGTCATGGAAGAATTTGTGCATTTCAAGGGTGGTAGTACCCTGTGAGGACTCTTGACCCATCGAAAGGATAATGATATTCCACGGAGTGTACTTTGGACAAAATAAGTTGAGTTTTATCTCGACATGCGGGATACCCCAAGAATATGAAGGGATGAAGTACTATTGGATATAAAGGAGGTATAATGTTGGGAATATGGAACAATTGTAACCCCAGGATGAGTTAAAGTTATACATGTGTTGAAATGTGCCCATCCACATGCCCTTGAATTAATAAGCATCAAGTACTCCCTGGAAGAAGAAATTTCGGAAGAAGTTGTGATTTGATCAGCAGACGTTTCTTAGGAGGATACGAAAAAAAACCGAGAGTTGTGAAGAACGATAGATGTTTTGTTCAGGTTGCAGAAGTAAAGGATATATCTGAACTCAGTTCATCAACAAGAGAAATTCTGCAGTGCTTATGAGGCTGACCGAGTGTTAGAATACGCGATTTACTTATCTGCATATGAGGTAATGATTTGAGTACGGGATGGATTGGCCCCCATACTGGAGACTCTTATTATATACTTTTGTATGTTGGACGGGTAAAGCGGAGAGACTTGAAACCCCAGTAGAGTGTCGTTGCGACAAGACTAACCATAGAATGGGAAGACGTATTACTCTTATATACAGGCAATCATGCCTAACGTAGATTGGACGGTGAGGAAGAAACATGAAGATATTCAAGGAGTTCCATGTGAAGCTATCGACCACCATGAGAGTCTTGGTAGTAGTTTTGGTATCTATGGATTTTGGGAAAGACTTTTCATCGAGGAAAAGCCCAGTTCTAAACCACAGAAGCTCGATGAAGAACCATCAAGGAATAAAGAAATTGCGGAAATCCCCACAAAATTGTTCTTAAGGCTGGTAGCACCCGAACACCCTCGAAGGATAATTGGGTAATACGACAGATTAGCAGAGACTCTAGAATTGTGCAAAAAGCCTTAGACAAAGGCATGCTAAAGAACTAGAATAAAAGGAATTATATTAACAGAAGATATTCCCTCAAGACAGGAATCAAAATGACCAATCGCTAGCCTGCAAAAGTTATGCTAAAACCTTGGGGAAGTAACCCAAGGAACCCAAACCCTAACCTATTTCTTGCTAGCCTTTGCAAATCTCGAGGACGAGATTTCTTTTCAGGGTGGTAGTTTGTAACATCCCAAAATTTCCCAAATTGGATTTCTTTGTTTCTGACTCCTATGAAATATTCTGAACCACCTTCAGATTTATGGAGCGAGAATAAAATGACTTTCTCAAAAATAAAAAACTTTTGAGACTTGTTAAAAAAATCAAATTGGATTTCTTTGTTTCTGACTCCTATGAAATATTCTGAACCACCTTCAGATTTATGGAGCGAGAATAAAATGACTTTCTCAAAAATAAATGGTGGATGGATATTTTGTAAAGGAGTTATTTGAAATTTGGAGTTCCATTTGAAATTGGGTGTTGTTTGGATTTTTAATGCCATTTAAATATTTTCAAGGTATCCAAATAAAATTTAATGAGAGGAGATAATGTGACTTCTCCAAAAAAAATTGGAAATATTTAATACGGTACAATTATCCTTTTGTTAATTTGCAAAACTCTAAATTGATTTTTTTAGTAAATCAATTATGTCCATAAAGCATTAATAGTAGTTTATGCACATATTTTACTTTTTTAATTTCTGAAAACTAATTTTCGTGGGCTCTAAAAAATATTGCCACTAATGTAAACATTTTTATTATTTGTTTTAAGTAAACATATTATGCACGTACTTATATATGTAATTATAATTCAATCCTAATTCCTAAACTCTACACCCAGTCCATTTCTCTCTCTCTAAATCTCGCACGGGAACATGGCAATATCACAGCACAACACATCTTGTTTTTTTTCCTTGCCTTTTCCCTTTGGGCCATTTTTTTCCCACTAAGGCCCATATTTATTTCAGCCCAAGCCTAAGCGCACTGTTGTCTTCCTCCTCCTCTGTTCGTTCAAACTGAACACCAACAGAGAAATAGAAACTTCACCATTGCGCTCGGTACCTCTTCCTCTTCCCCTAGCATTTGATTCCTTCACCCTTTCGATTTTCCATAAACACGAACATTAAAGAGGAATGCAAGGAGAACCCATTCAGGTAATTAAAACCCAACATTGTTGCCTCAATTAGTCGAACGGATCCGTGAAACGCACAGCCGCAAACAACCATTAATGGCCGCACTAAGCTCGCTGTGGATCACCTCGTATGGACTTCCCTAGCGCCTATAAAGAGCACCCCGAGGATCTCCTTCTAGTACTCATATTCCTCCCGAAAAAGCCCTCTCCATCTCCCTCCCCATCATCTCGGATTTCTTGCCGGAGTTCGAGTACTGCTGCCTGTTCGTTGAAGCGCATCCCGTCGGTAGAGAATCCACAGCCCTGTTACTTCTTTATTTATCTCTATATCATCTGTACGCACATATTTGATGTGGACAATTCTCACTAGGACGCCCTGGAGCAGGAGCGTCGCGAAACTTCAGCGGGTTCGCACGTCCTCCCGAGGATGAATTCTGACGCCGTCGCCTGCGCCCATCACTTCTGCCTTGCACGAATCTTACCCATCCATTACTCGTCCGTCGCCGGAGGCCCTACATCGATGAATCGATCAAGGTCCAAGCCGCTGCCGCGCGCTCACGTCCCTCGCGATTTCCCCGGTGAGCATTGTTTCTTCCATCTCTCGATCAATTGATCGATACATGTGTTCTGTTAAAAAAAAGGAACATGATTGGCCTATCGAGTCGAGACACGTGGCAGCCCAATCCTTTTCTCGTATTGATTCTCAGAAAAATACCCAAACTTCGGAAAATCATATCTCTTAGACCGTATGTCCGAATTCGATAAATTTTATATCCGCTGATCCGTTGGAACATCTAGTTTATTTTAAAAAGGTAAAAATTGGCTTTTGAGCAAATCCAAATTCAGTTTTGTTTTAAAAGGGAAATTAAATATTTTGCTATATCTTTTAATCTATAAATCATATGGAAATGTTCCAATTACCAAAGTTGGTCCCTAGAACCATATTCTTCTGTTGGAACACCTCCCATAAATTTTCAGCCATGTGTAGCTACTATTGTTGGCCTCAACACTCCAAATTGCCTTTCTTTTATCGTAATTCAAACCCATCATTAGCTTATTTGACATGAGCCCATGCCATTCATATGAACCAACCCAATTACTTGAATTCTATGTGTAGATCATCATGAGACACCTCTAAACATTCAACCCGGAACATAGCCTTAAAGTATGACTTACGACATAATTCTTTCAGCATCCGAAATTGATCCTATCAAACCATGATGTCCACTGTGTGCCAATTTGATCCAACCTAAGGTATGACTATGTCAAGTCTCCTTCAAGACCAAACTAGATCCTGTCTCAAACCATAGCCATGTCATGATAATTATCCTAAGAATATAATTGTATTGTTAATTTGCATCTTCTATTTGGATCTTCGTTTGGAATTGTTGTGTGTTGAAGTGATTTTTATTCCATCGTTAGATATATCGTAAGGTGCAGGAGTGACGATAACGAATAGAGAATCAACTTCAATAATCAGGCAAGTTCACACTTTGATCATAATTTTCAATACCCAGTTTTTACTATGCATTAGTTTCACCCTCAAAGATTGCATGAGTAGGATTGGGAACATATGGTTATGCTATGTATTTCATGTGGTAGGAACCTATGACCTTTGATCACCCCGGGAATATTCGTTATGTCATATTGCTTAGCCATGCTCGTAGACGGGGATTGGTATGTGTGATACATGCAAGTTGCGAGAGATAATAATTTATCGGGACAACATAAGGTGGCAACTTTAATACACATCTGGGTGGATTGTTTGGGGCACCTGGAGAAACCAGTGCTTGCCCAAGGGGAATCCCGGAGTACCCGTGTGATTACCCTAGGTCCGCCACCCAGGCTCAAAGGGATCATAAGATATTTCATGCCTAGAAACTTCTGTGTGCAGCCACAAGCCATTATGGGCTCTAGCATAGTTGAGTAAGTTGTGTGACCTCTTTCCGTGGTAGACTAGTTGATGTAGGGGAAAGTAGGTGTACCGGTCTACCCAGGGTTTGGAGGAAATACTTCAGAAAGACTATGTCTCGATCTTCCGATCATGGAGGTGGTCGAGTCTTGTGGGGAAAAGTGCGCAAACCTCTGCAGAGTGTACAAACTAATCATGATTAGTCATGTCCCCGGTTATGGACAACTTGAGTATCTAGAAGTGAATTATTGGTTGATCTCATCACTCTATTTAATGAAATTATTGGGTTACTAATAACTTGGGAATTTTGGATTGAGTTGGAGGAACCTTCTCAATAATGACATTTTAATTTAGTAGTAAATAAAAAAATTATTCCTTTGTTGTAGGAAAAAATTAGCTTTATGCAAAATTAAACTTAAAGCCTCCACCAGCCAAATATGCATGCAGTGAATGATATTGTTTATCATTATTCTATGGTGTGAATTTGCCAGTACATTCAACGTACTGACCTACACGGCTGCAACGTCTCATGTTGCAGGATTTATTCGACGAGTAAGTGATACGTTAGGGTTGCGATGTCTACACTCAACTTTGCTGTTGGTATTGTTGGGACTCCACAACCTTGTTGTTACTTCCGCTATGTTGATTGAGGTAATAGTATTTACGTTACTTTATACATGTGATTTATCTCTGTTATAAAATTTCGAGTACTGTGTGTGTCAGCATACCGATCCAGGGATGACACTTAAGCACAGAGACTTAGATCCATTTGGGTCGGGTCGCTACATAGACCCAAGCCTGAAACTAAGTGCTTCTACTGCAAAGGGACTGGTCAATGGAAGCGGAACTGCCCCAAGTATTTGGCAGATAAGAAGGATGGCAAAGTGAACAAATGTATATTTGATATACATGGTATTGATTTGTACCTTACTAATGCTCGTAGTAGTGCCTGGGTATTTGATACTGGTTTGGTTGCTCATATTTGTAACTCAAAACAGGATTTATGGATTAAACGAAGATTGGCTAAGGACAAGGTGACGATGCGCGTGGGAAATGGTTCCAAGGTCGACGTGATCGCCGTCGACATGCTAACTCTACATATACCTTCGGGATTAGTTTTAGATATGAATACTTGTTATTTGATGCTAGTGTTGAGCATGAACATTATATCTGGATCTTTTAGTACGAGATGGTTATTCATTTAAATCAGAGGATAATGGTTGTTCTATTTATATGAGTAATATCTTTTATGGTCATGCACCTTTGAAGAGTAGTCTATTTTTGTTGAATCTCGATTGTGGTGATACACATATGCAGAATATTGATGCCAAAAGATGCAAATTTGATAATGATAGTGCAACATATTTGTGGCACTGCCGTTTAGGTCATGTTGGTGTAAAACGCATGAAGAAACTCCATGCAGATGGACTTTTGGAATCACTTGATTATGAATCATTTGATACTTGTGAACCATGCCTCATGGGCAAGATGACTAAAACTCCGTTCTCCGGAACAATGGAGCGAGCGAATGACTTATTGGAAATAATACATACCGATGTATGCGGTCCAATGAGTGTTGAGGCTCGCGGCGGGTATCATTATTTTCTAACCTTCACAGATGATTTGAGCAGATATGGGTATATCTACTTAATGAAACATAAGTCAGAAACATTTGAAAAGTTCAAAGAATTTCAGAGTGAAGTAGAGAATCATATTAACAAGAAAGTAAAGTTTCTACGATCTGATCGCGGAGGCAAATATTTGAGTTACGAGTTTCGCCTTCATTTAAAACAATGTGGAATAGTTTCACAACTCACACCACCTGGAACACCATAGCGTAATGGTGTGTTCGAACGTCGTAACCATACTTTATTAGATATGGTGAGATCTATCATGTCTCTTACCAATTTACCACTATCTTTTTGGGGTTATGCATTAGAGCCAGTTGCATTCACATTAAATAGGGCACCGTCTAAATCTGTTGAGACGACACCGTATGAACTGTGGTTTGGCAAGAAACCTAAGTTGTCGTTTCTTAAATTTTGGGGTTGCGACAATTATGTCAAAAGGCTTCAGCCTGATAAGCTCGAACCCAAATCAGAGAAATGCGTCTTCATAGGATACCCTAAGGAAACAATTGGGTACACCTTCTACCATAGATCCGAAGGCAAGATTTTTGTTGCCAAGAATGGAACATTTCTAGAGAAAGAGTTTCTCTCAAAAGAAGTGAGTGCGAGGAAAGTAGAACTTGATGAGATAATTGTACCTTCTCTCAAATTGTAAATTAGCTCATCACATAAAAACATTTCTGTGATGCCTACACCAACTAGAGAGGAAGCTAATGATGATGATCATGAAACTTCAGATCAAGTTACTACCAAACCGCATAGGTGAGCACGATCCGCACCAGAGTGGTACGGTAATCCTATTCTGAAAGTCATGTTACTAGACCATGACGAACCTACAAACTACGAAGAAGCTATGATGAGCCCAGATTCCGATAAATGGTTTGAGGCTATGAAATCTGAGATAGAATCCATGTATGAGAACAAAGTGTGGACTTGCCCGATGATCGGCGAGCCATAGAGAATAAATGGATCTTCAAGAAGAAGACTGATGCTGACGGTAATATTATTGTCTACAAAGCTCGACTTGTCGCAAAAGGTTTTTGATGAGTTCAAGGAGTTGACTACGACGAGACTTTCTCACCCGTAGCGATGCTTAAGTCTGTCTGAATCATGTTAGCAATTGTCACATTTTATGATTATGAAATCAGGCAAATGGACGTCAAAATGACATTCCTTAACGGGTTTCTTAAAGAAGAGTTGTATATGATGCAACCAGAAGGTTTTGTCGATCCTAAAGGTGCTAAAAAAGTGTGCAAACTCCAGCGATCCATCTATGGACTGGTGCACGCATCTCGGAGTTGGAATATACGCTTTGATGACGTGATCAAAACATATGGTTTTGTACAGACTTTCGGAGAAGCCTGTATTTACAAGAAAGTGAGTGGGAGCTCTGTAGAATTTCTGATATTATATGTGGATGACATATTATTCATCGGAAATGATGTAGAATTTCTGGATAGCATAAAAGGATACTTGAATAAGAATTTTTCAATGAAACACCTCGGTGAAGCTGCTTACATATTGGGCATCAAGATCTATAGAGATAGATCAAGACACTTAATAGGACTTTCACAAAGCACATACCTTGATAATGTTTTAAAGAAGTTCAAAATGGATCAGTCAAAGAAAGGGTTCTTGCCTGTGTTACAAGGTGTGAAATTGAGTCAGACTCAATGCCCGACCACTTCAGAAGATAGACAGAAAATGAAAGTCATTCCCTATGCCTCAGCCATAGGATCTATCATGTATGCTATGCTGTGTACCAGACCTGATGTGTGCCTTGCCATAAGTCTGGCAGGGAGGTACCAAAGTAATCCAGGAGTGGATCACTGGATAGCGGTCAAGAACATCCTAAAGTACCTAAAAAGGACCAAGGATGTGTTTCTCGTTTATGGAGTTGACAAAGAGCTCGTCGTAAATGGTTACATTGATGCTAGCTTTGACACTGATCCGGATGACTCTAAGTCACAAACCGGATACGTATTTTTACTGAGTGGTGGAGTTGTCAGTTGGCGCAGTTCCAAACAGAGCGTCGTAGCGGGATCTACGTGTGAAGCGGAGTACATAGCTACGTCGGAAGCAGCAAATGAAGGAGTCTGGATGAAGGAGTTCATATCCGATCTAGGTGTAATACCTAGTGCATCGGATCCGATGAAAATCTTTTGTGACAATACTAGAGCAATTTCCTTACCGAAGGAATTCAGATTTCACAAAAGAACCAAACACATCAAGAGACGCTTCAACTCCATCCGTGATCATGTCAAGGAGGGAGACATAGAGATCTGCAAAATACATACGGATCTGAATGTAGCAGGCCCGTTGACTAAGCCTTTTCCACTAGCAAAACATGATCAACACCAAGACTACATGGGTGTTAGAATCATTACAATGTAATCTAGATTATTGACTCTAGTGCAAGCGGGAGACTGAAGGAAATATGCCCTAGAGGCAATAACAAAGTTGTTATTTTATATTTCCTTATTGATGATAAATGTTTAAAATTCATGCTAGAATTGTATTGATCGGAAACCTTGATACATGTGTGAATACATCGACAAACACTATGTCCCTAGTGAGCCTCTACTTGACTAGCTCGTTGATTAAAGATGTTTAAGGTTTCCTAACCATGGGCATGAGTCGTCATTTGTTAGCTTAGCATAATGATCGTTCAGTTTATTGCTATTGCTTTCTTCATGTCAAATACATATTCCTTTGACTATGAGAATATGCAAGTCCCGGATACCTGAGGAATACCTTGTGTGCTATCAAACGTCACAATGTACCTGGTGATTATAAAGATGCTCTACAGCTATCACCAAAGGTGTTTGTTGAGTTGGCATAAATCGAGATTAGGATTTGTCACTCCGAGTATCGGAGAGGTATCTCTCGGCACTCTCGGTAATACACATCATAAGCCTTGCAAGAAACTGACTGATGAGTTAGTCTCGGGATGATGTATTACGGAACAAGTAAAGAGACTTGCTGGTAACAAGATTGAACTGGGTATGAAGACACCGACGGTCGAATCTCATGCAAGTAACATACCGATGGACAAAGGGAATAACGTATGTTGTCATAACGGTTCGACCGATAAAGATCTTCGTAGAATATTTAGGATCCAATGTGAGCATCCAGGTTCCTTTATTAGTTATTGACCAGAGAAGTGTCTCGGTCATGTTTACATAGTCCTCGAACCTGTAGGGTTCGCACGCTTAACGTTCGATGATGATTTAGTATTATATGAGTTATATGATTTGGTGATCGAGCGTTGTTCGGAGTCCCGGATGAGATCACGGAAATGATGAGGAGTCTCGAAATGGTCGAGAGGTAAAGATTGCTATATAGGATGATAGTATTCGGACACCGGAAGTGTTCCGAAATGTATCTAGTAGTTATCGGAGTACCAGGGGGTTATCGGAACCCCAGGGGGGAAAGATATGGGCCATAGGAGGGGAGAACACCAGCCCACAAGGGGTGGTGTCCTCCCTTAGGCAGGAGGCCGAATTGGACAAGGAAGAGGGGGTTCGTCCCCCCTTTCCTCCCCCTTCCCTCTTCCCTTTTCATCTCCGGTGAAATAAGGAAAGGGGGGCGAATTGGGATAGGACCCCAAGTAGGATTCCTCCTACTTGGGGCGCCCCATGGCTGCTCCCCTCCCCTTCCCACCTATATATATGTGGGGAGGGGCGCCTATAATACACAACAACATCTGTTAGCCGTGTGTGGCGCCCCCCTCCACAGTTTACTCCCACGGTCATATCTTCGTAGTGCTTAGGCGAAGCCCTGCGCGGATCACATCACCGTCACCGTCACCACGCCGTCCTGCTGACGGAACTCATCTATTTTCTCGACATCTTGTTGGATCAAGAGGACGAGGGACGTCATCGAGTTGAACATGTGCAAAACTCGGAGGTGTTGTACGTTCGGTGCTTGATCGGTGGGAGCTAGAAGAAGTTTGACTACATCAACCGCATTGTCAAACACTTCCGCTTTCGGTCTACGAGGGTACGTAGACACACTCTCTCCCTCTCGTTGCTATGCATCTCCAAGATAGATCTTGCGTGAGCATACGATTTTTTTTGAAATTGCATGCTACGTTCCCCAATAGGTGGGCCTCCAACCCCTTGGCTGCCTCCGCCTCCAGCCGCTTCACCTCGGCCCGAAGCTGGGCGCTGTCGGCAATGTCTTGGTCGCACTGCTGGCCGGCTTTGGCCAGCCGAGTTCGGAGATCCGGCACCTCGCCCATGGTCGCTGCAGGGCAGAGCCCAAGTCAAGCACGAGAAGAAACAAAACACCTTAAGATTCCACCCAACTACTCCGGAGTTGACCTGAATCTCGGGGCTACACCAAGTGGGTGCGCTTGCGCACCCCCATTGAAAGCATGAAAGCAGTACCTTGGGCCAGGCGAAGCGCTTCCTCCCTAGCAACGAGCTGCACCGTGACCGCATGGTACTTCTCCAGAAACCAGTTGTGAGAGCCGACTCGTAGGCCGTCCAGATGCTGCCAAAGAACAAGTGTTAGTAGAAAGAACAAGCACGTGTAAGACCCGAACCGGCTGCCCCACAGCCCGCCCGGGTCTCGGGGACTACACCCAGTGGGTGCGCTGGCGCGCCCCCATTGATCAGCCACAAACCAAGCAAAGTGAAGAACCCCTACCGCGATGGCGCGCTCTAGCTCCCGTGTCTGCTCCAGCTCGCTCTCGAGGAAGGCATGCAAACGGCTCTCACGTCCCCACAACTGTTGGCGCACGGCGTCCGTCTCCGCGTCCTCCTGAGCATGCGGCTAGACCGCAACTTCGTCGGCTCCCGCTCGAGGTTGTGGCATCCCAACGGTGGGGGAACTTCTCGGCGCTCGTGCCGCATCCCCGGTGGCATGCGATGGCACGACCACCAAGGCGCGGTAGCCTCCTACCGGCACCTCCATGGCCGGTGTTGATCCCCACGCTCCGACTAACGTCACCTGCGACGCTTCATCCGGGGTGGTGTCCTGCCCGCGTCCCCCTCCTTCGCCCTCCGCCCGCTCAGCTGAGTCGGCCTGGGGTGGAGTGTGACGCCCGGATAATTAAACTACAATAATTCCCTGCTAATGATGCCACGTCTCCTCAGTTACTGTTGATAAACTCGTGTTCGTTTGAAACCGATTCAAATTCATTCTTCAAAATCAAGTCAAATAATTAAAGTTTTCAATTGTCAAAACTAAAGTGTTCGAAATTTGGCAAATAAATCATAAGTAATGTTGGTGGAGAAATCATCTATTTATATAATGGTTAAATGCACTATATTAATTATAACAGCGATAAAATAGTTAATTAAAATGCATATAAAATAATGGATAAATACAAAATACTTTAATTAAGGTGTCAAAAATGTTTGTGGCACTAACATATTTATTAACACTAGCTTATGTGCTACTTTTATAAAATATAAAACTAAAGTAAAGGACAACTAAAATAAATAGAAAAGAAATTGAAATGAAAAAGAAAAACAAACAAACAAAAATAAAGAAGGGAAAGAAAACAGCCCCCCCCCCTCGCTGGGCCAAGTGGCCCAGCTGGCCACATCTACTCAAATGGGCCGGCCTCCCCACACTCCCCATAACCACCGAAACCTAACCCCCCTCCCCCCACTCGCTGTCATCCCTCCTCACACGCCTCTCTTCCTCCTTCCCCGATCTGGATCATGGCGGGGCGCCCGCCCCCGACGTCCCTCGCCCCGCCGCGGCCACCATGTGCCCCGCCGCCTAGGAGCGCGCCACACGCCCCCTCGTCGACCAGTTCCTCCCCCACGACCACGCATACAGCCAGGACGCCCCCACGATGACGCCCCGTGCTCGACTTCCTCCTCGGGCCGCCGCACGCCGCCGCCGACTCCGGCCACCCCGAGCCTTCTTCGAGCCTGCTGCCACGACCTACGGCTCCACTGTGAGCTTCGCCGCAAAATCCCTCTCCCCCCTGCTCGATTCCACCGCCGCGTCCATCCCCTGCAAGTACCGCCGCACGTCGCTCGCGGGCGTGTGCGCACCGCACCACTCTGGCCGCGCCGCGCACTGCCTCTGCTCCGCCGCGCATTCTCTCCGCCGCGTCCTCGTCGGCGCGCATGCGCGCTCTGCTCCCGCGGCCACGCCACCGAGCCCCTCCCGCCTACCTGCGTCGCCGTGCTTCGACTACTGCTGCGGCCCGCGCGCTGCCTGCGCCCACCTCCGCCTCTACCTCGCCACCGCACCGCATCGCCGCTCCCCACTTGCGAGGCCCCCACGGCCGCCACACTAGTTCCCGTCCCCTTCCTCGCACCTCTTCGGCCCTGGTGCTAGCGCCGTCACCCCGTGCCCCGCCTCCGCCCTTGGCCAAGCGGGCCACCGCCGCCTCCGGCGGCCGGCCTCACCTCGCGCGTGGCCGGCGCCCCGCCCCCCCGTCTGTCGATCTGGGTGTACGCCCAGCCGGGCGCCGACGCCCGCGCCCGATCCCGCTTGCCCAATTAGCGCCCGACCCATTAAGGGTCATCTGGCCCTATGACAGTGGGCCACAGGCCACAGGAACATTTTAAAAATAAATGAAAAAGATTAATTAAAATTATATAATTAATTAATTAATTAATTAAACTTAATTAGTTCTGTTAATTAACAATTAGACCTAATTAATCTACTAATTAATCTAATTAAACAGTTAGTTAGTTAGACAATGACATGTGGGTCCCACTGGCCCCACCTGTCTGGTTTGACTGGTCAACTGACCAGTTGACCTGATGACATCACTCTGATGTCATGCTTGCGTCATCGTTCACTGTTCTGGATAATGTAGATTTATTTAATAGTTAATAAATTAGAAAACGATTTAAAACTTTAAAAATTAATATAAAATAATCCGTAACTCGGATGAAAATATTTTATATATGAAAGTTGCTTAGAATTTCGAGACGCATCCGAATACGCAGACCGTTCGTCAACCACACATCCCTAGCATACTGAACCCGCAACTTTCCCCCTCCGTTTCATCTGCCCGAAAACACGAAACACCGGAAATACTTTCCCGGATGTTTCCCCCCTTCGCCAGTATCACCCGATACTGCGTTAGGGCACACCTAGCACCGTTACATGTCATGTCATGCATCGTCATGCACCTGTTTGCATTGTATTCACTGTTTCTCCCCCCTCTTCTCTCCGGTAGACTACGAGACTGACGCTGCTGCTGCCCCGATCGACTACGGTGGTGACGACCCCACCTTGGCTGCCGAGCTTCCAGGCAAGCCCCCCCCCCTTGATCAACCCGATATCGCCTACTCTTCTCTCTACTGCTTGCATTAGAGTAGTGTAGCATGTTACTGCTTTCGATAATCCTATTCTGCTGCTTAGCCTGTCATTGTTGCTACCACTGTTGATACTTTACCTGCAATCCTAAATGCTTAGTATAGCATGCTAGTATTCCATCAGTGGCCCTACACCCTTGTCCGTCTGCCCTGCTATTCTATCGGGCCGTGATCACTTGGGGGTGATCACGGGTATATACTACATACACTTATACATGATACATGTTGTGACTAAAGTCGGGTCGGCTCATTGAGTACCCGCGGTTGATTCACGGATCGGGGGCTGAAAGGACATACTTTCCCGACGGCCCCCTGTGTGGATCTTGGTGGCGGAGCGACAGGGCAGGTTGAGACACCCAGTGGAGAGGTGGCCTGGCCCTGGTCGTTGTCCGTGGTTATTTCATAATAACACGCTTAACGAGTTTGTATATTTGATCTGAGTCTGGCCGTTGGCCTATATGCACTAACCAGCTACGTGGGAAGAGTTATGGGCACTCGACGTCGTGGTATCAGCCGAAGCCTTCTTGACGTCAGCGACTGAGCGACGCGCGCCGGGTTGGACCGCGTAACGTAACTTCCTTAGTAATGGAGGTTGCTAGGTCTGCTCACCGACCGCGTACGCAACGTGCAGGTGTGCGTTGGGCGATGGGCCCGGACCCTTGCGCGCCTAGGACTTAGACCGGCGTGCTGACCTCTCTGTTGTGCTTAGGTAGGGCTGCGACGTGTTGATCTTCCGAGGCCGGGTATGACCCTAGAAAGTGTGTCCGGCCAAATGGGATCAAGCGTGCTGGGTTATGTGGTGCACCCCTGTAGGGAAGTTAATCTATTCGAATAGCCGTGTCCCTCGGTAAAAGGACGACCCGGAGTTGCATTCCGACCTCATGACAACTAGAACCGGACACTTGATAAAACACACCCAGATGAGTTCCAGATATAACTCGGTGGTTGCTCTCTCACAGGGTGATGTGCGGGAGGATCGCCGAGTAGGATTATGCTATTCGATGTTACTTAGTGAACTTACCATCTATTCTCTTCTACTGCTGCAAGATGGAGGCTGCCAGAAGCGTAGTCTTCGTTTGGATTAGCTATCCCCCTCTTATTCTGGCTTGCTGCAGTTCAGTCCACCAATACTACCCATATCATTGTTACCATTGCATATGTAGTATAGATCCTTGCTTGCGAGTACTTTGGATGAGTACTCACGGTTGCTTTGCTCACCCTTTTCCCCCTTCTGTTCCTTCTTATCGGATGATGCAACCAGATGGTGGAGCCCAGGAGCCAAACGCCACCTACGACGACTCCTACTACGACGGAGGCGCCTACTACTACGTGCAGTCTGCCGACGACGACCAGGAGTAGTTTAGGAGGATCCCAGGCAGGAGGCCTACTCCTCTTTCGATCTGTATCCCAGTTTGTGCTAGCCATCTTATGGCACCTTGTTTAACTTTATGTCTGTACTCAGATATTTGTTGCTTCCGCTGACTTGTCTGTGATCGAGCACTTGTTTTCGAGCCCTCGAGGCCCTTGGCTTGTAATATGAAGCTTGTATGATTTATTTTACTTTTAGAGTTGTGTTGTGATATCTACCAGTGAGTCCCTGATCTTGGCCGTACACATTTGCGTGCATGATTAGTGTACGGACAAATCGGGGGCGTCACAAGTTGGTATCAGAGCCGACTGCTTGTAGGAATCCCCCTTCCACACTCCTTGGCCGAAGTCGAGTCTAGACATTGCAAAACTTTTGCTAACATGGTTGTGTGGCTTACGGGCCCACGTCGCCATTTGGGTGGTACTAGATTCCTTTACTCCTCGTCTATACTCTGGGACTCTGATCTCTCTTCTATTCGGGTTAAAAGCTTTTGCTAACTCTGACTCTAGGTTCTCGTAACTATTTCTCCCGGAGAGCCCTCATTCCGGAAGGTCGCCTGCTTCGTCAGAAGATTCTAAAGATATCTCTCGATATTTTCTCGAGACCCTTGTGCTCATCACCTTTGAAATTCACTGCCAATGATATATCCCTATGGATATCTGCTTGTACTCGTCATTCTCATGATCATTCCTCGTCGCTCTTGTCGTTACAAGATGCCTCGAAATATTCTCCGTTGTCCCGAGAATCCTTTGAGTTTACTGTCTTGCAGTTTTATGTCACATGAAAACCCTTACGGTTATTTCCTCACATTTATCGAGGACCCGTTCTTCTCAATTGTTCATGTGTCTCACAAAGTTCATCGGGATACCTTTTGATCTTTCGAAAATCCTCTACAGCCTGTTACTCCTGTAATTCTTACCTGCTTGCATTATGGTTAATTCCACATGACTAGTAGTCTTCGTTAACATCCCTTGTCTTAGCCATTTTGAGCCTATTGATTCAATGTGTGCGTATGCACGCAGTCATCAGGTTATCCTTTATAAAATTATCTTTCCGACTCAGAGGTCATTCTGGACATGAGTTGGTTCTCGGAAATTCAAACCTTTATTGATTGTCCAACTAAGTGTTTTCAACTTATCCATCCTTGATCAGAGCGTTTGCTTTTGATCCTTCCTTTTGGAAACCATAATTTCTTTCTATTTCAAGCATCAGACTAATAAGGTGATTCTTGAATCTGATGCCTCTGCATTCTTTATTCCTCTGTGTCGGGGGAAACTGTCCTCCCACGAGCACCTATGGGATCGGAGCCCCTTCTACGTTGCGGTAAGGGAGCGGAGGGAGCACGAAGAGCAGATCGTGGAGCACACGCGGGCAGTTTACCCAGGTTCGGGCCGCGCGGACGCGTAAAACCCTACTCCTTCCTTGGTTGTATTGAGCTCGGGAGCTTGAAGAGCTACAGTACTAGCTACACCGAGCGAGAGAGTTGCTTAGGTTTCGAACCCCCTCTACGTTGTGCATGGGCCTCCTTTTATAGCTCAAGGGGTCACCGACAGGTGTCAACGTAGAGGAGGGTAAAAATGTAACTTTGGTGGTAGTTGTAACAGTGCGGGAATAGTGTGTGAACAGTGGATGAACAGTGGTCTTCACCTAACTTTGACAGTGGGGGACAAGAGTATTAAATGCCCGTCACCGTCGACCCCAAAAGTGTCCGTCCATGCTTCTCCGTTCGCCACGGCGGTAGCCTCGTCACCGTGGCTTGCCACCGTATGCCCCAGGCCGCACAGCCCTCCGCCACGCGTCCCTGGAAGGGCCCCGGGGCGACGCGTGGACAGATGAGCTGGAGCGCGGGCACACAGCATAAGTTCCCCCCCCCCCCCCGGCAAGCACCTTGCCAGGGCCGTGACCTTGCCGGGCCCGGAAGCTTGTCGCTCTCCGGGCCCTGCCGGGGCGCATGATGCGCCGAGGCATTTCTTGAGGTGTGTATTCTTTAGTCTTTCTGGCAAGCTCCTCTTGCCAGGGTCTTGTACTTAAAGCGATAAACTTGAGCCTGGTGCGGCCTTCCCGGCAAGCTCCTCTCGCCGGGGCCTTGATCTTCTGACTTGTATACTTTGTTCTTGAATGGCTTTATAGGGACCAGAAAGGTTTCCGGCGAGCACGTGGTAAACCCTGCCGCGGGAAGCTGCTACTGCCCGTGTACAAGTTGGGGTACTAAGGTACCCCTATCTTAGTACACCGACAGGAGCCCCCGGGCCTGGGCCACACACGGTGCCGAGCGCTGTTGGGCCAGGCCCAAAACAGTGCACGGGCACGTCGTGGCCCACGGCGAGCCGTATCCCCTTCCGTATCCGCCGCATCCCTCCCTAACGGCACGCGTCGATTGCGGCGTCGTGGGAGAGATCGTGGCCTGTTCTTTAATGGGAAATGCGGAGCGTCCCCCACTCCCCCCTTAAAAGCAGAGGAAGCAGGGGCAGTTCCCTCCTTCGTCTTCATTGCGTCTTAACTCTCCAGAAACCCCCGCTGCTTCTTGCCCCCACCCCTCCTCCGCCGTCTTCCGCATCCGCGGCACCATCGAGCTCCTCGCCTCTTCCCTCGCCGCCTCCGCCATGGCCCCGAAGAGCGACAAAGCGAAAGCGGATAAGGCCAAGAAGGAGAAGTCTGAGCAGGCGGCGAAGCTGGCCGCCCTGCGGAAGAGGAACGTGGTCTTCGCGCCGAGGCTTGGCGCGAAGGAGCTGCGGAACAAATATTATCTGTTCTGGTCGGGGGAGACCAAAGCACATCCCCACACCAGAGCTTTCCCCGCCGTCGCCAAAGATATGTTCCCCGGCGGGTATTTCTTCTTCGCTGCTTTCTTCCATTGTGGATTGTGCCCTCCGTTCTCGGAGTTCTTTTGCGATATCATGAACACATATGGCCTCCACCTCCTAGACTTTACCCCCAACGCCATCCTTACGATGGCCGTTTTCGTACATTTGTGCGAAAACTATGTTGGGATCCATCCGAACGTAGCCCTTTTCCGCCATTTCTTTATGCCTAGAGTAGAGGCTGGCGCTCCCCTTTCCGGCGGCATCTCCTGGATCTTCTGGCTGAACAAGAAGGATTCATACCTGAAGGGAGAACTCCGTGGCAAGTGGGAGGAATGGCGTGCAGATTGGTGCTGGATAGTGGAGGATAAGCCGGAGCCCTTCACAGCGCCGCGCACAACTGCCATAGTGTGCGGCAGAGATTGGAGCGAATTGGCCCCGGAGGACAACAAGCTCAGCATTGCCCTTATTAGGATTATTCACCTCCGGGTAGCCAATTTGACTATCGGAGAGGTCGGAGCAGATTTCCTCCGCCGCCGCATTGCCCCTTTGCAAGAAAGGAAAAGGCCCGCCTGGGAATTCGGCAATGCGGCAGATATCATGAGGCTGCGCCCTGGACTAAACTTCAATTTCACTGCCTTGGAGCTGAAGGGGATGGTCCGAGAGCTCTTCAAGCATGACCCGGCCCATCCGGAGTGGTTCAAACCTTCCCGGGGAGTGGTGCCGCTATGCAACAGCACTGCCCGGGATTCCTTGCGCGCGATGATGCCTGCGTGCGACTCCCACGGCGTCGACCCCACTTGGATAGAGCCTCCGCCGGATACAGTGCTGAGCTTTTTCGACAACTTGGTCGAGACGCCCAAGAACACCGAGGAGAACAGGGGCCTCACCCGGGCCACTACGGCTCGGGATATAGCCTACATCGCCTCCAGGATGGAGGAGGCCGCCACAGCTGCGGCGGCGGGTGACTTTGGATACACCGTGGATGACGCAGAGGCCGCGGACGCGGTGTGCCAAGCAGAGGAGGCAGAAATCCTCAGGCTGCTCAAGCTTCCGCCCGACGAGTTTGCCGGGGTGCCTTCCCTGAGGTTTGCCGGGATAGCCGGGGTTGCGGGGGTGAGTGAGGCTGCCGGAGGGAGCGAGGCCGCCGGAGGGAGCGAGGCCGCTGGGCATGGTGTCGAGTCCAGCGGGCCTGCCGGGGAGGAGGAGGAGGACGTCGAGGCTGATGAAGACACTGGTGGATCTCTGGGACTTGACGACGATGCCTCCTCGTCCTCAGAGAACTCCTCGCCTCCGGCAAGTCCTACGCAACGACCAGGGAAGCGCCTCCGCAAGGCGGCCACGGCGACGAGGCCGCAGGCGCCTCGACAGCAGCCTGCGCGCCGGGCGACGCGCGCCACCAGGGCGAGCAAAGTCGTGACGGAGGCGCCCCGCGCACCAGCGCCAAGCGGAGGGGGATCCTCCCGGAGCGGAACGGCCGCTCCTCCTGCTCCTCGGGCCTCGGTGTCAACGGGGGCTGGGTCTTCGCAGCCCACAGCCCCGGAGACCGCCAAGCGCCCGAGGGAGCCTTCTCCTCCTGCTCCTCGCGCGGGAGCATCTCAGGTGGAGTTCGACTTCTCCGCCCTCAGCTCCGACGACGAGGAAGAGGAGTAAGTACTTGCAACTTGTAACTTCTTTGATTTTGTCTTGATCTTGATGATTCTGATCTTGTTTTTGTTTTGCTTTCAGGACCCTGGCCCAGCGGATGGCGAAGAGGGCCAAGGTCCCTGTGGTCGAGGTTGAAGACGACTCGCCCGCCGCGGCGACCGGAGACGTGCCAGCGGCGAGCTTGCCGGATCAAGCCGCTGCTCCGAGGAGCAGCCCCCAGCGCAGCCCCCAGCGTAAGTCTGGTTTTTGTCTTTCTGATTGACGGGCGCGCTTGAGGTGGTTGCTTGTACTGATATTTTGTTGTCTTGGTCATTTTGTGCAAAAGTGGAGCCGCAGCCGCAGGAGCGCCCGGAGGTCGCCCCCGAAGAGCTACTTGCTCCACCCTCCCCGCCAAGGGTGAACTCCCCGGCGAGGGAGGACGCTCCGCCAAGGACGGGCACCCCGCCAAGGGCGGGCACCCCGCCAAGGGTGAGCAGCCCGACAAGGGTGAGCACCCCGCCAAGGGAGGGCGCGGGCGGCCCTCCGCCAGCAGGGGCCACTGCTCCGCCGCCAAGGGAGAGTTCCCCGATGAGGGAGCCTGTCGTTGAAGAAGTCCGTGAAGGTAAGTCTTGCAATTTCTTCTTTTTGAACTTGTCTTATTGGATATTTGCTTGACTCTTTCTTTCCTTTTTCTTCTGCTAGATCCTCCTGCACCGGAGCGGATGGAAACGGAGACCGCTACTGAGGAGGAGGCGCGCAGCGACGGCGGCAACGCCACTGCCACTGAGGGCATGGCTGGAGCCGACGAGCCTGCCGCTGAAGAGACCGCCCCGACCGCAGACGCCGCGGCTGGGGAAGGGACCGGCGACCACACCGCTGGCCCGGAGGCAGCAGGAGCGTCAAGCGCTGCACCGGCCGCCGACCCCTCCGCCTCCACGGAGCGGTCAGGCGTCTATCTCGAGGCCCCCAACGGGGTCTTTATACAAGTCCCGTGGGCGTCCTCGTCGCGAGCCCCCGTGGAGGGAGAGACCTACGATGGAGAGGTCCTCGCCTCCGTGGGGTTGAAGGTTGTTGAAGCGCTTGGCGGTGGAGACGAGCCCGAAGAGGAGAAGCTCCTTCGCCGGCTCCTGGCCCGACGAAGCTGGACTCCCGGGAAGCTCTTGCCACCAAGGCTGGAGTTGACTTGGAGAAGCGCGCCGCGGAGCTTCGCGCTGCCAACCAGGCAGCCCTCCGCAACTTGGCGGAGGAGCGGGAAGAGCTTGCCGGGGAGCACCAAGCCTTCCTCCTGGAGAAGGCTGAGGCAGAAGAGCGGCAGCGGCTGGCCGCCGAGGAGTTGTCTCGGCGGGAGGGGGCGCTCAACCAGTGGAAGGTTGAGCTCGACGCCCATGACGATGAACTCACCGCCCGGGAGCAGGCCATTGGCGGGGCCCTGAATGAGGCAAAGGACGCCGCCGCCGCCGCGGAGACTGCCAAGAGGGACCTGGAGCTTAAGGTGGAGCAGCTGGAGCGGTACCTGAAGGCGAGCGAGGACAGAGTCATCGCGCTCAATGTGGAGCGGGAGAAAGATGCCCACACCAACTCTGACTTGCAGGTACGTCTCTCCAAGAAAGGCGACGAGCTCACTGCCTCCAAGGATTCAATTGCTGACTTGGAGTTGAAGGTCTCCACTCTGACTGATTCGCTCGACGCCGCCCGGGATCGCGAGACGAAGCTGAAGAACGAGCTCCGCAAGGAGCGGAACTTGGTGGAGAGCGCCGCCGTCTCAGCGAACAACTTTAGCCGGGCGGTGGAGCAATGGACTGATGATCTGGTCACCTCCGCTGCCAACATTGACAAGGAGATGATGGCGCTGAGGGCGGAGCACCTCGTGTACTCTCCCGACGAGGACCTCCCCCACAGCGCCAAGTTAAGTCTCTTCTTCAGGGGAATCGCGCCGGCGGTTGCACGGCTGCGGGAGAAGCTCCCCGCGCAGCTGGCCGACGAGTCGCGTCGGCTCTGCATGGGCACTCTGGAGCGCGTCTTGACGAAGATCGTCTACCGCAACCCCGGCATCAACCTTGTCAACGTCCTCCGCACCTTGCCGGACGACGCTGATCAGGAGGCGTTGAAGGCACAGGTTGCCCACATCGTCGCCAAGGTGAACAAGGTCACGAGGCGTGAAGGCGACCGCGTAGACTAGGCTTCTTTCTTTCTGTTTCCTTTGCCGCTGCAAAGTACGTTATGGACAAGAATCTATTAGTATTGCTGCAAGTTATCTTTGTGATATACAACCTTATTTTGATCAGTCAATGCAGTGTTATCTCCCTTGCTTTTGGTCCTCCACTTTGTATGCTTTCTTGCCCTACGCTTTTAGGGGACTTGCCGGCAAGGGGCCCTTGCCGCGAGCGCTGAGTGCTGGACTCTTAGCAGCCTGCTGGCAAAGGCCTTACCGGCAAGAAACCTTGCCGCAGCTAGTCGCAGCGCACTTAGCTTGCTGAGCGAACTCGAAAACGAAGTAAGGGCGCGACACTTGTCGCAGCTCGCTTAAGTCGTTGAGCGTGCTCGAAAACAAAGTAAGGGTGCGGCTAGCCACGGGTAGGTTCCTCCGCGCACAGGTTTTCCATACAAAGTGTGGTTGTTCAAGGAAGATCACTAAAATTTAAAAATTTGAACTGCTTAAATTCTGGTAACTTAGCTTTCATAAATTGCTTGCTCCCCGACAAGGCTTCTCTTTCTTGAACAGCACTTGGTTCACCCTCCACCTCCTTCACCCCGGCAAACTTGTGCACGAGGAATGTTCCTTCTGCTTAAGAGGGAAAGAAAAAGAGGAGGGAAAACAAGTATAGAGCCTCACGGCTTGCTAGTGCTTACCGGGGATGTGCGTTGCATAAGATGCCAAACAATGCATGCAAATAACAAAGAAAAGCACGGAAATGGCAAATAGAGCGAAGCACAAAAGCTTTACTGATGCACGGGGTCTGCGCCCGGCTTTGTACAAAGGTTTACATGCAGCAGCGGCAAGACTTGTACAAAAGGTGGTTGCCGGAGCGGATCACGGCAACCGCGCCTTATGGGTGAAACTTGCGAAGATGCTCTATGTTCCAGGAGTTGCTCACCGGTAAGCCTTCTTCGGTCTCAAGGCGGACAGCGCCGGGCCTTGTGACTTGTCTCACCCGATAAGGGCCTTCCCACTTCGGCGTCAACTTGTTGGAATTCTTGGCGGACTGAACACGCCGAAGAACAAGGTCGCCTTCCTCGAGACTCCTGGCCTTGACCTTGCGGCTATGATAGCGACGCAAGGCTTGCTGGTATCGAGCAGCTCGTACAGCAGCCTGGAGACGTTCCTCCTCAAGGAGCAATGCATCATCTTGTCGCAGTTGCTCTTGCTCGAGCTCATCATAAGAGAGCACTCGAGGAGATCCGTATACGAGTTCCGTGGGGAGAACTGCCTCTGCTCCATAGACAAGAGCAAAGGGTGTCTGTCCGGTGGCTCGATTTGGTGTCGTCCTGATTGACCAAAGAGCCGCCGGCAACTCCTCTATCCAGTTTCTTCCGCACTTGTGCAGCCTGTCGAAGGTTCTTGTCTTGAGTCCGCGCAGCACTTCAGCATTGGCCCTCTCCGCTTGACCATTGCTCCTCGGGTGAGCAACAGAAGCGAAGCAGACCTTGGCGCCAAGGTCTTGGACGTATTGCATGAAGGTGCGACTTGTAAACTGTGTGCCGTTGTCGGTGATGATCCTGTTAGGGATCCCGAAATGGCAAACAATTGACCTGAAGAACCTGACTGCTGGCTGTGCTGTCACCTTTCTCACCGGTTCCACTTCCGGCCACTTTGTGAACTTGTCGATTGCTACGTACAAGTACTCAAAGCCCCCGACAGCACGGGGGAAGGGGCCGAGGATATCGAGCCCCCAGACCGAGAAGGGCCAGGACAAAGGGATCGTCTGGAGAGCTTGAGCTGGCTGGTGAATTTGCTTGGCATGGAACTGGCACGCTTCACACTTGGTTACTTGTGCAGTTGCATCTTGGAGGGCTTCTGGCCAAAAGAACCCTTGCCGGAACGCCTTCCCGGCAAGTGCCCTTGCGCCAATGTGGTGGCCACATATGCCTCCATGTATCTCTGCCAACAGCTTATGTCCATCTTCTCTGGAAATGCACTTCAACCTGACACCGTTGAGTCTTCTTCTGTACAGTTCATTGCCAACGAACTGGTACATACTTGACTGCCTGGTTATTTTCTCTATCTCTTCTGGGTCATCGGGAAGTTCTCCAGTTTGCTGAAAACGAACGATCTGCTGTGCCCACGCTGGAGCCCGAGGCTCAACAACAAGGACTAAAGGCATGAGTGCTGCTGCGGGAACCTCAGCTTCTACGGCAAGAACCTGCGGTCCTGCCGGAGCTGATGGTCCCCCGGCAAGCCTGCCGGGGCAAGGCTTGTCGGGAACGCTTGCTTCAACTGTACAGACCCTTGGATCTGCAGGAGCAAACTGTTCCTCAGCATTTTGGTTGTTGATCTTGGGGACCTTGGCGGCGGCTTCTGGAAGATCCGCCGGCAAGTAGTCGCCGGAGACCAACTTTCTCTTCTTACTTTGCCCAATTGATGGTGTAACGGATGGCTGAGTTAGCTTGAGCAGGAAGGTCCCTGGTTCCACAGGTAACTTCATTGCAGCACACTTTGAGAGGCCATCTGCGATATCATTCTGAGCTCTTGGGACGTGCTCCATTTGCAGACCTTCAAAGTGCTCTTCAAGCTTCCTCACTTCATCAACATAAGCTTCCAACAAAGGGCTCTGGTAACTTTTGTTCACTTGTCGGACCACCAATTGTGAATCTCCCCGCACAATCAACTTCTTGATCCCAAGTTCGGCCGCAATTCTGAGGCCGACAAGCAAACCTTCATACTCAGCAGTATTGGTTGTCGCTTGTTCCTTGGGAAAGTGCATCTGGACAACATGTGGGCGCTATGAGTACCACGCCAGCACCGGCGCCTTGCAGCGAGAAAGCACCATCAAAGTACATTACCCACTCGTTGCTCGCTTCTTGGACGGGGACACTTGTCTCTGGGACTTCTTCATCTGGTGTTGGAGTCCATTTAGCTATGAATTCTGCCAAAGCTCTGCTCTGTATGGTTGAAGTACTCTCAAACTTGAGACCAAAGCTTGACAGCTCTAGTGCCCACTCGACGATCCTGCCTGTTGCTTCGGGATTCTGCAATATCCTCTTCAACGGGAAGCGAGTGACCACTGTTATCTCGTGTGCTTGGAAGTAATGGCGCAGCTTCCTTGAGGCCATGAGGAGGCCGAAAAGCAGCTTCTGCACCCCAGAGTATCTTGATCTAGCTCCCTGCAAGAGGGACTTACGAAATACACTGGGCGCTGCACCATCTTCTTTCGCACTTCACCTTGTTCCTGCGCAGACTTGTCCTTGTCGGGGCCAGAGCTTGTCGAGGAAGCCCCCTGCTTGTCGCTGGAAGTACTTGCCGGGGATGCGGGCTCCTCCTCTGCCTCCCTTTCTGCTACTAACGCAGCACTAACCACTTGATTGGTTGCCGCTAAGTACAGCAGCAACTTCTCTTGTGGTCTAGGTGCGACAAGTATTGGAGTGGAGGACAGGTACCCTTTCAAATCCTGCAGCGCTGCCTCCGCTTCCGGAGTCCATTTCATAGGACCTGCCTTCTTCAAAATTTTAAAGAAAGGCAAGGCGCGTTCTGCAGATTTTGAAATGAACCTGCTAAGGGCAGCCACGCAACCCGCAAGTCTCCTTACATCCTTGACGCGCTTCGGGGCTTCAATCTGCTCGATGGCTTTTATCTTGTCGGGATTGGCTTCAATCCCCCTCTAGGACACAAAGAACCCGAGAAGCTTGCCGGAGGGGACTCCGAAGACGCACTTCTCGGGGTTCAACTTGAGCTGGATCTTGCGCAGATTCTCAAAAGTTTCTTCTAAGTCTTGGATCAGGGTATCTTTGCTCTTGCTCTTGACCACTATATCATCCATGTAGGCTTCCACATTTCTGTGTATCTGTGGCTCAAAAGCAGTGTGCACCACCCTTGCAAATGTCGAGCCTGCATTCTTCAATCCGAAGGGCATGCGTATAAAGCAGTATGTGCCGCATGGAGTAATGAATGCAGTCTTCTCTTCATCTTCCTTGGCCATAAAAATCTGGTGGTAACCTGAGTATGCATCAAGGAAGGAAAGCAGCTCACATCCGGCGGTGGAGTCAACAATCTGGTCAATACGCGGCAAGGGAAATGGATCCTTGGGACATGCTTTATTCACGTCAGTGAAGTCTATACAAAGTCTCCACTTCCCATTAGCCTTGCGCACGACAACTGGATTTGCTAACCATGTAGGATGGATCACGCCTCTAACCAGGCCTGCTGCTTCCAACTTCTTTATCTCTTCGGCGATGAATTCTTGGCGCTCCACGGCTTGCTTTCTGACCTTCTGCTTGACGGGCCGCGCATGAGGACAAATAGCAAGCTTGTGCTCAATTACCTTCCTGGGAACGTCGGGGATGTCAGATGGTTGCCATGCAAACACATCGACATTCGCCCGTAGGAAGGCAACGAGCGCGCTTTCCTATTTGTTGTCGAGTGTAGCACTGATGGTGAAGGTACCACCAGTGCCGTCCTCCTTGGCGGACACCTTCTTGGTTGCCGGCGGAGCTGCCATCCCTTTCTTGCACTTGCCGGCGGAGCTCGATGGTGCGTCCTCGACGGCAGCGCAGCACTCCGAAGAGGTGCGTTTGCCGGAGTGGGCCCCAGAGCTCTTGCCGGACTTGGTCTTGGTCTTCCTCCCGGGAGCTTCTGCGGGAAGTGTGTTGCTTTCTGCTGCGACTGCTGCATCCCAGTATATCTTGTCGGCGCAGATAAGTGCGTCCTTCTTGTCACCAGGGACAGAGATGACGCTTATTGGCCCCGGCATCTTGGGTACGTTGTAGGCATAGTGGGAAGCTGCCATGAACTTGGCGAGGGCAGGACGTCCAAGTATCCCATTGTATGGCAATGGGATATCGGCCACGTCAAAGGTTATCCTCTCCGTCCTGAAGTTGAGCTCCCCGCCAAAGGTCACGGGCAGAGTAATCTTCCCCTTCGGCTTGCTCCTTCCCGGGTTTATTCCTTGGAACGACCCGATCTCTTCGAGCTCGCCGTCTGGGATCTGGAGTTTCTTGATCACAGCTGAGGAGATCAAGTTCAGGCCGGCCCTGCCGTCAACCAACATTTTGGTGACCTTGAGGTTGCGGATAGTTGGTGAGACCAACATCGGCAAGCACCCAACCGCCGTTGTGCCCTCAGGGTGATCCTCAAGGTCAAAAATGATGGGCGTGCTGGACCACTTCAGCAGCCTGCGTGACTCGACGGGCGGCTCAGCTGCGTTTACTTCTCACACCCACTGCTTGAGTTGGCGGTGGGAAGTGTGCAGGGAAGCGCCTTCGTCGACACACAGAACTTCTGTGGCCTTCTGGAACTCCTGCTCGCTGTTATCTCCTTCCTCCATGTCGTCGTCGTCGTCGTCTTCTTCCTCATCCTTGTCGCGGCCCCGGGGAGGTCGATCACCTTGCCGCTGCTTGGCCTTGCCGCGGCGTCCCCCGGCCATTGAATGGCCGCTTCTTGCTTGGCTCTCCCCCGCCTCCTTGGGCCTTCTCCTTGTCGCGACGCTCGTATTCAGCCTTCTGTTGTTCTACGAGGTACTCGACTCGCTTGCAGTTCTGAAGATCGTGACCCTTGGTGCGGTGGATCTTGCAGTATTGCTTGTCGGAGCCTGCTTGTCGGCTGCCGCTACAGGGGCAAGCTCCTTGCCGGAACCGCCAGCCTGTGCCTTCTTGGCGGGAGCCTCCTTGCCGGACTGCTCGACGACTAGCACCTCCTTGCTCTTCTTCCTTCTGTTGTTCCGCCGCCGGCTCTTCCTTGCCGGGGCGGCATCCTCACTGTCGCTTCCTCCTGCGCCAGTATCCTCTCCGGGGAGTCTCCTCCCCTCTTCGGTGCGCGCGCACTTGTCAGCCAGAGCGTAGAGCTCGCTGACATCCCGTATCTTGGTCATGGCCATTTCTTCCCTCATGCGGCGGTTACGCACGTTCTTGTGGAACGCGCTGATAACCGCGGCAGGGTGGACGTCGGGAATGTTGTGTTGCACGCGGCTGAACCTCTGGATGTACTTGCGCAGGGATTCTCCCTCCTTCTAGGCCAAGATGTGGAGATCGCTCTCCTGGCCGTGGGGTTTGTGGCCGCATGTGAAGGCGCCAACAAATTGGTGGCACAGATCTGCCCACGAAGAAATGGAGCCTTCCGGCAAGTGCATAAGCCAAGAACGGACGTTCGGCTTAAGCACTAGCGGGAAGTAGTTGGCTAGTATCTTCTCGTCGCGTCCCCCGGTAGCCTGCACCGCGATGGTGTAGATGCTGAGGAACTCCGAGGGGTGCGTCTTGCCGTCGTACTTCTCGGGTACGTCGGGCTTGAAGTTTTTCATGCTGGGCCACTGGACTCGCCGCAGCTCACGGGTGAACGCAGGGCAACCTGCCGTGTACGGCAAGTCGCCTGGCTCACCAGGCGCGTACGTGTCGACAGCGGTCCCAGCGCGCTGATCTGATTGTCGCCGGGCTTCTCGGCGGCGCTCGATGCGCGTCCGAGCGTCTTCTTGCTGCCGGTCGTCGAGGACTTGGCGCTGGTCCCGACGAGCCCGCGGATCCGACGACGCCGTAGAGTCGTCGTCGATGTTAATCCGGCGGGGTGGCGTCTTTTGCTTCCGCGGCGGGGAGTGCACGGTGGTTGCACCCCCGGCGGTCTTGTCGCCATCGGCCTTCGTCTGGTCGACTTGCCGCGGCCGCGACGTCGCCGGCTGCTGCGGCGTGTCGTTGTTGGCGAAGGCGATGAGACTCTGAATCGTCGCCCTCCAGTCTTCGGCTTTGTCTGCCGCTGGAGGGAAGTCGAGGAGCAGTTGTGCTCTTGCTAGAGCTTCTGCTGGAGAGGAGGGGAGCGGCGGCGAGCGGTGCGAGGAGCGAGATATGCTCGGACTTCTAACAGGGTTAGAAGGAGCAGTTTCTCGCCCCGGCGACCGCGCCTTGCTCGTGCCAGGACGATGGCCTTGAGCGTCCCGCGATCCTCCAGTTTGTCCTTGCCCCAGCAAGCAAATGGTACCTCCTGTACCACGGCGCTGCTGGCTTGGCACCTCCCGAGAGAGGCGTGGTGCGTCTACGGACACCGAGGCCTCGGAATTCGCCCGGTCGTCCGTCTTGTCCTTGGAATTGGTGACGCCGTGAGTTTCCTCGCCGGCGACCACCCTTCCGCCGGCGTCTCCTCCACCAACCGTTGGTTCTGGTGGTGGTGGAACCGACGCAGACGGGCCTCCGACCTCCGAAGCCTTCTTCTTCGGAGGCATGCTGGTGCTGCTGATGAAGTTGATGAAGCTGGAGAAGTTGATGAAGAATGCGCCCGCGTGAGCGCCGGATCAGGTTCACGCAACCTCGACGCCCCCTACCTGGCGCGCCAAAGATGTCGGGGGAAACTGTCCTCCCACGAGCACCTATGGGACCGGAGCCCCTTCTACGTTGCGGTAAGGGAGCGGAGGGAGCACGAAGAGCAGATCGTGGAGCACACGCGGGCAGTTTACCCAAGTTCGGGCCGCGCGGACGCGTAAAACCCTACTCCTGCCTTGGTTGTATTGAGCTCGGGAGCTTGAAGAGCTACAGTACTAGCTACACCGAGCGAGAGAGTTGCTTAGGTTTCGAACCCCCTCTACGTTGTGCATGGGCCTCCTTTTATAGCTCAAGGGGTCACCGACAGGTGTCAACGTAGAGGAGGGTAAAAATGTAACTTTGGTGGTAGTTGTAACAGTGCGGGAATAGTGCGTGAACAGTGGATGAACAGTGGTCTTCACCTAACTTTGACAGTGGGGGACAAGAGCATTAAATGTCCGTCACCGTCGACCCCAAAAGTGTCCGTCCATGCTTCTCCGTTCGCCACGGCGGTAGCCTCGTCACCGTGGCTTGCCACCGTATGCCCCAGGCTGCACAGCCCTCCGCCACGCGTCCCTGGAAGGGCCCCGGGGCGACGCGTGAACAGATGAGCTGGAGCGCGGGCACACAGCATAAGTTCCCCCCCCCCCCCGGCAAGCACCTTGCCGGGGCCGTGACCTTGCCGGGCCCGGAAGCTTGTCGCTCTCCGGGCCCTGCCTGGGCGCATGATGCGCCGAGGCATTTCTTGAGGTGTGTATTCTTTAGTCTTTCTGGCAAGCTCCTCTTGCCAGGGTCTTGTACTTAAAGCGATAAACTTGAGCCTGGTGCGGCCTTCCCGGCAAGCTCCTCTCGCCGGGGCCTTGATCTTCTGACTTGTATACTTTGTTCTTGAATGGCTTTATAGGGACCAGAAAGGTTTCCGGCGAGCACGTGGTAAACCCTGCCGCGGGAAGCTGCTACTGCCCGTGCACAAGTTGGGGTACTAAGGTACCCCTATCTTAGTACACCGACACTCTGAGTGAGTATCGATACTCACATCAGCTTCGTTGTGGATTGCCCGATCTATTGTTGGATTGTTATCCGCAGTGTCCTTCATATTCAATCACCTTGTGAGTTCTTCCCATGATACATAATGCCTTTGGTAAATTATATCCTCTGCTTGACCAACCATGCTCTGCTTTCGAGCTCGTGTTTTTACTTTTGAAACTTGTGGTATATGTTACTAAGATGCCCGATGGGTTGAACCTATGCCTTCCCCTAATTTGTGAGAACCCGAAAGTTTTCACAAGTCATACCCTTCCGGTGTTCTACCGGATAAAATTCCAACACTACAGTTTTATCAAAGCAAGAGGTAAATGAAACGTATGCATTAGAGAAATGGGAGTCGACCTTGAGCTTTTGTTCATGCCCATGGAAACGATGTAGACCGTCTCCGGAGCTTCTTGCAAAATGGTTTTACATCTAAATAATTCTTTCGGTGTCAATAAATTTGATCCCTTGCAGTTATGGTTCCGACCATGCTGTCCTTATTCAATATATCTGGAATAAATCCATTCCAGGCCTTTGTCAATTTTTGACAAGGTTAAAGCATCTACTGTCATAGGTCAATGACCTAGTTCAACTTCTATCGTGTTCTACCTTCGAGTTTTACCCTCTGATATCTCGAGGATATCATGCCTTTGCACTACACCTTTTGAACTTTTGATGAAGTAATACCTTTGCTTGTCGTAATCACTCTACGGGTTCTAGGTTGCCGTCAACCGAGGACACCGTTTAGTAAATCAAATCTGCTCTAAAAATTCAACACCCCTAGTAGATGTTACTGGGAAATTTTTAAACTCAATCTGGTTTATTCCTAGACTATCGGGTACATTCCTTGTCTAGCTATCTTTGACTGTGCTACCTCGTCCTTCTTTGGTGCACGAATTCTTCAGAGATTGAGAACAACTTACGTCGAGCTTTCAGCATCTGGTTGCTTGTTCAGTAAGGCAACTTTGATTCCGAGCCTGCATCTTTTATATTGATCCAAAAACTTGCCACTTCGCCATTCCCTTGCTTGACGCAGTCGATCTTCGATTGCATCCTCTTGAAACCTCCCGACAAATGTGTCGTGATCACCTTCAACACTTTGACTTCCTCTGAGACGTCAACGGAGTTTATGATGAGAAATACCCTCCTTGCCCTCGATGATTTTTATTATCATCGACAACACCCTTGACTTCCTTTCATCGCGAGCTTGTCCACGTTATGATTAAAACTTACTCTCCAACTTGTAATATGTTCTATCTTGAATTATTACCATCTTTTATGTCAAGAATGTTGCGAGACTACTCCACCTCATCAGAATTCTTGGTATAGTGATACTACTCCCCATCACCATTCCTCCTTGGTCCCCATGTTGTTTTCAACCGGGATACCAATATGCTAAAGATGCTACTTGAGTTCTGCACTTCTAGCAACCCTATTGCTCTGAAGTTAACGATCGACAGTTCGTTCTTAGACTGTTGGTTATTGAATCGTCACTCTAACATTGATCTTGCTGCCTAAGGTCATATTTCGGGCACACCTTTCAACTAATGATTAATGGTGTATGTTTTCCTCGAGCATACAACATTATATCGTTTGAATTGACAACTGTCATATTTTTGTTCACATTATTGTGGAAATCCATCCGTTTGGAATTCTTGATGGATTGCCGATGAGCCCATCAGCCACCTCCTCATCCTCTCCTTGGTTTAATGATGAACTATTGTTTCGGGAACCCACTCCCATAGTTCATTTCCCGAGGATCTTGCAATGTTATTTCGTCGATTTGTGTTGCACCTTTTTCTTCTCGCACATCCCGAGTCTGAGGTATCATGACACTAATCGGATCTGAATCTCGGTCAGATATGATGGCTGGGACAACTTCCAGGAGTTATAATGTTGGTCCTTTGATGACCCGGTAACATGATGTCATGCCTAGCACCCCTGGCTGGAGGACCTATCATTATAATTTCTTTTGCAAGAATAACCATTCTTCCAGGAGGAAATTGCAAGACTTATTCTTTAAGTTGTTCCTGATGAATCCGTTGTGTATCCAAGTCCGACCTTTACTTCAAGACCATGCCAATGATATCTCGAAGCATGTATGTGGTACTACGATTTTCAACAAGAGCATTTGAGGCCCAATGCTAAATGTTTCTTGGTCGGTATCCAAACACCGTTGTATGGGTAACATCTTGATTAATCCTTGCCTCTTTATCTAAATGGTTGGGTACTTGCTCTCTTACGCTGTATGCCATGATCTGCTTGTCCATGGGAAGGATATACTCCTAATAATTGTGTGTAATCATAATTTTCCTTTCCATTTGTTTGTTTAACCTTTCCTTGATCTACATATAATCTAAGCAGTAATAATTCTCTGCTTATGTAAACACCTCGTTGTACTCTGTCAGTACGACCTTGATTCTATTATTGATAACATTCCGATACTGTCGGTGGGCGAGGACTTTGCCTATTGGCCCGCCTCGTTTCGACAAGCGGGAACATGGTTCTCTTTGTTCCCCGTCCCTGGTACCGACATTGTTGCCAACATAGCTGACAAGCTATCCACTAACATGCCTCCCTGTCGCGGCTGTGCAAGATGTCACCACCCTTCCTATTTTCAGCCCACATGGTGGGCCCATAACCCACGGGTCCACTGGATCGAAACCTGACTCTTCTTTACAACCCGGATTCTAATGTATCCTTTGCACCTGGCTTCGTATGTGATTCACGAGCTAAATTCTATACCATTATTCATCCTGGAATCAAACACCATGTTATTCTCATTGTTCAAGCCCCCCATTCCAGCTTCTGTCTAGGCATCGAATGATTGCCTACTGTGGGGACCCCGACTCGTAAGTCGTGATCACCGAATGCACGTGTACAGGGATCCCAGAGATCAATGCTCACTGAACACACAGAAGCTGAATAACAAGAGTCTTACATCCATACATACCGAATTACACAAATAGGACCATAATGGTCAAGTCTTGAGTATATCATCGCAGCGGAAAGTCTTCAAAGACAACTGGAACCCATGCCATCTGCCTTAACCCTACAGGCATTCTGACTGGGAAGCGTCCTAGCTCGCATGCTCGTCACCGAGAAATCTTCATCATAACCTGTTCTCTCCTGCCTGGCCAATAAAATAACCAGTGGCAAGCCAATGAGTACATTGAATGTACTCGCAAGCAACCCAAGTGTGGTAGCAGAATAATCATGCAAGGCTCTACTACTAAATTGGTAGTTTTGCGGAAAGCTAGTTTTTCATGTGCAAGTATGATCAACATATAACAAGGATATGCATGTGTCTGTAACAAGTATCAGGAGGTCACAGACATCATTTTCAAGGAAGAATTGTAATCAACTCATGCTCAAGCTCATTGTGACTTCCTCACAATCACATGAACAATATCACTGAACCATGTTGACTTCATCAATCTCACTGAACCATGTTGTTTCCTCACACACATACACCAGGTTTCGCAAACATTGTACGTAGCCCAAGAGCGGTTACCCAACTGTCCATGACCGTGGACACGGCTATTCGAATAGTTTGACACTCTGCAGAGGTTGCGCACTTTACCCACAAGATCCGGGGAACTTCCGTGTCATCCACGACCCGCGATACCTCAAGTACCCGGGGTAAGCACCCGATCACTATCTTTCCCTAGGCGACACTAATATGGAGTCCACTCGATTGGTAACAGCCCCGTGCCAAACATTTCATATCTCAAGGTTTGTGGAGACTCGCTCCGTATTCATCACATATCACAAGCACGGGGTACCAACGGTGTGTCCGGTGCCCTGTGAAAATAGTCATGGCCGCCTATCCAAGCACGACCCCGTCCCGAGAGTGACCTCATGTCACCCCCGTCACTAGTAATGCGGGCACCATGCTAGTATCAACCTAGGTAATCAATAATGCCCTTTCCCATATAAGGGTAGAGTGGTTCCGCATGTAAGGTTGGAATAACGGTCGCAACTTAAACCAATCCGTTTTCAAAACAACACACACACTTGCCTCGGTACACCACTTCGTCATCAAGTGGTTACCCATCTCACCATCTCCCTCGGGCATAAATGGCACCCGACGGGGTTTTCGAAAAGTCTTTTGAAAGTATCCTGCTTCCGTCACCATGCATATTCCCGACCCATTTGCGTAGCCACTATTAAAGCAACCTAACTACTCCCACCCACATAACCCTCATAGGAAGGTAGGGTCATGTTTGATGCAAGTTTCAACAGTAAAGTAACAAAGGTAGCAACCAAAGTGGTTTCCACCTCAACATGATTCCGATGCATTGAATATAAAGGTGTTATGAGACATGCATAAAAAGGTTTCTTGAACATGGTCAAAGGGCTGCTTGCCTTATTCTTCAGAGTCTTCAAACCTTCTGGTCCATCTCCGAATACTCCGTTTATTACGTCAACTAACGACGGAAACAATCATAATAAGCAACACAATCAAAGCAACAATAAAAGTGCTCTAAAAATAGGAGTTGGACTTTTCTAGGATACCTCTGGTCATATTAGAAATGACCAAGGTGGTTTCATAGGTGTTGGATCAATGGATGATTTGGAACATTCCAATATGATGGAACCAAAGGGCTTACGGATTTGGAAGAAGTATACAGAAATAATTCCTTGAATGATGAGCAAAGGTACCCACCATCAAGTCATGATTTTAGAAGCATTTAGGAGTTGGTTTCACCGGATTTGGAATTCAAATGAATTTCCTAGGATTTTCCAAAGCTGATAAATAGGAAGAAATGGCTCATTATTTGGTGGGGTACAGAAACTATTATTAAAAATGTTCCAAAACTAAGTTTGGACATGACAAGCATCTAGGAACTTGAATCACTGCATTTGGATTAATATTGAGCTCTGTGTGATTTTCTAAAGTTAATCACAGAAGGTGGAAATGGGCTTTTGATAAATATTTGTGAAAGAAATGTATCTGGAATAATGTGCATGTAGCACCAACAGGTAGAGCATGATTTATGGAGTCATAGGAATTTTGAATCATGCAATTTGGAGTTCATATGAATATTTGGGAGATATTAGAAGTTTACTGGAAACAGAAAAATAAAAAGAAAAGGGGTTATACCCTGGCGCACAGGGCGAGGAATAGCTGCACCGTGGCTGGGCCGGCCCATCAGCTCGGCCGCTCGTGTGCAGAGGGGCCACGTCGAAGACGCCCGCCTGGAAGGGCGCCACCGCGCGGGGGAGGCGGGCTGGCCGAAGCCGTTTCCACTTAAACGGCTGGACCCGGCTGGCCGGATCGCTGCCAGGTGGGCCCCCTCTGCAGGGTCATCCCCTTCCTCCCGCGCCCGCGCCGGAGGGGCTGGACGCCGCTGCTGCTCGCCAGCCGGCGCTCGTTCCCGGCGGCAGGGGCCACCTCTGGCCAGGCCGAGGCCACCGGAGAGTTCCTCGGGGAGGGGCGCGTCGGGGAAGCCCCTTGGGGCGGCAGGGGAGAAGCCGGAGCACCACCTGCACCTGGCCATGGCGGCGGCCTCGTCGGGCGTTGGTGGAGCGGACACCACGAGGCACGGGAAGGAGCGGCGAGGGGTCGGGGAGCTCCGCCGGTCTGTTGCGGTTCTCCTGGTGGCCAAGGAAGAGGAGGAGAGGCCCTGGTTCACCGGGGCCGGGCGGAGTCCGACGGCGACCACGGCGGCCATGGCGAGGGAAGGAGGCCACGGGAGGAGGAGTGAGGCGGTCCAAGAGGTTCAGGAGAGGGAGTGGGGTCCATTGGAGCCGCGAGGGGGCTCGGGGGCGGCCTATTTATAGGCGAGCGCCGGTCCACCGAGGCGCCATGCGCCGGCGAGCGTGCTGCCGTTGCCACGGGCCGCACGAGCCTGTCGCAGGGTGTCCGGGGTGTTCGTGGGTTTAGTCCACGCTTAGAGGGAGAGAGAGGAGGAGCTGGGAGGCATCAGAGGCCCGCGCGTGTGAGCTCGCTCACTGGAGCGCTCGGGCGGCCACGGCGCGCGTGCGAGGAGGAGAGAGGAGGGGGCCGACCGCCCGGCAGGTTGCGGACGTCGAGGCCTCCTCGGGGGACACGAGGGGGAAGCCCAAGGCTGTCGGGCGCCCCTGATTGGAGGTGGCTACAGTGCGCCAGGGCACTGTAGCGTGCTCCAGAGCGCGAACTTTGCATGCCCTGGCATGCACACGGTGCCATTGGCGTGTCCACTTGTGTCTAGCCGTGTCCAAGGGGTAGAGGGAGTAGTAAAGAAAGGGGGAGGCAGTCTTGGATGCTCTAGGGGCCACTGGAGTGAGGAGAGAGATGAAGGAGGAGAAGAAGGTGGCTGTCCACAAGAGTAAAAATGGGGTTTTTACCCTCCAATAATTGAGATGAGGCCATGGGAGTGTTACTGGGGGTAGATGATGATCAGGGGGAGCTGTGGTAAGAATTTGGGGTAAGGGGGAATAGTAAAAGAGGTCCAACCACTTGTTTTGGTAATTGGACAGAAGGTGTTTGATCAGTGTTTGGTCAAGCAAATGACATCCACTTGACATGGGACTTAACAGGATCAAATGTCACATATAATTAGGCCCCTACACCAAATTTGAACTCATTTGGGCAAAGTGGCCAATGTAACTTTGGTGAACCCTAGAAATGAACAGAAATGGTTTCACCATGTTTGAGTCAAGCAAATAATTTCCCCTTGATGCACCACTTGGTGTAGCATCATCATTTGGGGTTATGAACATGCCCACAAAGTTTGAGGCTCCAGATAAAAAGTTGTCAATGTAAAGTTGTTCAAATTTGCATTTGAACATAATTGGTTTTGGGGTGATCTAATCAAGTTTCTCTTTTCCAAATCTTGTGCCATTTGGTCTAGATGCCTTATTAGGCCATTCTAGCATGTGCACCAAATTTGAGAGCATTTGGACAAGTTTGGCAATGTAGAGTTGCTCAAACTTCAAATATGGACAGAATGGTTTTGAAGGGGTTTAAGGATGTTTCCTTGATCTTCAAGGCATGAGGCTTTGCAAGGTCATCAAATATGTCATATATGACATGATAGAATTTCCCTGGAATTTTTGGAGAATATTTCCTTTGTAAATATTTCAAAAGCTTGAAATATCCAGAAAGGGTTTTGGAAGGATTTGTCCAATATTTTGAACATGACCATGTGTTGAAACTCTTATATATGGACAATATATGTCCTATGAGTCTCCCTGAATTTTGGCAAATATTTTTGAAATGATTAAATAATTTTTCCCTATTAAAGTCCATTTCTGGCCTTAAGAAAAAGCTTTTAAATAAAATATAAAAATAACTTTTAAAATTATACTTTTGTGGTTTCTGTGAGTCCTATATCTAATAGGATTCAAATAAACTTTTTCAAAGATTTTTCACACCCTAAATAAGGTACTTGTAGTGCAAACCTTAATTCAGGGGTTTTTGGAAAACTAATTTTTGAAAATACCATTTGGCCAAAATATTTTTATAAGAAAATTCTATACTGGTCTATACACATGGCATGATCATTGGAAAAAGGTTTTGGGTCAAGGAGATGAAGTATAAGAGTTGGAGGATTTATTTGATTTTTAGAGCACTAGCAGACAGCAGTCAAGAGTCAAATCAATCACGGTCAAAAACACTCAAAAGTTTTTGCAAATCCACATTTTTAACATGAAAATTAGCTTAAGCAATGTGACATGAAAATCAGGGTGTGACAGACCTACCCCCCTTACAAGAATCTCGTCCCCGAGATTCCCAGACTAGGCGTGGAAAGAAAGGCGAGTCTTGGATACGGGGTAGTCTTCACTTCTTCTTGTTGGTTCTGCTTCCGAGCGGTGCTCCTTGGAATCTTGAAGTGCTTGATGGTATGGCTTCTTGCTTGATGTCGTTCTTGATGGGGGTTGCTGAGGGGTCTCTTGCATAGGTTAGGTTGGGTTAGCTGCCAAAGGCTCGGTGATCGATGTCCTTGCGGGCATCGGGCTAGCTAGGAGGTAAGAAGTACTTCCAGAGTGGGGGCTCGTGGAAGATTTGGTGCACGGAGGGTATCTCAGGTGGTAGATCTAGCTGGGAGGCCGTCTACCACATGACTTGCAGTGATCTCAAAAGGGTCCAATGAACCTTAGTGCGAGCTTCCTCTTGACGTGGAAACGCTTGGTTCCCTTCAGAGGGGTCACCCGCAGGTACATGTGGTCCCCGATATGGATACTCATGTTCCGACGGTGAGTGTCAGCATAGCTCTTTTGCCTTGACTTGGCTGCCTTCAAACGTTCTCTGACTAGTTGGACTTGCTCTTCCGCTGCGCGGAGAATATCCGGTCCAAGGACTAGCCCTTCTCCAGTCTCTGACCAGTTGAGGGGTGTGCGACATCTGCGTCCGTACAACACCTCAAATGGTGCCATCAGAAGGCTCGACTGGTAACTGTTGTTATAAGAGAACTCGGCAAAAAGGAGACAATCCTCCCACTTGGCTCCATATGCCAAGACACAGGCTCGGAGTCATGACTTCGAGAATCTGATTGACTCCCTCAGTCTGACCTCCGGTCGGTGGGTGGAAAGCCGTGCTGAAGGATACTTGGTTCCCAAGGCTTCTCGGAACTTCTTCCAGAACCTTGAGGTGAACTGGGTTCCTCGATCTGACACAATTTCCTTGGGAACGCCGTGAAGACTTACGATTCGGTCGATGTAGAGAGCTGCCAGCCGGTTGCCATCATAAGGGGTCTTGACAGGAATGAAATGGACTACCTTGGTCAAATGATCGACTATGACCCAGATAGAGTCATGTCCTCTATCCGACCTTGGTAATCCAGTGACGAAGTTCATTCCGTCTTTATCCCACTTTCACTCAGGAGCCTTGAGTGGTTGAAGCAATCCAGCGGGTCGCTGATATCCAGCTTGACCCTTTGGCACACATCACACTTTGCAACATAGGTTGCAAATCTCTCTTTTCATCTCGTGCCACCATAATCGTGCCTTCAAGTCTTGATACATCTTGGTGCGAGCGTTCCTTCAACACGGAAAAGCTCGACTCCTTTGAGAGGAGTGGTTTGCAGATACGCCCGGTCTTCAACGCGGAAGTTTCTTCTTGATGACGGTGGTCGATGTAGATCTTCCTTCAGGGCGGTCTTCAATTGTCTTCCATCCAGCTGTCCGTCTCTTCTTTGTCTTCGGGCAGACAAGTAGGCCATCAATTAATGATGTTACCCAACTTGTCCACTTACTCCATGAGGTCTATGGGGGTATGCAAGGTAAACTGGGGTATTGGTGGTGTTCTCGGTTGAGTATCTGCAGAGGCCTTCCTGGCTTAGAGCCAAGGCCCGTGGTCGGAATCTGACCGGGTTGTGGCTCGGTGGGGCTTAAGGGTTTCAAGGATTCTAGTGAGTGAATGAACTTCTATCATCTTATCCTTAAGCACAGTTTCTGAGATGCCAATAGCTCTATCTAGTACTCCGAACGGAAAAGCGGCCTCTCGCATAGACCAACTTCAATCACCACTCATTGCCATACATATCCTCATGATTCTCAAGAGACGGTCTCACAAAATTATACTTGTCTAAGATCCCCAAATCCATATGCACGTCTACCTCTAAAATCCAAAGGTAGATCATACATGCTGCTGAGCCTAAATTAATCTCCACAATCCAAGCACTCAACCTAGTCTTGCAAGGCTCAAGATAATGCATCTCTATTCTAAGGAAACACGTCATATGCCACTCCAAGATTTGTTTCCTTCCTATAGGTCAAATCCAATAGCCCGGTAATTACCATCAATCACCACATAATCCAACAATCCTACAAATCCGATGTCTATGGTGATCCACAAGATCTCAAGTCCCTATAACCCCCAAATACTTGGAAAGACTATGCATCACGATAGTATGTCCACCAAATTCCCGTCATCCGGGTCAAGTAAACTCCAAGATCACGACTATATAGATCTCTAAATCAACTCCGACAAATAATCCAATCTCCTAGGTTATCGTCCACCGAGAAGCATGATATCATAATCAAGATCATGGGCCTAAATCCAATCTTACTCCGAATCATGCAGACATATCCAGCATTATACCAACCAGAATCACCTACATAAATCCAAATCTCATGCCCAACGGCACTTCTACATGCTTCCCCAAAGTCATGATCCCAACAATATGAAAACCTCACAATCCATCAAGGTCTCAGATAATTCCTCGAAGTTACTGATATAAACCACCAAGTCATCTGTCCAATATCCTCGAACTGGTCTATCTATGGCATCGTCAGACCTCGTGCTATATCAGGATGAAAATGTGCTCACTCATCGTGTTCACTAGCTCCTTTACGAACCCAGTGTTGTGCATGGTTACAAAGGCTTAACAGGTTCTCATGCTTTACCATGGGTTAGGCACATGGTTAAGGATTCGTGCTGGAGTGTCTTGTGAAGTCTCAAAGGGTCTAGGAAGAGGGTTACTGGTCTGGAGGGTTAAACATAACTCTACGGGGTTGCAATAGATCGCGGAGGTTATAGCAGAAGTCTCCGGTGCCAGTTGGCTGTCGAGGTAGAATCCTTGGTGCATCTTGTCTTGCGGTCTTCAATTGGGGAGAGAGAGAATAGAGGGAAGAAGCAGCGTAGAGGAGGGAAATGCCTAAAGGGGGTTCTATAGTGCAGGTGCAACAAACAGGTGCAAAAAGGCAGAAACAAAAGAAGCAAGGCAAGGGAGGTGATATAGCCATGCACTTGTTGCCTGGGGCAAAAGTGCGACTTATATCAAAACACAAACGAATAAAAGCAAACAACACACAATCATGGTTCTATTCGAACCATCATATGGACTCGACTGTGCATGGGGGGTACACGACTCATCCTACCCTAGGGGTTCTCGGACTCTGTGTCGTGACTTGTGCCTCGTGCAGTCTTCTGGGCTTCCTTGGATGTTGCTATGCTCCTTGTAGTTGCTTGATGAATGATCCGGGTTGAGCCTGAAGAATCTTCAACATCTTCTCGCCTGCTGAGGTGATGGGGTGAAGGTGCCTCCTTGTAGCTGGCGTTGACTTGGTCTTCTCTTGTCTCTTTAATCATGACGATCCCTTGTGCCTTCTGGGGCGTCGAGGGTACCAGGTAGGCAATCCATATGTAATGACAATAACAAGGCATAATAGAGGTCCACCATGTCGGGTTCGTTGATGAAAACATCGACACCAAGAGCGGGGGACGAAGAGAACCGTTTTCCTGCTCACTATAGTGAGGCGGACCAAATGGCAAGGTTCTCATTCACCGGTGGTTGCCGATACAACAACGGTAGTGACATGATTACTCTATTAGCGATGTATATCATGATTTTGCATAACCTATACCCTGGTCATCGTAGGCCAGCGTTGCACCTTCTTGGGGCACTGCCAAGGGCATCACCATCTTCTGGGTCTTCATGTCCTCACTCATCGAGGATGTAGTTTCTGTTGGTATCATCCTGTCGTGGTGTCACCAATCTTGTGTGCAAAAGTGGTGGGTGAGTGTTTGGCAAGGTGCACTCCACGAGGATTACAGAAAATCCAGTGGTCAGGGGCATAGGGGTTTTAGCGACCAAGGTTTTGAAGGGGAAGAGATCAAGTATAGCCTAGTTTTCGAAAAACTGAGAAGGGAAGAGGAGTATAGATAGTTTTGAAAACTAGTAGTAGTTTTGGAAATAGTTTTACCCTAACTAACGACCATGCTAACTAAGGCTTCCTACAGTCAGGATGGCTCTGATACCAGCTCTGTGGGGACCCCGACTCGTAAGTCGTGATCACCGAATGCACGTGTACAGTGATCCCAGAGATCAATGCTCACTGAACACACAGAAGCTGAATAACAAGAGTCTTACATCCATACATACCGTATTACACAAATATGACCATAATGGTCAAGTCTTGAGTATATCATCGCAGCGGAAAGTCTTCAAAGACAACTGGAACCCATGCCATCTGCCTTAACCCTACAGGCATTCTGACTGGGAAGCGTCCTAGCTCGCATGCTCGTCACCGAGAAATCTTCATCATAACCTGTTCTCTCCTGCCTGGCCAATAAAATAACCAGTGGCAAGCCAATGAGTACATTGAATGTACTCGCAAGCAACCCAAGTGTGGTAGCAGAATAATCATGCAAGGCTCTACTACTAAATTGGTAGTTTTGCGGAAAGCTAGTTTTTCATGTGCAAGTATGATCAACATATAACAAGGATATGCATGTGTCTGTAACAAGTATCAGGAGGTCACAGACATCATTTTCAAGGAAGAATTGTAATCAACTCATGCTCAAGCTCATTGTGACTTCCTCACAATCACATCAACAATATCACTGAACCATGTTGACTACATCAATCTCACTGAACCATGTTGTTTCCTCACACACATACACCAGGTTTCGCAAACATTGGACGTAGCCCAAGAGCGGTTACCCAACTGTCCATGACCGTGGACACGACTATTCGAATAGTTTGACACTCTACAGAGGTTGCGCACTTTACCCACAAGATCCGGGGAACTTCCGTGTCATCCACGACCCGCGATACCTCAAGTACCCGGGGTAAGCACCCGATCACTATCTTTCCCTAGGCGACCCTAATATGGAGTCCACTCGATTGGTAACAGCCCCGTGCCAAACATTTCATATCTCAAGGTTTGTGGAGACTCGCTCCGTATTCATCACATATCACAAGCATGGGGTACCAACGGTGTGTCCGGTGCCCTGTGAAAACAGTCATGGCCGCCTATCCAAGCACGACCCCGTCCCGAGAGTGACCTCATGTCACCCCCGTCACTAGTAATGCGGGCACCATGCTAGTATCGACCTAGGTAATCAATAATACCCTTTCCCATATAAGGGTAGAGTGGTTGCGCATGTAAGGTTGGAATAACGGTCGCAACTTAAACCAATCCGTTTTCAAAACAACACACACACTTGCCTCGGTACACCACTTCGTCATCAAGTGGTTACCCATCTCACCATCTCCCTCGGGCATAAATGGCACCCGACAGGGTTTTCGAAAAGTATTTTGAAAGTATCCTGCTTCCGTCACCATGCATATTCCCGACCCATTTGCGTAGCCACTATTAAAGCAACCTAACTACTCCCACCCACATAACCCTCATAGGAAGGTAGGGTCATGTTTGATGCAAGTTTCAACAGTAAAGTAACAAAGGTAGCAACCAAAGTGGTTTCCACCTCAACATGATTCTGATGCATTGAATATAAAGGTGTTATGAGACATGCATAAAAAGGTTTCTTGAACATGGTCAAAGGGCTGCTTGCCTTATTCTTCAGAGTCTTCAAACCTTCTGGTCCATCTCCGAATACTCCGTTTATTACGTCAACTAACGATGGAAACAATCATAATAAGCAACACAATCAAAGCAACAATAAAAGTGCTCTAAAAATAGGAGTTGGACTTTTCTAGGATACCTCTGGTCATATTAGAAATGACCAAGGTGGTTTCATAGGTGTTGGATCAATGGATGATTTGGAACATTCCAATATGATGGAACCAAAGGGCTTACGGATTTGGAAGAAGTATAAAGAAATAATTCCTTGAATGATGAGCAAAGGTACCCACCATCAAGTCATGATTTTAGAAGCATTTAGGAGTTGGTTTCACCGGATTTGGAATTCAAATGAATTTCCTAGGATTTTCCAAAGCTGATAAATAGGAAGAAATGGCTCATTATTTGGTGGGGTACAAAAACTATTATTAAAAATGTTCCAAAACTAAGTTTGGACATGACAAGCATCTAGGAACTTGAATCACTGCATTTGGATCAATATTGAGCTCTCTGTGATTTTCTAAAGTTAATCACAGAAGGTGGAAAATGGGCTTTTGATAAATATTTGTGAAAGAAATGTATCTGGAATAATGTGCATGTAGCACCAACAGGTAGAGCATGATTTATGGAGTCATAGGAATTTTGAATCATGCAATTGGGAGTTCATATGAATATTTGGGAGATATTAGAAGTTTACTGGAAACAGAAAAATAAAAAGAAAAGGGGTTATACCCTGGCGCACAGGGCGAGGAATAGCTGCACCGTGGCTGGGCCGGCCCATCAGCTCGGCCGCTCGTGTGCAGAGGGGCCACGTCGAAGACGCCCGCCTGGAAGGGCGCCACCGCGCGGGGGAGGCGGGCTGGCAGAAGCCGTTTCCACTTAAACGGCTGGGCCCGGCTGGCCGGGTCGCTGCCAGGTGGGCCCCCTCTGCAGGGTCATCCCCTTCCTCCCGCGCCCGCGCCGGAGGGGCTGGACGCCGCTGCTGCTCGCCGGCCGGCGCTCGTTCCCGGCGGCAGGGGCCACCTCTGGGCAGGCCGAGGCCACCGGAGAGTTCCTCGGGGAGCGGCGCGTCGGGGAAGCCCCTTGGGGCGGCAGGGGAGAAGCCGGAGCACCACCTGCACCTGGCCATGGCGGCGGCCTCGTCGGGCGTTGGTGGAGCGGACACCACGAGGCACGGGAAGGAGCGGCGAGGGGTCGGGGAGCTCCGCCGGTCTGCTGCGGTTCTCCTGGTGGCCAAGGAAGAGGAGGAGAGGCCCTGGTTCACCGTGGCCGGGCGGAGTCCGACGGCGACCACGGCGGCCATGGCGAGGGAAGGAGGCCACGGGAGGAGGAGTGAGGCGGTCCAAGAGGTTCAGGAGAGGGAGTGGGGTCCATTGGAGCCGCGAGGGGGCTCGGGGGCGGCCTATTTATAGGCGAGCGCCGGTCCACCGAGGCGCCATGCGCCGGCGAGCGTGCTGCCGTTGCCACGGGCCGCACGAGCCTGTCGCAGGGTGTCCGGGGTGTTCGTGGGTTTAGTCCACGCTTAGAGGGAGAGAGAGGAGGAGCTGGGAGGCGTCAGAGGCCCGCGCGTGTGAGCTCGCTCACTGGAGCGCTCGGGCGGCCACGGCGCGCGTGCGAGCAGGAGTGAGGGAGGAGGAGAGAGGAGGGGGCCGACCGCCCGGCAGGTTGCGGACGTCGAGGCCTCCTCGGGGGACACGAGGGGGAAGCCCAAGGCTGTCGGGCGCCCCTGATTGGAGGTGGCTACAGTGCGCCAGGGCACTGTAGCGTGCTCCAGAGCGCGAACTTTGCATGCCCTGGCATGCACACGGTGCCATTGGCGTGTCCACTTGTGTCTAGCCGTGTCCAAGGGGTAGAGGGAGTAGTAAAGAAAGGGGGAGGCAGTCTTGGATGCTCTAGGGGCCACTGGAGTGAGGAGAGAGGTGAAGGAGGAGAAGAAGGTGGCTGTCCACAAGAGTAAAAATGGGGTTTTTACCCTCCAATAATTGAGATGAGGCCATGGGAGTGTTACTGGGGGTAGATGATGATCAGGGGGAGCTGTGGTAAGAATTTGGGGTAAGGGGGAATAGTAAAAGAGGTCCAACCACTTGTTTTGGTAATTGGACAGAAGGTGTTTGATCAGTGTTTGGTCAAGCAAATGACATCCACTTGACATGGGACTTAACAGGATCAAATGTCACATATAATTAGGCCCCTACACCAAATTTGAACTCATTTGGGCAAAGTGGCCAATGTAACTTTGGTGAACCCTAGAAATGAACAGAAATGGTTTCACCATGTTTGAGTCAAGCAAATAATTTCCCCTTGATGCACCACTTGGTGTAGCATCATCATTTGGGGTTATGAACATGCCCACAAAGTTTGAGGCTCCAGATAAAAAGTTGTCAATGTAAAGTTGTTCAAATTTGCATTTGAACAGAATTGGTTTTGGGGTGATCTAATCAAGTTGCTCTTTTCCAAATCTTGTGCCATTTGGTCTAGATGCCTTATTAGGTCATTCTAGCATGTGCACCAAATTTGAGAGCATTTGGACAAGTTTGGCAATGTAGAGTTGCTCAAACTTCAAATATGGACAGAATGGTTTTGAAGGGGTTTAAGGATGTTTCCTTGATCTTCAAGGCATGAGGCTTTGCAAGATCATCAAATATGTCATATATGACATGATAGAATTGTTGGAAATATGCCCTAGAGGCAATAATAAAAGAGTTATTATTATATTTCCTTGTTCATGATAATCGTTTATTATCCATGCTATAACTGTATTGATTGGAAACTCAAATACACGTGTGGATGAATAGACAGACTTTGTGTCCCTAGTGAGCCTCTACAGGACTAGCTCGTTGATCAAAGATGACCGCGGTTTCCAGGTCATAGACATGAGTTGTCATTTGATAACGGGATCACATCATTAGGAGAATGATGTGATGGACGAGACCCAAACGTTAAACATAGCTTTTGATCGTGTCAGTTATCGCTATAGTTTTCTGCATGTCAAGTATAAGTTCCTATGACCATGAGATCATGTAACTCACTGACACCGTAGGAGTACTTTGTGTGTGCCAAACGTCACAACGTAACTGGGTGACTATAAAGGTACTCTACAGGTATCTCCGAGGGTGTCTGTTGAGTTGACATGGATCAAGACTGGGATTTGTCACTCCGTGTGACGGAGAGGTATCTCCGGGCCCGCTCGGTAATACGTCATCTCAATGAGCTCAAAGTGACTAAGTAGTTGGTCACGGGATTATGTATTACGGTAACGAGTAAAGAGACTTGCCGGTAACGAGATTGAACTAGGTATAGAGATACCGACGATCGAATCTCGGGCAAGTAACATACCGACGAGACAAAGGGAACTGTATACGGGATTGCCTGAATCCTTGACATCGTGGTTCATCCGATGAGATCATCGAGAAACATGTGGGAACCAATATGGGTATCCAGATCCCGCTATTGGTTATTGACCTGGGAGTGTCTCGGTCATGTCTACATGGTTTCCGAACCCGCAGGGTCTACACACTTAACGTTCGGTGACGCTAGGGTTGTTAGTGAGAAAAGTGTATGGTTACCGAAGATTGTTCGGAGTCCCGGATGAGATCCCGGACGTGACGAGGGTCTCCGGAATGGTCCGGAGACGAAGATTGATATATAGGATGAATGGTTTCGGAGTCCGGAAGTGTTCCGGGGAGCATCGGGAAATCGGCGGAGTACCGGAAAGCGGTTTCGGGGGTCCGGAAGCAGTTCTGGGCCTAATGGGCCACAAAGGGGAACACCACAGCCCTCAGGGGGCTGTGCGCCCCCCCCTGGGCCCTCTCCTTGTGCGCCAAGGGGGGTGGACCCCTCTAGGGTGGCCGCACCCCCTAGCCTTGGGGGGCAAGGCACCTAGGGGGGGAAACCCTAGGGCCTGGCCCTGGCCGCCGCCCCCCCTGCCTTGGCCGCCGCCCCCCCTTGCCCTGGCCGCCGGCCCCCTAGGGGGGAAACCCTAGGGCGCCCTCACCTCTCCACCCCCCTATATATAGTGAGGCAAAGGGAGGGCAGCAAACACAAGTTCGTGCCTCGGTGCTGCCCTCCCTCTCCCGTAATATCTTCTTCTCCCGCGGTGCTTAGGCGAAGCCCTGCCGGAGTTCTCCTCCAACATCACCACCACGCCGTCGTGCTGCCGGTTCTCCATCAACCTCTCCTCCACCCCTTGCTGGATCAAGAAGGAGGAGACGTCCCCGAGCCGTACGTGTGAAGAACGCGGAGGCACCGTTGCTTCGGTGCTAGGATCTTCGGCGATCTGAATCGCGGCGAGTACGACTCCATCATCCGCGTTCATAACGCTTCCGCTTAGCGATCTACAAGGGTATGTGGATCCTACTCTCCCCTCGTAGTTGCATCTACTAGATTGATCTTGGTGAACGTAGAGAAAATTTTTTGTTTTCCATGCAACGTTCCCCAACAAGAATTTCCCTGGAATTTTTGGAGAATATTTTTTTTGTAAATATTTCAAAAGCTTGAAATATCCAGAAAGGGTTTTGGAAGGATTTGTCCAATATTTTGAACATGACCATGTGTTGAAACTCTTATATATGGACAATATATGTCCTATGAGTCTCCCTGAATTTTGGCAAATATTTTTGAAATGATTAAATAATTTTTCCCTATTAAAGACCATTTCTGGCCTTAAGAAAAAGATTTTAAATAAAATATAAAAATAACTTTTAAAATTATACTTTTGTGGTTTCTGTGAGTCCTATATCTAATAGGATTCAAATAAACTTTTTCAAAGATTTTTCACACCCTAAATAAGGTACTTGCAGTGCAAACCTTAATTCAGGGGTTTTTGGAAAACTAATTTTTGAAAATACCATTTGGCCAAAATATTTTTATAAGAAAATTCTATACTGGTCTATACACATGGCATGATCATTGGAAAAAGGTTTTGTGTCAAGGAGATGAAGTATAAGAGTTGGAGGATTTATTTGATTTTTAGAGCACTAGCAAACAGCAGACAAGAGTCAAATCAATCACAGTCAAAAACACTCAAAAGTTTTTGCAAATCCACATTTTTAACATGAAAATTAGCTTAAGCAATGTGACATGAAAATCAGGGTGTGACACCTACCCATTTGAAACTTTGGTACCATCGTATTTTGCACTTAACGAATTCACTGAAATACGACTCGTGGGGTACCTCGTGTATTTCCCATTTAGTTCTCCGTTAGATGCCCAGCTTTGTGGAGATGCATTCTTCCGGAGTTTTTCCCAATGGTCGCGTTCGTAGGACGATGGAGATCCCGAAGAAAGGATGACGATTTGATCACGATGACTTGAAGCAGAGAAATGAAGACTTCAACGAAAGGGATCAACCTCCTCGAGAAGAGCAACCAAGACCGAGGAGACTCGTTACCTTTTCGCTACCAGCACCTCCCCCCCCCCTTACTCCACCGCTTAAATCTCGGGACGAGATTTCTTGTAGTGGAGGAGAATTGTGACGCCCGGGTAATTAGACTATAGTAATTCCCTGCTAATGATGCCACGTCTCCTCAGTTACTGTTGATAAACTCGTGTTCGTTTGAAACCGATTCAAATTCATTCTTCAAAATCAAGTCAAATAATTAAATTTTCAATTGTCAAAACTAAAGTGTTCGAAATTTGGCAAATAAATCATAAGTAATCTTGGTGGAGAAATCATCTATTTATATAATGGTTAAATGCACTATATTAATTATAACAGCGAAAAAATAGTTAATTAAAATGCATATAAAATAATGGATAAATACAAAATACTTTAATTAAGGTGTCAAAATGTTTGTGGCACTAACATATTTATTAACACTAGCTTATGAGCTACTTTTATAAAATATAAAACTAAAGTAAAGGAGAACTGAAATAAACACAAATGAAATTGAAATGAAAAAGAAAAACGAGCAAACAAAAAAAGGGAAAGAAAACAGCCCCCCCTCGCTAGGCCAAGTGGCCCAGCTGGCCACATCTACTCAAATGGGCCGGCCTCCCCACACTCCCCATAACCACCGAAACCTAACCCCCTCCCCCCACTCGCAGTCATCCCTCCTCACACGCCTCTCCTCCTCCTTCCCCGATCTGGATCAGGGCGGGGCGCCCGCCCCCGACGTCCCTCGCCCCGCCGCCTAGGAGCACGCCGCACGCCCCATCGTCGACCAGTTCCTCCCCCACGACCACGCATACAGCCAGGACGCCCCCACGACGACGCCCCGTGCTCGACTTCCTCCTCGGGCCGCCGCACGCCGCCGCCGACTTCGGCCACCCCGAGCCTTCTTCCAGCTTGCTGCCACGCCCTACGGCTCCACTGTGAGCTTCGTCGCAAAATCCCTCTCCCCCTGCTCGATTCCACCGCAACGTCCATCCCCTGCGAGTACCGCCGCACGCCGCTCACGGGCGTGTGCGCACCGCGCCACTCTGGCCGCGCCGCGCACTGCCTCCGCTCCGCCGCGCACTGCCTCTGCCGCACATTGTCTCCGCCGCGTTCTCGTCGGCGCGCATGCGCGCTCGGCTCCCTCGGCCACGCCACCGAGCCCCTCCCGCCTACCTGCGTCGCCGTGCTTGGACTGCTGCTGCGGCCTGCGCGCTGCGTGCGCCCACCTCCGCCTCTACCTCGCCACCGTACCGCATCGCCGCTCCCCACTTGCGAGGCCCCCACGGCCGCCACACTAGTTCCCATCCCCTTCCTCACACCTCTTCGGCCCTGGTGCTGGCGCCGTCACCCCGTGCCCCGCATCCCCCCTTGGCCACGCGGGCCACCGCCGCCTCCGGCGGCCGGCCTCAACTCGC